>CM041726.1:13502939-14702939 GCA_023373845.1 Nibea coibor
ATGCATTAAAAAAAAAAAAAAAAAAAGCAAAGTCACAACAGACATTTCTGGACTCTGCTTGTGTGTTTGTGTGGTTTTCTCTCAAGGCAGACGTTAATTTGTCATTAATTGGAGCAACTCACTTTTATATGATATTAGCGCATTTTTATCAGAAGGAGAAACAGTAACCTGTTGATTCTTTCAGCGTGTTTAATTTCGCTAATTCACATTGTAAAAGTTGAGTATTGTTTTTTTTCCCCCCGCAGTTGAAACGTGTGCGTTGTGCGTTGTTTGTTCTGCAGATAATGAACATGTCCCATCGCATTTTAAAAACACAGGCTCACTCTAGGGGTGAGCAGCCTCCGGAGCTAATATTTCCATCACATTTATTTGCCATTGGCAAATTTTGTTGCCGTCCGTGAGCTCAGTTGGACAAGATAAAACAAGATGGTGACAGGCAGTGACCTGAGGCCTGTCATAATGATTTTCTGTGATATCCTCCACCCTTGTCAATTTAGCATAAATTATCAGCCATGAAAGACCTGCTGGCTGATTAAAACCAATTGTCTGGGTAGGGAAGGACAAGGCAACCTCTTTATTATATGATAAACTAAGTTAATGGAAGAAGACAATCTCCCCTCTGGGAAATCGGACTGACTCTTAATTAAAGCATTGTGTTTTCCCTGCTGGGTGGCTTTCTATTATTCCAACATGCACTTAAATGAAACTTTAAGGATAAAGTGGCAGAGGAGCTGAAGCAACACATCAGAATTGCAAAAAAAAAAAAAAAAAAAAAAGTTTTTCTTCCTGTGTGAAAATGTGACAAAACAAAGAAAAGGGATCTCATATTTGTGCGGCTTGCAAATGTAATCAACGCCAATCAGGTTTCCCTCACTCTGAACAAATAATGCAACAGTGTGTGTTTTTTTTAACAGATTTGTTTATCAAAAACAGATGCCTGACACTTGGTAATTATACTTGATCTCGAAACGCATTATCACCTTTGGAGAACATGTTTCATTATCACATCCGCAGCTGAAAAGCTTCCAAGTTGTGTGTCACATGTTAAGACGAAGAAAATCAGTGTTTTTCCACAGCTTCATCTCGGCTCAGGAAACAATGCAAGTTTGCCTTACTGTTGTGCTCCTCCGATGACATAACAGAAAAGCAAACATTTCTCTGTCCTGCGCCTCTCGTTGGCTTCCTCCACCCACACTTGAGAGGTGACAGGCGTACACCCGGACTTCCATTATTATCCAACACAGCAAGAATGCCTCCAGGAGGATAATTACTGAAACTTGAAGAGCCAGGGCTAATCCTAAGTACTTCACTTTGTATGACTGCCTCGCCCGCCTGTCTCTTAGACTGCCGCTCACGCTGACAAAGTGCAATGTTGGGCTCAGTGAAAGTCAATAAGAAGACCTCATGGCCCACAGATGTAGCAGTCGAGCCAAATGGCGGCAAAATACACTGTTTTCTCTGTTTATCATAAACAGCCTGTGTTTGAAACGCTGTAATCTATCACCTCAGCCGGGCAAACAAATGGCGAGGGAAACACGGATCATAACATCCAACAAGACTATCCAACAAATGCCTAAATCAATTATTCGACTAATTTTATTTTGATAATAGTTAGACAGACTTTTAGGGAGAGGAGAGCAAACGGTCCGGATAGATAGTGGTAGCAGGAGGACAGCACATTATAACCCGAAAGTCCTGGTCAGAGAACGTCACTGCTGCTGTTTGTTTTTTGACTGGCAGGTGCTGAGAGGGACCATTAGCACCCTGTCTTCATATATTTGCGTGACAAGACCCATCACATGACACCCACTGCAATTCTGAGGATGTTCGTTATTTAACATACAATTATCTTAATATAGGGAGACAAATTATGCCCATCCAAATTACCATTTACGTGGTTTCCATGTAAACCAACAACACGGCAACTGTGAACAAAGAAGCCAGTGCGGGCTTGTTAAATATAATAAGCAACTTTAAATTAAAGCTTTTAAACAGCCTTAAGGAGCCTGACAGGCTCATTTTATGATCTTATTTTATGTGAACGTAATACATTTATAAATGTTGACCTGCAGGAGGTGATGAACAGCATCTTGTTTAGATTTTTTTTTTTTTTTTTTTTTGCTCCCGACAGGCACAACTTGAAAAGCAGAAGAGAGTTTTTTTGGCGGCTCTCTCCATTCATCCCAGGAGGAACCAGAGGCTCCCGTCCTGCCAGACAAAGCCAGGAACAGCTGGCTGATCGATACCCGACAAAGGCTCAGAGGTTAGAGCAGTCAAAAGATTGTTAACTAGCCATTTTATTTGCCAGACATTTATATCATTGTTTATGGTTCAGTGCACCCCTTCAGTACAGGCCATGCTGCACACCTGTGCTTGGAACACTTTCAAGGCCTTTTCACCCCCTTTTCGTGACCCCACGGGCAAACTGGCACACAGTCTCCAAGTTTGGATAGATAAGATAAGACGAATAGATACGGTTACTTGTGTTTGTTTTTCCTGCTATACTTTAATCATTGATATTCATGTCGGCACAGTTTGCATCATTGTCAGCAGCTCATTTGAGAGATAAATCATGAAAAGAGCTGTCGGGCTGTCTATACGAAGGCTTCAGACGTAGCATTAATGTGTGTGCGCTTTATGCTGAGTGCAACGCGCAGGTGTGAGTGTGCACCGGTGGCAGCGGAGGATGGGATTGGCCCGTATTTGCACATTCCTACATATGCATGTGTATTTATGTTTGTGTGAATATGGGCGTCGGTGTACCATGCATCCCGGGCCGGTAACACATGGCTTTGCTGCCACCACTCTGGCTCGTGTTGTGAGTGTCCCTGCAGGCTGGCAGAGAGGGGAGACCCTCTCTGCGGCTCACCCAGGCGAAGAGGGGCTTCCTGCACATCTTTTGTCACACCATTTGGGCCCTTGTGTCTGTGGCTGCCCTGCTCCGGACCCACTTGGCAGCTCCCAGTGCAGACGGACATCTGCTCTTTCCAACCTCCTGGTGAACAGAGAAAACAACAACTAGCAGACCCTGCTCTCTGACTCTCTGCTCTGCATACTTTACTGCATAGGGTTAGTGTCTCAGTGTCTTTTAGGACAGTAACATTTTGCTGCAGCAACAGGAAAAGTCATATCTATCTATCTATCTATCTATCTATCTATCTATCTATCTATCTATCTATCTATCTATCTATCATAAATGATTAAATTTACTAAAGCACTGTCCATTTAATACCATCAGTTTTAATAATATGTCAAATATATTTCTATTTTTAAACACAACTGCAGAAAAAAACGTGTATGATTGTGAATATATTCAGCAACATCGGTCTTTTAATTGCTGGTGAAAGCCACAAGTGATTACCTTCGGTGTCTTTCGCGGGAAATCTTTGATAGGACGGCCTTCAGATTACCGCGTGGCTTTGTAAATCTCCACATTAAAGTATATTTCTGCATCTCTGCCTTGACTCCCTTTTTCTCTCGGCTCTCTAAGCGCAGTGATTCTGGAGCACGCAATATTGAACACACTTTGTTCGTGCTCAGCGGCCCAGAATAACTCGGTCATTATGGTGGCGAAAGGGACAGGTTTTGAGTTTGATTTCATGATGGTAATATAGCCCATGTGTGTAGGAGAAGAAAGCCTTCAATGGGGACATCTGTTCAATGCGGCTTACAGTTACAGCCGCGCGTTAAGAACAACCTGTGCACACCATATGAACTAGAGCCGACCCTCTAGATCCTGAACGCAACAGGCAACAAAAGCCTTTTTTTTTTTTTTTTTTTTTTTTTTTTGGAGAGGTAGAATAAATTAGACAGATTTGGAAGTGGATTAAATACCTCTTGTACCTCTGTAGTCTTAGCAGCAAGACGTTTCCTGTCGAGCAGTTATCACACTGACCTCTGACATCAGTCTTGCTGGTATGATCACTTGGTAATTTGTCACCAGAGGCCAACATGTCCCCTGTAGCTGCAGCCCATACCTTGCTCTCCAAATGCGTAAAAAACACTACGGCGCACGATATTATGAATGGCCACCCCCTTTAGGAGGAAGAAGAGAGGGGGAAAAGCAGTTTGATCCCAGATGGTTAATTGTTGTGTGCTGAAATATAAACTTGAATTATGTGCAGAAATAATACGTGCATCTTCACGTGCGTGTTGGGAGGTTATAAGAGAGAAAAAATAGGGGGGCACGGCGAAGAATTTCCAAGTTATTCCTAATTGAATTGCTAGTGTAACATTTATCTGGCATGGTCCACGGTCACGCCGGCAGCAGGAGATGTTGTGTGTGTTACTCTGCTGAGAGCAAACGTCGAGGGTCAATCAATGCACTGCGGAGCGGAGAAGCACGGTACGTGGGTTTTATTCTCCTCGTTACTTTGTCACGTTTTATCCGCCTTTAAACGCGGTTACATAATGTTCGCGGCGTGCTGTGGTTTTCTTTCCACGGGGCTGTATGATGGGTTAGTTTGACGGAAATAAAATAATGAATGAGCAGAAAACAGATCGATGCAAGTTCTTTCTTATCTCCAACGTCAATAAGCCAAGTGTGTGTGTGTGTGTGTGTGCGCGCGCGCGCGTGCGTTTGCGTGTGTTTGTTTTCCATCTAAAATCTGTTCATCTTGCCTTCATATAAATATGTGGCTTATCGTGATTTCTCATTTCCCCTGAAATAATGAAATCGAGACTTTACGCGTTAGTTTGAGGAGAAGCGTGCACGTTCAAAGAATAGCCAAAAATAAAGAGACGGATATGCTGAATAACACATTTAATGAGTGTCATAAAAATGTTGAAATGGTCTCCAAATATTGGAAACTAAATATCACACGTGCTGTATAATAATTAAGATGAGAGCATGTACACTGCTGAATCTGTCTGAGTTTTTTTTTTTTTCTTTTTTTAATTGTGCAGCATCATGAATAATTTTGGCTTTTTTTTCTCCTCCTTTCTTTTTTTTTTTTTTTGCCCCTTCATTTTTTATACCTGAAGGTAAAGCGGTGTAAATTAATCCAAAAAGCTGTTGTCCAATCCTAGAAACACAAGAATTAATCAGATAGTCCATCTATCACGCTGCGTAATAAAGGAAGCGACATGGGTTAGGCAGATGATGTGATGAATAATCCCTGGTCGTTTTAATTAACTTTTCCCTGTCCTGTAATGACCAAGCTGGTCAACAGACCCGGTCAATAAGCATGTTAATATCAAACAAATAAAACTGCGGATGATTAAAAACCTCCTGCGTTATTAAATTTGAAATTCAAATGAAATTTATGCTTCCAGTGCACGCTGCATGCTAATAGCGCCCACAGAGAGACCCAGGGTTCAGCACGCGTTTTTTTTGCTTTCAACTTCTTATTATGTAACAGCAGCTTCCTCTATGGATCTAACAAAATGTCAGCCTGATGAACCTATTCAATATAACCATCTTATCTTTTTATTTCCAGCCTGACACCGCGCAGTGCAGTCACTTACTTTAATAAATAATCCCAGTTAACCTGCGACACCAACAGTCTCTATATTGCCAATAACCTATTTTACTTTTTTTTTTTTTTGAATTCTGTAATTTTAAGGCTGTAAATGTTCCAAAGTCAACTACGTCGACCTCTCATCATCTTGTTCATCATCTGTTGTTTTAAGAGCATAATAAAAATGGATAATCCTCCGTGCACCGGAATGCACCATCTAAGCAGTTTTAATCAAAACTGTTAAGATAATTGAACACAATTACAGTAATGTGAAAGTTTGAGACGGTGAGATACGGGCCCACGATGTGCAACAATGCAGCCTTTGTGCGTCGTGTAATAGTTTGTGTATATTAACTCTTAAGAAGCTTTAAAAAACATGCAAAAATGCCGCGGGGTAATTTATGCCAGAGCCAGAATTCAAAGTTTCTAATATGAGGAGGATGCAAAAGAAAAAAAGAAAAAAAACACGGGGAGGCTTTTGGAGAATATCTTTGTGAGTGGGGTTTTGTACGTGTTGGGTGAAGCGGATTTGACCCACTTTGACTTTTAATCACGTGAATATCTGGAGCGGAAGAGTTGACGTCAAACTTTTCTCTTTTCTTTTTCCAGCCGGAGCTCATTTGAAAATATGAACTTAAATGTGTTGTTTCATTATTCACGGTGTTGTGCTGGTTGTTTCTTTTTCTTTTTTTTTTCTTTCTTTTTTTTTTTTTTTTTGGCTGGTTGTAGTTTACCAACATTTTTTTTATTATCCTTATCATTTATTTACCACCAGCTACATCACTAAGCGCGAGGGGCGAGGGTGGTGGTGGCTGGCGAGGAGGGTCATCATCCCGCTTTCTTCAAATTTATGGAACGTGATGTTCTGTAAAATTTCAATAAGTGGCCCCCTAATTCCTCCTTCCTAATTCACTCTCATTTAACTTTACCTTCCTTCCGCTGTCTTTTATTATGGAGGGGGCGGCGGAGGGAGGGGGGTGGGGTGGGGTGGGTGGGTGTGGGTGTGGGTGGGTCGGAGGAGGGGTGGAGGAGCTGTCTGAGGCGCTCTATTGATGACCTCACGGGTAGTGTGCGGCAGTGCGGCGGGACGGAGCCGCTGATTGGTCGCCCGTGTCACAGCGGCACTTCAAAGCCGGAGAGGAGCCTACAATTGTGGAAGAATGGGCGGAACACATCATTGTATTGCACACCTCTAAAAAAACAGTGCTCTGATTCATAAATATAAAAAGATCCTCTGAGGAGGGCAGTGTTTTTGTGTGATGGCAACTTCACTTCTAGGGGTGAGTCGAAAGGACTTTCTTACTGGTTTAATTAGTTCTTGTCATTGTCCGGCGGAGGGGGATTAAAAACTTGCAGCGGTCGCAAAGTAGCAGCGGAGGCAGTGCGTCGGTTATATTTTCGGCGAGAGGGTCGTGTGAGAAAAAGCTTCTGCTTCTCTCTTAAAGACGGGGTAGAAAGTTTGTCCCCGGCGCTCTTAAGAAAAGGAAAAAGAAAAACACGCATGTTTTCCTCGGTGTCCCGTTTGGCATGCATTTGTAGAGCGCCGTGTGTCGCATTTCACTTGTCTACTTTCTGTTCGTCCAGGTAGGAGGTGATCACACTCTGCTGCAGTGATTTCCAAACTTTCCCAAAAAAAAAACATGTTAAAGCTTACTAGTGTGTGTGTGTGTGTGTGTGTGTGTGTGTGTGTGGGGTGGGCATTTTCCTAACCTCTTCTCTTTGGAGCTGTAAAAAAAAAAAGATGTCTGTGATGAACCTGTTAAACTCGTTAGGCTGAGCAGTCACTTACAGCTTTTTCTTGTCCTTCCAGGAGGAGCCGAGGTTAGGATCGACTCCTTTAGCCATGTTAGCTGCAACATGTAACAAAATAGGGAGTCCGAGCCCTTCACCGTCGACTATTTCGGATAATTCCTCGTCGTTTGGGAAAGGCTTCCACCCGTGGAAAAGAGCCGCCGCGAACAGCTGCAGCCTCGGATCCGGCCTGTCCGGTTTCGGGGTGTCCCGCAATGGATCCGGCATCTCGGACTCTTTCGGCACCAACAACTCCACCGGATCCAGTGCTTTTTCCCTCACGTCTGGTACCTCGTCTAGTTCCCACTTTGGAAACGATTATTCGGTTTTCCAAGCTTCGGTGTCGAGCAGCTCTCAAGAGTCCAGCCACCAGCCGGTTTTCATCTCCAAGGTGCACACCTCAGTGGACAGTTTGCAGGGCATCTATCCGAGGATGAGCGTTGCGCATCCCTACGAGTCCTGGTTCAAATCGTCTCATCCCGGTATCCCCACAGGAGAGGTTGGAACCACCGGAGCCTCTACGTGGTGGGATGTGGGAGCGGGATGGATTGATGTTCAGAACCCTAATGGAGCAGCACTACAAACGTCCTTACATTCCGGTGGACTCCAGACCTCCTTGCACTCTCCTCTGGGCGGATATAATTCTGATTACTCGAGTTTAAGTCACTCTGCTTTCAGTACAAGTCCCTCTCCACACCTGTTGACAACCGGCCAGCACCTGATGGACGGTTTCAAGCCGGTGTTATCCTCTTATCCGGACACAAGCCCCTCTCCATTAGCTGGGGCAGGTGGGACTATGCTCTCCGGGGGTCCACCTGCGTCTTTAGCGGGGTCTCCGAGGTCATCTGCCCGACGGTACTCGGGCAGAGCCACCTGCGACTGTCCAAACTGCCAGGAGGCGGAGAGACTGGGACCGGCGGGCGCCAGCCTCCGGAGAAAAGGTCTCCACAGCTGTCACATCCCCGGCTGTGGGAAGGTTTACGGGAAAACGTCGCACCTAAAGGCGCATTTGAGGTGGCACACCGGCGAGAGGCCGTTTGTGTGCAACTGGCTCTTTTGCGGGAAGAGGTTCACGCGCTCCGACGAGCTCCAGCGACATTTACGCACGCACACCGGGGAGAAAAGATTCGCCTGTCCGGTGTGCAACAAGAGATTTATGCGTAGCGATCACCTGAGCAAACATGTAAAAACTCACAGCGCCGGAGGATCCGCCGGCTCTGGCTCCGGGGGCAGCGGAGGAAAGAGGGGGAGCGACACCGACAGCGAGCACAGCGCGCCGGGAAGCCCTCCGTGCCATTCCCCCGACCTGTTGCACCCACCTGAGTCAACCCAGGGAGTAGGCATGAACGGCCTCTAAAAACGCCCCTCAGTGAAGTAAAAAAAAATAACAAACTGTAAAACAACAAAGTGTTGTGATGGAATTGTCCGCAAGGACACGAAAGTGGACATACTTTGGTGTATGCGCAATGCTTCATCATGAGTGTCGTCATTTAATGAGAAAAAAAATAGGCCTATACGTTTCTTTGACTTTTTCCAAGTGTTTAAGACTACTAATTGCATAATTTTCCTAGCTGTACCATCAGAAACTTCTCATTAATACATCTGCGGTGTGAAAGTGTAATCAAGTTATTGTGGGCACACTGGGACAGGGCGGAAACTTTTTATTATTGTTATTATTATTATTATTATAATTTTTCTTATTTGCAGCCTGGTTCTGAATTCTCCCTTGATGTTTTAATATCCCAGGGTCGGAGACGCAAACGATAGAAAACACTGCTGTGAAAAATCGAGGCCTGCAAAAGTTGTGCTACTGCTGTCATACACATTTGTTCAAAAAAAAAAACAAAAAAAAAACCAAACTGTGGCACTTTATTATCGAGCAGGAGCTGTTGTTCTTTTTTTTTTTTCTGTCCCTGTGGATGGACTGCTCGGTCGGAACAAATACCTGTAGAGTATGCTATGATGTGGGAGGATGGGAGAGTTTGGTTCTATCTGTCGGATCCCATTTGATAATGGATGCAGCAGTTTGTAGGTTTCTATCGCATCTTGCTTATTCGCTCCACGGCCTACAGTGTGTTTGTAAGCTGAGACGACTTACACTTCACTTCGCTGCAAACTGTGTTGTATATAATGAGAAATGTAGGTTAGAATAATTACAGCCCAATGTAAAGGTGAGTAATGTATTTGTCCAGGAGACGATTTTGTATAGGTATTTCTAGTTGTATATGGACTCTAGTAAATATTTGAAAATATACGGAAATGTACTTTGATTTTTTTCTTTGACATGATATGAAATGTATTTGTGGGGAGTTATATTTAACCACGAGTTTTCTTGTATTTAGGGGTCTATCATTAGGCGCACTTTGAATTTATTTGTAAGGTTTTGAAATCATTTCCTGTTTACCCACTCATTTAATTTAAGTAAGCATGTTGTAAAGTGATTTTAATTTTACAATGATATTTTTTTTTTCCTCTCTCTCTCTCTCTCCCTCCGAGAATGGCTTTTTATGTAAGCCACTCAATAAAGTCAGTATGAATTCAGAAGCAACTCATCGACTCAGTTTGTTTGATTGTTGAGTCGATGAAATCTATTTAAAGTCTGGGATTATTAGGTCACCTCAAATGTATTATTTTATTATTATTATTATTATTATTATTTTTAACAATACAGGTGTTGCGTTTAATGACCTCCGTGTACAAGCTGGTGGTTCTTACACGTTTTTCAGGCCAGGGTGAGAAAAAAAAAGGCCTGCAGTAGCAAAACCAAGGCCTCACCCAGAAATGATTTTCAATGTACTAATAAAATTAAATCATTAAACGGAGCATCTGGTTTAGGAAGAAACAGAAAGTGCCAGTCTCGAAGGCATTTAAAATTAGGATACATTTCATTATTCCCATATTGTGTCCGTTTTTCTGTGCAAAAAAAATGAAACTTCAAACTTCTGCGTCAACGCACAGCTGATTACACCAGCCCACCGCTTTATGATATAAAATCTATGATAAATATCAGGTTAGCTGCTGCATTTCTATCATCTCTTTCATTTATATATTTATGTTTTTTCCATAGATTCCTAAAATGTTTGTGTTGTTGTGTTCAAACTTTCTCCATCAGCGGATCCTCTTCCAGTGACGCAAACACTTTGTTGATTCCGCACCGTGTTGACGACAAATGCGCAATAGGTTTTGGCGTTAACGGATAAATGCTCACACTGTTGTGCGTATTTAAATGGTGTAACACAATTTAAGCAAAGATCATTCCGTGGCGAGGAGGCTCAATGTGACTTGAAGTTAGACTGTGTCTTTTACTCACATTCAAAACGATCAGCATGAGCCCTCACAAACTACAACTTGTACTAATTTACTGAATAACAAATTCTTTGTCTTTATTTTATATTTATCTCATTTTTTTGTAATGGTGTATTTTTAAATACCTGCCTGAGGTCACACCACACGTTGGTCTTTTTATCATTCACGCAAACAGCTTGGATTATATATTTTCTGTCACTTACAATTAATAAGAGACAGTTATAGATAATAAGCTCAGTTTTTCCCTGTTTGCATTTTTTATTCCTGTTTCTGCGGATTTTACGCATTCAATTTAGGCAGCTAAAAAAAAAGTAAATCACACCATCCTGTGCGCAGTGACGTTCAGGTTATCCTTTAAACTGTACAGCAAAACTCAGAATCCTAAAAAATATCAGCCCTCATAATTCTTTCTTCTTCTTCTTCTTGTTATTTTTTTTTAAAGTATAATTGTTTTCTCAGCTTGGGTTTGCCATGAGTGGTGAACTAGAGCCAGCATCTTCCAAACTTTGGGATAGACTCCTTCTTATGCACAGCTTTGTAGCGCCATCTAGCGTTTCTACCAACCGACACCAATTTCCAACTGTGATGCAGAGAAATGTGTGGTTTTCTGGTGTTATTTCAGGACGCTAAGAAAACTTTTAAAGAAAACTATTTAAGAAGGCTCTTTTTCGGTCTTGCTGCTTTAAACACATTTTACACGTTTAACTGTTTGTTAGAGACTCTGCTCGGAGACTAAAAGTTTAAATTCATGCAGAGATTATCCATGATGTGATGCGTATAGATGAGGTGATCGCATGCCCGCTTCACCCACCTGACCTCTTTTGAGTCAGTTGTGCCGCAGGTCTGACTCAGTCAGCGCTGGCGCATAGTCTGGAAATAGCATCTCGTCAGGACTAAACGTACTCGTTGATAATTCTTTCTAAATGTTTGCAATAATGAGCAGATTCAAAGCTAAGGTGTCACTCATCTCTTGCTCTGCAGCACAGAGGACGGTCCATTTTGTTGCAGTCCTCCAGGGCATCTCATCAGAGCGATGGATGTCTTTTCTTTCTGTCAGCACCCAATCCTGAAAAAGGCAAAACGTTATTTCACTTCGATCTTCTTACACACACCAACATCTAACAAAGGTTGCCGTTCCACGTTTGTATCCCCCCTTTTCTGCGTCTTCCTATGTTTTTTTTCTGTGATGGTGCTGTCGAGCATAAAATGCTGCAGGGAAAGTAGTTCAATTAATAGTGAAACCAAGCCAAGTTAAGAGAAAATAAATAAATAAATAAGACAGCAATGCAGATGGGCTCAGACTGAAGAAATTCTGCTTTTGCTGGGTCACTGAAGCACACCTGGGATTGGGTAAGGCCTGCAGCACTGTTAAGTTAAAAACTGACTCAGTGTGGGGCCACTATAGCACCATCGCAACATTGGGTTAATTTGCCCCTCTACCTATTCACGCTGAGCAAAATTAACCCATGATATCAGCGCTATAATACAGTGTGTGCATTCCTCAGAGCTTAATTTCAACATCCGGTATAGATGGCCGGTGAGTGCCACGTATATGCAGGTTTTATTTTGTCTTTGTCAGTTCTTTTTTTTTTCTGTAATTGTTTCCAGAGAAATATACTGTTCCCAATCAGGGAACAAGGGAAAACACAAATATTTGGTTACAAAGTCAAGTTTCCTCTTATGAAATGTTACATTCGTTAGACTAGTCTTAAGGGAAACATTTTTAAATTCCGGGTAGGAGTGAACCAGGAAATTAATTAAAGAAGAATTAATTATTGGGAAAATAGTGTGTAGTTGTAGAAATGTAAAATGTAATATAACAGACATTAACTTGGACTTAAGACTAAACAATATTATTATAAATAGCTATTAAAAGTGAAATATCTTGACTGATATATTACACTCAAATGAACCTTGAAGGCAAGACAGCATTTTCTATCCAAAAATAATAAATAATCATCAAATATGAACAGAGTCATTTTAGCCCTAATGTCTCAGAGTGCTCGGCCCGGTGTTGTCATGTTATTAACACCTTCACAGACTGTTGCAGCATCACCTGGTCCTCAAAGAAATGTCCCGCCGCTGCCCTCATTTGAATCAAGTTGGCCTCAGAGGGGAAGAGCAAACATGCCAGAATGACGGGGTGAGCTGCCAACTGTGGGTGAAGGCCACGATAACAGCTATGGCCAGAGCGCACAGTGTGTTTGCAGCCAAACCCAGTTTTGATCCGGTCACCTAGAAAACATGAACGATAAAAGCAATGTTACCCCAAACTGGATAACAAAGACTTGGACGTGCCAGTGATCCGGAGTTTGTATTTGACTTAATAAAATTGAAGCTGAACCGCAGTCTTTGACTGAGCCTTCACGGAAATGCCAGCTGCTATTGATGTGACGGGTTTTTCTAGGTCTACCAGTAAATCACAGTGCTGTGGTGGCACCTCACCGATCGTGCATCTGTGGCCAATTTTGTGGTTAAAACCACCAACCGCACTGTCATTGTCATCAAACCAGCCAATCTCCTGGGAAAGGCAATTTGACGAGGTTAAGAGGTTAGTCAAAATAATTAACGGTAATTGCTGCGACACCGACAGGCTTGCCCTTATACAATGCGTTCAGCAATCCAGATTCACGCACGTCACAGGTGGTGATTCACCTGTCTGATCGCTCAGTGTAATACCTACAGACTGAACCTCACCGAGAGCGGCTCCGCTGATTATTCAGACCGCCATTTAATGACTGTGTAACATCGAGGTCTATAAAATAGATACGGGTGAGTTCACTACAGGATCAAAGTGCATTTTGAACCTAACCAAATGAAATGAAATGATCAATTACTCGATCAACAGAAAATCTTTCTTGGTAAGGTGATGGGCCAACGTGAGCTGCAAGAGTGAATACCTTCCCTCAACTTTGTGTTTTGACGATGGTGGTACAGTCGCATTATGTTCGTAACCTTTCATCTTAAGCAAAAATGCCAAACATTTGATGATGTCACCTTTTCAGGTGGGAGGATCTGGGTGTCCTACATTTGAGCGATTTGAATATCTGAGTTGTGAAAGGTCAGACAAAAAAAATGATTCATTGATGATAAAAAAAAAAATAAATGAGCAGATCAATAATGAATATGACTAACGTTCCTGCTGCATGAAAAGCTTCAACGTTGTCGTTGTTGAACGCAGCCTTGTGTACATTTTATACCTGCTGTGGTATTTACATACTAAATTTCACACAGCTTTATTTTTGCTGTTTAAAGTAACCACAGACACGACGGCCTGAATCATCACTTCTGCTTTAATGTAAGCAGACCATCCCTCACTGAAGTGACTGAAAACAGACACCTGAACTCTGGTTTTAACGCTCATCAACGCTGAAGTTTGAACAAGCGAATGGTAGAGGAATGGCTCCACCAAGTGGCACAAAGGTGTACGTTTCAGACACCGTCTCCACCTTTTGTTCATTATCCAGCAGATGTCATGTCTTTCACTCACATTTGGGCCATTTAAATCCATAAATCTGTTGCTATGCAGATTCCTTGGAAGCCGTTCCTGAATGTGAATTGGCAGAGGTGATCGTGAAGTACAAAGCCTGTTGGTAAGATTTTCTTTATTAGCAGAAGGGAGGGGGCATGTCGTGATATTTTTACTTTTGTTGAAACCACATTATATAATGATTGCGCAATTTTCAGTTAAATCTGTTAACAGCATCAACATGAAGCCATTCCTTTAAGCTGAAGGGAAGGACAATGGCTCGTTGTTGTGAAGAGATTAAAGTATTAAATAAACTTCAACTGCACCCAGTAATACACATCTTACCATTGGGGATAAGCCCCTTTCACAGCAGACCTTCTGACCTGTCAGAGTTACGAATACATTATATATATGTTACGATTAATATGAACAATGGTTAATGATGATGAGCTAAGACCCAGTGAGTTATCACACACGATGCAGAGGACCCTGACACCAAAACATGTAAATTATTATTTATTTTTTTTAGCAAATACTATTCAGACACTGAGGTTTTTGGAGAAGAGTGAAACTCCCAGCTTTGGATACACAGACAATATTTGTTTTGCCGTCTTTCTCGTGGGATTTGTTTGAAATATTCTCACAACAGCCACAAGGGAGCAGAATGTACTCACATATCTGCTCTCTGATACCAAACGATGATGTGACTCAGTGCTGATAAGAAAATGACTGCAACAGTGTCCCCGGTGTGATGTGGGTGGGACGCAGATTTCTATCTGTGTTTGTTCATATTTAGGCAACTTCCAACATCAGGATGAAATATGCAAAAGCAGCGGGGAGGTTTAAGCTACAAAAGAAAACTGTCAACAATCGACGGGGTTTTGAGCTGATCCGTGTATTTTACAACACGCTTTCCTTTCTGTCGCGGGTGGGGATGTTTATTAGTCCTGGTAAAGTCCAGGCTGCTGCAGCCGCCGACCATATCTGCGACATGAAAATTCATAATCTACTCAAGAGTGCTTAGTTGCATTCCTTGGGAACTAACTGCCTTCGGATGCCAGGGCCCGCATCCAAAGACCACAAGAGAGCATTTCAACTTTAGCATGGGATATTCCATCAGCAAAGATAAGAGCTGCAAAACAAACAGAAAGCTTCTCAAAGAATGGGCTATTTGAGGTTCTGACTTTTCATGCGCTTTCATATGCACTCGTTACATGTTGGAGCTGAGCTGTAAACTTCTGGAGTGGTGCTTTAACCGTTAAATGCCTTCTGTAAAGATTAAATGTGACGTAGCGGTCTCACAGTTAGTGATCCATTCAGGCGTTCATCACAGCAGAATGTGTGTAGATAACAGGACTCGTGTCCTTGATGGGATTAACCCCTCAGATCATTTTGTCACTCAAAACAGCAGAGATAATGACACAGAGTAAAATCAATAAATCTGAAAATGAATGACCGGGCAGGGGAAGAAGAAATACTGCTACTACAACTGCTGCTTTTCTTCTTTTCTCTTATTCCTGCCTTATTAACACACAGCAGCAGTCATGTTGCACCTGCTTTTCCTGCCCAATCCTCTCACTGCTGTGAGCCCTGAAGGAGCTGCGTCATTATAATGAACTAATAATTCTTTTTTTATTTTTTTATTTATTTATATGCTCACTGTTGTTTCATCACCTCCTCTTCTAGGCAACCCTCTGCGTGATGCACGCCGAAAAAGCGCAGCTTATCACCAAACTCTCACTCACTGTCGAAACTGCGGCAGGTATCGCTCAGTTTCAGGTGTGTGTGTAAGCCTCGTGCGTAAACAGAGAGGTGCATTGTGGTCGCTGTAGTCGCTAACCCCGTGAGGCCACTCCTCCGCCGACGTCCCCCCGTGCTATTTTAAACTCCCAGTCCCGAGATGCTCTTTGCCTGAGAGCAAACAGAGTAAAAGGGGAAAAAAAAGAGGCTGTAACGTGAGAAGGCGAACTTCATAGATCCGCCCAAGAAAAGAAGTGTAAATGATAGTGGATTGGCCTCTTTTCCTGCCAACGCGCTGAAACAAAAGTTTGCGAGCATCTCATGCCGACGGTAAGAGCAAAACTTTTCGTTTCTTGGGTCTGATGGCTGATTTTTGTTGTCGCGTTTTCATAATAGGAAGTGGCCTGAAATCGTACGTGCTTTATTACTGTGTAACTACGGTGTGTGCGCACACCTGTCCGGACGTCAGCGCGCGTCAGCTGCGTTTTAGTGAGGCTGGAGCTCAGAGATTTCACGTCTCAATCTGTGCGGCCAGGGTGTTTCTCTGGATTATTCACGAGTGTGAGATTTCTTTGAGAATATTCCCAGTTGATTAAATAATAAACATACACAGGACTGCGGTGAGAGTAGTTTGAGTACAGTACGACAGGAATGTAAATGAGCCTGTCGTGCGGAATACATTTCTGCTCTTGGTGCTTCAGTGTTTGATCGTGGCGAGAGGCGCTCAGGAGGACTGACTACTGTGTCAAAAGGCTTGACAAGACCAACCTGTTTTTGTGCACTGGTGTAAGAAAACCACATTATTAATGACTGACTCACTGCGACAAGTCATGAATGGGGACGTATCCTGTTACACAAACAAGTGGCAGACCGAGGAGTTCAGGCTTTATTCCATGTTTTGGAACAGTTTTTTTTTTTTTTTTTGGTGACAGACAAGAAGTCCTCAGCAGAAAGCCCGAGGCGCACACACTGTGTCGAGAGGGAAACATAGTTGAGGCAGAACAAAAACTTTACTCACATGTCTTCTGTTGTGTAGGTGCTGGTTGTTGTCACGTATCACAACAACATATGTGGCTGCTTGCTGATTTATTGATCCCGATCTTTTGTAAAATGAAAGTCGTGGAAAACTGCCCATCGAAGAGAAGAGAACCTATTCGGATTGCTTGTTTTGTTCAAACAAACAGTCCTAAAGATGTTTTAGTTTAGTACGACAGAAGAAAACCAGCACGTGTTCATATCTGAGAAGATGTAACCACTAAAGTTAGTGAGGAAACACTTTAATAATGAGTTACAAGACTATCGGTGATGCTGATTAATTTTGTGTTGATCAATTCAGGAACCATGTAAAGAGAAGTACGAAATAAAGTTTAGTTCTTTAGATAAAGGTAAAAGGATGATGAAGCTATGTAGATTTTATGTTTACAGATGTAAATATGGCAGCTGGAAGAGCAATGTCCTTCCGTCGCGTTGGGAGCCTCATGCGGAGTAAATCTGAGGGGACGCTGATTGATCTGGACGACAATGTTTCAGCCAGCGACAACCTGAACGGTAAAACTCTTTAAACCACTAAAGAAACCCAAATAACAAACCTGCTGAAGATGTTAGCAGACACCCTAACCAAACTCTCTTCACAGGTGGGCATGTGGCACGAATGACACAGAACTCCGACTGGCCGCTTTTACAGCCAGAAGTCGCACTTTCATCCCCGTCAAAAAATCCTTTTTGGAACAAACTGTCTGCATCAAATCCTTTCTTAGACGACATCGTACATAACAGCACAGATGCGCACCTTTCCAACACGTCCAGCGTAAAGCAAGGCAACGAGAAGTGCTTGGACACAAATAACGACGATTCCAGCAGCACGTCTTCCGACGAGGGCAACGTGGGGAAGTTTTTGGAGAACAAACACAAAGCCAGCAACAGATCTGGCAGATGGAGAAGTGCTTCAGACATCCTGGATGATCTGGAGAGAAAAGTGCCAAAACGGGAGAACAGCTTCAGGCCGCCTGGGCCTGTGCTGAACCCGGATTTTGAGTGGCTAAAGAATGACAGAGAGGCCTATAAGATGGCCTGGCTAAGCCACAGGCAGCTAACTCGCTCATGCCTAGACTTAAATCTGATGAGTCAGAGTCCAGGTTGGGCTCAGACCCAGGCCACTGGCTTTCAGGTCATCTGCAAGATTGGCCATGCTGGAGGCTCGGTACAGTTACCCGACTCAGAAATTTGCATCCATATCCCAGAGGGCCACGTTCCTCCTGGAGAAGTCCAGGAAGTTACACTGAAAGCAATGCTAGACCCTCCTCCTGGACTCAATAACAACTACATGACAACCATGAGTCCACTTCTAGAGGTGGTCCTCAGCAACATCAACACAAAGGAGTGCATCTCTCTGGATATTAAACTGTCCGGGGAGGTGAAGAGTGACCCATTAAGTCAGGTGATGACTACAGTGGTCGGGATGATGTCCAACAAAAGAGAGGGACCTTATCTCAAAGTGAATGACTGTTACATACACAAGAACATGATGCAGATGAAGCTCCAGGATCTGAAGACGCATTTTTATGTGATCGCAGTCGCAGAGGCCTCTGCGATCCAGGCCCCCGCTACAACAGTGTGGGATTACCTTGACCGCCAAATCACAGTAGCAGTTTATGGACCTAGGTACATCCATCCATCATTCAAGGTTGTAATCGTGGTTTGCTGTCACGAGGACGTTCCACTGAAGCTCCCGTTTTCAATTATCTGCAGAGGAAACAAAAACCTGCCTCCACTTGTGCTGCAGCTTTGGGGAAAACACGGGTTTAAACCAGACAAACTCAACAACCTACATGTCGAAATTGGCCTCAAAGACTCAGTGTTTAAAATCAAACCCGAGGACAAACTGAAAGAAGTGAGACAAAGTCAGCTCAAAATAGGGACGGTTTTGCATCTGCCAGTTGCGTTGTCTTGTGCTCCTAATACAGAAATGACTCCTTTTGAATTAGATCTGCAAGTGAAGGAATCAAACGCCACCACCGTTGCACATTTCCAGGTGCCCTCCCCTCCCACAGCTCCCATCAGATCAGAAAAGCGAGTGCCGAGGCAGATAGAAAAGCGGATTGAAATGGCAAGAACCTCACCTATTCCTGAGGAAAGTGTTCCAGATTTCCCCAAATTCACAGACAGACCTGTGAACCTACAGTGGTATGGTGTAGCCCTAAAGTCAGTTCTCCGGCAACCACGTGTAGAGTACCTTCTGGAGTATTTCAAGGGGGATACTGTGGCTCTTCTATCCAGAGAGACTGTGAAGTCAGTGGGTAACTCAAAAGTGAAGGAGTGGTATATTGGATTCCTCCGGGGCAGGACTGGTTTGATTCACTGCAAAAACGTCAAGCTCATAACCAGAGACCAAGTGATTGACTTCACTGGGATTCACATCACTACAGAGGTTCTCCTGGACAACATGACGCTGCCCTTCAAGAAGCTTACTTACATGTACTCCGCCATCCAGACACTGGTCACCGAGCACATCACCAGCTGGAAAGGTTTCGCTGATGCTTTGGGGTACAGCAACCTGACGCTGGACACCATCACGCGGAGGCACGCTGAAACCGATTCCGATAAAGTGGCCTGCGTACTGGAAAAGCTGAAGGAAGACTGCCACACTGAGAAGAACCGAAAAAAGTTTCTGCACGAGCTCTTGGTGGTAAGTCCACAAGCCGCCGGTCATGCTAGAGCAGTTGTCCCGTCCATGGTTACGTGAGAGTTTATCTGTGTGTTTATCACCTTTAGGGTCTGTTGAAGATGGACTCAGTGAATGTTGTGGCCCAGCTGATACAGAACACAGTCATTCTGTCCACTGCTGTGGAGCTGGGAGTTCGATGGAGGGAGCTTGCCGAGAAGATGGGGAAACTCTCCAGTGCTCAGATAGCGGGCTACGAGGCACCGCACCGAGGGAAGAGCGGAGAAGTTGGTCCTCAGGTCAGTTTGGCGACACACACTGACACAGCAAGTAATGGATGCATCATATATACAATTTCTGATGTACCATGAATGTGTTCTGCATTTCCTGTTCTGTTGCAGTCAATGTGGAAGCCCGCCTATGACTTCCTGTACTCCTGGAGTCTGCGTTACGGGGACAGCTACAGGGACATGATACAGGATCTGCACCTGATCCTGGACAAAATGAAAAACCCTGCCACCAGACAGTGGAGGCAGCTGACTGGCGCCCTCATCACAGTGAACTGTCTCGATATCTTTCGAGCCTCTGCGTACCCAAATTCAAATTAAACTTTATGCAAACGCACTGTAGTCATAACAGCGACTGTCACGCACTTGGGCACAACACAAACCGGGAGGTTTTGTTACACCACAACAAGGTTTTGATGTCACTTTGATGGCTCTTTTTTGTTGCCATACAGTTTTGCTTGCCCATCCCCATTTTAACACAAAAGCATTAGAAGCAACTTTACTGAAACTCAATCAGGTACTTGCACTATAAGCTTAGATCTCACTTGGTGAATGTAAAATGTGTTCTTGCAAATTTTGAGCTGTGAAGAACTGTTTGTTGTTTCCATATGTTCTTCACTAGTATGGACATTTGTCTCTTCTAGGATGACTTCTTCTCCTAAGATTTTGTTTTCTGCGATGTACTGACTAGGCAGTCGAATGAACAGTCAGAAAAACGCTAAATGTGAACAATGTTACTAACGACAGGACGTGAGTTTGTGTGCTGAAAGTGAGAGATAGTCCTACCAAAGTGAAAGCTTCCCGATGCCAGAAAACAAAACATGAAGATGCTACTATACAAGTGTCATAAACTATTTTAGTCTTAAATATTAATGTATTTGCTATTTTTATACTGTGATGTGATGCTCTAGATCTGTACAAAGCAGATGATTTCATAAGGTATGCAGTGTAACTGTTACATATTAATTGTGTTGATGTTTGCATGATCAGGTGTTTATTGCCAAATGGAAACCTCATTGTTTAGACTGGTGCCACATAGAGAACACAAAGTGCCTTCACTCACCGAAATGTTAGACAACAATTGATATCTTTGGTACTGAAATGGAGAAATGTAGCATGAGATATGAATAAATATCAACTGCAGGAAAACCATCGGATCTGTTTACTAATCAATCGCTGGATTAAATAACTCACATCCCAATACAATTCATGAGGCGTTTGAATTTTTTTTACAGTTAATCAGAGCGTAGGAAACAAATGACTTTTCGCTGAAGTGTTTTCCACTGATTCTCTCTGACTGTTTGCTTTTCCCTTCACTGTTTGTTTAGGCTAGTTTCAGCTGAGAGCACTGTGTGCCGGTCCTCCATCAAACAAGACAGCACGGCCTGTTGAACGGACTTTACTTTGGCTCACTGAATGCACCTCAGGAAAAGTAAATCAAATAAGGAAAACGGTATCAGGCAACAGAGTGAACTGATTCAATCTCCGAGCTGTGAGTGATTGTATAATGTTGCACTTAAGAGGTTGTTCTTATAAGGGCTGATGATAAACAGTGTAGGGTAACTGTGCACGAGGGAGTTAAAAGGAGAAAATCGGTTGCGTGAAGCGCTGCATTTAATGTTTAATACGAAATGTCAAACAAGAAATTATTTGCACATCAGTCCAGAGACTTTCTCACTGTGATAACAAACTTTGTATAAACATCCTTAAGACAGAGTGGTCATATCCTTCTTCCTTTCATTACCCCTTAATACCTCTTTTACCTCCTGGTCAGCCAGAATTGTGTCACTTCTCTGGCAGCGAGTAAAGAAAAATCAGGGAACTTTAGTTCATATTTTAGTGTTAAGCTCAATGCCTGTAAAAACATTTAGATTATTTGGAAATTTCCTAAAACATAAAGGCATTCTTGAGCAGATCAAACTTTTTACAAGCTGTAAAGAGCACTCAGTCCACACAGAGACACCGAGAAAGGCCATTTGTGCAGACCTGAACTGTAATTAAATGACTTTTGAAACAAATGAACATACCAACATTTGAAGCGTTTAACAGTGGCCTCGCACAGAGGTCTGTGAGCTGCTCACACTGCATCCTTTATTCAGGTACGCAGAGAGGACAAAGGCTCAATGTTGCAGTGAGAGTTGGACATAAATGAGGGTCAGTTTATCTACCTGGAGCTCAAACATACAACTCAGATAGCAAGCGAACAATGAGTCATCAAAGATTAATGATTACTCAACATCATCGCTGTACCCGTGAACATATTCATATGTAGATATACTTGGATTAATTACAAATGAGCTATACAGAATTAGAAACCCAGATGATAAAGATGATAGATGCCCTCTGTGAGAGGTTAGTGTGGTGTAGTATCGTGTGTACAAGTTCTCTATGTATTATGAAGGATGTAGCTTTGCTGTCACAGCAAGATCCAGGACGAAGCACTGATAGTATTACAGTGAAATGAGGGAAACAAATGAAAAATGTTCGAGGCATCCAATTTAAAAATGGACTCTGCTCTTTTGGGACCCCATTTTTCAGATGCAGCGAGGCGTTAAACCGCCTGACTAATGAAATGTGACCACTTTTGTTTTGGGGAGCCTTTTTATAGCCACAGTCTGAGAGTGCGGCTAATTGTTCATTTTAATGAATACTGCTGCTTACGTGAGGCTTCACGTTTATGTAAGAGAGAGACGACTTCACGATGACGTCTTTCACACTGATTTTCGTGTGAAAGGATAAACAACGCTGTTTAATATGTGTTCAACCTTTGCAGCCTTCTGATGCCCGTGATGGCGATGCTCAGTAGTCATCAGTCCGGTCCAGCTGTCAACGAGCCACGACCAAACAGCAGAAGATGTATTGTACGAACAAAATAACTGAAATCATCATCTACAAAATATTTATACCTATTTATAAGTGTACCATAAGCCTTATTTATATATAAAAATGAAAAAGGTATATATATCTGGATGATTTTGCCTTAGATAGTTTGCCGCAGTTTTTATATTGTTTATCTCAGGGGTTTTTAAAGTGGGATGCAGACCTCCTCATGGGGGCTCCAATCTGTTTCAGGGTTGGCTCAGTAAACGGAAGGTACATACTAGAGGCTAAATGTGTGTGATTTGGTGGAGACGTATTTGGTGTAGTCAAAAGTTAGAGGAAACAGCAATATATGGTTATCGTGGCTCAACTGTTGAGTGGAATAATCATTATCCCACAGGCGAGAACTGAACAAAACAGTCTCAGGCTATGAAAATCCCCGGTCTATCCTGACAGGTGAACCTATGCATGTTACAGTGATCAGCTCACAGGACTGAAAAATAATCAGTCACCCTGTGCAACATTGGGCATCCAGAATTGAAAGGATGGTTTGCAAATGTTTTATTACAAAACTATTTGTCGGTCTAGCTATTGTCACCCTCAAGAGCATCTTCAGTTGTTTTGAAATTCGTGCTCAGAGAGTCTTTGTTCACTATAATTATGGGTATTGTTATTTTGAGTGATTAGGAGAGAGCTGTTTTTGTTTGCTTTGAGTTTTCTGGCATTTATGGACCAGGGAATATACACCAGGAAAATGAACATACCACAATAGAGCCACCACAGCACACATTTACTCATCCACTATTTTGAGAGTAGGCTGAAGTTTGACTCATCTTTTTGTTTCCTGTCCACTTCTCAGCAGACCGCCGTCGGTCTTATTTTTACAGCTTCCCTCACAAGAGAGCATTTTTAATTAGAAGAAAGGCTGACGAAAGAGTCTCCCCTCTGAACTGTGACTGTTCTTCGTGAAACTACACGATCAAAAAAAAAGATCATATACGTATATAATCACACGTTCATGGCCGCAGCTTCTCCAGACTGCTGTCCAGAGCTCTCTGCCAACATGAGCCACTGCTGTTCCTCCTAACACGCTGACAAATTAACACATTTAAGTAGTCCTCGTCGCTGACACTCCTGCCAAACCTGTGCCAACGCTGCCTTTGAGTGCGTGAATATTTAACTGCATTAAGGAAAGTGCGTGCTCAAGTGTCTCCAGTCTTTTTCTTTTTTTTTTGCAGAGCAAAAGGTGACACTGAAAATGTTCTCACACTTCAGTCTTGAGTGCATCTGTTGATTGCAACATTAAAATTCCACTAATGCGTTAAACCGGGCACACGTCCAAGACGCTGAGGTTGTTCAGAATGCTTCCCGGTTACTTGGCTTCTTCATTCAATGCAAATATCAACCGCAGACTACATTTCAAGAAGTGTAGCCAGATGCAACTCTTCATCGGGGTAACAGACAAGGTGAGACCTCACAAACAAAGCCCATTTCAGCTGCTCGATCTGCTCCGGTGATTCAGGCGGGATTAAGGAGAGGTTGGCAGGATTTTATTTTCTTTAAGAGGAGGACGAAATTGCTGAAATTGCTGTTTCATCTGGCTCTTATCCCAGCTTACTCTCAAGAAACGCTTAGCCCATTACCGCATTTTTTCTCCATAGAAATTTGGACGATGCGCTGACTGAGAATCCTTCAGTTCATGGTGAGAAATAGCTTGATGTTTTCCCAGGATTGTTGGAGCAGGAGCGATTTTGGCCTATTGCTACAAACGGCTGCAACTAAATTTGTGTAAACTTGTCTTTTTATTTATGTTATCGAGCTGAAAATGAAAAGATAACCCCCCTCATATCTACAGTACAGTACTTTGATGTTTAAAGGTGCCACGGCCTGCCCTGAGAACAGCAGAGCCTGACAGTATTTATCCAGTGGGTGGCGCCATTGTATTAATGTTTCAACACTCATTCACAGTCGCTCATTTGTGTTGACGCTGATGTTTTATTGCTAACCAACGCCTATTTAATGAGTACAAAAAATAAAAAACACAATAATGGCATTATGGTGTATTTCATCAGACAAGGAAATAATGACAACAAGTTTCTTGAACGTCCCAGGAATGTCATCTCATAAATAAGTACTGGAAGACATTATTATTATTATTATTTTAAATAACTTTATGGAGGAAGAAATGCAAGAATTGCATTTTTATAGAGCATTTGTTACTTCAAGTATATTTTAAATAGAAGGATGACAAACAAAGACAGAAAATGTTGCATTTTGGATTTAGGAAGTATTTTTCTTACTTACCTAATTTCAACACGTGCATACGTCTGATATACGTGAACTGTAATACGTAAGCATACTCAGAGTCCAAACATTTTGACTCTGATTTCTGAAGCCAACAGCCATGGGAGCCATCCACAAATCACTGTTATGAACAGAAGCATTCCTCTGTCCTCTAGGGTATATAAGGCTTCATTTGGTTTGCCTCCGTGATATATGTGGAGGGCAAGAAGTCATTTAGCTTTCAATTTATTAGCCTTGTGATTTATGTACGCTGCAAAGGTGCTGTTGGTGTCTCTAGAACCGCCACCCCTTCCCCGCGCCCCCCCCTCCCCTCTCTTGTTGCGCCGTAATAATTTGGTAATAGATGATGTGAAAGCAGAGA
Organism: Nibea coibor; assembly: GCA_023373845.1. NCBI lineage: Eukaryota > Metazoa > Chordata > Actinopteri > Sciaenidae > Nibea > Nibea coibor. The sequence continues at coordinate 13,528,138 of CM041726.1, forward strand.
AAGTTCAGCAATTAGTAAAGTCAGGAAAAAAAGAGCACAGGGGTTTACAGTTTCTCTGTGTGCACTTCATTTATCACTGCTGTTTTAGTCACTCAGTAAAAGGTTTCAAATGCTGAGACCACAACAACCTGCACTATGGCTGGGGTTCATGCGCATCGGTGAAAGGAAACCCCACCGTGGAAGAACACACGCAGCAAACTCAAGCAAATCAGCGTCCAGCTTTTTAAAAATGGGAACTGAAAATTGCATTCATCACACATGCTAATACATAATAGGCCTGAAACAGAGTCGAGGATCCAAACTGTTCATATAACAAAAATACAGACACGAGTACTGTAACCCTGCAGTGGTTTGTATGTTTCCAGTTTTAGCTAAAAATGTTTGTGGTGTATGTTACAAGGTGTCGATTGTTGCCCAGAGTTCAATGCCTTTCTGCTGACTAACAGCCTGCTTGGAGCCTCTTCCCATGACCACCGCTGGGAAGGAGGAAGCTCTGTTACCAAATGACTCACAGGGAAAAAAAACAACCTGGAGTGTTTGGCAGCGTTCAGCGCAGCTTTGTGAGTAATCACCGTCCACATCCTTGGACACCTCGCTTTGCTCAAACTCTCACTTTTTCCATCAAACGGCCTCGCGGAGTTTCGTCATGGCAGAACACTGCGATAAAGATTAAGGGAAACGAGAAGACACAAATAAGCCCCGATCTCTCGATAAACATCCCGAGAAAGCATCTGCACCTCAGACCACAACAAAGCCCCTGATGTGAGGAGATTACTTTGCTGTCAGTGGAATAATGGCAAAGTCTTTTCTCTGGTTCCCCCTGTCAGTGGACTGGTTTATTTTTGTTGATGTGATCACATCCTATCTGGCAGTAAGAAGTTTTGTCAGGTGTGCCATGACGGTGTGGGGGAGGTGCAGAGAGCGTGTCTGCTGACAGGTCTGATGTACCAACCGTGACACTCCCAGTTCGTCAATAACCTAAAAACCAGATGGAGGAGGGCTGGGAATGAGACATGGGAATGTTAAGGATTTCAGCACAGCATTTTAATAATGAAAGCACTTCACTACCGGGCCTCTAATAATCGTACAAAGTGCAAAAACCTCGTGACATAAGCTCTGTTACAGTCCTTCCTCAAATCTCAGGCTTTTTTTTTTTTTTTACCATAAGAGCTGTCATTATAAACTCGTATTCAGATCCTCTCCTCAAGCAGAAGCACTACTACAGAAATGTAGAAACACTCCATTGTAAGTAGAAGTACAGAATTATTATCAGCAAAATGAACTTAATAAGTAAAAATACTTGTTTTGCAGAAAAATCAGTCACAGTGAGTGATACATTATTACACATTACATTATAAGATTGCTACCTGCATTGAACTGTTGTAGACGGTGGAGTTTTAACAGCTTTATACATAGTTTGGTTCCCAACGTAGAGCATGGACAACCTCCAAGCATCACAAGATAAATCTGAACGGTTGTAACGTGATTATTATGGTAGGAAAAAGTAAAAACAGAGTTCCGCTGTGGAAACTGGTCACAATTTTCTAGTCTAACAAAAAAAAAAAAAAAAAAAATTGGATCGTTGGACCTCGAGCAGGAAATAATGTTTGGTCGAACTTCTAAAAACTCATTAATCAATCGATTCAACTTTATTTGTACATTTTGTTACTACTTTGCAAAGTGATTTACGGGTCAAGTTAATAACTCCCTCTGAAAAGGAAAAGACATCTTAAACGTAACACGCCTAACTAGATAGTTCTTATTTTTTGGGGAAAAAAAAATCACAAGCCAAAAAGAGACAAACTTAATCTCTAATGATGAATTTTATACTATAAAGTAAAGTAGCTATAAAGCAGCGTTAAAGTATGTAAAGTACCTCAACATTTTAATTGACAGGCCTCAACCACTGCTGCTTATTTTTGTAATATACATTCCTGTTACCGGCCATCACTTAAAGAATGTCCTTGCAGCAGATGGGGAGAACAGCCACGAGCTGCAGGTGTCTACACTTCACAACACCGAGTAATGTCTTTAACAGATATGAGTCCTCGGTGTGCGAGTGCACCTCGCCTCAACTCTAACACGACAGCCCTGCGGGTCGCCCCGATAGAGGTCGATTGATTGTGCGCTTTGTTAACTAGAAGTAATTACGCTCTTCTTAATGCTCTTACTGGAAATACTGAAGGTGATAATCAAGCCGAGTGACTTCACATCTTGAAGAGATCCCCAGCTGGGTGGCCGTGATCACACAACTTCCACATTGATGAGCAAAAGTAAACAACACCCTGAGAGCAAGAGAAGAAGGAGGGAAAAAACAAAAACGTAAAAAACCTACAGTCAGTTAAGAGAGGGGAGATAAATCCTTCAAAGAAGAGTGTCTTCTTGGCTAATTTCTATCAACCTAGAGGGAGAACAAGCAGGCCTGAAGGGTTCCCATTCCAAAAACAACATAGCTGGAGAGGTAGCCTATTGTGTCCTGACAGATTGGTCTGACTGAGGGAGGAGGAGGAGGAGGAGGAGGAGGAGGAGGAGGAGGTCGCCTCTAACCGACACACAGGGAGGAGCAGAGGTGAGCAGAAATCTGGGGGAGATGGGAACACAGCTGCAGTTCAGAGGAGAGTTAGTGGCGTTACTACCTCACATAATTTAGAGTTGTCTTTGAATTTATTGTGCTGTGTGCTCGTAAGGCTGAGAGCTACATAAATAGACTCCGAGAGGGTGTGTGGAATGGCAAAATCATAAAGCATGACATTTTTCTATGAACATTTGTCTGTCTATCTATCCATCCGTCCGTCCGTCTATCTCTCGGTCTATCTATCTGATAAATTGCCGCCGCGATCCTCCTCACTCCTCCGCTGTTGCTTTTGGCGAAGGATGGGAGACCCTCCTCTGTCCCAATCACTCCCCAGGTCCTCGCACCCCGCCCCCACACCTCTGCCCATCATCTCCCCGTACGCTATTCATCCTCGTGTGCAGCTGGAGCACTCTGTTTGACCTCCCCTCTCCTCACAGAGCCCTTATAAACAGGGACTGTGGTAGGACTCCTCGCAGCACTCTGCGGTTAGAGCGAGAGAACCACACCGGACTACTGACATTATGCTCATCACTTACATAAGTCTGTGTGACATGGCACGTTCCGACATGCGCTCCGCCGGGGTTATTTCTCCGGGCTTTAAGCCACGGATGAAGATAAAGACAGTGCTGGTAACCTTCCCAACAGTTAGCTCTTCTTTTATTATTTCACATCTTGTCAGCTATGCTCGACATATGAAGCAATAATAGAGGATCTAGCTCGTGGGAACATGACAGCAGGGTACAAGAATAAGTGATTTTTTTTTTTTTCCTGGATTTGTGATTGTTACCCATCATGCACCTGCAAGGCCCTCCTGTACGTGGGCGTGCTCTTATGGAAAGACTTCCACAAATCCAAGCCATCATCTATTGTGAGGGTTTTGCAAGTTTTGCCTCCTCTCCTTGTTTATTCGGAAGCACGTCATTTAATAACGTGACACTTCTGCTGCCATTAACATCCACGCAATTAAAGACTCAGCTTGTCTTCTGTGTTTGCGGTCATAAAGTTTCAGGAGCGTGGCACATGTTGCTGCTCTCTTCGGGAATTGTAAAGCAATAGCTGCGAGGTTGACGCGCTGACATTCGTCTTTCATCCGAGGGCATTTACGTCCACGTCAGATGAACCGTAGCCTGTTTTATATTTCAATGTCGATTTCATTGGGACTACTTCGTCAGCGGAAATAATTCCAATAAAAACAGCTGACTGCGAGGTCTGTGGATTATCAGGAGTGACTGAGGCATTGTTTCTGGAAAGACGCGCCGCTGCTGAGCTTCATGAATGTTGCCTTTCGACGTTAGGAGCACCACAAACAAAATCCACTCTATGAAGATGGCGGCAGAAATCACAGAACAGATGCGTCAAACTTAAAGACGTTGAAACCAAAACTATCTGCAAAGATACCACTAATAGGGAGAGGGGCTTTTTGTGATTTGGGGTAAAATATCCTTTAACACCATTGCACCGTGAGGCAGTGACTGCACACTATATTTTCTAACATGCCTTTTAGTGTAGGTAGACTACTGAACCTCTTCACGGAGGTTTCTACAAAAGCCGAGCATTACAATCACCACAAAGGGAGGATTTGCTGCAGGACTGCTTCAATTTTAGCAAGGTGTACTCAACAAGCTGGTGTATTTCCCCACCTATGCGACACAGACGGAACAATCACATTTCCATATGAGCTGCACACAGCCGAGGTATCTCTAAACTCACAGTAGCACCTGTCACGCTCCGATAGTTCAACCAAAAAAAAAAGCGTATAGCTACTGTAACTCTGTGAGCAGATATTTTCATTGCACGGGTCAGTGCCCTGGTCTCCGTGCTGCAGCAGTCTGGGTGAATACGTGTGTGGTCTGCTGGGTGGCAGCAGGCTTTATAAGGCAGCAGAAGGCATTGCTCAGAAGTCCTGAGGTTTAAGTTTAAGCAGTGGCAAGGGGCACGGAATATATGAGGTGACGATCTGTTTTCATTGACGTCGTCGTGCAGGTTAGATACAAAATTCTCTACGCTTTTGTTTTTCCTTACATAGTGCTGTTTTTTTTTAGCAAGGTCAGACCAGTGCAACACTTTTTTTTTTTAAACCCTTGGAGGAAGGCATGTGTTTGTTTTGTGTGTGTGTGTGTGTCTTAAACAGAGATTATACTGCTGGGATGCCAGTTCTTCCACAGACCCCACATCACCCTGAGCTTCCAAGCTGTGAAAACATACTGGAGGTTTGTTGGTTCTTAGTGGCTAATAAGGTGTCATTGTGCGGTAGAGCTGTCTGATACCCCACAGAGTCATTAGGACGACACGAATGGATTTAACAGAACATCTATTGCGCTCGCACGCATGCATATGCATGCCTGAGTCATTTCATGTGAAAAATCAGCCTACACTCTGCAAAAAAAAAAAATAAATCAATACTTTTTATGAGAGATGAGATTCCAGGAACGGGAAGGCCTTTGCTCTGTTTTTTCTTTGACAAGGTTAAATTGTGCTCTGCCACAGAAATACTGACTTGAACCACGATTAGAACCTGCAACATCAAAGCGCTCCGCTTTCAAAGGCTTTCTTTTACAGCTAGCTTCAGGAGCCCTGGCTCCTATGTGTCCAGACAGCTTATAAAAAGGCTGTTTTCATCCTCACCTCTCAATTCAACACCGCAGATCCTCTCTCACCACCGCCGGACTGCTGTTATCAGACATTCTCCGATGTGACGTCTGGATTTCTCCACAGAATGGGACGTTTTGAGACTATTGCTGAGGGGAAAATGCTGTCATCCAACTCTGCTGCTTGACCTTGTTAGTCCCGAGGCTTGATTAGAGGCTATCTGGGGCTGCTCTTTGAAGAGCGCGCCCCTGTCTTTTCTCATCCCTTGCAGTTGATCCATCTTGGCGGGCTGGCACTGGACTCGTTGCGGTTAAACTTTAATGGAGTGAACATGAATATCACTGTCAATTGTGGGAGCCTCGTACATGTGGAGGACTGTGGTTTGTTATTTCAATAGATACGAGTAGGCTGATAGAGAAACACTGCCTTCCAGGGCTCGAGCAGAGAAAATAGACAGGTCTCTGAGGATCTGGCTCTGGCTCAGGACTTAGTGAGTGAGAGCCTGAGTTGTGTCTGCCTTGATGTGACCTCGGGGAAGGGTGGTTAATGACATTCTGGGGTCACTCGTGATTGGTGTGTCAAGTTGCATGAGTCAGTAATATACACTTGACTTTATCATAACACCCACTCACTGCTCATTGATAAGGACAAAGACCTTCTTCATCTGTTATTAGCAAACGCCGCAGGCCGAGCGGACAGCACTGAGCGGTAAATCACACCGAAAAATAACCAGCGCTGTTTATCTCCTCTTCACGCTCTTGTAATTGTCCGGCCCTGACAGTCTGTAACTGACTGATGAAGGTTTTGTCTTTATTAAAGATCAACACTGGACGAGTTGTCCCGTGATGACATCATATTCCTGAGAAGCAGCTGTGTTTTCTCAGAGTCACTTCAGCAGCAAAGAGACGAACTCCGCAGAGCAACATGCCAAGAAATGTAAATGAAGAGTGGGTGTGAATACTAGCTTTTGCATTATTATATTTTAAAAATAGAGGGTGATGATGTGTCCTTACGGCTACAGGGTCAAAGGATGCCTGACCAGGCAATCCCAAAATTCCAGGTTCAAATCTGGTTTTCTTCTTTTCATTTGCTCAGTTTGAACATTACTGTATAGATATAGATATGAGCAGGGGAGCAAGGAAGCAAACTGGCTTGTACAAAGGCCTCTCCCCTATGTAACAAACTAAGTATTCACATCAGTTTATTTAAGGAAAGTCCTGCATTCAAACTGAACAAAGTTTGGTAAGAAAACTCTTAATGTGAAAAGTAACCAGTGACTTCAGGTAATATTAATGTAGTGGAATAAAAAGTATCAAGAAGAATAACATTAAAATATTGAAAAAAGTGCAGATGGCTCAAATTTGCACTTAAGTAAATGTGCTTAGTTATTTTCCATCACTATAAAGGCAACAAATAGCTTACGGAATTACATATTTTATGCGAGTCTTTGTTTATGTGCTGCATGAAATCAGGTTTTTTATTTTAAACAAACAGCAAAGCAAGCTGTCAAGATTAAATATCCAAATCTACTGACCTGTTGCTACTTCTGTTCCGAGATACAGCATGAAAAGTCACGGCAAACGGATTCGGAGGAGGCAGGTGGTGCTCTGCCTGCTTACCTGTGAGGTACAGCAGGTAGAGAGTGGTGTGCGATCAGGGATCAGCACCATGGACAGGGCTACCTGACAGGTACGCTCACCTTCGAGAGCCTTGAGCTGCTCTTTCTCCTGTTTTTTTTTTTTCAGTCCGCACCGTCATCGCGTGCACATTTTTTTTTTGCAGCAGAGTGATGTCTAACAATGAGCACAAACGTCTGAGGCCCACAATCTGATAAAAGTGGCAATTTCTTTATCTCCGATGTTTGATTCAGGAAAAACCAAACAAACACTTAAACAAGGCTGTGTTACTCCTGGAGCACATACTGCACCCTCAGGCCTCTATGAGGATGTAAATGGATGTTCGCTAGTGTTGTGACCTCTGACCCTGACTGCCCCCCGTTTCCTGAACCAGATGCTGCTCCCGTGGACCACAGCCTTCTCAACCTAAACAAAGTAATCCTCCACTAAACAAGATGGATATTGTATCACCAGCCCAGTAAATACCAGAGGGTCTTAAACACAGGGCTGCCCTTTCCTCATCTCTGACTGCAGGGAATAATAACTTCTTGTATGGATGAACAAAGAAACATAAACTTCATTTTACTTTCAAGTATTACATACATTTTGTGGTACACTACAGTACACAAAACGCATGCCCTCTTGTGGGGGATATAATTAGAGCATGCAGCAGCCCTCCAAGGAAAAGTTTGAAAATCTGCAGTACTGGCCGCATGTCAAAAATGTAAGATTGGGATCATATGTTGCCTATATGAAAGTCCTTTGATCTCGCTTGATTTAAGTAAGACTAGATGGAAACATAAATCCAAAATCCACGTGGGTTAGGCCTGCAGGGATGTGCCAAGGTTGCATAGTTGATTTGTTTAAAAAAAAAAAAAAGAAGTGTCAGCTCATGCAATTACTGAAGATTATAGCAAACGTATAGCAGCGGTGATATGAAGGGACTTTCTTATTGTTTCATTGGACTGCCGATGGATGAATAAAAGCATGAAAAAATACTAAGAATTTGCACTCAGAACTTCAGGAATATCTATGGTGCTAAAACAGGTTTATTTAAAGTAGATTTGCCTAATTTTTTAAACATGATTTCATTCAGTGTCTTTTTTAGCACATGCACAATGAAGTTTAAAATTAGATTTCCCCTCGCTTGTGTGAAAGAAAAGATTATTTCTTCTGAGGGACTCACAATGATTCGTATTTTAACTCTTTTATTTTGGTTGCTTTTGTAATAATGCTGTAATAATAAGAAACTGCAGCGTTACCCACCAATCTTTTCCAGCTCTAACTTTGCATCAGGAACCTCTCTGATAGTTCCTCGGATGCTCCCACCCCTCGACTCACGTAATTCATCTTCTTGACCAATCCTGTCCCTCCCCAAAAAGTTTACGCCATGCAGCCTATAAGAACTGCCTAAGTTTCTCAAGTATCGGAAAAGGCTTGTCCTCCCAGGAACCTATCTATGGATACTTTGGTGTCTTCAAAGCCAGACAGACCCACAGGTGGACTAATTCCGTGACTTCATGAGAGGGAAATAATTTTTGGCGACATTTTCCGGAGCGCCATCTACCCAAGTGGAGATGTCTGAGGAAAATATGGGGGATGAGTCGGGCAGCTCCCCTGTCTCTCCTGTGGACAGCCTGAGCAACAGCGAGGGGGAGCTGGACAGACAGCCGAAGAGATGTGGGAGGAAGAGGAGACCGAGCAGGAAAAACGGGGAGGACTCAGATAGCCCGACCCCTGGGAAAAGAGGGAAGAAGTCCAGCAGCAGCAGCCCCCAGTCTTTCGAGGAGCTCCAGTCGCAGCGGGTCATGGCCAACGTCCGGGAGCGACAGAGGACCCAATCTCTGAACGAGGCGTTCGCGGCTTTGCGGAAAATTATCCCGACGTTGCCCTCGGACAAACTCAGCAAAATACAGACTCTAAAACTTGCAGCCAGATACATCGACTTCCTCTACCAGGTGCTGCAGAGCGACGAGCTGGACTCCAAAATGGCAAGTTGTAGTTATGTGGCTCACGAGAGGCTGAGCTACGCCTTCTCCGTATGGAGGATGGAGGGAGCTTGGTCCATGTCAACATCTCACTAGCATCTGGAGAAATTATGCCCTAAATGGTAGGCTTGATTTTCAGCTAAGATGCATGACCCAAGCCTTAAACTATGGGGTGGGAAGAAAAAAAAAATCTCTCGACACTAGAGCGATGTTGTTTGAATGGCTTTTGCTGTGGACTAATGCAATCTGAGACAGTGTGTTGTTTTGTGCACAATAATGAACGCCTTGTCTAACCTACAGGTGACTGCTGATTCTACTAAAGACATTCTGACGGGACAAATCTGGAGTCCAATGCTGGATACATGGGATCACTCTATTTAAAACCAAAGACGACAGAAGCTCTGGGGGATCTTTTTTTTTTTTTTTTTTTTTTTTTTGGAGAGGCCCGATGGGGACTTGCAGCAGCCGTGTGTTGGCTTCATACACCCCTCGTATTCTGGTGTGTTTTCATGTTGTTGACGACGAATGTTAAAAAAAAAAAAAAGTTATGTTTTTTTGTTTTTTTTTTGCTGTTGTTGTTTGTTTTGTTGTTTTTTTTAAAGGAAAGAAATGTTTGCAATGCATGCCTTTGGACTTTCATTTGTATGGAGGTCAAAGTGCATTATTGAAGCAGTTGTCTCTTTTTTTTTTTTTGGTGTGAGACTGTCAACTGGTGGTGTAGCTCACATTATAGGCTGACTGTGTGGATCTAACCTGTGCAAAAAAAAAAAACAACAAAAAAAAAACAAAAAATATTTTCAGAATACATTTATTTATTTATTGATGAAACGTGTTACGTTGAGGAATAGATCCTGTGTCTGAAATACAAATACATTCCTATTTTTTATTATCTTTCTTTTTTGTAAATGTTTGTACATTTTTTTTGCATTAAAGAAAATGACAATTAAAGTGTTTCGTCTTGAACTTTTTTTTCCCCTGTGTTGCTGGCAAGATGAGAATTTAAACGAAACGCACTTGAATTTGTTGAACAATGTAAATTATACGCATACAAAAAAAGGAGAGATGAGCTCTCAGGCACGTATCACGTGGACTACACTTCATATCAGATGTAATGGCAAAAGCTTCCACTATATCGCCAGCCACTTGGGAAAACAGATGGAGTTATTATTGGCTCGAGTAAAATCGTTGGAGAAACATGCAGCTCTGTTTTTTTTATATATTGTTACACATCCAAAAACAATACAGGGCTTATAAATTTTTCACGTCATTTATAACTAAAAGTATTTAAAGGAAAAAAGCCAGTGTTAACACATCATTTAAACACGTGAGAAAAAGTTTTATTGCTGAAAAAAAAACACTGGTGTAGAAAAAACAAAAGGCAGCCTGTGTAAACGAAGTTAAAAATCCATTTTAATTAAAAAAAATTTTTTTAAAAAGCCTCACGCAGGCTCCGGTTTCTCCCTCACTCTCTCTTTTCCTGGATCTGTTTAGAGTTGGATTAAGGACTGGACCTGAACCTCACCATTATGAGTAAATAAGTTACACTGGGGTCATGTCAACCTGCTATCGAGGCCCGATGATACAGTCTCCTGAACAACAATCCAGCAAAGTGTTTCAGGATTTTTTTTGCAGGCCGTTTTGTCAGAGCAGTCATCAGGCTAACTCGACTTCCTTCTACACTGTTTACTGCAGCCTAACAGCGCATGTCAGGCTTAAGTCTATGCTGACAAGCTCAAACACAAATGGGATTATTTTAACTACTACATGGCTAGTAAGCTGGAGTTATTTTGAAGATCAGCGGCGCAAAAAAAAAAAGAGAGAGCGAGACTTCGTGCGTCTTTACGCACGCCGCGTAGCCATGAAAGGTAATCCCGATTATTGTCACGAGATAAATCTTCTCTGCTGTTATCGTGCTGTGATTGATCTCAGCGATCTGGGAAAGTGTTTCTTACTGTCCGAATCAGAGTGTGTGTGCCTGTTTGAAGGTGTGTAATTGACTTGCGAGGCATGTATGGAATTCCCAGATGTCTATGAAATTTAAGGAGGCCGTGAAGGTAGGCAGCGGGTCTGCATATAGACGCTATTCTCACTCAAAGTTTGGAGGAGGGGGGAAGGGGGGGGCGGATGCTAGATCAATAAACAGCTTTTCTTCAAACTTGTACAGTTGAAGCTTTCACTTAATACTAGATAAATAAACATGCCCCACAGTAAATACTAGCCGTAACCCGTTCGTGACATGGATCACTAAAAAAGCTTTTCTTTCTATATATATATATATATATATTAAAAATTCAATTCACTCCTTACGCAATGCAATGCTCTCAAATAAGTTTCCTCTCTCCCTTCTTTCAGGAGAGAGGAGCTGGCAATCGACACGATGCAGAGGCACAGAATGAAACCTATTTAGAACAGATGTTAGTATTTTTAAAAAAAAGTCACGTGAAATGAGCAGATGTTCAGACTGTGCGGAGAGTCGCCGTGCAGCGCAGTGCAGAGAGGGAGAGAGAGAGAGAGAGAGAGGAGCTTTACCTCCACACAGACACGAACTGTGAGTTCGGGGTCCTACATTCAGATCATCCGGGAGGTTTGATTAAAACGGACTTATATGAAATATGAATAATAATAAATAAGGGAGAGAGAGAGAGGGGGGGGGGTGGGTGGGGGAGAGTGAGAGGAGGAGGGGGGGGCACCTGCAGGTATTTATGTGGAACCGGACTGACCGCGCAGAGACACAAAGGTAGGCTGTGAGGAGGAGGAGAGCTCTGAAATGCTTGCGATTGTGTAAGACTTTGACTTGCTGCTTATTTGGCTGTAAGAGGAGAGATGTGACGATCAGGATGTTTTTTCAAAGCACTAACGGGCCTGCTGCCGTCGAAGATTCAGACTGCTTTGAAGCGTGTGTGTGTGTGTGTGTTTGCGCGCGCGCATGTGTGTGTCTGTGTGTTTGGGGGGGAGGGAGGAGACTTTAAAAGAGGGGAGTAACTCAGAAACGGTCGAAAATTTATTATCCAGCTATTGGGAGAAAAAAAAAATGAAAATGCATGACACACATAATGACTCAGGCTATATACCAGAAGTGTTGTGTCACATGGACGATAAGTTCAATTAAAAATGACTAAATTGACTGCAGTGTCAAATGACATTTGAGTTTTTTTCCAGAGCAACATATTTCTAGACGGGTGATTTGCTCTGATATCTCTGTGCAGCGTATCCTAAAAAATATATATAACTTCTCTAACATTGATATTAAATCCGATATTTGTATTAAAAGTTATTAAACATCACCTATAATTATTATTTCTTCTTATTGCTATTGTAATGATACTTAATAACAATACTATTGTGTTCATTATATTTATACTGTTTAATTAATTCATTAGTTATCAGGTTATCATGGCCGCCTGGCGCAAAGAAAAAAAAATGCACATTATTGTCTGGACTTTTTTTCAAAATAAAATCTCTCGGTTTTGTATCCTAACGTGCACTCACGTGCATCTGCAGCTGACAGGTGATATATCACGTCCGACGGGTTAGTTATAGATTTTATTACACCGACAGTTATTGTTTGTTTGTTGTCTGCCTTTTTTCCCCAACTTTTGTCATGTAACTTTAAAAAAATATATCTAATTTTTATATAAAATATATAATTTTTGCATTTATAAAATTTTTGTTTTTTTTTAAAAAATACATATATATTCGGTTAAGTATAACTAATAATTTATGTAAGAGGTGTTCAAATAATTTTAACAATATGTGTTGAAGACAAACTTCAGTTTGTTTTACGTTGCTGCACTAAAAAATGAGATTTCGGAGCTCAACAGGACAGAGCAGGTGCAGACTTTACAGCCAGCTCCACACTTTTAAGTGAATTTCCAGATTTTTCCATTCTGAGTCACAGTGAGAAATGAAAATTCCTCTAGTTGGTAATCAAACTTTTTCAGGCCCACACACACACACACACACACACACACACACACACACACACACACACATACGCACACACACAGTTTCATCCACACCTTTAACAATGCCCCAGAAAGTGAATATTAAACCCAGGAGCAGTTGAGCTGCGCGGAGATAAGATCAGAGTACAGGACCTCACTTGAGGCAAGGAAACAGAGGAGAGGCTAAACAGAAACAGACAGCTCCGGTGCATTCCTCCTGCATCTGCAGTCTGCTGATTATTGAATACATTAACATCTTTAATGCAGCGCTTTGTTGAGAGGGCATTTTATTTGATACACATGTGAAAAATCAGATCAGTTGTTGTTCACGGGAAAAAAGGATGGGGGGGAAAAAAAAAAGAGTGAAAAGTTGAAAGCAGCCATGTTGTGTGCCGTCGACTTTATGCGGACACATCTGTGCGAGATCTCCCGTTTTATATGTGTATGATTAAAAGTGTCCTTAAGAGGGAAAAATCTTTGATTGGCGCAATATGGAAACTCTGTTATTGATAAGTGATTGCCTTTATTATACCGACACTGCATGTGCTATGGCCATACGCCTGCAGCAGTGTTTTTCACATGAGGCATCAAATTATGAAAGAGTAAATGATGAATGAATTTCATCTCTCCAGCCTCTTCTCCTCGGTTCACTGTAGGAGGAAGATCACGACGACAGCCTGCATAACCATCTGAACTGGTTTCAGGTTAGACATTTAAAACTGAAGCAGAAAACGTTTGTCGGATTATTTCGCTTTCTTTGTCACCGCGCGTGTGGCGTTGGAGCTCTTAAGTGCGTTGCGCGTGCCAAGGTGAATCTGTTGTACTGCGAATTAAAGCCAAAAGTGAGCTGTAGATGTAAAAGTGCTACATGAAGCTTGAGGATGAGAACGCGCTCTTAAAAACAAGCAACCACGCCGACTTTTACTTCTCTGCAAGCACAGGTGTGTTTCTGAGAATTCAAGAAGTTGGGAGATCCACTTGGTAGAAAATGCATCGAGACTAAACGTGCTGAAATTCCCTGCTTCTGCAGTGAGATGGAGCTCATTCGCTTGTAAAAGCTCAAACAAGTTTAATTTTTCATTATTAATTCAGAAAATCTGAAACTGCTGCTTGACTGCCTATAACAGATTGATCAAAACCGCTGTGGAAGTACGCGGGACTCTGGCTTTCAATATGAAATCTTGTCTTCAAATAAATCATTTTGATCCAAGGCAGGCCCGAATACTGTATCTCTATCGCTGGCGTGGAGACGTGAGGATACTTCATGCCAAAGAACATTTCTGTGCAGGTTCAACAGGACTTGATGTTTAAACAGTGCAGACACCTGCGGTGCACTTACTTGATTTATGTCAACACATGAGAAGAAAACAGTGAGAGGGGATGATTGTGTATTTGATTTGGCAAAACAAAGTTTCTTTTCTTTCTCTTTTTTTTTTTTTTTTTTGCTGATTTACTGATTATTGCTGATGCTTTCAGACAAACTGAAACCAACCTCTTATCTTTCTTATCTTCCAAAAGTTTGAAGAAAGCTTAGTTTTGATCAAGTATTTTTGCGTTTAAGAATTATGGTTTACTTGCAGGGATTGGCAGTGAGACGACCGCAAAATTCAGACAAATTGTCTTCTCTGTTTTAGACACACGTTCATTTTGCATTCAAAGATTTTTATCCTGATATCATAAAACAATTGAAAGCCTTTGTCTGAAATGTTGTAGGGCCCTTGTGGTAAATGACTCATGTCAAAATTACAATGTTGAAACATAATTTCTTAAGATATTTGGATAAGAGTTGTACGCCTCTGGCTGTCTGAGAAAATGCTAAATGGATGCTTGTTTAAATCTGGTTGAAGGCTTGTGGACACGCACCATGTTTAAGTTGGCAAATTAGAGATTTCAACTGAAAATGCAAAGCCATAACAGGTCAGCGTTTCAGCACAGCGAAAGGCACACTGGTCGTGAAGGATGATGTCACGATTCAGGCAGGCGATCAGACAGGGCCAGGAATGGCCTTGATGCACGTCCAAAAGGGCAGAGTTAAAAATGTGTACACCTTGTGTTTAACCTTTGTTGCGTGTGATGTGTGCCACCCAGGCTGCAGACAAGACACGGATCACTGTGTTTTAGGGGAATACACAATGATGTCACAGACAGGAAAAGGCTGGAAAAGGCTTGGCACCTTTCTGGAATTGGCCAGATCCCCATTGGCTCAGCAGAAACGCTGTAATAATAAACAGGCAATCAGAAGGCAGCGTGAGCGTACACAAAGGCATTGCAAAACTTTGCAGATAATAAAAGCAGATTTTTCACTCGAGGGGGATGATTATTTGTGTTCTTCAGTTGTCCATAAATAGAGGGCCTCTCACAGGAAGTATAAACATACAGATGAAGTGGAGGGCAGTCGCCGTCCAATGCAGTGATTTCAAACATTCCTGTTTATGTTCAATCAAGACTGAGTGTGTGTGTGTGTGTGTGTGTGTGTGTGTGTGTGTGTGTGTGTGTGTATATATATATATATATATATATATATATATATATATATATATATATATATATATATATATATATATATATATATATGACTGCAGCCTCAGTTTGAGAATGAAACACAAAGGATTATTTTCTGAGCGAAGAAGGAAAAAGGAAAAAGAATACCTCACTTCAAAATGTAAACTGTTTGATGAGTGTTTCACTTATTTCGGAAAGTGAGCCACACATCGAGAAAAACCTAAACAGGCACCAGTCCCAACACACACTCAGTATCGTTATCTTAGAAGAAACTCCAACTTCAGTTCTATCAAAATAAAAATCTCTATTCAGAGCAACTTCTTCCTGCATGTGGGTAAAGGCAGAGCACAATTTGTCCCTTATCGAGGCACTGAGTGAAACATGTAGTCCTTGTGTATCTCCCCGGGGAGGGCTCTAATGATGCAGCATCCCTGCCTCTGTCCCTGAGGGCGCTC
Source organism: Nibea coibor (assembly GCA_023373845.1). Lineage (NCBI taxonomy): Eukaryota > Metazoa > Chordata > Actinopteri > Sciaenidae > Nibea > Nibea coibor. The sequence goes on from CM041726.1 coordinate 13,543,807, forward strand.
CAACTCTCCGGGTATTAATCCCACCGACGCTGAATACCGGGACTCTAATGTAAGGCTGATAACTGATGTATTGTTACCTCGAGTTACAATGATCTCCTTATTCCTTCGGACCCGTCTTAAACGCTTTATTGTTATCCAATTTACTGAGTTCTGAGTGCTGTCACAGACAGCAGCATTATGTGGGCGCAGGGAAGATTTAATTGATCTGTCATTTGTGTAGGATACAAGGGAACTAATACTGGAATATTTATCAGCATTAGTATTAAGTATAAAGTAAAAACAGAGTGCTGGGGGTCACGTTGCTGATCAAGGTGGTTTGATGTCAAGACAAAAGGGACCTTTGCTGTGAAAAATCCACTCGCCTCCTGCCTCTAATTGAAAGAGGATTGAGCCTAAGTGGCTTTTTTAACAAATTGTAATAAAACAGAAATTGTGCTTAAATCGGATATAGCACCAGCGAACTGTCAAACATCATGAGTGAAAGCATACGCCGTGTTTAATCTGGAAAAAAGATTAACGAAAATATGTTCGGCTGCTTTCGGAGAATAGAGTGAATTTAATGCATTCTGGACAACTGGATTCGACGTGCGCCCAGAATAAATGTGAAAATTAATTTCTCTAGCTTGAGAACTTCTTGAATCATCCTGTTGCCATGGCTGAGCAGCAAACAGGATCAGCTTTGATACGAGTTGCCGGTTTTCACCTGGCTTTAATGTGCTATATAAGTTATGACTCATCATGTGTTTCCTCGCTTCCCAGCAGGGGCGTCGGTGCAGGACGCTGACTCTTCACACGTGGCCGGGATCCGTCAGCCCAACGGCCGAGGAGCCGCCTGGTCAGATGGACAACACTGTGACATCAGTAACAATATGAAGTCTGTTTGTCATCAGTATATGTACGCAGTTAGGATTAGCTTTATTATTGTTTAGACAATTAAAAATGCTAAATTATTTTTTAAAAATCATTTAGTCAGGATAAGTACATACTGAAATTTTGATGCATTAATATTGATTTAAGGGTTTTGACACAGTTGTTATAAGGTCATTTTCACATTACAGCTAGTTGCTAAAAGATGACTAAAGTTAGTGTAAATATGCATATTTTTCTATTCATAAAAGTGAAAAACTGCAAGCTTTGCAGCTCAGGTTAACAGCCTGAGCATTTATTAGGAAAAAACAAGTGCGATGAAGACCAAAGCCATTCAGTACTCACTGATCATCTCAGTGTAAGACAACAGAAATCAGTCATCAGGGTGCTGGCTTTGTCCTCCACGACAGAGGACCGGCTGTTTGTGACCTTAGTGCTAAATCAAGTTCAAAGAGGGCCGCTGGTGTTTGGCAGATAGTTTTACATGAGGGCGGTGGGAGAACAGTGTGTTTGGTCAACCTCTGGCTCCCCCTTTGATTCGCAGCTCTCTCTGACCCCTGGCAGAGCGAGACACCATTTGAGGCGCTTCGTTTGGCCACACCGGTCAGTCTAATAAGGTCTGGGTGACAAGTGACTTTCAATCTCTGCTCAGTTAACCAATTTATTTTTCATTAGCATTCTTGCACAAATGTTTCATCTGTTGCACACTGAAAAATTCTTTTGGCAACGCCACGCAGTGCGGTCCCGCTCGAGTAAAACACCAAAATTAGATTAGAGAAATATTATATGAAACAGTAAGCGGGAGTGTTTGGATTCCTTGGGATTGAGTCCACATTAAGTCCGCTCTGTCACTACGGTATTTATTAATTCCCACTGTGTCATTGGGACATATTAATGCAATAGTTCAAGTGATCGCAGACAGACGAACTGAATAGATTCATTTTATTTCGCTCCAAATGCTGAGCGCTTGTTTAAACGTTTCCATTTATAACATCACTACTGCATGACTGTATACAATCCTTTTGGAAATAGATGCATCCATATGTTTGGCATATGCTTCTATCCAAGGGATATAAAAGAGGAAATAAAACTTAAATCACTGACGCAATGAATCAAATCCTTGTTTATCATTTGAACGGCCTACTTTGCTGCAGCTGATTGGCAGCGATTCACTTTTCCCTTTTTAAAATATATGAACAAGATGTCAGAGCTGCAGCATCTAACCGTGTGAAAGCGGCAGTTTAGTCTGAGCCGTGTTCTGCTGTTTTTGAACCAAATAGTCTGGTACCAGCATACATTATCCAAGAGCAAAGAAATACATGTGGCACATTAACTTTCCACGGACGACGTCTGAACACAACTGGAAGCCCATCAGGAAAAACAGCGCTGTGTTTACTTTGTATTACGAGTGTATTATCACATTAGAAGAATGAATAATGCATTGTGTTTAGACTGCTGTTTTTTTAGGACAAAACTCAAAGTATTAATAAAATAATTCTCTGAAGGAGAGAACGGCTGATTCTTTTCACAATGTACCCACTATACTGTGTTTTTATGTTTTAAGTTTTAATGCTTGAAAAGGAAAAAAATAAAGTGACAGGCTATTAAAAAGTTAATGAGACAATCGAAAAACATGCACTGCTACGTAAGATGTTCTGCACTGTAACCTCGCATGACAAAACGCTGCAGAAAGCTGGACTTTCACCCGTCCTTGAGAGCACATGTTTAAGTGGGTAATTCAAGAAACGTTTCACAATAGAAATGCTTGTCAGAGGATCAGATGTGCTGCAGTGAGTCACCTTTTCTCACGCACGCAAAGGTTTTGCGCCGTTGTATTCATATTATGTGTTATTTTGGTTCATTCCCTGACCTTTAACACTTGCCCCAGAGAGATGCAAATGCCCAAAGAACATAATGGTTCCCTTCCTGTGTAAAAACTAGGCCGTAAAAAGGAAGATAATTATGGTTGTCATGACAACGGGGTCCAGCAGGCTGACGGTGCCGTGTTCGGCTTGCGGAACTTCAAACGGTATCAAAGCTCCACCAGGGCTGGTACACGAGCTCTGGTTTGAATTAGGGACCGACTTCCACAGTCTCTCTTCAAATTCAAGATCAATATGGAACACCCCCTTCAAAAAAAAAAAAAAAAAAAAAAAAAAGAAGGAGAAAAGGGCCCAGCTAGTCCTCATCCAGACAGACCTAGAGATCTGGATTTCATTAGAGACAATTATCTTATCTGTTTCATCTCATGCTGCCCCAAGGGTTGGCAGGCAGACCAGTGGGCTCTTTGCAGTTTGAGAAAGCCTGCAGCCAGTCAGAGGCCTGTGGATCAGGTCATTAAAACACTCCTGCCCCTGCTGCTAGTGATAAAATATTTTCATGCTTTTGTAAATAGATTTTCTTCTTTCAACCCCACAGGACACAAAAAACACAACTTTTCTTCTCTGGATATCCCGGCACAAGGATGTCCTGAATTCTGAGAGGAGTCAGCCAAAACACTGTTGGTTTTGCTCTCTCAAGTGAAGCCGCATGAGTGTGTCTGTACTCTTGTTGATTTTCTCTTTCCAACCTGTGGCTGGAGCTTGCTTCATCATCAACGTGGAGCCTGATCGGCTTGTTAAGGCTGGTGTCACGGCATATGGCATGGACACCTGTCAAAGCAGCATGTACAGTACAATTATAGCCTTAACAGCACTACTACTCTTCACTGAATCCAAAAATAAGATCAGCATGTCATGCTGTTTAGTAGGCACTGTTAAAGGAATACATTTCAGGAAATATGTTTATTGGCTTTCTTGCTGAGAATTAAATAAGATTGATGGCAGTCTTTTGCTCCTCCATTTGAAATGTAGCTGGAGCCAGGAGACGATTAGCTTAGCTTAGCATAAAGACTGAAAGGCACGTTATGCCACGCAATTATTTTGCAGATCAGCAAAATTTTCAAGAGATTAATTAACATGTCTGTTTTTTATTAAGTACTTCTTACAATATGCTGAATATAGCTTCCGGTCTTTGTGCTAAGATAAGCTAACTGTAGGCCGTAGTATCATATTTAGTGTGCAGACGTGAGAGTGGTATCAATCTTCATCTAACTCTTGGCTAAAAAGCAAATAAATGTTTTTCCCAAAGTGTCGAACTTCGAAAAAATCAAGCACGCTCAGGTTTTGACGAGCGGAGAAGGGATAGTTAAGTTAATCTGGTACAGTTAGGCTCAGAAAATAGCTGCTTATTCAAGGAAGGGATGCCCTTGTGGGGAGGGGAGGTGGCAAAGGAGCAGAGAGGGATATGAGGCCCATGCAGGACCTGGAGCTGAAACTGAGAACCCTCCTCATCAGGGGTTAGGGATCATGGGCAGAAACTTCCCTTCATCACAGCCAAGCTGGGAAATGCAGAGGACAGCATGGGTCAGCCCTGACAGCCCGCTGTGTGCTGTTACCATGGCAAACATCCCAAGGGCCAAAGAAAATAGATGACAAGTACAATAATACGAGGTGTAATCACGAAGGTCAGTTGCTTGCAATGTGCTGCCTTCCACTCTCAAGGCCCCATCGTCTTCAAAAGTGAAAAAAAGTCAGTGTACTTTAAGGGAAAATTACTCAGTAATGTGGTCATTTTTCCTCCATGCCTCTAGAAATCAGGAAACCTTGAGGGACATGCTCTAGAGACTCTCCATGAGCAGCCATTGAGAGATTCCAGTCCACTTCCATTGCGAGATATTTACTTTCCGGTTCTTTGTACTGGGTGCCCTGCAGATGGAATCTAGCATCCTCTTTAAGGGGAAATTTTATGACTTATTAACTGTCAACAGTTCATAACCTCCAAGGAGCTATTAAACCTCCTCCTGTGGTCACACCAGAAATGCCAGTGTTTGATTTGGACTGGAAAGATATTTGAATGTTTTTGCTCTTCTCTACCCAGCGTGCAAGTGCAACAAAATACTCAAACCAGTTTAAACATCAGATCATCGTGTCAAGATAAGGATAATAATGTGTTTGCTTTGTTTTGAAATTACTGAAGACATAGTGTGGATTTATTGTACAAGAACACAGTGAATCGCAACAGAGAAAACACATCGGGGAGACAAGTCAGGCAACAAAGAACGCCTAGTGATGATACAACCCTGCAAATATTTAACCATCCTTGTAGTCCTTAGAAATAATAGGATAATAATAAGATTTGCTACTATAATTTAATAGTTCTGCTCTCAGCTGTAGGTGAATAACTGCAATGCTCACCTCATCTCAGGACCTTCCCCTCTCTACTTTCTTTTTTTATTTTCTTCTTCTTCTTCTTCTTTTTTTTTACATTGCTATATTATAGTTATATTTGTACTCGAGAAATAGTGTCAGCGGTGTGACTAAATCATTTATCACCAGCCAAAAACAACCAGGATGAATAATTGAGTCCAGATGTAGCTGATTCAAGCTTGATACCAGGGTTCATTTCCTGTCTGTGCTTTGTAAGACAACCTATTACACCTCCCAGGCAGCTGCTGGGTATCCTGGCCCAGCCTGAATATCAACACTCCTCAGGTGTCAGTGTAAGAATCACACAACACACACGAATGCTGGTTTCCTATTTTTAAGCCACGTTCTCCAACGCTGATGAATACGGAGGGATTATACTGTATTTTTGTTTAACGGCGTGTCCAATTTATTTTTGATTGCATATGAATCCTGGTTAACCAGTGGTGCAATACTAGTACTAGTAGTACTTTCTACTACTACAAACCATCTCAGTACTTTTAAATGCATTCTGCCAAGAGGTGCATTGTGGTTTTCGGATGAGCATGTAGGGTCAGGTATTCTCCAGTTATCATAAACTGAGAGGTAAAACACACAAAAAGGATACAAACGTGTGCACGCTTGCACGCAGTAGCAGTTCCCTTGTTTATTTTATACGCTAAAAGATCTGGGAGGCCATAACTCTCTGGCTGCCTTAAAAGCATTCTCTTCCGGCCCTTTGGCTCCATGTGGTAGTAATTAAGTCCTCCAGCTCGGCCACGCAGGTGACTGACACCGAGTGACCACTCCTCAGCACCCATGCATGTACTAATGAAGCCAAGTTTCCTTTTTTTATAGAGTGAGATATTCAGTTTTGTGTTCAGTTGCCTCCTTTGAGTGTTGGACCGCTTTGACAGGCACCGGTTATATAATGTGCTGTATCTGTTGAATGTTTTGGCAACTTGAACGTTGGTATTTTATACTTTTTTTTTTCTTTGCTTTTCTGGATATGCTCAGATGTTCATATGCAGTTGCATTTCGCAGGTGGGACTTACCCTGCTATCGTTCAAACTGAGCTGTGTTATTCATGTTCTCGCTGAAATCTCTATCCATCCATTTCAGCATGAATTGCATGCGAGTTTCAAAACAAATAAACACCAGCCGACGTGGTTTCCATGGAGAAAATCAATCTGTGGAGGGATGTCAGGATTGTTAGGAAGAAAAGGTAAATAGTGAAGTGGAGTGGCCTACAGACTTTAATGTAGTGTTTACACTGTAATTAGTCTTTGCAAAATGAGATTCCTGACAGAGGGTCTGAGACGGCGTGGCATGATAAAATAAACTCTAAACAGCGCTGTTTCAAGACATCCTCCACGGACCATAAACCAAGACGGCCTCCACAGACGACAACCACCCCTCTCTATAATTTTCAAAATGGGTGGTCGATTTTTTTTTTTCTCCATCTCGCCCTTGCTCATTCTTGGTCTTTCTTTTCCTCCTTTCTTCTTCTTCTTCTTCTTCGCCCCCAAAACTTCTTGTCTCCCTTTGTTTGTCCTCCCTCTGTTTCTTCTACTCACATACTTTGCATTTTCTGTCCATTTTTCTTTGTTTTGTTCCTCCTGGTGTTTGTCCCTCGACTTCCTGCGCCCCTCCCGTCCAGAGTGAACCCGGGTTGGAGCTTCAACTTCTCTGCAGGCCCCTCGGGACTCTGACTCGATGACACAGTCTACAGCCATGCGTGCAGAAGAAGGGGGGGGATCATTCAGAACTGTGTCACTGTCCACCTGAGCAAACAGAGTCTCGGGGAAGAAGAGAGAGAGAGAGAGAGAGAGAGAGAGAGAGAGAGAGAGAGAGAGAGAGAGAGAGAGAGGGCGAGAAGACAGAGGAGAAGCTGGTAGAGAGACCAGGAACCAATTGGTGAGGGAGGGCTGGCAGAGTGACGGCCAATGTACAATAACATTAGTCTTCCGCTTTGGCCCAAGTGAGCACTCCTTCTGGATACAACTCTGCCTCAACGTTTCTTCTTATTCTTTTTTTTTTCCTCTTTCTTTTTCTTGCATGGAGCTCCCTCCAATGGAAACACATTCCTGTCATGCCTCACTGCTGTTCCCTGTTTAGATTTCTCATTACAAACAGCATTACACGCATGGGCTGGAGCTGGCCAGAGCACAAGCCAGGCAGAGGCCGGGGACCTCAGTCCTTCACAGCCTCCAGGAAAGAGATGAAGGGGAGCTGAGTCTATCACATGGAGACACAAACCCCAGAATCAGATCAGAGATATTAATTTTTTAGATCCATTAGTTCTGCGGATAAGAGAAAACGAGCTGTAATATATGTCCATCATGAGAGGAAAATCTTTTTTTGCAGACTGAACTCGTGCTGAACTGCAGACGTTCTATAGCTGCCCACTCTTGTTGCAAAACTTCAAATAAAACCCAACAGAAACCTTGGGAAAATTCAAAACTTTTCCTTTGATATTAAACTGTCATGAGAACCGCCAGTCCATCTTTTGATTTTGAAACTTCCCTGTTATGTTGGGATATGACGAACCCCCAATTTCCAACTAGACGATTTATGATTATGAAGTGGAGCTGCCTCACAGGATACCAGAACTTTATGGAAAGCAGACCTCCTTCTTTCTCCCCGCGTTCTCTCATCTCGGTCCAAGTGCAGCACCAGAGCACTGGAGCTGCCATGGCTCCCCAGGCTGTCTGGGTATTGTTGACTGACACCTGACTTTGTCTATTAGTGTGAAAAACTGGGGTTACAACATGCTACATGCAAAAATGATGCTTAAGGGGAAGGCTGCATGGCAATGATCGTTAAAGAACTTCTTGGTTTTCGGCTTCTACTTCTGAGGGATAAAAGGTATTTCCTATAGCAGCCAGTCAAATAAGGCCAAACCTAAAACTGTAACGCAGTTTGCAATGAGAAATCATTCCCTGTTTTCATCAGATTTCCACCTGAAACTTTTCCAAGACTCCACACGGCGGCCGCTCTTCATCTAATCACAAAGCAAATGAGCTTTCTAATTTTTTCCCCCCCGTTAGTGGAGAAAACAGACAAGATGCCGTGATGCCTTACCCGTTCTCTCGTGCCAAAAGAAGTCTCGCAGACAATCTGCTATCAATTTCTTCAAATCCACGGAATCACACTCTGCGCCGCAGCCAAGATATAAGTGATAACAGTGGACGGGGTCTTTTGAAGATATAATGTGGAGATTCTTTCGAAAGAGACGGCCTGTTGTCTTTCATGTATAGATGAAGTCATTTATATACAGCAGTTCTCTTTTCATCTCAGGTGTAATAATGGAAATCTTATTTATGGAGCTGTCCAGGATGCGTTCAGATGACGCAGAGCTGCGCAGTCAGACGTCTCTGTCTCATAAAGAGTTGTGTTACGCGGCGTGATAAACAGACAGCACATTATGACTTGAGGGGTTGTCTCATGAGAATGTTATGTTTTTATTCATCCAGTACTTCTTCTGACTGCTGTTGGAAAAGTGACAGATGGGAAAGCATATATGTAACGTAAGAGACGACAGTGTACAACTATTGGAAATCTGGAAGCAACTAGCTTGAATCCACCTACCGGCACCTCTAAATAGATTCAAGTAATGAGCTATGGCGTGTCAGTCAGCTTTAGGGGAGCTGGGAGGCAGATTTTGTTATCTTAGGACAAAGCCATGCTAGCTGTTACCCTCTGTTTCCAGTCTTTGTGCTAAGCTAAGCTAACCACCTCTTAGCTGTAGCTTCATATTTACTGCGCACATGTGAAGTGGTATATCACATAACACCGAGCAAAATGTCAAATAAAAAGGTATTTACCAAAATGACGAACTTGTCCTTTAAGCCCAGTCACTTAAACTTAAACTCTTCATAGCACAATCCTCACATGAAAACACTTGCGTAATATTTGAGGTTTATTTTCACTCACTAATAAAGTAGCTTGGGAGGAAATTCCCCCAAAGAATGCAGCCTGTCCAACTTTGTGTCCAGAAGCCGGCGCTCAGACCAGGAATGAGAGAAAGTGGAGGCCACCTGTTTCCCACTCACTTCTACTACACTCTTGGCATAATGCGAGCTTGTTCATGGCAGATTAACACCAGGCCATATGAGGTGGCAGTGCCAGCTGAACTTCAAAACGCGAGGGGAACTGCCATTAAGTTCAGTGTACCACAATTTGCGGCATCCTATGCATTTAAATCACATGATCCCCCTCGTATAGATGGTGATTTCCCACTTTGTCAAAAGAAATGCTCTGTCACGACTCTTAGCGCCAGCGTGGGCACACATTCCCGTCTGGTCGGGTAACACATTCTTACATTACATTAGTAGTGCGTTATGTTCAGTCAGCAACGTGCCTACACTGTGCTGTTCTGTTGAGGCTGTGATGTAGCACCGTGGATCTGTCACAGTGCTGTTTCACAGGCTGGCCACAACCCAAACCAGTCACACAACATGAAATTGTGTAGTTCATTCCTCATTATGAATTATGTGAATTATACAGTGACTCTCCAGGGCACATCGGGACCGTACAACTTTTCAGAGCTCATATATTTTCTCGAAACGTTGACTTCAAAAGTTTTTCGAGCCCTCACGGGATTACACGGCGGTTTCACACGGCAAAGATAAACACCTTTTGCCAAACTGAGGCGTAATTTAAATACGCGGCTGCTGTAATTTGATTTGTCTCCTGGAAGAAGGGATCCGTAATTGTTTCCACACATCCTTTCATTTACAAACTTTAAATGTTCAGTTCGAAACTATTAAGACTGAGCAAATTGTTCAATTTGACAACAGAAACCCCCCCCACACACAGTCCAACTCACTTTTTGATCCATACGCTTTTAACCACACTGGTGGTTTCTTATCGCTGAAGTAGGCCATGAAATGTGGTTGAAAGCTGCGGAAAATATGTAAGTTGGACCTTGAGTTGATGATTTTTTTTTTTCTCAAGCCGCTGTTTCCAAGGTCAGGAATAAACATTTAAGCTCCGTCAGTTAAGTTCCCTGACTGAAATTTTGCTACACAATCTGTGGAACTACACACTTTCACAGAATGACTGAAAGATTTAGGACAATATAAGTTAACAGCAGACCAGTACACCTATATTTTAGATGTAAATGCCTATGAATATTGACATTTTTGCTCCCAAAATTGACATAATGTTGAAGTAGTATCTTAAATGCTTGTTTAATTTTAGTTATTTAATATCTGTGGATATATTAGACTATGAAATTACGCTGTGAATTCACAGGATCAGACGGACCACAGGCTTCCTCTCTGCAGTGTATTTGAGTGATGACGTTATTTGGAAATTGCACAGTTGAGCAAACATGGCTAGCATAGCAGCATTAATGGCGCTTGGAGCCCCGTTTCTCCCACTGTCTCCGAACTGCTGTTCAGTTGCACCAACACGTGCCTCATGTATCCACACACAGACGATTCCCTCAGAGATTAGCCTGTGATATAGTGTGCAGCAAGAACTCCCTTTGCATGCAGATGCCACGGGGACCTTTTCAGGAGGCCCTCATTTTATTCTCTCAATATATAGTGATAATGAGAGGGCCCTTAAACCCTCCTTGAAAAATACTTCCCCCGGAGCAATGCTCCCCCCGGCTGCATACCTTGCTATCTGGTGTCTTAAATCTCCTGGAATGTCTTAAAATATAGAAATGAACCACAGTATAAGAGAGTTGTCATGCCTTCTATAATATGGACAAAGTGTTGAATGTATATTTGTTGAATGATGATTTATTTGAACGATTATATACTTGTTATGCGGAGACTTTGATGTAGATCTGAATATTTTTTCAAGAAGAGTTTCTCTTTGAAGAGTGAGGTTATTATGTGGTGTTTCGCTCAGGCCATTATTATTGGCTCAATGTCTTTCCTTTATGATTATGTCCCTAGTTAATACATAGTATTTGCCATGCCATATAGATCATGAGACAAACCCCAGTGGTCCATGGTCACAAGCCACAAATGGCAAAATTTTAGAAGAACTGAGCTGGAACTCAAAATGCTCTCTTGGCATGGGCTTGGAGAAGAAATCACAAGTCTTACGAGCCCTCGGGGTGTCATTTCGCCTGGCGGTGCATTCAGGCAACACTTACAAACACGTCCTGTCCAACTAGCTAGAAAGCGGCAGACTTGCTTTATGGGCTCTGGATTGGACGGTGTGAGGGAGGTAGGCACGTAAAAGTGCCTGGTCGCAAGAATCAAAGAGAAGAGACGGCATCCCTGGGACGCCGGAGCCCCACTGATGGGATTCTCACAGACAGGAGAGGCCAAGTTTGCCAGTCCCCATCTCCTCTGTGGAGACACCACTTCACTGGGCCACTGTGGTTGCTCAGTATCACCTATCAGCCAGGTCAATCAGTGGCTGAGATAAAGCAGTTCCTCGGGCCGGATGGTCTTTGAACACAGCAGGGAGAGAACTCCCCCAGGTCTCTTATCTCATTAAACTTGAAAAGGTATATTAATCCTTGAAGGGCTAAGATAACAGTATGGATGACACCAGTCAGGGAGACTGACAGTAATATAAACGCTATCTATGTTGGGTCATCAATGTTTCATCTCAGGAGAGAAGAAAAGATGTGTAACTCTTCGTCTCCTCTTGAAGGGAAAAAGTTGCCTTCAGGTTGTTTCACATGAAGAAATCACAAGACAAAACATCACACAGTCCACCAAGAAATATACAATTCTTTAAAATGCTTCCTGAGCAAATTAAGCTTCATTTCAGTTTTGGATGTACTCGTCTGGTAAAGTATATGATTTAATGTTAAACGACAGGCACACAAGCCATCAAAGGAAGAAATCTTGGCCTCCCACACATCACAGGCCGCAAAGAATCCAACAGAAATGAGTCGATTGCACACCCATCTGACATCAGTCTCTCTTTTTTTTCCTCTCTCTCCTTTTTTGAGGCGCACTTTTTCACACCAGCACACAAAACAGTCTCCTCCATTTGCTGCCAAGGTTACACTGTCCTACACCTCAAGCACGCTTAAGAGCACATGGAAAGAAAAACACCACGTTGTAACACCAGATGCCAGATTCATACAAATCTTGACATGCACACAAGAAAGCTGGAAAATGTCCCTTACGTGTGTGTGTGTGTTTTAGCGCTCTGTCATCTTCAACTTCGGTGGGCAGGTTCTGAAATAGCAGAGGTTCATCTAACAAATGATTTCCTCACTTATCTAGACTCATGAGGCAGACATATTTATACACCATGTCAAACGCTAAAATAAGAAAAACGATGAAATCCCAAACTAATTTAATCTCACTCGATTTCAAACATAGTTTTCATACAGTAATAGCTTTATAGCTCCCTCAACATCCCCACAAATTCTGATAAAGACAGGTTGAAGAAGAATAAGGAGGATGAGGAGGACGACACTGAAACCCTGGATCCCTTAAAAGTCCATGAAATCCAACATTAACTTACTGCAAGCTACTGTAGCTATTGTACAATAATCTGTTCAATGCGCTTATTCTACTTAAAAGGATCCATGTTATGAATGGAAACAGTGATGCAGTCACTGTTCTCTTGCAGTGTTTCTATGACAAAAGCTGAGTTTCTGTGTCCTCTGTTGGCAATTCTCAGGGATTAAATGTCAGAACATGTTAAACATGGTGCACTGTGATTTAACAGCTAACGGCAACTTCAGTACACTAGTATTATGCACATCACTGATTTTGAGAGTTTGTGCCACAGATTTTAACCCTGTGAAACCAATATGCGCCGGTGTGGACCAACAGGAAGAGGGGGGCCGATGTCATGCCAGAACCGGAGTCAGGTAAGCGGGCACTGTACCCAGCCTCTGTGGACATAATGACTGAGACAAAAAGAGACCAAAGAGGGAAGCGGAGGAAGCTAAGAAGAGGAAATGTGAGAGTGACCCAGCAAGAATCTGCTAAACAAGAGTAAATCTGGGACGGACTTTTAGTCACTGGCAAGAGCTTCGTGAAATAACAGGCTGGAAGAGAGATGCCTAGCTTTCATGCTGAGTTTCATGCTGTAGAAATTATATTAAGGCTTAAAGTTATGCATAATTAACAGCGTGGCCGTGACAGGTGGGTGCCGTTACAGGTTTGTTTAAGCACCCGGGTGTCATTCAGTCCGCCTCAGGTCCACTGATGATGATCCACTTCTTTGCTCAGTTTTAGATTAGCAGGGAGGCGGCAAAGGCAGGACCAAGATCGCACATACGTATGGTGAAACATATGGTGACGCCATGGATATATAGTTATACTGTCTGTGGTGTATTTGCACTAGTAATACAATCATAAATACATGCATACAACTCTGTGGAGAGGTTATAATCACAAAAATACCAATTTCTATCCACACATCAGTGTAGTAAACATTATTTCAGTTACAGTAATGTAAGGAGTTGTTGGCAACTCAAGTAACTTAGCTTCACTTCAAGCACCTCTGATTTACAGTACAGAAACAAAGCCAACAGCACAATAACTTACAATATACAATAACTAACTCAAAGGCACAGGCTTTACAGCACACGTACACTCACTTAAAGCCAAAAGCACATGAACTAAACACACCGCCCTCGACTACAAATACAAAAGACAGCAAGACTTTAAATCATAAAACAGTCCTACCTGATGCCATGCATTTTTTTCCAAGCTCACAATATCACCAAACTCTGAAGTCTTGGTCTCAGTTAACATGAGAGAAGTTGTCTTGGTGTGTTTTTGTGTCTTCATAGTTCTCAGGTCATTTTTAATCCAGGAAAAGGAAAGTCAAATCGTTCGCCAAAGTGATCTGTTGCCCAGTTTTGGTCTACAGCTGCTTTCCTCTGGATCAAATAGCTTCATGTCCGCGGTGACATCAAAGGTATGTCCTTAGAAACAGTTTTTAACGTTTCTTGTAACCGAATAATCAAAATTGTGGCCAAATACGTGTTTGTTTCAGGCAAAAACATTTTTATCAGTATCATTTCTCGCTGTTATTTTACACTAAACCTTTTCCGCTTCTTTTAAAAAAAAAGTCATTTTTGTATTCTTTTGATTTTCGGCTCTTCCTGGCTTCTTTTCGTTTGATTATTTCCCGCTTGACCTCTGACATTACCTGGACGGATCCACTTGAAGGGAGCAAGGGGGGAGGCGACGATCGGCCTTACTATACATGTAGCTTATTGAAATGTTGGGACGTCTCATTCAGATGGACTGTTCCGACATGGGTCATGGCTGGCAGGTGTGTTGTTTTTGTTTGTTTGTTTCTCCACACAATTTTCCCCACATTGTCGGTACTTACCTTTTGGTCACTGCGTAGTTGGGCCGGTCCACCTGGCATTTGCCAGAATTACCAGATCACAAATCCAACAAGTGCAGGTCACCACAGTTGTTTTGCTTACTGCAATCTCTTGTTATCCACAAAGGTGTGTGTGTGTGTGTGTGTGTGTGCTGAAGGGTAACCAAATCCTGAGGGACATGTTTTTAGTGGCATGCACTAACCTGGGAGTATCACGAGCTGACATCTATTGATTAGAGACCACAGAGAGCAGCATTTCCACAGCTGTTCCCTGTTAACTGGGAAACTTTGGCTTTGCATGGTCAGGAGAGCGTAAGACCTCTACTTTAGCAGTTTAACTCCATTATGATGTGGTTTCTTCTGCAGGTTTTCTCTGGGATTTCTCATTTTGTTATTACAAAATGAGAATTTTTTTTTGTTCTTAAAAATCTAAATCCTAAAATGTGAACATATTACAAATAGTCTGGGGAAGATGAATCCATCATTAGGTTGCCTAACTAAGTTAGCCTCACATCATAAGCTACACCTTTACTCTGCATGTGTGGTACACTTTAGACTAAGTCACTAATGAGGAAAAATTTGAGTGCGTCTCCAAGAAGGAAACCACTTACTCCTCTGCCAGGCCTTCTCCAGTCTTTGGTCAGCTCACGCCTGCTACTGTTGGTTAGATTTTTTTTTCTCTGTGCGTGTGGCAATTGAAATTATGGCAAATATAATGCAGACTGGCATAGGCAGCAGGTTAATTTAGATTTTTTTTTCAGTGCTTTTAGGTATGTGTTTTACAACATGAGCCCCTGAGGCCGACAGCTGAAAACTATTTGCACCTGTCTTCCATCACCAAAACCTACACAGCTTATTTATGTCCTGTATACACTGAATGTATAGAAATCCGACTGGAGTCAGAATCTATTATGAATTCGTTTTCAGGATTTGCAGTGTTTGATCGAGAGTGGCATGAACCCTGCTATAGCAAGTCTATACCCAAGACGTGTTTTCTGACGTGGCCACTGGAGGCTGGTGATTGATCAGCTGGACGTGTTTGCATTACTGCTTTTGGTGGTCAGGTGAGTAGCATCAGTGTTTTGGCGAGTCAGCTGCAAAGTTATCGGGTGAGCTGTACAATTGCATTGTGGAGCCGGCCTGCTCTGGAGGGGGGAGTGGGGGTGGGTAATGTTCATAATTAATAATGAGCTGAGAGTTCTTTTATCCTCATGAAACTCTCACTGATCAACGTAGTCGCACTGAAAAGCTGACTGCATCGTCTCTGACTGTCTGTTAAGGCTAATGTTGTTCCTGATGACCTCTTTAATGTCCCTATACCTACTGCATAATGAGCAAAGATCCGTGTGATTTTATATAATAACCTGCATTAAGTACCTCTCCAGAGTGTTCTATCAGAAAGTACTGTAATGGTACATAATAGCTGCATAAGAAAGAACAGAACATGTGGTAATTTTTCTAAATATAAGGAAAGTTTTATTGTTATTATGGTTGCTATCAACTATGTAATAACAGAAGACAGAAAGTCAGAGAGTAGGGAAAAACCAAAAAAAGAGCAATGTATAATATTTCTCATTTTCAAATAGAGGCCTGATGTACTGTGGTAGTTTAATCCTCTTCTATAGGGTGTAACATGCTGAGCAATACAGAGCTAAATGGCTAATGTATTTACCATGATGCTGAAATATTAAATCACTGTTATGCAACCAGTCATAGGGTCTGCAGTGTTGGTCCTTGGGATCCAGAGAATTGCTGCCTCTTTCTCTTTTTAATCAGTGGTTAGCAGTTGTCAGCAGCAGTTAATTACATTCACTTTGGATCTGCGGTGTAAATCAGATGGCAGCAGTAGGATGAACTCCAGAGGGGCACCATGTTTGGCACTTTTGCTGGAAAAAAAACGAAGATCCCGATTGAATTTTTGAAAAAGAGCCAAGTTGTTAAACTCATTTAGAATTAGATTTAATTCATGTGCATGGACCTGCTTTTTTTTCTGAGCTATGAAAAACAATCTCAAAAAAGCCACGATGTACGTCATTAATAGAAAGCTGACACAAGAAGAAACGTAGTTTAATTCATGAGGTTTGCGCTATCACGTCTAGCTCATGTGGTATGAATATAATAAGCCCTGGGTTTTAAGCAATGCAATGCTTCGAGTGCATTTTATTCAGACTGTTCTTCAAAACATCAGCGAGACATTATCTCATGATTTGGCACGCTTTTTGAGTGTAAGAATGCATTTTCTTGTTGATCCTTGTGCTTTTGAAATAAAGCCACTTGAGTCATCGTTGCCGTCATCTATCACTCATTCTTGCATGTATGTGCACCCTGCATCCAAATGCCTAGTTAGCGCGTAGGTGATAAAAAAGCAGGCCTCACTTAGAGTCCAATCCATTAAGAGGAAATAGGTAGGCTTATGTCGTCCTTACTTCCTTACACCTTTAAAAAATGCTTGTTTGCTTTTACAACTGGCTCTGTGGGCAGCTGGGGAAGGGCAGCGCAGATGGATTTGGGCTTCGTTATTTTTTTCTGCCTTTGTAACAGCTCATTTAAAATCACAAGGGCCTGAAGCCCAAGACAGATGGAATCTACTTAAGAAAGAGTCAGTGTCTAATTTAACTCAAATACTTCCTAATGTGAAGTAACTCTACACCTTTGTGAAAATACCTTTGGAGCTCTCATGAAAGTTTCATGAGAGAGTGTGTCAGTTGTAGAAAAAATGTATTGTTTTATATAATATACCATCTAATACAATATGCCATTAAACCATCATGCGTACGTATGTGTAGCAAAGAGGAGGTAATCTAACTTTCTGTAAACGTCATTTTGTCATTTTGCTATTCCAAAGATGTTCTCAGTGGTGTGGTGTTCTGCTGAGAGCAACATTAGACTATGAGTGAACTTTTCCAGTCTCATCATTGCGTGTATAGCATATCAGGCCAGTCCCATGAACTAAGCTTGCTGTGAAATTGCTTAAGCTTGGTTTGAAAGGACCTGCACAAGTAATATATCACTCTCTCGCAGCTCACCTTATCTTGACTGCTCTAATACTGCCTCAAGAAGCCTCGCGTTCTCACATCAAAGAACTGTTTTGAAAGCCTCTTAAGCTCCCTGTAAAGGGTTACGAAGATCCTCTGAAAATAAAGGGCTAGCTCTGTTTTAGGACCCATTGTGGGAAAGGCAAGCTGAGCTAATGATTTAGGCAGTCTGTTTGAGATAATGATGTCAAAATATTAAGAATATCATTTGTAACCCAATGGAGTATGGTTCTTTCTTTCCCGTGCGTGCAGCCTCTCAATGCGATGGACGTAAATAATCCGCGAGATGCAAGAACGTCAGAGGTAAATGAACTTTATTTTTTAAAAAAAGAAGGGTTTATCACACAAGGCAAAAAAAAGAGAAGAAATGCAAACTGCTATGAACAGACCACAGGACCCCCCCCCAACCTCCCTCCACTACCCTCCTGCTGGCAGCAAAGGGGTTCTCGTTACAACCAAATCAAAGGAGCAAGACAACAAGACTCACATTGTTCCGATTGTGTTTACTTGCACTAAAAACATTAGACAATCTGAATGTACAGTATAAGACAGACAGTTTTGATTTCCACATGAATCCAAACACAGAACCTCATACTAGCATTTTTTTTTTGTTTTTACATTTAGTTGACGGTACAAATGAAACAGGAAGGTTTACAGCTATGCAATACATTTGATTGATCACTTTAAGACAGACTATACATGTCGCAATGGGCACTTTTAGAGGAAAACAGGCTTGAGGAAAAAAAGAAGAAGAAGAAGCGAGGTCCTACCCAGGTTTTTTTTTTTATTGAAGTAACATCAAACCTGCATGTTGAGGTAAGCATGCCACTGGGGAATACGAAGGAAGCGATTCCCTTTAAAAGGGACTCCCTTAACCATATCCCCACTCACTTTGTAATTCGCCTTGACAGTAAATCAATTCTCAAGCCTGGCCCCTTGGACTCCTCCAACCCTAGGTCCTCCTCTCTCAACATTCCTGCACACATGAATCACTCCAAGTCCTGGCTTCTAGAAGGCATTTCCTGCCCGGCCCTCTCTCTCTTTCTCTCTGTCTGACTCCTCTGCTGAAAGCTGGGCAGGAACCCGCCGAGCTTTGATTTGGACCCAGAGGGAGAGAGGGAGGAGAGCACGGCTTAACACAGGGCCCGGTTCTGGGACTGCTCCGAGAA
This sequence comes from Nibea coibor, assembly GCA_023373845.1. Lineage (NCBI taxonomy): Eukaryota > Metazoa > Chordata > Actinopteri > Sciaenidae > Nibea > Nibea coibor. The sequence goes on from CM041726.1 coordinate 13,562,383, forward strand.
AGAGAGAGAGAGAGAGAGAGGGACATGGAGACTCGGGGTGTGTTGGGAGATGCCTGCACACCCAAGCAGGGATTTAGTGCTTTATCCTTCAAATTGCAATATGAGCAGCGGACCATATTCCAATGGCAATATCACTCTTAGCGCAGAAGTCTGCCCTGAGGGAGCGTCCTCTGTTAGGATTTAAGTATACATTCGCTCTAAGACAGATGTTCATTATTATTTCAGTTCGGAGACCACTTAACATGGAACATCATCACAGATTTCTGAGAACAGCCGAGTATGTAGTGTTTTTAAATTCTTTAACTCGGTTCTCAAAGTTAAAGTGGATAGAAGAGCATTCAAATATTTCATGGCAAAAATGCACACAGTGGGAAATATAAGTTGGCTCTTCGAAGCTGTACACCTGTTCAACCTTCCCTCTAGAAATCATCTTTGATGCTAAATCCACAGTATATGTACATACGACTTTTTTGTCAGTTGAGCGGACTCAAGGCGACGAAAGCAGCTCTTAAAAAGAACGGTCTAAATTGTCTTCATATTATATACACAAAAGTGAAACGTACATATTTTACAGAGATCACTACACAAAGATCACAAACAGAGTCTTAGAATATGGGATGAGCACAGGCTGCAGCTGAGGGGAAAAGGGGGGGGGGTCATATGTTGTGACAGAGAGCTGGCCTACTGTGCAATGGCTGCTGTGTTGTGTATATGTGTGTGTGTGTGTAACTGCGAGGATTTAAATGTGGTAGAGACGTGTTTATCTGCGAATGTTGCAAGTGTGTGATCTCATCGTCTTCCCCTCTCATATCATGGCTCTTATCACCAGTCTTCCTTTGACCTGGTGAAGATAGGTGCTCTGCTCTGACTCTAAGCTCTGATTGGTCAGTGTCTCGTCCTCGCTGTCGGCCGGCTCCTCTTTGACCTTGATGACCCCGTAGTGAGCGTCTGGGAGCTCGCTGCTTGAGCCGCTGCTGCTACTGCTCAGCGTGTGCTTCCGGATGACTCCTCCAGGGGGCAGCCTGTCCTCCTGCATGCTTTCCGTCTGCTCTCTGTGCAGCTCCTCCTGCTCCTCCTCTGATTCCTGCAGGTGTGCGCTGGGCTGACGTAACTGCTCAATGGATTTAGACAACAGCTGCAAAAGACAGAGGCTCCGCATTAATTTTACTCTACCTCTTCAGAGCCATTTAATAACACTATCTATTTGACAGTTAGTGGCAGACAGCGTGTACTGTACGATAGACAATTAAGGCTGTATAAACTGCATTCCTGTGGGCATTTTCATGTTGATAAATCCAGTCTGACAGTCAGACAGATAAAGCGTTCTTCTTACATTGGAACAAAACACAAAGACTACACAAAACAGACCTACATTTATATTATGTGGGATACCAAATGTATTAAATGCGACATTTGTACTGACAGCTGCTGACAACCATCCGCATGTACATGTAATAAAGCTACTGTGACTAATAATGTGACGAAGACAAAAGACAAAGACTACATTTTTAGGAGGTTTAGGAGTGGAAGCAGATTAGCCATTGTTCCCAGTTTTGTTTTGGTTTTTTTTGTGAGTTAATAAAATTCAATAATGACGGCTGCCTGAGGTGTATGGATTAGTGTCGTTCGCTTTTATTTTCCGAAGATACACTTCAGAATGTACAAAGTCTTGCCTCTGTGTTCTCTCTCGCAAATTGTGGTTATTTTTCTGCAAACGGTGGGCGCAGGGAGCATGTTGTCGAGAAAGTTGCTAAAGGGGATATCGAGAAGATATATGACACTTTGCTGAATCAAATTCAAGACTTTAAACAAATCTGTGTTTCAAGAGTATTAAATCTCCATTGTGATTAACAGGTGCACCTGTGCATGTTTTTGCAGGTTAAACGGAGGGTAATATAATTGTTAAACAGAAACAGAAGCATGAGAGTTTAAATTCAGCCTGACAGAGGGACTCCACGCGTGGCTCCCAGCTTTGCTCAATCACAACTACAGTAACGGTGCAATAATGTGATTACTCTGCCACAAGAGGGCTCCAACAGCAGGAATGACACAAGCCCAGCTGATAACCAATAACATTACCGTCTACAGAATGTAGGGCTCATATAAATATCCCTTCAGCTATAAGAATTAGCCTCCTTAGCTTGGCATTAGAAAACACTGTTCATACCTCTTCCTAAAATCCCTAAGCTCTTGTAAATTTCCATTAGCTCCCCCTACTGTTGCAGGCGATGAAGGACGTTTAAAAACGACCGTAGCCAAGCCTCTGCTCGGAAATTAATTAGGGCAATGTTTCAGAGATCCCTCTCAATAAACACTGAGGGCTCATCCCTGATTAGTGGCCATTTATAACCTCCACTTAAAGAGGCTTTATTTGCGATCTCATTGGCCTGAGTGGTAAGAGCACGGCCTGTTCACGTGTTTCTAGACAAGATCTCACAATTCTATGAATCATCTTCAAGTACTTATAATAATAATAATTACAGCTGGTATTAAAACTAATTTCAGCTGCCATGTGTGACACATTATGAGATCTTTTAGAGGGATTCAAAGGTTTGTTACTGTTAAAGCTGGACATCCATACTGTACTCAACTCAATAGGTGCCTAAGATGCTTTGTGCTTTTTATTACTTCTAGGTAAGAGCTGCTCTATGTTTCCCATGGCTCTTTGAGGGCCCAGCGTTGGGACACATCAGTATGTGAGCTCACACAATGCTGCCTTTCACAGTGTCTGCCACCTCACACACGTCCCTCACCAGAATAATTACACTCTGTGTATAGCGAGGTCACCTCGGCCAGCTAACAGAAACACAAATATTGCCACAGAGGAACAAAATGTATTCTGGGCACTTTTTCCTTCATTTGAACTTAGCTGAATTGAATTTCACAGAGTTAGCATGTGAACAGTACTGATGCCTTAAGCTATGATAACAGAATTAGTGCAGGGGAAGCATTTCTTCCCTATTTGAAGTCAGGCAGAAGTTCTTTGCTTCGCAGAAATAACACCAGGATTCCAGGGAAGAGCAGACAACGGCCTGGGTCTGTAAACCTGAGCTACCACAGATGCTTTTACAAAAGGCTAAAAATAGATCAGCATTTGTGTGCTTAAAATGATTAAATCAGACTCCCTGCAGTAAAATAAGACCTCACGAGACCTAAGGAGGAATAGAGAATGCTGTGAAAAGTAATCTGAAAGTCAAAATCCTCCCCTGTGATTTCAATATTGATGAATAGCACAATACCTTATTTATATGGACCTGCTGCTGGTACTGTTTCTGTTTCTCCAAGAAGTGCTGGTGTTGCTGCTGGATGACAAGTTGGGCCAGTGTGTTCTGAGGCAGCGGTGCAGACTGGGTTCTGTTCAAGGGCCGGTGTTTTGGAAGTTTAGGCCGACTGCTGGAGGGCCGATCCTTCATGGCCAAAGGGGACTGAGGGTGGGACGACATGGAGCCTTGGCCTTGACAAAAAAAAAATCCAAATCAGTTAGATTTCTTCTAAAGTCATATTATAAATGACTTCATTTAAAGTAGTATAAAGTAGTGACATATATAAAGTCAGTGACATAATGTAATGCTTGACGTGAAGTATCGCGGTCTTACCAGAGGAGAGCATCTTCTGCTGCCTCATCTGCTCCTTCTGGAGGAGGTGCTGAAGGAGGGCCTGATGACTGGGGCTCACTTTAGAATCGAGGCCTGTCTGAAGGGGCACAGGGCCCAGCAGGTGCCCAGGCAACCCATGCTTGATCTCTGACGATCTGTCCTTCAACCCCATTGCCTGAGAGCAGAGACAAAGATAACACAGAAATGGTTATTCTATAATTCGCTCTACAAATGCAGTGCACTGAGACCGGTCGTCATTCATAGTCATTTATTTTTAACAAAAATGTAACGGTTCATTTTAACAAGCCAAACTCAATCATATCAGCTGCTTTTTTTGTGAATGGAAATGGTTCTTGTACTGTAGTTAGAAATCAGAGCTGATGAATCAGAGACCTTCAGTGGTTAGAGGTTTCTGCAGCTGATGAACAAGCCTCTGTGGAATGTGCCAGAGAGCTAAAAGATGATACATCATGTGCTGTGTTATCAGGAGTTGCACTTGAGTGGACTTGGCCTTTTTAAAAGCCGTGATAAATGAGGTAACAGGGGAAGATAAGAGCATGCCTGACACAAGACACTGCAGAACAATATTTATCTAAGGGCGATAAAATCATTTAGGGACACAGGTCAGTGACCTCTGGCCGTACAGAGCACCCAGACAGCCACTGATAGTAGGTTTTCCTACTCATAGCGAGCATAAAAACTTGCCATTACTGAAACGCTAAACTGGCGTACGAAGGAAGATTTTATTACATGTACAACACGCAGGTTATCTAAAGGTATACTTTTTAAAAATTTGTACTTACACTAATGGGTGAGGATGCAGTCGAAAGCCCGAAGGAGATGTTGGGTAAGGAAGGAGATGTGTATAAGCTTAACATCGACACAGAGCCCTCAGGTCGGAATAATCTCGGCTGTGAAGGCCATCTCTACAGCAAACAAATAGGACAGAGCAGAGACAAGAGAGATTTAGGAGGGGGTGACAGATTTAGAAATCCCACTATGGACAATTTCAAAAGGCAACATGAGCAGTGGCATAAACGTTAATGCACTATGACGAACAACAGCCCTCCTTGCTGCAGAAGGAAAGGTACGAGTTTTTATGATAGATGATATAAAGGAGTGGCGGTCAGCAAAAGTTTCCTGGAGCTTCACAGAATGGCACCAGTGAGGAATGATACGCTATTAGAAAACACTGCAAACCTCTAAATCTACTACTCCACCCTCAGTTCTTCAGTTCCCAATCGGCCTGCTGCCTGTTCTTACTCCCCCAGTCTCCACCCTCAGGCTACTCTCTCAGAGAACATCAGCACTGGGGCATACTTCCTGTACCCAGCAGAGCAGCGGACCAGCATGTGGTTTTGGAACAACCATGTTTATCCTTCGAACCCCTACCAGTACTCAGTGACCTGTATGTGGATATCCGGCCCATATTTGACCCGAGGGACCCGTTCCCTCTGAAAAAGGATACCTAATGTAACTGTGCACAAACACTCCTTGCTTTTGCAACAGGCATGAGGTCTGCAGGAACCCCCAGAGTCCACCAGCGACTTTCATGAGAGCTTCAGCTTGGGCTGATACAATAGCAATCCACCATGTTTATGTTGTTAGCATGTGGATGTCTTTGGCTACCAGTGCCTGGGATATCAATTAAACTCCACAGTTCGTCTGTCTCCCTAAGCCCCAACCTTCAGCCCGCTGTCAGGGCGTCTTTCCTTTCTCTGTGTCGCTGGAGGTCCCTGGGAGAGTAAACAGTGACGGTTAAGGAAAACACAGCTGTTCTGTTAAGATTGTTCAGAGATGTGTCATATCTGCCACCCTCTATAATGGTCTGCTTTGTGAGCCTGGGCCAAAGGGAGCTCTGGTCAGTAACTCAGCCATGAATCTATTGGGAAACGCCTCAGAACAACTCAGAACAGACATGCCGCCAGGCCAATGACAGAAGTACAATGACAAGCCAAGAGCAACCTTACAGCCAAACTAAAGATGCTTTTTTTGCAAAACATAAAACTGGTTGTACAGCACATCTGGAATGCAAAAAAAAAAATGTTGGACAGGAACGTTTTTACTGCTTTTGCAGTGTTTGTGTTCAGAATTTTAACACCGAGAGATTCCATTCATTTTCCTGCATAATGTCTCATCTTTACGCAGACAAACTTGGGGTAATCAGACGTGTGGGTCAAGCTGTGCCTTTTTAATGTCAGTGTGGGGAGCCATTTCCACTGGAGTGTAACAGGCAGAGGACAACTGGCTGTTTTTATAGCTGCAGGCAAAAGGGCAGACAGGCATTTAGTGCCCTGACATAAAATTATAGTTTTGATATTCAAATGATTTGCATGCGGAATAACAACAGCAGCGAGACTTTTGCTTCATTTTTTTGGCATATCAATAGCAATGCTGATGATTTCTAAACATACCTCAGTTTTTGTGGTAGTAGGCAGAGACGAGGGTCCATTTTCAGCCCCCAAGGCACTGGAGGCCCCTATGGGAGAGCTGGGGCCGGAGCCAGGGGCACTGTTAGTAGGCGTAGAGTCTACGAAACATCAAGGAGTTAGAAACAGTATGCATGCTCACACTCTGCACACAGCACGCATATACAGAGGCTTGGCATAACAGCTGCAGCCTTGCAACAGTTTAATGTGTACGGTCATGGCTACCTGATTACAATGGTCTTTCTTACATGAAAGTGCGCTGACCATAATATGCTACTGCACTGCAAAATTGCCGATGGTCATGCGGCTCTGTAATAGTGAACTAAACTGCATTGTTTTACGAGAACATTTCAAACACCACATCATAAGATGTAGACAATTTTCTGCACGTTATAACAGGAAAAAAAGACAATTCATCATCTAGCCAAGAATATTACACACCCATTAGCTCTAAAGCCCTCTTCTTGTAAGGAGTCATGATGTTTCCATCTCTTCTCTTGAGCATCGGGCTGCTCCTCCTCTCTGCTACCTTCTGCTTCAGTCTGGATCGTACCTTCAGGTTGGGCTCAGAGGCTAAAAAATAAGGAACAGATATGTTTTTTTTTCTGTAAGTCTCAATTCACACTATATACACGAAGCCGTGTCACATGAAGATGAATTATATGGTCATGTGAGTGTACTATAATTATTGTTATAGAATCAAACAACATGCTTTTATACAGCCTGAATGGAATGGACATCATCAAAGAAAAAAGCAACACCATAAAATAAGGGAAAGCTAAAAGAAGACTATAAATCAGTTTTTTTTAAAAAAGCAATGTTGTCACGCTTCGACATGTAACAATTTCAGTTTCAGTGAAATTCAGAGCAGGTTTCAGATAAATTAAATGAGTCAGGATTGGGCCCATTTCCACCTCATCTGGACTAAATTAGGTTGAGCAACACACAGGCTCTAAGTGAAATAGTCCGCTACCTGCCGCCCTGGTGACCACAGTCTGATACAGTAGCAACAGTTAAACTAACACAAAAACATGGCAGATGTTTCAGGCTCTCGCCCCACGCCCCCTCCTCCTAATGCAAAACAGAGATACCCAAATACACAGTCTGAACACACACACACACACTCACAGCTTGGTTTGGACTGATCCAGACTTACAAATCCAGTACATCAGTGTTGAGAGAAATGCTGACGTAATATTCTTCGCAACAGACATATTGCTTTCAAACTTTTTAACTGGTATTAACGGTGGATTTAAGGACATTTGTCAAAATATCTATTTAGTACATTCACTGAGCGTGGATGTTTTTTTTTTTTCCAGGAACGCCCTCCTCAACATTACACACAGCTGCCATCCCTGAAAGTCTGATGATACTGAATTCAAAACTTGAACAAAGGGAGGAGTATGCTCGTTGCACAATAGTCTTTTTGACCCGTGTTTATTTGTCTACGCCACCATCAACAACACAAAAGTGTAACGACTAGACAGGGGCACAACCATGAACTTATGAAATACTGAGGTCAAGAGACCTCGGTGGGGTTAAGGTGATGTGCAACACAGATTATTATGTTATTATCCCGGAAGAGGAGGTTGTGCTTTGACAATGGGATTGTCCGTGGTGCGCTAAACCCAAAAATACAGCATATTCCAAAAATATGGAATGGTTTCAATTTTCAAGTCAATGAGGACAAAATACTCACATTTCACTTATTTATTTGGCTCATATCACAATAGCAAAACGTTTCGGCACAGAGCGTCTGAAATATACAGGTTCATTATGTCATTGTGTGCTTTGCATAGAGTGTGAATCCTGTAGATCAGGCTTGAATTGAAAAAATAATAATATTCCAGGCAAATGAATGACATTTTTTAAATGTCCTTTGTTGTTTAATGACATTTAAAAAAAATCAATGAGCACATCACCTCTGAGTCATTAATGGCCTTTACATGTACGCCGCTGCAAAGCTCTGATAAAATAAGACAAATGCTAAACTAGTCTGAAAAATGTGCGTGGTGCAGATGTGACGATGAAAAGATTATATAATGTAACAAAAGGGAAACGGATTGGAGGTTGAATCAAGGCGAGGAAATAATTGTGAATAATGTAGGGATCAGTTATGTAAATGCAAGTAAATGCTTTTGTGTCTGACTGTTGAGTCGTGCTCTTGTCTTGTCACAGTGATTCACTAGGTCAACATGTCTCATGTGGAGTTCCCATCAACCCTTTGGACATGGAATCCCACAGCTAGCTTTACACACTCAAATAAACAAGCAGAATAGATAAGCTGGTCTTTTGACTGAAAGCCAGAGCACAGAGCTGTATTGAAGTTATGTAAACCTTCTGTTACACAATAGCCAACCTGTGTCAATTATTTAGTTCAGATCAATAATTAAATAGGTCTTTTGCAATGTGTACAACATACAGCTTTACATACTAAAGTGGGGCTATGACGTGGGAGCACTGCAGGGAGGAGGAGAGGGAGCGGTGATGGGGGCACAGCTAGGAGAGTGGGCCAGATGCTGCTATTTCTGGCTTTTGTCAAAAGCAGCAAAACCCTCTTCCCTAATACGTGGCACAGACCTCTAATCCTGTGGGTGTGAGGTAGAATGAAAGAGAGCGAGGGAGGAAGAAAGGAGGCAGGAGAGATAAATGGAGAGAAAACGCTGTTGGGAGTCGTATGAATCTGCTTCACGCCCTGCTGCCTTGATTGCTTTCTATTTTTATACACGGCTGCCACCAAGCTACGCATCCCAATTGGTCGCCACGGGAACGCCAGACAGCAGCACGGGAACAAACACTTTCTCACTGGTCTCCATGGAAAAAAATGCCCTGGTGCACGGTGCAACAGGAGGCAATGAAAGCAGCGGCAAGGCATGTACGCAGCACACCTGGGTCACTTCTGCTCCGGCTTCTCGGTTAATGAAAACATACAGTAATGGCTGCAATATACCGGAGTCGTAAATCAATCATCGTATTATATTTGAAAGTGATGCTGCAGGGCTAGTGGCTTTGCAAGTGAAAGTGTTATGCTATCTCCACTTAATCAGAATTTTAACTCCACTGTCACTGTGAGTGCCCGTGTCCATTAGAGCCAGGACCTGGACAGATGGCTGTGTGGAAAGCTGAGGTGTGTGTTCTGTGCATAAGGAGGTCTGCTTTCCATTTTGCCTGACACTGTAGTTTAAACTGATGCTGATATTGATAAATTACTGTATAGCTCATTGGTTGCTGTTCCTTACCAACATAAACTTTAAAACCAATGCTAAGTTTCTCAGAGTTTAGGTATTCAATGTTGTAAGATCAACAAATTACATTATTTAATTAATGTTTCTTTCTGTTTCAAGATCAGAAAATGTTCCTAACATAGGGTGTTTCCACACAAACTTGCTTGTGCTCTACTGTTTTACCTTTGTAGGATTTATTTTTGAAAATCTTTCCTGCACCTGCTGAATGTACACATTTGGTAACTGGGTCAAGACCAGAGAGGGTGTTGCACTTCTTACTGCTAAGCTGCAACTATTCTTGCCACAGACTATCGCGTGCCCTCGGTCCGGTCTATTCTAGTCCCTGGAAGTGAAACAAAGAGGATATATACCAAGTAAACAAGTTAATCAGGTGAAATTAAATTAAATTAAACTTCTAAGTGAGATAAAGCCAAGGGCACTGCAGCTATCCTGTGTTTTTATTAGGACACCTAACAGCAGAAATCAAAGCACGGATTGTTTCTTTTGCAGGAAATTTAGAGGACTGACTCCACGGCGTGTATTGTACGTATCGTATTTTCAAGCTTTAAAATAGACATATTGACCATCGAGCTACGAAGTGTTACACAATATATCACGCACATAATCATCTTTCTGAACTTCAACCTCAACCAGAAAAAGCTGTCGCTCAGCCCTCCGGCCATATGAAGCAGCGGGGAGTCTAACGTGGAGCATTTGAGTCATCTCCACTTTGTTTTGAGAGAGCTATCTTTGCTTAAACAAACAGTCCTGTCGAGGTTCATCCAGCCTGTGCCCGCCTTAACTCGGCAACACCTGCCAATCAGCTATCAGTGACAGGCTGTGGCTCAGGGAACAACACTACCTTTGTGTGTGTGTGCCGCCCCCCCACCCCCCCAACCCCCGGGTGCCAAGCTCTCAGAGGACTTTAATGAAGACAGACAGGAAGTGGGGGAGGAAGGCCTGAGCAGGAAATGACCACATATAGATTCAGGAATCCAAAGAGCAAGAAATAGTTTCATCGGTGTAAGAGAGCCAGGCGCAGGAATGGGGAGATGATTTAACCGTGAATTAAAGGATGAAAATGTCGAGCTTGAGCAACAGAGACTGAAACTGTATCCGTCCAGTTATTTGTTTAAACCTGCCTTTTTGTATTCACAGTAAAAGGCAAACAATGCTACCATAAACTGCCTCTCTGTTATTTCATAAAACTGCCTTAAACTGGTTATTACACTTGAGCTGCACCTCTTGACTTACGGGTCTAAAAGCATGACCCAGAGATGTAAATATATATGTACAAGAGGTATTTTTCTGTTCTTAAAATTGTATGATTCAAAGGAATTACAATAAATAAAAACACTTAAAGCTTTCATTTACCTCTCTAATATTTATTCTTGCCATCCAGTGACTTTGTTTGCTAAATATAATTTCTTTGCCTGATCTCTAAATTGTGTATACATGCAACATGACAGGCCTGTAGTTAAATAACTCAACAACTATAATTGTTTTCCAATGTAATTAAAAGAGACACAGAGGGGAAAAGAACATAATGTAATTTGGTGACCTCATTGCCAAATTATGACGTTTTTAGCTTGGCGAGCACTTGTGCTCGTGCAAACCAAGAGGCAGAAATTATTCTTATTTACACAGCCATCCCCAAAGGGTTCCTCAAGCTTTAAACCAACAAACCTGAGCTGCTTTTTTGGTGGGAACCTGTGTCTTTTCAAAATAGTTTCTAAAGCCAATAACTCAGGAGAAATTAATGCGCTTTAATTCTCCCATTTACCACTAAACAGTTCAAAGAGGCCTCGGAACTTGGTTTATTATTTTAACATAGGGACAAATGTGGTTCCTTTTAAATAATGGCAAGGTAATTTCAGTACAAATAACAGCAATTAAAATTTCAACTTACAGTCGAAGTGTGCTGTTGCTTGTGTTCAGCTGTGTTTTAGCACAATGTAAATAGGAATAAGGAAGGTTTAAGTTACTTTTCTGACGTGCGTCACCTCTTATAAAAGTTTGTGTTGAGCCCTGGAGGGAAAGAGGGGAGGGTGCTGTGGTCATAATGAGCCTAACTGATGTTATTAGCAGGTCATCAGCAACCTCAGGGAATTCTCAGTGGGTATACCAATCTCTTGACTGACAAGGGTCAAAAAGACACTCGCTGTATTAATAACCTAAAGCAGTAACAGGAAAATCACAAATGCACCCTGTATTAGATCACTAATACAAGGATTTCAGTGCGACTGTTAGAACACTAATACAGGGTAATGTCTTTACAGTCACACTGAAATCTCTGCGTCTGTACGGATTTATTTATGTATGTAGATATGCATGTATTTGCATTTCTATGTCTGTACTGTATGCAAATTAACAAACCTGTCTTCCTCAAGGGGAAGTCGTCCTTGCTCTCTATGGGTGATGGGAGAGTGTACTGGCAGGTGGGGGATGTGCCGCCCAGAGGTGGAGAGCTTTGGTCCAGTGATGTGTGGTGAGAAGACCTGATAAAGAGAAGGCAATATGATGAGCTAGATCATATTTCTGTGTGATTTAAATACACTTTCTCTATATATCTCACACTCTCTTATAAAACAACAGAAAATACTTACGTGTACCAGAGTTTTGGGTGGTGAATAAAAGAATGATTGACTCCATTGCCGGCAGGGTCCTTTGCTGATTTGCTCAACAGAAACTCTTGGAGTTTCTGCTTCACCTCGGTACTGGCCACCGCACCTGTGAGACCAAAAGACGGAACCAAAGGGATTGGGGTCACCCTAGGGCTATGACTCATGACATATTATTGCCTAAAAAATATACCGAATCAAACTTGAACCCGATTATAACTTGCAGATTTCCTAACCTGCTTTCCTAAATCACATATAACTTACTGCTTAACTTATAACTTATTTCTTAAGATTGACTCTGAAGTTTACTCTTCCAAAGCAGCCACAACTTATGTAGGAAGATCTCCCCCTAGTGGTCCAAGAGCACTATATTAGTTTCAAACTGCTAAAGTGATACTGCAGAGAGATGTTCTTTCCCATTGGAGGGTTACAGTTGCAGGGCACAGTTTCAAATTACCTGACCTGACAAAGTCATAAATCTAGTCTATTATTAGCTATAAGGTAAAAACAGAAATGAAATACTATATCTGAGGCTATTTTCATCGTGCTATTGAAAGACAGTTTCTCCTTAATTCTAGGCTTAAATGTCACTGGCCAGCTCTCAGCAGTTGCATACCGGTTAACATGTCATCATCATTATCATCATCATCATCATTATATCGCCGGATATTTCTCTTTATTTGATGATGACAATAAATTGCAAATAAACTTTGTAATTGGCCTTGTTCCCGGGCGTCTTTCAGGACTGTTAGATCTTACATTGAGAAACTGTGCCTCCAATAGCCAGAAACAGGAAATCAGAACAGTTTGTCCTGCTTTTGAATAGCAAGTTGTAAGTCATGTGGCGAGATATACTATACAGGAATTTTTAACCTTACTGCTATGCTGCCGAACGTGATCCAAGTCATAGCGCCATTAGTCATGGTCAGTAAGAGGAGGTGGTCTTAAAGAGTTGCTTACAGTGATTAAAAACGCCCCCTTTATTGCAATATAATAAAATTAAGTTTAACATGCCTATAAAGGCTATAGTCGACCTCTACTGCAACCCTGCTGCATGCGTAGAAGGCCATCTTCCTCGTTATAATGTTAATAAAGGAACATTTACGTGAACCATTTATAATACACAAGTATTTTCTCACTGAGTGGCTCATTCGGCTGCAGTAAAGCACTCCTATCCAGCTGCTATATGCATATTTTGCTTCGGCACCACTCTAAGGTAATGCATTAAAAAAAATGATTGAAAGGGGTGAGGGTTACGATTAAGGGGTCCCCTGCTTGCTTTTGCCTGGGGCCCTCAGAATGACTAATTCAGCCCCTGATGGTAAGAAGACGATGATGATGACGGTGTCGAGCTCTTACTCTCTCGAGAGCGCTCCTTGCCCCTGAGGATCAGGCTGGAAACATGCTGCTCTCGCCGATGCCTCTCCTGCTCCTTCTCCTGCTGGTTCTGCTGCTGCTGCTGCTCCAGACGACGCTCCTTCTCTGCAAGTTCCTGCTGCTGTTTCATGGCCTGGAGCTCCTGCTGGAGCTGAGAAACGCGCAGGCTTCAAGTCAGCATATAGGGAGTGCACTGATAAATATATTTTTAAAACGACAGTGCAAGCCACTGAACTTCTGCAGTTTCTATTTTGCTGTGATGGACTATTCTGTGCTCATCTGTAAAAACAAAACTCACGCTGTTCTGTAATGTATTGCTCCACACTCTGCCTTGCTGTGCTGAGTTGTCTCTTCTTTTCTGCACTTCTGTAATGTTGTCCTGAGCTCTAATGTTTTCTACTGATCTGCACTATGCCATGCTGTGTTGTGCTCTTCTGTTTTGTACACTATGCTGCTGTGCTGTACCACTGTGTACACTGCTGTGCTGTCCTCCGTACAACTGTTCGCTGCAACGCTGACCTTGAGGTGCTCCTGGAGCTGAGCCTGATGCTGACGGGTCAACTTCTCGTGCTGCTTCTGGAACTCGCTGATTAGTAGCTGCTTCTGGATCTGCTGTTGCTTCTGAATGAGGAGCAGCTCCTGCTGCAGCTGCCTCTCCCACAGTCCCGGATCTGAGCCTGGCCCCAGCATCCTCAGATCAGTGCGCAAGTCCAACGGAGATAAGGGTTCCACAGCCAATGGCACGTCTGGCTTAATGTCCACTGTGGCCCACAAAGGGGAGAGCAGAGAGAACGAGAGAAAAGGAGATTTGTCAGTCCCTCAATTGCATTTTTACCTGTATCAATTCAAATCACACTGGTGGCTGAGTATATAATTTCTGTCTATTGCTGCAGAGCAAAACATGTTAATATGTTAAAAGGGAAAATTAGGATTCAAAAAGGAGGCGTGGAGTTTTAAAAATCGAAAAATAAAGAATGAGGAGGAGAGACCAAGAAGGGTCAGAAATGAGCGCAGCTTTCTCTCCCGTGATACACAGAAACCTGCAATTACAATAGTTTCAATAAACAAACATGGGATCGCATCCGTCAGCACAGAGTCTACTGGGAGCAGCTGCATAACGGACTCAATGGACATTTGGCACGACATGCTGAAGTGGTCATTTAAAGTATTTACATAAATCCTATCTTCCCGCTGTTTGATAAATAAATAAAGGGAGTCCTTCTCCCTGCCTCAACCAGAACATCGTGCAGATATCCCTTCTCGACAAAAAATGATTGAAGTTCGCGAGCCTGCAAGCTGCATGTGTGTGTGAATTCATGTTCCTGTGATCTTTCCATCTCCGTTTCATGAGTGCAGACGCTGCAATGTGTGTGCATCGGTAAGAACTGCCTTTGTCTTTGACAACTACCTCCATTATAAGTAATTGCCAGATACAAAGTGAGAGGGCATCCCTTTGGTCTCCAAGCTCTATATATAGGTTGTTCCACAGAGAAAATCAATAGCCAGTTAAGAACATAGGAGACAGGGCTACTTCATCTCTCTATTCCATAGAGGATGATTAGTGATTGTACAATATTTTTCTTTATCGTTTCTATGCTTCTGTTTTCATCCACGATACTGTAACTAGTTGAATCGTTGCTCCAGCGAGATGACATCTTTAAAACCAATTTTAGATATTAAACACGGCATTTCAGCATATATATGATCAAGCAATTAAATAAAAAATGTCAAAATCCCGGGGAAAATGACATATTAGTTATGCTGATCATGATGTGACATTCAAGGAAGGGTACACATTGTCCAGACTGTATAATGTGTCTTCCATTTTGAGACCAGAGAAATATTCAAACCTACTTAAAATTCCAGTGGCTGGAGGGAGATTTATTGAGTGCACTCATTGCCATAATCTTTTCAGGGGTCACATTTGAGGGAACAAATACAGGCTATGTTACTGCGCCACCTGTTCTCCGAAAGCATGGAAGAGGACTAACATGTTACAATTTATATGTCCACATAAATAATCCTGTGTCGCTTCCGTCATGCATTCATCCTCATGGGCTAAAATAAAATGCCAATAAAAAGGAGATTAAACCTGCCAAGAGAAGCAGCATCAGTCTACAGTAGCCATCAATTAGGAAGCAGTGCCCTCCTGTTCACTGATGCCGTGAAGCTCACTGGCGCCCATTTGTTTTGTCATGTAGCCTGTTTTTCATTGCCACCATTCCATGTGTATGCGGCGGTGATGATTATAAATAGAAACATAAAAGCAAGTGGCGCAATCCTGGTCTGTGACAACCCCCACACCCTAGTATCCACCACCCTAACTTGCCGCTGCCATGGCAACGCTGGCGACGTAATTATATCTCCCCATCCTGCAGATATCGAGTCTCACTGCATGTCATCTCCTGCCTACGGTGGCAATGTGACATGTTGACTATTATATCAGCTTTTCAGCTCTTATATAAGAAAGGAGTCCCCAGCAGAGAGAGAGACAGAGAGAAAGCAATACAAAACCCTCCAACACACACACACACACACACACACACACACACAGACTCTCTCTCTCTCTCTGTCAAGATTCAGTGGCTAAGTGATAACTTGTCTTAAAACATGTTCAAAGAGTGAAGACAGCTAGAGGGGACTCCCGTGCTGCAATTTTTCTCTCTGTTTTCTAAAAACAGCTCCAATCAAATGACAGAGGAGGGCAACGGCTCGGCAGGCGCAGAGAACAAGCACCTGTAGAACAGACCCTTCTCTCCTGACAGGGAATATTAATCTTAGCTTGTAAGTACTTGACAAAGGACTCTTTTGTAGCGGGCGCTGTTCCAGGGCCAACCGTGAACCTGCGAACCGTTGAAGGGCTCAGAGAGTCAGACAGCCTTAGTTCTACTTTTGCCTAATGGACCTAAATATAGCAACAAAAAACACCTGCTGCCTGGGAGAATTCACCACTGTGATATCTAATTAATCTCATATTTCATTCTGTACCCTGACTGTGACTGGCATTAAGGATCTCCACTTTGATCAGCACATCAAGCTGAGCCTCCATCAGAAAATCTCAGACAGTGGTTTAACAGGATGGCAAGGGGGAGGGGGAGGGGGAGGAGGAGTGTGAAAGCTTAAGCCACCTTTGATAACCAAGGCTGTATGAAATGGCCCTTGAGGAAACCACAACAGCCTCATGTGCCCGTTCTTCTCTTGTCCACTGTGTCTGCAAGAACAATGCCAGATATAATGACATTGTTGAGGCAACATAATAAGGTCCTAAAGGCAGGTAGGCATTGCCCAAGCTCTGTTGAAACCTCTGCCTAATGTATAATTTACAACTTACATTCCTCCTGATTGACATTATTCTCTGACTGAAACAGAGAAAAGGTCCAGATATGCTCGGCACTCAACCACAGAATACATTAGACCTATAAATCTACTGCACAAATTTACATCTGATATGTTAATTGAACCCTGAAACTACCCAAAACTGAAATCTTCTGTTTCTGTATTACAAAAATACTCCTCAGGCAGAGGAGAATACGGAACCACCAGTAACTAGGGCTAAATATAAATGCTTTTCTGAGCAGGGTCTTAATATAGACAATGTGCGAAAGACTGTCACAGTTGTGAGGCCGCCTGCTCAATTTAACACGGGCAAAAATAAAAGCGCCGTGTTGCATTTATGTAACTTTCGGGTCACTTTTTGAAACGATCACTCTCACAGAAGAGCATGCCACTTGTGGTTCAGTGGCCCTATAGCGCCACGTTATGACCCTTGATATGAATGCTTTTTTTTTCTGGTGAAAGTGAGGTGTCTCCTGATTGGTGGAAAGTGCACAGAAGTGTCTCTCTGCACTGGTAAACAAGAGATTTATGAATGACAGGTCCCAAATTTGTTTTTAGCACGAGGGAGCGACAAGCACCCTGCCCCATGCCCAAATTCCTCCCTGTGGAGGGCCTGCCGAGGGGGGATAGTGTGACTCATGGCCTGTGACCACACTCCCACTGCAGCATTGCACCGCCAGTGTCCCCAAAGTGTTTATTTCTATAACCGATCTGCCTCTCATTAGCCTTGGTGGTGGTTAGAGTGACAATCACAGCCTTAATTTGAGATGTTGGATGGCTGTCTTTTTTTTTTTTTTTGCCTCAGGCCACATTAGCAGGCTTCCCACCCCGGAGAGAGAATAGATACACATCACCAGTGACATTACTATTACATGTGAGCAGTCTGAAATACATCTCGTAAAAAATGATCAGCGTAAGTCAGCATGCAGGCTCTCGTTGGCCTTAAAACACACACGTAAAAAGCACCTTGATATTTCAATGTAATCTTTGTTTATTCCACGAGAACAGAAACTGACAGCCGACGTGAGAAAAGAGTTATTAACATTGTAAACATTACCAGCTGGATATAAATGGTGCTGCTATTTTCACACCTTAATAAGTTAGTTTGCACCTAGAGGAACCTTTTGGTGTCACTGAATAAGGCTAATCATATTCAGATTTTATCAACAGAAAAAAAGAAAAACTTTAAAATGCTGCAACACACCAAACACATTCTGTTTAGTGTTGATAGGTCAGTGTTGATAGAAAATGAACAGATTTGCTTGTTGTTAAAGGTGCTTTCATGTATAAACCAAAGTTTGTGAATTATGTGTATTTATAGGGTCAAATTAATGTGTCCAGAGCGTTTCATACCTTGCAAAGGACTTTAAATTCTACATTGTTTACATCCATGTTTACTAGTTAGCAGTCGCCTATCTTCCTGGCGTATCGCTACATGTCTTGCCGTGTTACCGCCACCTGTTGATCAGCGGAATAGCGCGGCATTTTTGGCCGGTCTGCGTAGCATGTCGCTCGTGAAACAACAACATACAGGGACCAATACACATAGAAGAGCAGCTCCATAGCTGATCAAAAGCGCAGAACCTTTAACAACTATTAAATATTTATTCTGGCAATTAGACTTGGTTTTTTTTTCCCTAATAATACTAATAAATAATAACAAATAATTAACAATAATTCTAATAATTGTGGTTACAGTTTATGTTTAGTTAATATGTGCTGCTTTCTTTTGCAGCAGAAGTAACTGTATAAAAATGTGTGTACTATGTTACATATCGTTACGGGTTGTTACAGTTAAGTAACCTACTTTTTACAGATGTTCCTTATAACTGCTTTTTGGGTTGAATAAATCAAGATTAGTACAACCCCAAAACATCACCACAGTTTAAAGTGTAGTCCACCATCATGCACTGACGTGTGCTCCATTTGTTTTGCAGTGAAACATATTAGTTTGTATAAAGGATGGACTATATTAACCCAGTGCGATGCTAAACGTGGATCATCATCTAGTATATTTTATCAACAAAATACCAGTTTTGGCACTAAACATAATGGCACGCTGCGTGTTTACACTTTAAACATGTTGTATGTTGCATGTATTTAGTGTTCACTAGAGATGGTTGCTGATCTAAATTCCCTGTCTGACAGTATAAATAGAACCAGAGATACAGAAGATGTTTGAGGGCAAAAATAAGCTGATGCTTGGGACTGCAATGTGGCGCTGGATCTCTCATTAAGTGCCTTGTTATTTTGAGCAGCTGGCATGTCTAAAGCAAGAAACAGATCTTTATTTTTAAGACTCAAGCTCGTCCTTGCAGCTGAGCCAGAGCTGCGGCTTGTAGGCTATCTGCTAACAAAGAGAGCTGAGCCGAACCACCACGGGCCTTTCGCTGAGGGGAGCCAAGAGTCCAGTCATCTCCTGTCCTGCCATCATGCCAAACTGTCTCGCAAAACAACAACACGCAAAATGACATATACTGAATCGCTGTCCAAGAACCTAAAAAAGAAGGCGAAAACCCAGGAAGCCGTAGTTGATAATTAGCAAGTCCCTCTGTCAACCCTTTTTTATCATTATCCTATCCTCTGTGGAGAACCTTGGCACTAGTTCTTACAGTCAATAAAATTCATAATAAAATCATTCACAAAAAGCTACAGTGGATCCTCCAACCAGAGGAAAGCATCCTTTAGCACCACTGATAAAGCACACGCTACAAACTGAGCTTTTCTTTCTTTTTCTGTGACTTATAATGTAAAAAGATCCATTAAATAACACATGAAAAGTCTGATGTATTTTCATTTGAGGGGTTTTTGTTCAATGCGACCTTCATCTTGTTACCTGTGGTTTAAATTAAGCAATACTAAAACAAAAATCTCATATTCATTTGTGTTATTTTTTTCAGTCTCTTTAGCGCGGAGCACTTCCAATCCACGCTAACTGAATGGATGCAGGACACAGAGAGGAGGACTTGAAAGGTGCAGCATTGTTATTGTCTGAAAGGTCCCTATTGATGGGAGCTTGCGTGATATTTTACATAATATTTTGCACTCGTGGGGAACTAATTAATTTTCCCTTGCTGGGAAGCCTATCTGAGGACCGTTTTTGTCAGAACTTTGATGTGACACTAATCAAAATAAAAATAGGACTATGCCCTCATGTTCCACTTGAACTATAACAGTAGAGAAGTAGAGTAGCATAAAAAAAATGTTAAGAAGTTTGCTTTAGAAAACAATTCACAAACAACCTATTTAGCTGACACAAGGATCACTTCCCCAACCATATTTCTGAGAGCAGATTAATAAGCGAAACATAAATACACAGCACATAATAAACCCACTCCTGGGTCCGTCTTGCAGGGAATCTGTCTGCTCTACCGTCAACACTAACATGACATTCTAGTAAACTCATACAAAGTCACCCAGGAGTAGCATTTTTAGACAGATGATGTTAGTCACTGTCAAGTGATTTACTATAAAGTGGAAAGAACAAATTAAACAGGCAAATGACAGAATTCTCTATAAATATCTGTTCCAAACCACTGTTATATCAGGAGCATGCCGAGATGGAATGATAACGCACAGACGCCTAATCTTAGCAGGCTAATGCCATAAGCTCAAAATAACTCACCTAAGAATAGCTGACCCACAGAATAAGCAAGGAGCCAGAATTCAGGCGCTCGGTATATCTGTTGTTTGGCTCACAGGCCACTAAGACAGAAGAAGAAAGCCCTGCTCTTGTAGCCTGATAGTCAAATAACCTGCTCTATTGACAGAGTTGGAATGTGTCATCCCCCTGTCATCCTCCTGTCTTATTTTTAAATCTCCTCACGTTTAGCCCACTGCCTCTGGGTGTTTTCAATCACCCGTTTGCTTTGCTTGCCTGAAGTCAGAATAAAGGCAGCGCATTTTTGATGCACCAAAAACTGAGTTAACCTAATAAATCGAAATGCACATCGAGCAGCTAGTTTAAATGATAAACATTGTGTCGTCCCCTCTTGCTGGAGGCCAGTTGTAGTTACTGACAGCTCAAAGGTCACAATGCGTTTTTACAGTGAATGAGTTAGTCACATCACTCAGTCCGTACTTTCCGTACAAGTTTCACGGCATTGTCCTGCGAGTTGACAGCGTTTCCGCGGAACACAATTGCTATTTAGCGCTGAACTCATTTCCAAAGACAATTTTCACATTCATCAGTAGCCACAGGCTTAGAAAAGAAATCAACACGAATAAGGTGTGACTCATCTTGAGTCAATACAGTGAATAGACGTTACTCATACTGATGTCAGCCGCACTCAATTCAATTCTCACGTCAAAAATAGAACAGTCAATGTCGCTGGTAAATATCCTGAGAGAAACCTTTCAGTTGTCCCCTTAGTATTTCTGTCACAGTTTTTCCTCTTCCGTGAAAAAGTGCACGCTGACATGGAAGCTGGCAAAACACAACATCCCCTTCATGTTCACAGTGGCTTATTTCAGAAAACTATAGCATGGAAATAGTGTTAACACGTTTCCTCATTTCGGTAGAAAAACATCGCTCCCCGCATGTTAGATATATTCAGACAAGCAACACTTGTTTAACTTATTACAAGATATCTTTGTACACAGGTTAATGTAAGAATCCCATTGAGCAGGACAAAGCATAAAGCAGCATTTACCATCACAAGAGCAAATACCTTGATTCAGGAGGAAGTGCCTGATCCTACCACGTTGCTGTGCTGAGAAGCTTTGAGTTCGCTTTTCACACAGAATGAGAGACCAGCCGAGCGCAAAGAGTTGAGAGTATGTGAGAGAGGGAGAGAAAGGCAGAGTGAACGGCGTGTGAGAGAGGCACAGAAGATAGTGGAGAAGTAGGAACAGATTCAGAGATAGAGGAGGGACGGAGATTGGAATGCAAAGAGAGAGAGAGAGAAAAAAAAAAAGAAGGATAAAAACTCAAATTCCTCAAGAGGAGTAGAAACGCCGGGCTGTGTGATCACCTGAGTTGTTCACGTTGTGCATCTTGCTCTGGTTGGGGGACTGCTGGTGTCCAACGCGCCCTTCTGTTGTGTAGAAACTTGACTCGCCCTCGTAAATCGTCTGCAGCATACTCCACTCAGCGCTCAGGTCTCATTGCAAGCCTTGCGTTTCCTGTCACCAAGAGCCACCCCTCAGCCACTCAGGGGAGAGACCACGACAACAGGCAGCTCTCCCTTCCTCTGCCTCCTCCTCTGATAAACCACTCTCACTGTAGAGCAATAACACGGACAGCACACACTCTCTGCAGGGCTGCCACTCTCCCAGTGCCCCGCTTCAGTCCAAATACTAACAGTTTTAGAAGATAACAAGACAACAGCTTTTTTTTTTCTTATCTGCCTCTCTGCCTATTTCTATCCAGACTGTGTTTTTTTTTTCTCCCCTCCTGAGCAAAGTGTCTGAGCAGAAGACAGAGAAAAAAACGTGAAGCTGAGTTGCTAGGAAAGCCGTGTGCTGTGCACTGAGCACCTCGCTGAGGCAGTACTGCAAGCCGGGGAGGGAGCAAGCTTCATTTGCATGTGAATCAACAACTGCGTGGCCCACAGGTGACAGAAATAGAACAATGGCCAGCCCTGGCTAAAAATAGGTCAGGCGAGGCGCGGGGATTGGAGCAGCATTGATGCGTTTAAAAATACCACACCAAACACAGCTGTCTTCTTCAGCTCCTGCCAGAAGGCATGTCTCCTGACTCCCTCTTTGCAGATGGAGGCTTGATTCACCCCCCACCTCTCTCTCTCTCTCTCTCTCTCTCTCTCTCTTCTGATTTGTTGAACCAGTCTTTCTCACTCACTCTATTTATGTCTTCATTTTGTTCTCTCAGGTACACGGGGAGAATGATCCATTTCTGCCTTGATGCACTACAAGAAGCACATGCATAGTTCACCTCTTTGCAGTGTACGCTGGGTGTCAGAGGATTTTATTTTGCCTTTAAGGCAATTCACAAAACATAAAAGATATTTATTGTATATTATATATATTATATTTATTATTTAGGGTAAGATATTTATTATGAATTGTTGTTTTTTTATTAGAATTTTTGGGTACAAAATAGTAACCCCAAAAATTCTGATCGTATCTTTCAACAAACACACGTGCGAATGTGAAAAGTCCGACAAGATGTGTTAAGTCAAGTGAGACGCAGAGTGAACACTGTGTTCATTTAAGACTCGGAGTGTAACCTCGCTGCATTAGTTCAGCGTATGTGTGGGGTTCAGTGTGTATCCAGGGCACTGCTTCTACTCAGGAAGCATGCTTTCAGCTAGCCAAGGAAACCAAGTGTAAGATGCCATAACAGCGTGATCGCAATTACATAAACCTCTCAAACTGTGTCAAGAACACCTCTTCAGGATTACACATCCCATTTCCTTGAAACTCCTTTGATGATGTATAATGGGGGATTTTAGGAATGACAAAAAAACTACAGCACACATAAACATGCCAACAGCATGTCAATACTGAATTTTGAGCACCAAGTAGCTATATAGTAGGACTTTTTCAATTAATATCACATCCCAAACTGGCCATAGATCCATAGTTAATATAATCTGACTCCAGCCCATAAAAGTCAAGTCAAATGTTCTATCTGACCACTGATGCAGGGCTGGGTTTGTGGCCAAGCAGCCTGTGCCTTTAAATTTTTCATCTTCCTTCATAATTTGACCTGTCCCCCAGCCAGGGGCGTGGAGCCAGCGCGGCTATTTTTAGGTCCTGAGCTCTGACGACTGGGCTAGAGAGACACAGAGAAGGAGTTTTACTGTGTTGTTTCAGCTGGACAAACATTTAACCCCTCAATCCTTTTATCACAGCACAACCAAGAAGCCTAGAAGGAAATACGCAGCTTGCAGGCTCGCCCCAGACTACCCGCGTTGTCATGATATTGCGCTACTTGGTTATTCATGAACTGAGACAACAAGAGGAGGACCACACATACATTCATTTTGATTCCTTACTGCTTCGCCGGAATCACAAAATTCTGATTAACTATCTAAATAAAATATTTTTCGCTGTGTTTCCTCTATGCTTGGAGAATGATTTTCACAAAGGCAGTCATAGAACACTGTGGCAAATCCATCGTGAAGTGATTACTCCAGCTCCCCTAAGTGACACATTATAGTCAAACAAATTTAGCAAATGCCTGATCTTCGTAAATTAGTTTTGGCATTCAAGTTGGGATAAGATGGTGTGAGAGATAACAAGCCTTCAAGTCCAAGGTAATGATGGCTAAAGACCCAGAGCGCCATCTGTCACCATATCTGTCAGGGTAGGCAAGCTCGACCCTGCAGGCTGACCTCAACGGCAGGCTAAGACATAATTGATCAAAAGAGGAAGTAAGCCTGTCACATGAATGACAGTTATCATGACAATGGAAACCCTATTTATATGACAGAAAAGGGTGTGTGGTTTAGTCTAAATCATAACCATATCCAGAAATTAAAAGGTCAAAACGTATTTTGCAATGTTCCAGTTCCTCGTTTTTTCCACTATTGCACAATAAAAATACTATTTTGTTCTAATCATTCATATCTGGATTACTTTTATTTTGTGAATTGTTTTTTTTTTTTTTTACAGAATGTTCTGCACAACACACGCAGATTTTTGTTTTATTTTCTCAACGGATTAAGCAATCAAGCTAATTTCTCAGCACTTCTAAGTGAATAATTACTTCCAAGTATCATCTTAGAGAACCTTGGTTGGCCTGCCCTACTGCACCAAAACAAACAAACAAAGAAAAAAAAACAGAGGCATTTCAGTGAGACTTGTTAGCACCGATTAACCTACACTTTTTATTTATAACTAGCTTCCTGAGGCTGATGAGGGGATTGTGGGATTGGAAATAGCTCTGTCCAATAGGCAGGGTCCAGTAAACCTGCAATGTGGCAAGCCCATTATAGCTCCTACTGCGTCACTGGCGGCCTTTGTCTACTTTAGTCCTATTAAAGCATTTAAGTGTGAACGTCAGCGTCCCTGCTGGAGAGCCACTCCGCTCTGCTCTCCGAGGCTGGGGCTCGACTGTCTGTCACCTCCCTCATATCAAACACGGGCTCGGTGTGCGTCTGCGTGTGTGTCTGTATACGTGCGTGTGTATGTGTTTTGAGATCAGAGCAGCGGCGTGGAGTGGGGGACAATTAGAAATGCGGGGACAAGTGGGCCAGACCAGTGAAGTGCCCTTAGCACATTCTAAATTTAAATGAAAGGCCATTATAGCCCATTTTAAAGAGCGAGAAATGGCAGTATACACACATGCACATGCACCCATACACAAATTATTATGTTTTTTTTTTTACTCCAACTTAGTCAATCTATTGGGAATAAAAATATAACAAAGAGATACTTCCCACCATGGTATTTCAGCTCTTTCCGTTCTATTTCCAGAAACTGTGGTCTGAACTTTGGGACTTGTTTTTTTCTACGAAAAAGGCTTACTCACATTACCACAATTACTGTACCAGTTCCAAATCAACTCCTGAGTTCTGTGGCTTAATCACCATAGCACTGCTGCCTTGTGACACACTGCGTATGATGAAACCCAGCAGGGAGTCAGACCGGAGAAGGAAGGGAGCTGAACTCAAGTGTTGCAACCAATACAAGGGTTGGACAAACACCACTCCTTATAACTAATTTGATCCGGCAATGAAATGTTTTGTTCCTCTTAGCGGATGATCCATGTGTGGGAGGGGATGAGTCAGCGATGTTTTGTTGTTCCATGTTCTCTGAACTTCAAAGTCTTCGTGTATCTCAGAAGGGGATTGTCTATTGTGAGATAAACTGATCACCGAGTGACTCTCGTAGCCCTTTTAATCACTACACATGTTTATTAGGATCTGTTTTACTGGAATTCTTCTTATTCACTTCTCTGACTTCCTCCTTATTGCTTGTCCTCCTGCCTGTGTGGATGCAGAGTTTCATCATGCCACCCTGGGAGTACTGTGGCGGATGTGATCATTGTCAGGTGCTGATTTCTCCGGTCAGAAGGGATGTTCCTCCCAAGAGAGGAGCTGCATACTAACAGCAACTTCTGACGTAACCATGCTGGCCCCCCTCCACCCCCATCACCTGACTTTTCTCTCTCTAGTGGCCACCCCACATCTCTGGGGGCAGCTCTGGCACAGGAGGGAAATTACCTCTCCACACCAATTACCACAAAGCCCGCCATCTTACTTACATCAGCCCCTGATGAGTCACCATTGCCAACTCTGGAAGAGTTCCTCGACCGGTTTAAGGCGTGTAGCTGGTCTCTGCATGCGGCGTACGGCATGTTCTGTTGCCAGCCAAGCTCAGCCATTTTACCTGCTAAAAGCCACGGGCAAAGTTTTGTCACTTCAAACAGTCCATTTTCCCTTTACCTTGCGGTCAGCCTCATAAAAGCACAAAGGCACTACAACTGTTGATTTGATGGCAAAATCCAATTAGGCTGTACATCTGGATGTGTTATGTGAGCATGTTTCCCCGCTAATGATTTGGGCGCTCTTGCTTTTATTGGGTTACTCTGTCTGGCGTCCTGTGGTATTTCCTGTTAGACTTTCAGGGTGATATAGAATGCACTTAACAGGTTGGATCAAATAACACCAAAAAGCGTTTAAGGGCAGTCATGTTTGGCACTTAATCTTGAAACACTGCCAACAAAGTTTTGCAATCCAGCTAATAATAACAGATGGAGTCCATGCAGCCTCGTGTTTTTCTTTCTCTTGTTTAAGAGATCGAAAAGATGCTGCTATTAAAAGAGGGAGGTGAATGAACATATGTCTTTGTAAGCAAAAAAAAAAAAACCTTTTTAGGAAAATGCATTCATTCATCTGTTGTGAACCATCTCAGATGTGAGAGACGGGCTGAACTATAACAGAGTTCCAAGAAGGCAAAAAAACACAATTTCAAAGCAATTTCAAAGCATCCACTTATTGTGTACTGACCTTGAGGTCAGTTTACTTTCTAACTTTGAATAGGTCCCTGATGCCGTGCCTTCATCTGCTGCCATAGGCTTTCTAAAAATAGATGTGGAGCACAAAGGCGCACTGGAAACACAGGGCAGCTCTCAGTATTTTTACTGATCAATGTGCTCATCTCTGCTGGAAACCATTGATCCCCTGTTTGTATCAAATTGACCGTGTTGTTGTGGTACAACTTTCAGCCTACATTCAGTCATGACAAGCCCACTT
Organism: Nibea coibor; assembly: GCA_023373845.1. Classification (NCBI taxonomy): domain Eukaryota; kingdom Metazoa; phylum Chordata; class Actinopteri; family Sciaenidae; genus Nibea; species Nibea coibor. The sequence continues at coordinate 13,589,129 of CM041726.1, forward strand.
TATGTTCCACTTCGTCCCCAATGCACAGCACAGTCTATCGAAGCAACGCAAGCTATTGATCCTCTAACGATATTCTAACACCAAAAGGTTTAGCATTGATTAGAGCCTCTGAAAGATCATTCTTAACGTCAGCTGGCATTTTAGCGAGCTTTTAATGAACACGAAGAGGGATTCAGGGGAACTTTTTTTTTTTTTTGCCTGAAACCACAGTGCAGAACCATTGCATCAGTGGGTCTTAGACCTGCATCACTGAAATGCCTGCAGAAGTCAAATGCCTCATCTGTATCATACAAACACACAGGCCCACACAGATCCATGTGACTTTGATGGAATCTAGCCAAGCTTAGCTGACCTTAGAAAATCCCTGAGGGATTAATAAAAACAAAGGTTCTCTGTTCCGAGGCATCCTTCCAATCCACATCCTGCTAGTCAAGCCCATTTATGAGTGGATAATCATAGCATCATCCCTCCCAAGTGCCTTGGAGCTATTATCTTAATATGATAACAAAATATATATTTTCGGCATTACCACAACTTTTGAGAAAACACATTTTATCAGGCTTCTTTGTCCTTTGGCAAAATACGAGCATTGTTATTTCAGTCGCAGAAAAAGTACAGGCTGTTTTCACCAGCACCAAATTCACACGTACCACATTTTCTTTTAAAAGGCCAAATCTCACTACAGTGACCTGAATATCTTAAGCACATTTATCAAGGAATAACCTAACATAATGAAAACTGTAGTTGTTTAACAATAGGTCGTGCTTACTGCTTGACTGCTATTCTGAATTTGTCAATGACCTTTAAGGACTCCATTCATGGATTGTAAAGTTCCTCCTAAAAGAGTGCAACAGGAAATCAAGTTTACTATGGGAAGGGTGGGCTGACGCTTATTGTCCGAGCGACTTCCACCTACGCCACCACTTCTTCACTCAACCACTGCACAGTCACAGCACTCTCCTCCTGTGGTGTCTCAAAGGTCTCGGACGCAACAATACCTCTGAAAAAAATAGCTCTTCCTCTGATTATTAAGGTAGTGCTATGCATCCCGGGAAATATCCCACCGTGTACCCACCACCTCTGTTACATGTCTCGACTGATCCATATGCATAAACCTGGAGGGGCTCCAGATGTATTTTTAGATGCTTTTCTAGGGTGACCTTGAGTTTCTGGATGTTATTATAGCATCGCATTCATTTACATTTTTCAACCACAGTTACCCTGATAAGTTATTGTATTCTTATTCGGTGGAAGTAACCCATTACACAAACTCCGAAGAAACAAGTACAATGTAGACAATGTTCTACTTCTGCAGTTCCTGTGAGAGTGCCTAAACATGTCAAACAGCTCCCTGTTTCCTTTCTCCCCTGAGAGGGAAAAGCATGAAGCTGAAGGGTCATCTCACTTGTTTGGTGGGAAAACAGTAGTAATCCTACAGTTCCTTCAACCACTGACGAATATCTTGCAAGTATACAATCTCAAGCTGTTTTCTCACTAAAAATCTAAATCTCTGTCTCTCTCTCTCTGTCTACATTTGAGATTTGTCTCACTTTTGTATCACGCTGATGCAACTGTGCTACATTTGTTGTCATTGCATATGTTGTAATAATGCTGATATTACATGTTGCTCAGGTGTCTTTGTGTCTCTATTGTCAGCTCTCTTTGTGAGTTTCATCAGCTTGATTGAGACTGGGAAGAGTATAATTAAGTAAGGTAGCAGTAGAGGTCCAAGTGGGGTAAAACCCCTGCTGAATCCTTCAGCAACAGTGCACCCTGCAGGTTGATTGAAACAGAAACACGAACTGAAGTAACGGCAAGAGATGCTAGAGACATTACTGTCAACTTTCCGCAGTGAACTCCAAGGACCAGGAAGACAAACACTCTGACACGCGGCAAACACTGTGCTAAAGAAGAAGAGAAAGTGTACTGACAGCACAGAGGTCCAAAGAGCTCAAATATGGTAGAAATATAAATCAAGACACCCAACGTGCAAACAAATACACATACGCAGACAAATACACTGACAGACACATGCACACAATTCCACATAGCAATGCCACCATGCTGTGCTTGGGAGTGGCTGCAGCGTTCCTGACCTCTGCCTTTCATCTTGGATCCAGTAACCAAACTGACTTTTCAACCCAGCCCCTTCAATAACACAGGGCCTAACAAGCTTTGGCTCTCTCTTTTATTAAACATGTAGATATCCCCAGCACAAAAACAAAAACTGTTACAGCTACGTGATCTCCTCAAAGCTGTTGCCCTTTGAACTCCAAAGTATAAAGGAAATATCTACATTTAAAAGAGCGAAGCACACCAAATCAATGAGAGAGAGAGAAAAAAAAACAGGCAACCAGAGCATCCTCGTGATTTTTTTTAGTCTGTTTGTTGATAGAGGATGCCATTCGCTGACGCAACTCTGTGCTTTCAAAAACATCTAAAGGCCATGAGTAAAACTTTTCCATATCAATTTTCTGTTCTTAAAAGAACATAATGTGGCTTTTAAGTTTCCCCTTTTGGAAAACTTCAATGTTGTCCACAGCTTCGCTGAGATAACACAATTCAAAGCAAAAAGGGAGAATTTAGAGAATGCTCTAAAGTTATCACCTCAAAGGGGGTAACTTTTTCTGTTTTGGGAAACAGATGGGCTGGTAACCCTTTCACACCTATCTGGCCAAAGAGACCTTTACGAGGACTCTGCTCTTAGATATCCAGCCAGTGTGTCCAATCTCTGTGTAATTCCTGGATCCGTTTGTTCTGCGCATTTCACGCCAAGTAGGGAGGGGTTGAGGCCATGACCTCCCAGAGTCCCATAACTCACGGGATGGACTGGCAGGTACCCGTAGATGAAAGATAACAACAAAGAGATGTTTAGCGTGACTCATGGCTCTGCTATCGGGGTCCTAGAGGATGAGGGGATGGCATGAAGTGACAAGTAGTGGGCCTGTGAAGTCTGACGTTTGTCTGTTTCTGACATCAGGGAAGAAGGCCCCACCCCGTGACAGTTAAGTGACAATCTGCCCATTAGGCTAGACATACCAAGAACTCTGAAGCACAGCTCATTTATCACCTTCACTGATTTCACCATGCAGATTTGACAGAGCAGGATCGAGTTAGGGCACGAGCACTCTCCATGGAGCCTGTCAGTGGGCATACTGACAGACAGATAAGCAGATGGGTATAAGTAGATAGGCAAGACAATGACACACACACATTTCTGGTAAAAAAAAAAAAAAAAAAACTGTGAAAAACATCAGCCTTAGAAAAAAAAATCTGTTGACTGGCTTGAACTAAAGAATAAAAAATGGAAATCATAAATGCGTCACTTTACCAAAAAAGCACAGCATATTAATCTACCTTGAATACAGGGAGGCAGGAGCCTTAAATCTCCCCATTTTCACCCACGCAGGAGGCCTCTCAGAGACATGAATGTTTCATCTCTCTAACTCCATTTGGACAGGAAGTGAAAACAAATGGAAGTAGGTCTGCCCCAGAGAGCCCAGGGGTCTATAGTGGGGCTGGATGAACAACGCGGACAACACCAGGCTAAACCCACCAAGTGCTGTGTCTCAGCTGCAATCAGAGCCAGGTCCCTGCTCTGGACCAGTATTCTCCTACTGTCTATACAGAGAGAAACGTGTTCCTCACACAAACACCACTACCTGCTTCTTTATTCACCAATAGATCATGTCTTATTTTTCCACCCTGCAGGAGAGACACATGGTCGGGTTGTTTAAAGATTGATTCAAATGTTTTCTGTCCATGGAATGCAACTGCTTAGGCAGAGCAGAGGTTAAAAAATTGTAATTTTTTATGTTGTTAAAATAATAATAATGATGATGATGATGTGTGAGGAAAAACTTATCTAAGTCAGAATAGTTTAGTGACACCTGGGCAACATTCAGATCGTCTGCACAGTGTCTACTGTACAGCCACATTCTTCTGCATCCACTGGAGCAGTGGTTGCCAAGAACAGCAAAATAAATAAAGGCGTGAATGCAATTCTACGTTTCTTTTCCGTGACAACACGCTGGGATAAAGGCCAGGACTGCGCTGCTTCTGTTTAATCTCAAAACACATACAACACACTCGGAAGAGATTAGTCAAAAACAAAACTTTGGGACAATATAAACTTTAAAGAGGGGAAATCAATCTTCAAGCTATGAGATGTTCTAATAATGTAAATGATCAATGAGTGTAGAGTGGACTAAAAGTGGACTAGGTGATGATTTCTAGCCAGATGAACTGACCTTAGCTGACTGACTTCTGACATTACCTAAAAATATGTTGTGCTACTGCTAGATTAGCCCGTAACTCCTGACCACTCCATGCACTGACACCAAGATGTTATTATACCATCCTGTCTTGTCATTATTGGTCTTATTAAAACCCACGAAAAATAGTTGCTGTCAGTTGTTGATAACTTATTTTATTTTTTAAAAAAGAGTTTTACAAGGAGGTTAGAGAGTTTTGTCAAAGCAGAGGTTAACTTTCTACAAAACATAAAAAGTAACATAAAAGTTTTATCCTGACAGTGACAATTAAATCCTTTCTTTTGGGTACCTTGCGAGGATTATAGTAATGATAATCGGTTAGCAAAAAAGTCCTGACAGCCTTTTATGTAATAAAGATAGTGTTGTATTGCAACACATATAATTGCTAGTTTTATCCTGTCATTTAAGCTTCCTGTACTGTACCGATGAAGAGAACATAACAATGAGCCACTGCAGAACAGACACCAGCACCTTCCTCTGGGCATCAACAACACCCCTCCTCCTGTAAAAACTCACTGACCCAAACCCATTTTTTCCAGTCTAAGAGAAATGTCAGGTCCAGTCCTAGAACTCATCTCTTTGAAGGGAACACAGCAGCCAAATATAGCCTGCTAGCCTCTACGCCTCCTGACATACATCAAGCTCTACGGGTTCTGCTAACAGTGGTTAATTTTGGCCGACTGCCATGTAGTCACTTACTATTAAACATCATAACTATACAAAGAAAATTATAACCAAGCAGTGGAGTGTACACTGTTGCCTGGTAACCTAATGCCATGTTGGGGATTCATCTTGTTATGGAACAGAAAACACTTACAGCCAGAGCCAATAATAGATCCCGGACCACACAAAAAATAGTTTCAGGGTGTCAACAAGCGTGGCCAGCATGAAGCTAAGAAACATATCATGAAAGATGTATGTTCAAGAAACAGATCTCACTTCTTAGTGTGTGGTTTTAAAAAATGTTCTAAGTGTTTCTGTAATATGCAACCACTGGGGAAATTATATAATTATTATTCATCTGTCATTTTTCAAATGAAATGATGGATAGAATGAGAGCTTATTTCCAAGTGTGAAATCCAGCTAAAGAACACATTATGCTGACTGGCACTGGGTGCTGAGGACTAATTACCGAAGCTGTTTCTAAGTCTTTTGGATCATACAGACTTATGCAAATTGCTCTCTCCCTGGAAAATGTGCATTATGACAGAAGAGCCAACATACAGAATTTTACTTATCACGGCATCGCAACATACTACATAAAACTCTGTGATACTCCATGCTCAATGTTGATTTTAATATATATTTTTTATGCAAAAAGAAGAAGATCATCCCAACCTAACTGTCAGAAAAAGTCACAATAGGCTTTAAATACATTACATAGAGTCTTTTTGGGTATCATATATTTATCCATTTATACCTTTATATATAAAAGGTCTATTGCTTTGTACATGCATGCATACAGTATGTCATCATATGTGTGTGTTATGAAAAAGTTAATGTCCTATAATGTCTTCTAGTATAACTGCCTTGAGTTCTATGAACTCATAAAGTAATATCGAACAATCTGTTGTAAAAGAGTCATGATGTATAAACAACAAGGTCTGATTGGTAGAGCATGCACAACCTCTTCACAAAATCACGTGCGGAATATGTTACTTATAACAGCTACAACCTGGTCGCACCAAAGCATAATATGACATATTCTGAGGTTAATACAATGATACTCAACGGTGCTGTTAAATGCTTAACGTGTTATAAACAAATAAATATAGAAGCCCCCCCCCCCCCCGCGTTAAAACAACCTGTCAGCATGAGATTCATTTCACACTATTAATACATTATGACATCATCTGTCATGCATGTCAAATAAAATTGAACTCAGTTTTATTTTGGGAAGACATAATTTCATTTATGGAGGTTCTTAATTAGAACACAGCACCCTACTTCATTTACACCAATAAACGAGACAGAAAAACGCCACTGCTACAATGCTGCTACACCTGACAACCTCATTTCTTAGACATGCAGTCACTCCAACAGAATAAACCTGTTGCTGTTCAACCATATGACTCATTAGTCTGTGTGTGTTTTAATGCATTGTTACAGTGGCACACCTGTACTTGTGCCGTACAGTACGCACCCGCAAACAGATACCGTATACATACAATTATATCTTTCCCAGCAATGAGTTTGTGCCCATTTGAGGCAGAAAACTGGCTTAATCATTGTGTCATGTCATACTTCACGTCCACCAGCACAAAACACCACGGCATTCTTTCTGTGCAATTTCTGCTGCGTGACATGAAGGCTGCCTTCACGCTGTCACGGTCAGTCAAGGATGGCACACAAACACAGGAAATAAATCCACAGTGACAAAGTGCAATTCATCACTTTCATCACTTCAGATGTGAAAAAAAAAGAAAAGGCATTGTATTCTCTCCACTTCAATCAACGAGCTCGCTCTCACTTCTTATGGCACCGTCTACTTGTAGCTGACTGATTATTCTGCGGAGTCTATAGAATATTCTTTCTGGTACAAACCTGCAAGACTCAAACTTTATGGCAATAATTATAGTCCACTATAGTTAACATGCATTACACAGCAGGGATGTCATGCGACATGCTGCCTCTGTGAAGACTGCTTGCCAATCGTATAGCCAAACATGCCAATTTATCAAGTCCAGTGAATAATTCACAGATGCCTGCCAAGATTTGTTCTATCGAAAACATTTTGTCTCATTAACACATTCAATGGTACTATGAAATTATGTGTTAGGCTAAGTGTAAGGTGCTGTTAAAATGACTTTCTCTCTCTGACACAGCTCAGATGGTACCTGCCCCCTCAAGCCATCTGAGCAGTGCAGACATCTGTGAGCATTAACCTGCCAAGAACAAGTCTAATGTAAAAATATTATAAATATTCTGAAATGGAAAGACAGCTGAAGGGTCATTTGGAGTGGCTGTGAAAGGCTTTCATGTCAAGTATGAGCGGTGTTTTTCTTGTGTCACTGTCTAAGTGGAAATGTCGTGTGTACACTGGAGGGTCTGTGGTTCTTGTGTTTTCTTATTTCCTTGCTCAGAAGAGAGTGAAATGCTGTCACCGCGTGACACCTGTGGAAAGAGTGCCGGTCATCAAAGCCATCATGCGAGTAACACATCTGCTAAAAGTTTTTGTTGGACTGGCGTGGTGTCGAGCAAATCAACTGAGAACCAAACTTTATAAAATAATCCTCATTATACATGCTACCCTGCCAATTAACTTTCACTTAATTACAGGCATCTAAAATGATATGTAAGAAAAAAAATACTTACTTTTGACTTCACCACAGCATGTTCATGTCTTTGTTGGTTTTTCAGTATCTGCGCACAAATATGTAGCTGTAGGTTTATCGCACATGTAATCATAAACAGTCCTACAAGGAGAAAAATCACACATACGTTTCTAATAATAAATGAACACAAACAAAGGAGCAAAAACACGTATGCAAGTATGCACAATGTAGTAATCAGTAAAATGTTAAGCACCTACTTAACTAAAGTGGATGTGAAATATTCAGCAACGTGGGACGTAATGCAGAACAAAATGTGATATTAGACAAATACTGGAGTAAAGCACGAGAAGTAATCAGTGGTGGTAAGTGTGTTTACTCAAGTGCTGCAAGGTACAATTTCGACGCACTCGTACTTGGCTACTTCACATTTCTGTGCAACACATATTTCTGAGGGAAATATTGTACTTTTCACCCCATTACATTAATCCAAGATCTATAGGTTCTTTTGGATTTCATCTTAATGCATCAAAATAATAGATGACAGGAGACATTTTGCATCATGAGCACTTGAATGCAGGACTTACACTACTGCCTTATTATGTGGCACACGCTCATGCTTTCGGAAATTACTGGAAAAGTATTGTCCCTGGATATTGTGTAATGTAAAGCAGCTCTGAAAATGATGCGGAGGGAAATAAGGTGCTGAGATGTTTTTTGCATTTTTCTGCCCATTATCACACTCACAGCTTTGTTTCTAATGTACATCACACTGCTTACAACCCAAAGATGTAAGCAGTGTTATCCTATTTAATAGTTATGGCTATAAATATTAGTCATATCACCTCATGTGTAGTCAAGGGGTGCGACAAGGGGTGATGCAGCCTCGTTACCAACAGTTTTTCTCTCTCTCTCTCTCTTGAATAAGGACTCACACAAACACCACGTTTGGTGAGGTCATACATCCGTAAGCAGGTCTATTTATAGGCGGCAGTCTGGACTACAATACCCCTGCATCTTGTAACAAATAACAGCCTGCGAAAGCCGCGGTGAACATTTCTATATCTGCGGTTTGTGTGGCGCAGCTTGTTATAACACAGACAACTCAGGTCCACTTTTATTGGCGGACGATTACAAAACAACCACCTGTGGCCGGAGAACCAACCGTTGATTCAAATATTAATGCGCTGACCGTAGCGTTAGCACGGAGCGTGTTTCTGTTCAATAACATGTAACTTAGTGGGGAAAACACAGTTATTCTTTAAAAAAAACACTCACTAATTAGGCTGAATATTAATTAGGTACCTGCTTTCACTGCTAGCTGTTTAAGCTATAAGTGTTGAAGCTACGAAAGGCAACTTAGCTTAGCTTGTTTCAAATAATTAGTCTGATTCTGAAGTGTGACTGCTGATTCTTGACTTCAACACTAGCAGACGCATTTTCACGCACGCTGTAGTTTGCACACAAACATCACATCGAAGTTAATCTACTCACATACTTGGCTAAACGTATGCAGGTCGAAGTGGAAACGTTAACTAATTGTCTACCTTGAGGACAAGGTGGAGGGTTTGCGGCTCTGTTTAGATTTGAGGACGTGATGCGATCAGGGTCTGTAGCGGTATGACGACTGAGCTATAAATAGCCTTACTTTGGTCCAAACAGGAGACGATATAAAATCCGAGCCAAGGTAGAGGCAGACTGAGAGTGAGGAGGACTCGGTCCACTCCACTGTCCTCTGGTAATCTCTGTGATGGACAGACGAGGGCAACTCCGGCCACTGTCTGTCCTCAGCAGGTGCACTAGTCTCATCAGTCGTCTCCTGTTGTGAAGAAAAGAAGTGAAGCAGACTAATCTGGTGATAACTTTTTTCCAACTGCGTTAATCTCCAGGAAGCTCAGATAATTAACTGCCTCGCGTGTTAATAATAAGTGCCTTGTATTCTATTATTTCAATATTATTATTATTATTTTAAACTGTTCTTTCAGACATAATCATATTAGTAGATGAATGCACCAGGAATTATGATAATGGGTCAAATAGCTCACTGCTTGTAAAGAGGCTGTAATTTGCTTGTTATTGCATAACATACAATTGCAAAATATGAATGTTACAACAGCTGCATCCACAGACTACAGCTCGCAGTGATGCACAGCCTATAAATAGCACCTGTGGCGTCCACAAGTGCACAAGAAGAGCATTGAAATGGAAACATCGCCATCTAATGGTTAGTCATTGCCATCATCTGGGATGAAGTGTTTGGCTTTGTCATATCAGTCGCTGTTGTGCAGCAGTAATCTATGAATCACACATTTATTAATGAATTTATTTGTATTTTCCAGTGGTTTAGAGCGTGCTCAGACAGTGTTCGTAATGCCAAAGAGAACTGCAACTATATCATTGCACTCGGTTCCTATAATTTCCAAGCTAAGAGGGAACAATAAGCTGTGAGCCTACCGCTTCCCACTCTGGTGGATATATGGCTGCTTGGTGGTGGGAATTTTGGTTTCAAAAAAAGAGGAGAAGCTTTCATCTCAACCAGGAGCAAGGCCGGTGTGATTAGCGCAGATTATATGCAGATTTGTCATCGTCATAAATCTACAGCTGTCCGCGGTCTCACATTTTTATTTGTCACTTCAAAGCATTTTTCAGTACCTCTCTTTAGTTTACTGTTTGACTCAGCAGACAAACGTCCTCCCTTTAGGAGAAGAACAAAGTACCTCCTTCACCTCTGTTCACCTGTTTCCCACATCACTGCTCATCAGATACAACAATGTGCTTGAGTGTCATGTTCACCATAGAGATGAATGCTTCATGAAATATACCGAGCCTTGACTTATTCCTGTTTATGCCTAAACATTCATGCCTACCTCTCCTCTAGACGTTTAGGAAATCCAGGACCGTACCATATATGACAAGATTTTGAATTTATCTGCTGATTATGTGGCTTAATACTCCAGGATAAGTGGTGGGAAACAATGAGCTGAAATTCTCTCTTCCCATCTTGCCACTGTCCTACAGCAGCTGGGAATGACCCAGTGGGTGACACCACTTTCATCTTGGGATGCCGACTGTCCAGCTGTTTGCTATCCCTCATCCTGACGTCTGGACAGACAGGGGCACAGCCAAGCGTCAGTGAATTTGAGGCATGATCCTGCATGCATGTCACTGTGTGCTGTCTCGTTGCTGTGCAGGACCTCACAGCTGGCACCTGGACGCTAAGGACCATGTCATTTCTCAGCAAGAGGGCTAGCTAAGAATGTCATGACTTTTGCAGTCTTCCCAAATATGTAGACATCTAATTATCCGAATATATTATTATAGTGCTGTATTCACTGTGGCTGCGTACGCTTACGGAACAGCAACTGGTATAATAAAACAGCCGTCCCAAAAAGTGTTTAAATAGTTGAATTAAGTGTGTTCATCATTGTCACTTGACAGGAAAGTGAGGGTGCATAATTTATAAACCTGTCCATACTTGGGTAAGTACTGGCAGTACAGCTTCCAATGGCTTTCTATGACAGAGAGGTACATGTTGGTGAAGAATTGTCTCTTTTTTGCTGCACCGAACTGACCTAGTTGTTGCTGTATGCTGCACAAGAAGCTTTTATTTTTGGTACAGTTTCACAAAAGAGAGTTTGTTATTTTAATGAAAAGTTGTGGGGTGTATTTCTGATGGGTTTTAATAAAAATATTACTTTCAAACCCAAAAATGACTGTGCCCTTATAGCATAATAAATGCACAATAAATGCCATAAGAGCATGTTTTAATATGTGGTTATCTGTCTGGTGATTTTTCAATGAGTTCTATTCCTGGATTATACGTCAGGAATTTTTGGAAGGAAAGAATTAAAAATGTATATATTTAAAATGAAAAAAACAAAACCTTCAAAAAGCAGTAGACCAGTAGAAAGCACATGGGGTTCAGGACAGAACATATTAATCTTCCTTCTCGCTCTGTCTATGTCTCCCACACGCGTACACTCACAAGGGGTCCAGTAAACAAGAAGGGTGTAAACATGGGGTCAGGGTGCAGTCTTAAATTGGGGTGGAGGTATGTGAGTCTGCATCTGTTTTCCCCATTTATATATTTACTCCTTTGTCCTCTGTTTCTCTTCGTCTTAATTTAATTTGTGGGAACCCTTCTCCACCTCCAGCCAGTGAGAAAGTATTCCTGCTGAGGTTACTGTGGCCTTTGGGGGGCTTAGCAACAGATCCAAGAGGATTACCCCCAGTAAAGGCAACCAACCTACACCCAAAATCATCAACATAGCTGCCACAACCTTTTCCCTCTCCCCTCTTCTTGTGTCCACTGCCTTGAAATGTGAGACTACCCTGGAAAGTTGCCTAGTGAGCATAACACACATTCTTTCACAAGACCCCCACTACCTTCCTCGCTCACAAAACTATACTACTTTGCCATACTGCTTTTTTTGTTTGTTGGTTTCTTCGTGGCACAGATGCCACTCTTTGTGCAGCCATATTGAATAACCTACAGTAACTGCTTGCTTATTTCTAACATGTATCTGTAGGGTAGGGGCATAAAGATTTAAACCAAATGGTATAATTATCTGTCAAACATCGAGTCATTTCAACGGAAAGAGAATCTACTCAATCTGCCCACTGTTAATGCTGCCACAGAGACATTATCATTATGCCATGTTAACATGTTTTTTGCTTTATTTCTGCAAAGATCAAACAGCTTGCCACAGTATCATCTAACTGTACAGTAGCTTACATACTTTTCCTCTAGTATAATATAGCAGCAGATCTTCCAGTCCTGAATTACTACTCTGTGAACTTTTGAAACTCAATGTACAGTCTGTGACAGTGCCAGAGTCACTGAGTGCACCAGAAACAGACAGTTTTGTGTCCGTGTCTTTTGGCAGTCTTCCATACTGTCATCCCCACTAGTCCTGTCTGTGGTATTTTCACCATACAGAGGAAATTACTGTCCCACATCATCAGCTGTTGTGGCTGTAAAATTCCATGAGCGACTCAGACTTTCAAGAACAGTCACCCTTATTTGCAGGATCTTAAATGAATAGGCTTCTTTTCATCAGAGTTTTATATAAACACAAACAGGTTTCTAATCTTATCTAGATATGAAATCATTTATCCTTAGAGTGCATTTCTTTACTCTTAACACTCTTAACACTTAACATTAATACAAATGGTCATTTTTATCACATGAATTACAAAATGTCACACAAGTCAATAATGCTCTCACATTAACCCTGTGTACATTAAATATCCCTAAATAACATTTAACAAGTACAGATATTGACACAAGAGTTTACATATTGCATCTGTATTTCTCATGCAAGCGTTTATCCAGTGTGATTCACATCAGCCACTTTTAAAGTCTGCTTGTAGTTGAAGGAAAGGTCACTAGAGGGCCATATTCCACCACATTTTGGTGTTGGGTCACAGGACCTGAAACTGGATTTAAAATCCACCAACCTGAGGGTTTTTTAAAAGACTCACTTTCCTCTAATATGGTTACTCATTTCCATGTGATGACAGACAATGCCAGTGATAGTAGATGACACTGAAACTGTCTTATTATCTTACAATAAACTACAAATGAGGTATGGTCAGGAGTTTATCAGACAGACAGACAGTTTATTAGATCGGACTTTAAATCCAAGGTGGGAGAATGATCTGTATTGTGCATGTCTATCACTTTCCTATAAACAGCTTGTAAACCTGTCCAACTCTTCTGTATCCAAGCTTTGTGCACGCTTTGAGTGCAAAGACCTTTAACCCTCATTTTAACTTAGCAGTGAAAAGAGGAAGATGAATGTGTGAAGTGTGTAACATACTGTGTAGACTACTGACACACTGTGTGTAGCGCTTATTAACGTTATAGATGACAGACACTACCTACAAAAATACTATTTGCTATAGGAAGTTTTCACAATTTTTTTTTTAAATTAGAGGTGGATGGGTCTAACAGGTCAAAGTTTGTATCATTCAAAATATCGTATACTTAAAAGTATATAATATTTATTCAACAAAACTCCAATAAAACTGATTTCCTGGCTTGCAGACTGATTAATTATTTAACAATGGTTTTGTCTCGTATGGCTATCTTCTTGACAGTCTGTCCGGAAAAACACGTCTTTCTGAGAGAACACTGCTGCTGATATAATAATTTGTACCCAATGACTCTCCTGAAGTCTCTATAAATGGCTCTCGCTTTTTATGCAACTTCAAGATGACTCACTGCGTGTAAATAGAATAATAAGCAGCTGTTACCAACAGGAGCGACACAGCTCGGTATACTTGTTCAAAGGAGAGCAGTGTGGTGGTTCTGTGATGCGAAAGGACTGCACGGCGGTTAAATGGTTAAAATGACTAGTTACAAAATATCTTCATTTATTAAGCTCCGAGACAAATGCAATATTCAAGACCGTGCGTCTGTCACAGAGCGCTGTTCGCAGCAACCAATCACCGACTCCCTTGCTTGGACGTACGGCGCGTTGGGCCAATCGAATCGCGTCTTTTTGGGAGGCGAACTATGGTGGCGGCAATGTTATGGAGTTTCCGCTACTCCTCTGCTTCCATGCCATCAGGTTAGGGAGCTAGCGAGAGAGCTAAAGCTAGCGTCACGCCAGGCCTCCAGCGGAGCAGCGGGAGAGCTACCGAGATCAAACACTGATATTCGGAAGGAGACAAATACGCCTTTATGAATCTGCATGAGAACAATTAAAAACCCAGAAATATGGTGGTTCTCAAAATTCGAGACCAGGTGAGTGAGCATTGTGTCAAAAGCGGACTTTTAAGTTTGGGCTTCTGGTGGCTGGCTAGCGTTAGCTAGCTGCCCCGATTTCAACACTCGCCAGCGGGAATGTAATTCGAGTTTTCTCCAGCTATTCTCCGAAACGGAAGCATTTCCCTGCTCGTTTCACAAAGCGTCTCAAAGCTAGATGTTAAATTGCCACTTGAGAGGTGAAGCTTGGGTGCAGGACTGTTTGGTTATTCACATTTAAGAGTCACGATGTTGGCTTAAATGAGAACATCACATTTACATAGAGACACATGCTCGAGCGGTTGTTGAGTTGTAGCCAGCTAATGGTACTGTGTTTATCTCCAGCAATTAGCCAGAGCCTGCGTGAAATGCTACTAGCTGCTCAGCTGGGAAGTGACTGGTTAGCATGTTGAGACTAAACAATGACACGGCTGGGCTTGAGTTGTCGTCTCCAAGTGACCCTGTCGTTTTATAATAGCCCCTAAATCTCTGTAATGTGGTGTGAGATGATTACCATAACAACCAAAGCGATCTGTTGATTGTGACGTTACTGTGACAACTGAACGTTTGTGACATCTTCATGTTAGCTTCCTCAGCCGGTGATGTTTTATGGGGGCTTTAAGGTTGGATAACATGTAAACACGCATAATAATGTAGCTTTTATTCATTGATTCACTCAGCTAGGGGGCTAATCTGGTTTGAACGCCACAGCTGTGTTGTGGAAGTGGGGAGCTAGCTTTGTGTCCTGTCCAGTTTCTTGCTCATAATCATGTTTTTTTTGTTTTGTTTTGTTTTGTTCCTCAAGCAGATTTATAACACTGCGATAGTTACATCCATAACCACAAACCTCAGGTGTTTGTTCCCTTGTACAATCTGGTAATGATTAAACCAGTTCTACTAGCTAGGGGAAGTAGCCTTCTACACTATATGAATGGTATGCATGCAGGTAAATTGCTGTGTAATGGTTATGATAAATATATGAAGTGACTGGCAGTGTGACAGTATTAGACACGCGTCCTCTAACTATATTAAACACTTGCCACCTACTTGTGAAGACGAGAATAGCTCGCCGTTATCATTTAAGGACTGTGTTTTGGATATGCCTGCTATTCTTGTAACGTATACGTGCATTGTGTGTGTGTGTGTTGGATGATCATGTACCTGGACTCATGTGAGCCGGCGGAGCTGCCAAAGAGCTGTCTCCATGGTGATGGTATTAACTAGGCTGGCGTGTATGAGGAGAGGCGGCGCACAGTCGTGCAGCCAGACAAGCATAGAAAATCTCCTGCGCCGGTTATGCGGGACTGTAGAAGTGAAAACAACAAAATGTAGATTTTCACAGTGAGAGATCTACAGGAATGGGCAAAATGAAACAGTGTTAGACGCACAAGTGGCTGTCTGTTGCCCTGAATTTATCCTCAACTCCCACCACTGTTGCACCCTGCAGATATTCATGGGCATTATAATGCGTGAATGAGCGGATTGTTATGTTTTTAAAAAGTGACTGTAAGCTACTTGCTCCCTAGAGGCCAATGGTAGCTTTTGTCTTGGTTATTCCTAATACTTAGTGAGCATCAATCCGACTGCTAATTTGCTATGAAGGCTTAGCTTCTGTTATCTGTCGTATACCTTGCATTGTCCATTGCAAATTGTCCACAATAGCTTTAATTTCATTTAAAAACCGGACTGCTTGCAGAGTTTGACTTCTGCATTTGTTTAAACCCGTGGTTTGTTGCGCACAGGACATACAGTACAAATGATTTCAGTCAAAGCTAAAGGTGAAAGTGCTTGGCTCCGTGTTCAACTCACGGAGCTGAGCTTATAGTCCTGTTTGAATGACTCCGGAAACAGTGTGGTTGTGAGGCACTGAAATGTATTGAGAAGCATTACAGCTTCTTGTATTTGATATGATACGTAAAAAAAATGTGGCTCACACTCTGCCAGATACACCAGAGGCCTTTTTGTACACCAAGCCTTCTAAGCTACATGGCTGCACATTAGCTAATTAGCTAGCTGGGCAGCCTGGTGGGTTAAATGAGAGATGAAGTCTTAATGAACGAACGCGCTCTGCATGCTCCATCATTCTCGCCGTGCATATGTCCGATTTAAGACAATAAGAGGTAATGCGGGTTTTAATTGCAGCCAAACGTTACAGCGGGTGGTTTTAAAACCTGCTGATATTTGGCACTTTTTGCAGCAGGGCCTCCCCCCTGCTCCTCTGTCTCGATGTTTTGTTTTGGATTCACGGGTGCACATTGCCCATTCAAAGGTTTTGATTGCACACATGTAATAGAGGTGCTCGATAATAGCCCGCCCGACACACAGCGTTTAAGTATCGCCAGATTTCACAGCTGTTAGCTACTGGTGGGGAAAAAAAAAAAAAACATTTAACTGCGGTGGAAGCTGTAAGCCCACATTAATGGCTTAATTCGTTTTTTAATCTGAAGTCAGGGAAGAGTTAAGTTTTTGTGGATGCCAGGAATCTGGGTCTTTCATGGGTAACCAGTTGCAGCCTCTGGAAGGGATCCCCTGCCCTCACTGTTCTCCCCATCCAATGCCAACCTCCTCCCACAGGCTGTGGAAAACTGCCTGATCAAAGACTCTCCGCCGGTGTTATGGTGGATCAGATAGGTGAGTGAAGCAGTGTTTAGCTGGAGGCATGTAGGCACATTAGCACACTTAATTATACAGTTTGTGACTGTCGATAGGTGCACTGATTTCAGCGCTGTTTCCATATCAATTTGATAAGGTATGGAGATGTAACGCTGGTTAATTAGAAAACTACTGTACTGTGGAATTTAAACGTGCAATCAGCTGCCTGCTTGGTGCTTTCTGTCAGGCTGTGTCGCCCAACATGAACCAGAACGCGGTTAGGTTAAACTGACTCCCTTTGTGATTCAAACCTGTCATTTATGGTGTGGCGAAAGCGTGCTTTACCAACAAATGAGTGATTTATACAAGCCGGTGGTCAACAGTAAACATGTTGGCAGTTGCAGCTGCAGCCTGCTGTTGCCGCTATCACTTGAGGTTGTCATAACGCTGACAGTTGTTGTGAAGATGTGGGCAACTAGATGACATCTGTCAAGTTTAAATCTGCTGCGTTGGAACATTGGCTTCTCACTTCCAACTCACTATTCAGTATTGCAAAGTGTTAGAAGAGAGACTCGTCTTACACGAAGTGTTGGCAAAATGCTGCAACAGTGTCACAATGAATAACTTCAGCTACATGGTTCAATAAGGGATTAAATATTTAATGTGGTTTCAGTTGCATATCTTAAACACTTGTATCCATTTTGCATATTAAAAAAATGTACAAGAAAAAAAAACGCTGTGCAATATTTTGCTCAGGTTGCACAGCCCAGGCAAGTTGACAGTAGTACTTTCCCCGTGTACACACCCCTAAGGAGGGTGGAGTCAGCTTAACAACTTTTGAAGAAGCCAGGGCAGGATTGGTATGATTCATAAGAGTCAGACTTAACAAAGAACTTCAACATTTTTCTCCTTTACTTCAGATCAGGGAACTTTGTTTATCTCGTCTCATCTTTGCCACCCGTTGTCACATTGGATGTGGTGAACCAAAGCAGCTCTCTCTCTCTTTTTTTCCACCTGTGTCTCCGTTGAAGATGTACACAGTCACTTGGAGACAGTCATTAAAGTTAAAAATACGTCTGGAGAAAGAGTGACGATGGACAGCACATCGGTCATCTGGAGCACAATGCTGGATTTGTATTGATTCGCGGATCGTGATATTTCTCTCTGTGCCATGGGATAGATGTGGACTTGACTGTAAACACGGAACAGAATTAGAAAGTGTCTGCTCAGCACGTGTCAGTATCAATACTGACAGTCTGCCTCCGCCATCCCCTCATTTGTGGAGTCATCGCTTTGTTAAACGTGCATTTGAAAGTACTAGCCCGCTCTAGTATCTTCCTCCCAACTGTAAACTTTGCAGCGATGCAGTCTGTGTGTTTTTGAAGAGACGTTTTCGCCGCTTGCGCACGATTGTGTGATCTCTAAGCAAATGAGTCGCGTGTGTATTGTGGTGCTTGACGACGAGGATCCTGAAGTCTCTCGAAGGTGTAAGGTCTCCAAGGTCTGAAGGGTTATTGTTTCTGCAAGTGCGACTCGCGCTGTTGGCGTTTCAAGACTGAGAAAGTGTTGCACGTCAGCCAGAACGGCCTTGAAATGCAGCTGTTTTTGACACACTCTCTTCCTTTTTACAGCCAGCTTTGCTGAAAGCTATTTTCAATGTGGACCCAGATGAAGTACGCTCGCTCATATTCAAAAAAGAGGACGTGAATGCACAGGTAATCCCAACAGACTTTCACTAATCTCTGCATCTGTTTCCTCATATTATTGCTATATTTAATAAAACATCCCAGAAGCACTGAATTTAAAACCTCTAATGTGTAATTGTCCTTGAAAGGCCTCATATAACCCGTTTCAGTTTTTGAGTACAAAAAGCACATAGTTTGTTTTTACAGTTCCCAGGGCAAGATCTGGCTCTGCTTATTTTATGGCATTCCTCAACGTTACTGCTTTGGTGGGGGTGTTTATTTCAAAATAAGGCTAGTTTGTACTTGTTGCTGTTTCTCAGGAACGCTTTTCAAGTGACTGGATTTGTGTGAAACCCACTTTTTCCAATGAATGATGACCGCGTGGGCGTCAACATTTAATTGTATTTCCCCATCTCTAGCATTGTAATGTTAGAAACAGTAAAGAACAAATAGAAATAAACACACGGCAAACTGGACTTTTAATGTCAGGAACACATGTATGACGTAAAGAAAGAGTCCATGCTGAAGATGTATAAACTGTCTTTTTGCTCACTTATTACAGGACAACGAGAAGCGAACTCCACTGCATGCTGCTGCTTATCTCGGAGATGCGGAAATTATAGAGTTGCTGATTCTTTCAGGTACGTTCTTCAAGAGAGGACCTGGTGAAAAGTTTTTATTAATACGAGACATACGGCCATATTCATCATACCGGTTTGTGAAGGAGGTTATTCAAGTTCATCTCCTTAAAGAACTCGCCTTTCTTCTCCATGCTGTAAAAGGAAGTGGCGACAAACTGGTTTCTCTTTTCTTGGGAATGAAGGAAGTGGTAAATGGTAGCCAGTGTTAACCTGTCTGGGAGCTTAATGATATACTTCAAATGTGACACTCTAGAATATTGTCATGCATGCGTGGCTAGACGGCGCATCGGCGCTCAGTTATGTAAAATACCTTGACCTTACAGACCCTTTGCACTCTGCTTATTTCTCGTGCTAATGTAGACGTAGGTGTTACAAAACAGAACTTTGTAGCAGTTCGAAAGGCTTCAGTTGCTTTGTTGAAAAGTTGCACTTGATGTCACGTAACTGCACGACCTTACTGAGTCGGTGTCCTCTGATTTGTAGGTGCCAGAGTAAATGCCAAAGATAACAAGTGGCTCACTCCTCTCCACCGGGCTGTGGCCTCCTGCAGTGAGGTATGTGAATGTTCACGTCTGATGAACGTTGTTCTTCAAAAGTCTCTACAGCACGGACCTAACACCCACACGTGACACCTTCTTGCAGGAGGCCGTCCAGGTGTTGCTGAAACACTCTGCAGACGTGAACGCCCGAGACAAGAACTGGCAGACGCCGCTTCACATCGCCGCAGCCAACAAGGCCGTACGCTGCGCCGAAGCCCTCGTCCCACTGCTAAGCAATGTGAATGTTTCGGACCGAGCGGGCCGGACTGCGCTGCACCACGCAGCCTTCAGCGGCCACCTGGAGGTAACGTTAAGCCTAATGCGTTGTTTGATTCAGCTGTGAGTTGTTCTCGAATACGTCCTTTAATGCCTCAAGTATTGATTTTTACTTACCTTAATGGATAGAACCGGTAGTACATTTATGTATGCTGCTGTGAGAAACAAAACTTGTTCTAACTTCTAAAGGAAAGTGCTGCTGACCACGTGATTGTCTGCGTCGTCTTTGGCGGATTAAGTGTAACTCGCCTCTCTAGACCACATATGCAAAGTTTTTGCTCGCAAACCATCATGCCAGGCTTGGTGCCGTGCGTGTTTACCTGGCTGTTTGTTTAAGCTCCTGGTCTTCTCCTTTTACTGAGAGGAAGTGTAAACACAATGGCCCTTGTAATATGTACCATTATCACGCAGAACAACTGAACAGTGGTTGTGTTTTACCTGTTTTAAGAAACATGAGCCAGTCACATATAGCTCTGTTGAATATATATACTGGCCAGCTGTAGCTGGAACTGTAGCTGTATTATTACACTGCATTAGCTAGAGATACAATGTAGTCAGCTGTTCCTTCTTTTAGTATTGGTCGTCTCTCTCTGGTTATCTTTTTGAAACTCTTTTTGTTGTCTTGTGTTTAGTGCTACATGTATTGAAAAATATACTTTAAACCAACTCACAGTAAGGTATCTGTGCGCATAGATACAGTATTTGGCATACGTTCTCTCCTTTCACTGTATTTTGGATGAATAACTAAGTGTTTGATGGGGTGATAATAATCAGCCTTCTGGGAGTCCGTTGCACAAGTCTAAACACAGAGACAAGTTTCAGTTGGAGAAGCCGCAGCACAGCAAACAACAGCTGCTTTCCAAAGAACCAGATGTAATTTGTTAAGAAAATATCACATTTACATTCTTTTCTTTTTTTTTCCCCACATCAATTAGGACTGACACAGCCATCAGTCATAAATTCTGGTCACGCACTCGAGGACGTTAGGCGCACAGTCAGCACTTGTCCAATCACACGCTTGCATGCAAATGAGTCATTCCAATCACATAGTCACGTGCAAATGAGTCGTCTTAATGGTGGAGATGTGTCATCGAATGAAGTGCAGAAAAAGCTGTTTAGACAACCTTTTGGTTACACAGCAATATTCAGGTAAAACACACCACAGATGCCGAGATGAGAGCACGCAGTTATAGCCTATGTTTAACTTGATAACAACCTATGCATTGAGTTCAGCAATACAGTAGGTGCACTGTGGAAATTGACAGTTTCGTATTGTCTTGTTGATGTACCTGTAATGAGTATATATATATGCAAAGATTAAAAAGGTTTTTCAACCCCATGAATTGGATGAGCCTCCACAAAGATTCACTGTGTTGAGCCTAGTGTTAAGCATTAAGCGCATGTATACACGATGATTCTATGAGTTGCCGCTGTGTCTGAAAGGCAGCTGAATTAGCAGCGTCTCCTCATATATTTCCTGATAGCTCTCTTCTCTTCCTGTGCTGCCTCTGCTGTTAGATGGTGAGGCTCTTACTCTCCAGAGGAGCAAACATCAATGCCTTTGACAAGAGGGACCGCCGTGCAATCCACTGGGCAGCTTACATGGGTAATAAATCAGCCACATTTTTACATCACATTTCCGGTTTTCTATGTAACATTCGGCCCCGAAACTAAAAGTCAAATGAATACTGTTCTGATATGACCAAATGGAATCACGATGATATCTTCATAGCATATTCCTGTAATTAAATGATTCTCTTCTTGTCTTCAGGGCACATAGAAGTGGTAAAGCTGCTGGCATCTCACGGCGCCGAGGTGGCCTGCAAAGATAAGAAATCGTACACCCCCCTACATGCAGCAGCCTCCAGTGGAATGATCAGTGTTGTCAAATACCTCCTGGATTTGGGGGTGGATGTAAGTTCCACCCACGTGCATATAGTCTTTACACTGTAGACACTGCTTCTTCATCTACATCGTCTCATGATCTCCTGATCAGGAGAGAACAGAAACATAATAATCAGTCCGGATATTCTTTGTAAGTCTAATGGGACTTAACAGATTTTCATATTGTGTGTAAAAAGAACCCCCGAAATTCCACCGGGCTCCGCTTCTGAAACACTCCCGGTTGGCATTGTGGCTGCAAAGAGAGACGCCCGGTGGGGTTTCGGGGTAGTACCATTTTTGTCTTGATGGGGGGAAACAGCAGTGTCATGACTCCTCTCCATTTACCTTGCCATCTAGATCAATGAGCCCAATGCGTATGGCAACACGCCCCTCCACGTGGCCTGTTACAACGGCCAAGACGTGGTGGTGAACGAGCTCATCGAGTGCGGCGCTAACGTCAACCAGGTGAACGAGAAGGGCTTCGCACCCCTCCATTTCACCGCTGCGTCCCGCCACGGCGCGCTCTGTCTGGAGCTGTTAGTGTGCAACGGAGCCGACGTCAACATCAAGGTGAGTCAAATCGGAACGACGGAAAAATGGATTACTCATGAGCTGAGAACGATGTTACTTCATAACTGGGACTCCTTTCGCAGGCACAGTTACATCATGAAAAGATATAATCTCACCAATACTATTGACCAATCAAACACCGAAGAAGACTTGCATGCCAGAGAAACTTGATTGTGTCTGAATCCAAATTGTCAATGTGATTGCAGTGAAACTTTTTTCTACAGTTGATAGATTTCAGAAGCGCAGTTTCATAACTTCTCATAGTCCTTCCAAGCCTGTTGTTTAGGAAACAAACTTGATAGCTGAAAGTCGTACTGGTGACCTGTGCCGTGACACCACCATGTTTTTGTTTCACACCAGAGTAAAGATGGTAAGACTCCGCTCCACATGACAGCCATCCATGGGAGGTTTTCTAGGTCTCAAGCAATCATTGAAAATGGTGAGCTCCTCTTAAAAACTCTCCGGCTGCACTGTAAAACCTAAAACTGCTTCTCTGTGCAGCACAAGCTAAAGGAATCGTTTGTGTTTTTTCTTCCGAAGGTGCTGAGATTGACTGTGAAGATAAGAATGGAAACACACCACTGCACATCGCAGCTCGATACGGACACGAGCTCCTCATCAACACCCTCATCACCAACAGAGCTGACACGGCTAAGTACGCGAGCCTGTCCGTCCTTTTTCAGCAACTGTTACAACTTTACACATCATGGCTGAGCTGCATGTTCAAAAGCCTTCCAACGCTGACCTGCATTGTCTGTTATGTAACCGATACTGATATTCTGTACTATTAATAGTCCTATCCTACCCTGAGTTTAGCACCACTCATACTGGGTAAATCAACAGGATTGTGTCTTTTTCAGACGAGGGGTTCATGGTATGTTTCCACTCCATCTGGCTGCTCTCAGTGGATTCTCTGACTGCTGCCGAAAGCTCCTGTCTTCAGGTGAGCAGCCCTCTGTGCTGTGTGACACGAGAGAATTAACTTTAACAACAGAATGACTTATTTTGAACGTGCAAATATGGCAGATGACTAAGTCAGAATTCTCAATAGGGCTTGCTACTTTGATATCCAAAAACTGCACATCTGTACTGTTCTACATGCAGGATGTTGTTCGTAATGTTTTACTCTGATGCAGGATTTGATATTGATACTCCTGATGACTTTGGAAGGACCTGCTTACATGCTGCAGCTGCTGGAGGGTGAGTTTAGGACAAGAGTTAAGAGAATTAAGATGTAGTCATGACCTATAACAACTCAAACAATTCCCCCCTCACCCTTCAGGAACCTGGAATGTCTCAATCTTCTCCTCAACACGGGAGCAGACTTTAATAGGAAGGACAGCTTTGGCAGGTTTGTAGCATTTTAATTGTTGGTTTGGATCGAGACTTTGTGCTCTCCTAGTTTCTTGGTCAAAAAAATGAGCAGGGAACTGAGCCGTGTTTGCTTTTCCAGGACCCCTCTGCACTATGCTGCAGCCAACTGTAACTACCAGTGCCTGTTTGCTCTGGTGGGCTCTGGGGCCAGCGTCAATGACCTTGACGAGCGGGGCTGCACTCCTCTCCACTACGCTGCTGCCTCTGACACAGATGGAAAGTCAGTACCACTTTTCTTAGTTTCTTAGTGGAGTGTGGCGGTTGCGTGGGAGATGTTTGAGAGGTTTCATGGACGAGACCTCGGTTGCATTATTGGTTCTGCTGAGTAACAGTTCAAGGCCTGAGAGACCGCGCCATTCACTTGACTACAGCCTCTCTTGTTGTGTCTGCAGGTGCCTGGAATATTTACTGCGAAATGATGCAAATCCAGGGATCCGGGACAATCAGGGCTACAATGCTGTGCACTATGCCTCGGCGTATGGACATCGCCTTTGTCTGGAGCTGGTGAGAACTTCACTCCAGAGCACACGACGCGTGACAAACAGCATGTCTGTATTTCTGTTTTGCTATAATGTAACGATGTTTCATGCATTGCCGCTTGTCTCTTTTACAGATTGCAAGTGAAACACCTCTAGATGTGGTGAGTTCAATTTGTACTTTTTTAGGCCAAAATCGGACAGTGTGGAGCACACGCTTCCAAAAAGACTTCAACAGCTGCTGCATCAGAAAACAAACTGAAAACTGATAGCTCTCAGTGAATGTTGCAGAACAAACAATATTAATAAATATAAACAGCAACACATTGGCCACTCTGGTGATTTTGGTCTGCATGTTTGAAAATAAATATATTCTAAGATTGTAAAGAGTAAACCACGGTGTCGCCTATATCTGTTGTGCTAAGCTAAGCGGGTGATTATAGTTAGTGGGTTCTAACCTGTGCACGTGGTTTGTTTAGTTAATGGAAACCTCAGGGACAGACATCCTGAATGACTCCGATATCAGAGCGCCCGTCAGCCCCCTGCACCTCGCTGTGAGTGATGCCTTTTTTTTTTTTTATCCTGTTATCCTTATTATAGCATTATTTTAAATACCTGCTTATTTATGTTAACGCATTCATGTCATATTCATCTTCTTTTTTTTTTTAGGCATACCATGGTCACCACCATGCTATGGAGGTTTTGGTGCAGTCTCTGCTGGATCTGGATGTGAGAAACTGCCATGGACGCACACCATTGGACCTGGCTGCCTTTAAGGGCCATGTAGAGTGTGTGGACGTCCTAATCAACCAGGGAGCTTCCATCCTGGTCAAAGACTTCACCCTGAAGCGGACCCCCATTCATGCTGCAGGTATGGACCTGGCCTGTAACAATATGATATAATAAATTAGGTATTTTATTATTCACTGTATTGTTTTATTTAGAATCATTTTTATGCTAATGACGTCTTTATTCTTTCCCTGCAGCTACTAATGGTCATTCAGAGTGTTTGCGTTTGCTGATTGGAAATGCTGATCTTCAAAGTGCAGTAGACATTCAAGATGGGAATGGACAGTGAGTGAAATGCATTTTTGGTCGTTTATTTATTTATTTTTTCATTCGTGTTCTAAAAATAATCGCTGACATTATCGTCTGTCATCTCCTAGAACCCCTCTGATGCTGTCGGTCCTGAGCGGACACACAGATTGCGTGTATTCTCTGCTAAATAAGGGAGCCAATGTAGAAGCCAAAGACAAGTGGGGCAGGACAGCCCTACATAGAGGAGTAAGGAGATCTTCACACACACTGTATATGTGCTGCGGGACAGTTGTTTATACTGACACCCTAATTATGACTATTTTTACGCTTCGTGTAGTATCCTCGACCAAAATACATTTGGACAGAACTTTTTTTTCCCCACCTCAGCCTTCACATTTTCACATTGCATTTGTTGGATTTTTCTGCACATAACAGCAGATTACTGTTCACATTTTTCATTGTGATTGTTTAGATTTTTGATGTGTTGCCAGACATCTTTCAAATAGTCAGCTCGTCACCTCAGTCACTTTGCAAGCTCTGTAGTGAGTTTAACGCTGCCCGTTTGTCTGTGAAAGGACTAAACTCCAAACCATTAGTCAGCTCTCATGAATAATCGTTTAGGACACGATCTGTCAGCAGTAATAACACTAACGGCTACTGTTTTCTGGCCACAGGCGGTGACCGGCCATGAGGAATGTGTGGAGGCCTTGCTTCAGCACAGCGCCAACTTCCTGGTGCGAGACTGTAAAGGGCGCACACCGGTCCACCTGGCAGCGGCATGTGGACACATTGGGGTACTGGGAGGCCTGCTGCATGCTGCCCAATCAGTGGAAACACTCCCTGTCTTAACAGACAACCAAGGCTACACCCCACTGCACTGGGCCTGCTACAATGGTACAGAGATGAGGGTTTGAATACCTCCTTAAACACAATTTAGTTGTGGAAATATGCATCTGATTTTAGTAATGTATGCACTTAGGTACAGGCAAGCTGCCAAGATATGGACAACTTAATATTTAATTCTTGTTATACCTGCAGTTTCCTGCACAACCCATATGCAAAATTTTGACCCTTGTTGATGAGGCCAAATGTTTTAAAAGAGGCTTAACAGTGGGCACCTTGAGATGACAGCTCATGTGTATGATGCTTTCTTTCCTGTAGGTCACGATACGTGTGTGGAGGTTTTACTGGAACAGGAGATTTTCCACAAGGCGGAAGGCAATTCTTTCAGCCCCCTCCACTGTGCTGTGTAAGCTCGTGAGCTGTCTTCGGTTTCGATCGATGCACGCGAGGACAGAACCTGCAACAGATTCAATAATTGTGCTCGTCTCTCTCTTTTTTTTTTTTTTTAAATTTCAGGATCCATGACAACGAAGGTGCTGCAGAGATGCTGATAGATACTCTAGGCCCTGCCATTGTCAATGCCAAAGACAGTAAAAACAGGTAAACGCTCATATAAAGACATATGCAACAACGAGTTCAGCCTCAGTCATCATGTCTACAGAATTAAAAGTTCACATCATTAATGTGCGTTTGCAGGACCCCACTACATGCAGCAGCCTTCACTGACCATGTAGAGTGTCTCCAGCTGCTGCTGAGTCACAATTCTCAGGTCAACAGTGTGGATGCCGCAGGGAAAACCCCACTCATGATGGCTGCTGAAAACGGCCAGACCAACGCCGTTGGTATGAACGCTTCCCCACGTTTGCCAGCAAACAGGAAAACCTCATTGTCGAATGCAACAATCAGCGCTGTATTGAATCAACTTTGTTCTTCCTGTGTTTCACCTCCTCGCTCTCTATTTAGAACTGCTGGTGAGCAGCGCGAAAGCAGATCTCACTTTGCAGGATGCTGTGAAGAACACTGCACTTCATCTCGCCTGCAGTAAGGTTGGTACGACCTTTTGGTGGCACTGTCCTTACATTCTGTAGCAGCAGATAGACAATATGTTCCACGAGTATGCGTTGAAATACTATAAACAGTGTGTATTTACTGTCTTTTAATACACACCATACCGTAACTGTTTTCCGCAGGGACATGAAACCAGTGCCTTGTTGATATTGGAGAAGATTACAGACAGAAACCTCATAAATGCCACTAACGCCGCCTTACAGACGTATGTACCACATCAGTGTCTCGTCTTTTGCTGCGTCTGAGTGGTGGAATGGAGTGCCAGTGTTGGTGGATTACCGTGGAGGTTTGAATTATTAATGTAGAGATATAAATTGTAAAATATTGACTCGCTGCTCGGCATGTCCGTGTTTTTATCTTGTTTAAGGCCTCTACACGTGGCTGCGAGAAATGGTTTAACTGTGGTGGTGCAAGAGCTGCTTGCAAAGGGAGCCAGCGTACTTGCAGTCGACGAAAACGGTAAATTTGCGCTTTTTCTTCTACTTTGCACCAACACCTTTCATATAATTTGGGCTTTTACAGCACATTAACAAGTGCCGCTTGAACGTGCACGTTGGCACAGCAGGATCAGAAATGATTGGCTACCCACAGCAAAAATACTCTTAGAAATGGCTGTTGCACTGCTTTTATGCTCCAGTTTCAAATAATTAACATATCACATTTTAGCTGCTTGTTAACCTTTTAAAAACCCCTATTGGTGTAGATAATGTTCAATGAGGAAACGTAACAGGATCAGAATTTGATCTGTGATAACCAACTAATTGGGTGCAGGAATATGATTAATTGAATGTTTTGAATGTTTAACTTTCAGAAATTAGAACAGCCATTTATCACTATTTTTGACATATAATGGACCAAATTATAATATAAATATAATATATAAATGATAATAGATAAAATAGGCAGATTAATTAGTAAACGAAAACAATTGTTAGTTGAAGCCGTAATGCACAGACTGATTGCTTAACTGTGTAAATACTGCTGAATCATTTAAAAGGTGCATTTATAGTAACGCTCTCATTGTTTCAGGTTACACACCCGCCTTGGCTTGTGCCCCCAACAAAGATGTGGCAGACTGCCTAGCCCTCATCCTGGCCACCATGATGCCTGTGTCCCCCTGCACCCCGGCACCCACCCTCCCTTTCAGTGCCATTAACCACTACACCACCAGCCCCTCCAAGAGCGTCACCTTCGACAGCCTGCCCGTGCTGCGCGCCGAGCACAGCTCCTACTGCAGCTTCAACAACATCAGCCATCACGACGGCTTCTACAAGGACGAGGAGCTCAATGACTCGGACTCAGAGACGTACTGAGGGACGGGAGGAAGAGATAAATGCATAAACACACACACTGTGTCTTAAAAATCACCCACCGCCAGCTTGGGAGGGCAGAAGAAGAGAAAAGCCCCCACAGGAGCCTTAAGAGTCCCCCCCCACACACACGAGAGAGCGAGAGAGGGAAGAGTTGAAGCAGGCTGGCCCACACTCATCCCGACCTCATTCAGCACCAGGTGTCCTTCAGCTGATACCGCTGCTTTACCAACACTTGACTCCCTGTGTGCTTAAAAACTGTACTTGTTGGGCGGACAGCGACTTTTGTGCAGCAATAACATGCTGAAGAGGGATGGTAGCACTTCACAGAGAGCTAAACCGACAGGGACCAAAAGACATGGATGCATTTTAACCCAGTTTTAACTGTAAACGACATTGAGAATTTTTGGATCTATCATTTAGCAGGGGAAGGGGAAGGAGCCACTTTTCATTTTTGGAATTTTCTTGAGTTAGGGAAGGTTGATATACAGCACACTACATCTGTCAGAATGCACTTGTCCTTCAAATCTGTAGTCATAAAGGGGAAAATCATTTATTTTTTGAGATCAAAATTTTAATATACGCATATTCATGTCTTAAACCCCTTTTCCTCTAGAAAGAATAATCAGATTTACTGACCTGAGTAATTAAAAAAACATTTGTTATGTGCACCAGGTCATTTTTAAGTTGATCTACCTTACCTTTGTATATTGACCTGTCCATTGCGGTTTAGTCTTTCAAGAATAAATTATTTGTGTACTTTCAGTTCCTAATTTATG
The DNA here is from genome assembly GCA_023373845.1 of Nibea coibor. Classification (NCBI taxonomy): domain Eukaryota; kingdom Metazoa; phylum Chordata; class Actinopteri; family Sciaenidae; genus Nibea; species Nibea coibor. Next base: position 13,618,501 of record CM041726.1, read on the forward strand.
TGTTCATTTTGTGCCTTCATTAGTTACTGAGAAAAGATGGGTTTGTAGAGGCAGCTGTGAGAGTACAGTGATGCACACTAGGTAAGTAATGATGAGCATTTCTAAGAAGCACTGATCCAGTATTGAGGTATCGGAGGCTGAGCTTTGTGAGAAGAAACACTGTAAACCAATGACGAGACAGCGTTTGATTTTCTTCTGTTTGAATGATACTTTTGCTCTTATATTAGTCGGTGTTTGTTGACAGGTTTTGCTTGCTTTAACTTCAAAAAAAAAAAAAAAGAAACCACTCTACCCTACCATGATTCAAGACTTCCCATTTTCTGTCTGTTGAATCCTTTTAACTGGAAATATGTACAATACATTTGCTAGCTTCATTAGAGCGGAAAAGATTCGTTTTTCTTTTTCATTGCTTTTTCTTGAAGAGGGATGAAACTAGCATGTATATAGAAATTGTGACTGTGAATTCAACGCTCCAATGAGTTCTTTCAGTACTGAGATTGCTGTATATTTTATGAGTAATAAAGAAATGAGTTATTTAATAATGAAGATGAGTCTTTATGGAGTATTGCCTTTAATACAGTCAAATACATGTCACACTCAAATCAGTTTTGATTCTTACTGACCATTTGAAAAGTAGGAAAAACAAGTGTAAATAAAATTTAGTTTCAGGATCCTGGTGTTGTGCGTGCTGACTCACTGTCAGAGCTTACTGGGACACTTATTTTTAATGCTCTGACAAGACAAATCACTACTGTGAAGGGTTCATCAAACAGAGTTAACACTGATACAAGTTAACTCGTAATTTTGTTTCCTTACACGTTTTTAGGTGGGTACTATATTGTTCTGTTTTTAATGGTTCTCCTTGATTGCTGATATTTAGCAAATGGACACAATCCTTCAGAGGTTACTTCTACTGATCCTTGATTTAATGGCCTTTACCTGTGTAGTTGCTGATTGCAACTGTCGGCTCACCCTCTCCTTACTAGAGTAAAGGAGAAACTGCAATAGCTGCAAAATGAACGAAAAAGACTAAAGGCCCTATTAAAGACTCAGTGTGTAAGATTTTGCAGTATTTATTGGCTGCAATGGAATTTATTGTGTTTCCATTAGTGTATAATCACCTGAAAATAAGAATCATTTTTATTAAAGAAGAGGACCCACTCTCACTGTAGATCAGGGGGTCCTCTTCCATGGAGTCCGCCATGTTGAACCACCATTGTACAGTAGCCCAGAACAGACAAACACTGATTTGGCAGCCAGAGTTTTTCCTCCTTGCTTGGAAGGAGAGGGTGAGGTGAGAGTATTCAGTTGGTTGCAGGCTCCATTAAATCCTACACGCTCGGCGAGATGGCAGACTCTATGGAGGAAGACCTGCTGCACCTGTAGATATGAAAGGATTAATCTAAGGTAACAAAACATAAATATTCTTATTTTATGTGCCTGCACACTAATAAAAATATAGTTTTGCCATATTCTGTAAGTAGAGGCCCTTAAATCACACTGGCCCTTTAAGTCAGTGAGTGATTATAGAGCCAGCAGTTAATTAAATAATTCAGATATTTAATGATATATATAAAATGTATATATTTATTCAAGTGAAGCAGTATGTGTGAAAGTTAAGCCTGTAAGCAGATCATTTATGGAAAGTCAGTAACAAAGACGTGTAATGGTCCGGGCGTCACGTCACACGTAGCGGCTCCCCTGATTGGCTATCAACCCGGACGTGATAGGAAAGGGGCGCATTCAGGGGCAGACAGAGGATGGTAGCAAACAAGAGTCAGTGAGTTGTTCGTGTAGTAGCTGCTGGTTGAAACAGTTGAATTATTTGGACTTTTAGCTCAGCAGGTTCATAGCTAACAGCCTCCGAAGAGCCATGGACGAAGTGACAGGAGCTCAGCTGGTTGCCGAGTCTCTAAAGGCTCAGGTGAGGTTCATGAAGTCCGCTAACCTGCAGGTTGCTGTGCATGTGCTGCTGAATTGCAACATTAAAAAAAAGTGTGTCAAAGTTCAAGTGCTGCGGAGTCAAGTTTAAGTTTTAATACAGCGGCGGGCAGCTGCCGCGTACACTCACTCTTTCAGCGTCGGTTTGTTAAAGAGTGATTTGTGTCCCTGCAGAAAGTGGAGTACATGTTTGGGATAGTTGGTGTTCCTGTCATTGAAGTGGCCATGGCTGCTCAGGCTGCAGGGATCAAATATGTGGGAATGCGCAACGAACAAGCGGTACAACACTTACATTACACTTACATTATTATTATCAATGTGCTACACTGCTGTTCACCCCTGCACTTATTCATGTTATTCATTCATTTAGTTCTTCATGAATGTATACAGCACGACTTCATGCAGGACCAAAACGTTAATTAATGCAACAATTAATCGGTCACCACTTTATTTAAAAGGGCTATAAACATGATGAAGTAATGAAAAAGTAATTATTACTTAATTATGATCATACCGTGTGCACTGCTGTGACTGGTCAGTTTTTTCCCTGTTCTTTTAGCTGCAGAAACACGTCACCAACCACTCAAAAACATGATTTGTTTGTTGCATTAATTAACATATTATTCCTGCATTAAGTTGCCCATTAAATGCTGTTAATTCTTGCCCCGACAGTTCACAAAGTACTATGTTAATTAGATTTCTTTTTTAATTGTGTGCACGGATGCATGATAATCCATGTACCCCAATATATTCCGTCACACAACAGGCATGCTATGCAGCATCTACCATTGGATACCTCACGGGGAGGTAAGACTTTCAGTCCTAAGTGAACAGAATAATGTGAGCAGCTGGTGCGTCAGTTTAACATGATGCTGTCTCCTGTGGTTACTTGTATCCAGACCAGGTGCCTGTCTGGTGGTGTCTGGACCTGGACTCATTCATGCTCTGGGTGGAATGGCCAATGCTAACATGAACTGCTGGTATGATTCAACACACTCACGCTGCTTTTTTACTCTGGCTGTGTGTGTACAGTTGTAACATGGCTCCTGTGGGACCTGGTTTATTAAGTGTGTGTTACCTGTGACAGGCCAGTGGTTGTTATTGGAGGGTCCTCGGATCAAAACCAGGAAACAGCAGGAGCCTTTCAGGAGTTTCCTCAGGTAATGCACGGCCTTCATGTGGATTTTTGCCCGCTGATGCCTCATTAAACTGACATAGTGGTTAATTTGTTGCCAGGTGGAGGCATGTCGCCTTTATAGCAAGTTCTCCGCTAGACCCAGCAGCCTGGAGGCAATCCCCTCAGTGGTAGAGAAGGTAATGTAACATCTGGTTACACTGTCTGCCTGATCCTTCCTAGAAAGCGACATAAGATATTAGAAGTGGATGACATTAACACGAATATGATTTTATTGTGTTTGTTTGCTCACAGGCTGTTCGCACAAGCATGTATGGGCGTCCGGGTGCTTGTTATGTGGACATTGCAGGAGACATGGTCAATGCCAAAGTGGACAGGAGCAAAGTCAGGTTAGCTGTCATCTTTTCTGCATCAGTAACACCTCTGTGATTCAGGATGTGTAGACATTCAAAGAAGTGTGTTCCTCCCGCAGAGTTGTGTCCTGCTGTCCAGCTCCACCAGTGAGTCTGGCGGACCACAGTGCAATCGCCGAAGCCGTCTCAGTCTTGAAAGCAGCTAAAAGACCCTTAGTCATCGTTGGAAAAGGTATCAAAAGAAACACGTCTCTTTGATTTATTAGAAATTCTACGATTTCGCCATCACTGAGTGCAGATGAGTTATGATGATATGAGTATTACCGTGCCAACAGGAGCAGCCTATAGCCGAGCAGAAACTGCCCTGAAGGAGTTTGTGAAAATGAGCGGCCTGCCGTTTCTGCCCACCCCTATGGGGAAAGGGGTCCTACCTGATGATCACCCCAAATGTGTGGCTGCTGCCCGCTCGAGGTCAGCCTCCCTTTGACTTTGAAAATGTTTGTGAATCAAAAAGTGTAAAGTATAATTACTTTAGTCAATATTATCATTGTGGTGCTATATATGAAGAAACATCCTGAACCTCCATTACTTATGACTGTATATCATGAAAACGTATCTTCATATTACACCAAAAACCAGGTTTTCTATTCCTTTGCAGTCACATGAGTCAAGCTTCTTCTCATGGCAATTTAAAAAAAACAATAAATTCTCAATTTGTCCTTTTCTCCCCATACTCCTCCTCCTCCTGCGTTGTTTCTGGTACCAAGAGCTCTTCTTCAGGCAGACGTTGTGCTTCTGCTTGGAGCCAGACTGAACTGGATCCTGCATTTTGGTCTGCCACCAAGATTTGACCCCGATGTCAAGATCATCCAGGTATAGAAATCACTAAGCCAAGTGTGTTTGCCTTGTGGAAAAATCTGTCTCGCCTTTGACCCCTTCAGAATTAATATTAGGAATGCTTCAGTCATTGCTACGGTGTATTTACTTAATAATTGTATTTGTGTTAACACAAGACAATTGTTCTCGATACGCAGGTTGACCTTTGTGCTGAGGAGATGGGGAACAATGTGAGGCCTGCAGTTGCTCTCCTAGGAGACATCAATGCTATTGTTGTTCAGGTAACGTCAACTCAGTCGGCATACAAACTCATTTTTGACCCTCATACGATCCTGATGTGTTTGTGTGAAATGATTATGTATGTTGATTTTTTTTTTTTTAGCTCCTGGAATGTGTCCGTAAAGATGGCTGGAAATATCCATCCGACACAGAGTGGTGGAGCACGCTGAAGGACAAAATTGCTGCTAATGCAAAAATATCAAAGGTGGGTTACTAAAACTGATTAGGAGTTTCTCACATTGCCGATGCGATGCATTTAATATAATCATCTGTGTATGTAAAATGCATTTCCCCTATATGTTTGCCCCTTTCTCTATCCACAGGCGCTCGCTCTGCAGCCAGCAGTGCCCATGAACTACTACACAGTGTTTCATCACGTTTCCCAGCTGCTCCCACGCGACTGTGTCATCGTCAGCGAGGGTGCAAACACGATGGACATTGGACGCACTATGTTGAACAACTACCTACCTCGACACAGGCAAGACACGTCTCGTTATTTCTGTATGAGCAGTTTCTGCATTTTACAGTGAAACATGCCACAAAGATCCACAGCTGGCAAGTCGTTTAAGTAAGCTTTTATGTTTCTGTATATCTTTGTAGATGGTTGTTAGCTAATCCTGAATATGTGCAGGTTGGATGCTGGTACATTCGGAACAATGGGAGTCGGCCTTGGCTTTGCCATAGCAGCGGCCACTTTGGAGAGGAGCGAGAATAAAGGCCAAAGGATAGTCTGTGTGGAAGGAGACAGTGCCTTTGGTTTTTCTGGCATGGAGGTTGAAACTATGTGCAGGTAGGTTGGTTGCCCTGCTCCTTCTTTACTATGTATACACAACAAACGACCTACCTCCACTAAATTACACTTTGTTTTTTAACAGGTATAATCTGCCCGTGGTCATCATTGTGGTCAATAACAATGGTATTTACAGCGGAGTGGATCCTGAGACGTGGAAAGAAATGGCAAAGATGGGCGATCTGACCTCTATGTGAGTCCCATCACCGGGTGAAATCCTCACCGCAATATATTCACTATAATGTTTTCCTGGGATGGAATGAGAGGTATCTTACGTCATCATATTGCTTGTCAGAGCCCCACCAGTGACCCTCCTACCTGAGGCGCGCTATGATGAGGTCATGACAGCGTTTGGAGGTCGAGGGTTCCTGGTGAGGACGGTGGAGGAGCTGCGCAGTGCTCTACAGCTTAGCTTGAGCGACTGGGAGAGGCCGAGTCTCCTAAATGTCCTCATCGACCCGTCCTCTGACAGGAAACAGCAGGTAACTGTCACCTGTCAGGAATATATATATATATGTGTGTGTGTGTGTAGAGTTGTCCTGAAAAGTGCATCTATGAATCTGCTGTAGTTTTCCTGTGAAGTCAAATGATTTGTCCAGCTGTAATGACAGGCATGAAATCCTCAGCATTGGTTTTGTGGAAGTGTCTCGCCCCCTGCTGGTTGAGGATGTAAGGCACGCTGTAATGCCACTTTACTGCTGTCGTTCAAGCGGTACGGCATGTTTTCTCCAATGTGGTACAAACCCCTATCCAGGGGGCTTGGACTTTATCTGGCGAAGGTGAAATCTGAACAGTTAATTAGGTCCTTATTCACGAGGAGGCATGACACCTCCACGGGATAAATGTCGAGGGTCATTTGGGGTTATGGCAAGACACTATTAGCTTCGCAATAAATGGTCGTGGCTGAATCCAAATGTTCTGTGCACATACATTTGCCATTATGGGTATGTCCGGGTAAAATATAGATAGCCTAAGGCTGTCCGAATCCACAAATTATGCGTCCTTTTTGCAGCCTTAACGGTCAGAAACTTGGCGGTACGGACTGAGATCTTAATCTCGTCCCATGCTACGTTTCATCCACTTGTAGCCAGGCTCCGTTGCAGACATGAGCTGATGACACTGAAGACTCCAGACATGTGAAGCCATAAGTCAGATTCAGCCCCTGTTTCATTTTTACCTGGTGCCGCGCAGGAAGCAGAACGGAAAGGAGACGGACTTGAATGACACCGACAGTCGCCGCCGCAAAGCCAGGCCCGATTAAAAGCAGCAGCGTTTCGGCTCGTGATTAGCAGAGAGCAACAAACAGCTTGGCTCTCGTCTCATCCTTAAAGGGCTACGTGACTGACATGCCTCACTGAATAGTAATCCATACTCTCCAGGTGCACCGCAGGACTGTTGTATTCCACTCACAATCCCTCCACCTCACACCAACCTGACCTTTCTATTTCAGAGCCCCCATAATTAGAAAGCATGGCTCTCTGTGTTTATGTTGAACGTATCCATGCAACCCTTCACTGACATGTTTGAAGGTTGTATTGAGGCCTGTATCCATGGTGCTGAGCTCCATGGTTGCCAGCAGAAGGACTTGTCCCCACATCTGAGGTGCGCCATCCTCATTAACTGTCCCCTGTGTTGAGTCTTGAGACAATGGATGCAGATTAACTATATATTTTGTCTGGCACGACTCCGATCTTGAATGTGGAAATTAAATAAGCTCCAGTGTGACATGAAAGAGCTCTATCGTCTCAGGAGGTCTAATATAACGCTGTCTGTATTTGCAGGAGTTCCCTTGGCTCACACGCTCCAACTTATAGACTGAAAGAGGGAGGATCTTCCTCCGCTGTCCAGAACAGACGTGACAGTTTTCCTCAGCAAACTGGGAAAATATAACACTGCTTTTGTTTTTTGTGATTTCCATGAAATAACTGATATTTTTTATTGATTCTTACTACACAGTAGTATTAAAATGAACAAAATCACCAACATTTTACACATACAGTCGATGTTATTTGTATAATTGTAATACGTGATGTGACTCATAAACCTATTAAAAATGAAAATGTCATTTAATGGTCAACTCAGTGCTAAAAATCGGATTTTTTGCATGCATGAATTTACACCCTCCATTGATTTCACTTGCTGTCAGGTATAACTTTAAACAAGTGATGTTTAACACAGTGAAAGTTTCGGAAAAAAAAGAGTAAATTCACAATGTGATCAAATTTTATTAAATTAATGTTTGTATATTGATTTATATTAAGTTATACACAGTTGCTCAATCTCTTGCAGATCTAAATTGTGTTTTTATCCACTCATGCTTGTGTAGTCTAAGCAAAACTATAAGTATAATTTTCACATCACTGCAGCTGAAGTGCTATTTCCAAGTTTGTTTGTTTTTTTACAGCTCTTACGTCTCCCAGCCTGATTGGAAATTCAGACACTTAATTTTGTGGGACAGACTGGGCAATAAAACCAATCTGGCCTAGACCAAATGGATACCACAATGCACTGGGGGATGCACTGTGTAATGTATATTTAAAAAAAAGATGCACTACTAAGCAGACAAACAAACAGAAGGCCGGTACGCTTATTATAAGAGCTGTCTCAAGCACAAATGCCACCATTGTGCAGAATCCTGCTTGAATCTCTTGCAGAGAATCCCACTGTGGCTCGCTCGCGATAAGCCTTCCTGCGAGTGGAGTGGAAACAACAAAAGGCACCCCCTGCAGTAGTAGGGATCTAATATTGGCACCCGAAGCAGCTGGCGGGCTGTCTCCTGTAATTTTAGCGCACACTGATGCAGAGGAAAGATTTAATGGGCATTGGTCGGCGTACCCTCTTCTGAGGGCGTAAAGGAGGCAGAGCAGAGCGAGCAGAGAGGGAGGGAGGGGAGAGAGGGAGAGGACAGCAAGGAGAAAGGGAGGGAGAGAGAAAGGCAGCGTGTGACGGCTGCTGTGGATCAGAAATAAAGTCAGGCAACTATCTGGAGCAGCATGACTCTTTTAACACTTGGACTGTACCTGCCGCTGTGGTTTTGTTATGGCGTGGCTCAGTCATCTTTTCTGGAGAGCTTTATTTCATTCCCAGCAGGTAAGAATATTGTAATCCTGACCCTGTATCTGTGTGTGTGTGTGTGTGTGTGTTTGTGTGTGTACTGTACATACAGTACTGTGCATGCACAGGTGTTGAGAGAGTTGGGCTGTAAAAGCATTGATATTAACTGTTTACTTTTAGGTTTCCTTTTAAGCGTGTTATCTCTGTAAATTGCACTTGTTTTCATTTTCTCGTCACCCGTGAGGTAAACTGGAAATGCCTCTATAAATAGCGAGGCCAGCTCCAGTCTTTCAGTGAGAGGCGCAGGCAAGAACTCTGCTGGACGGGTGTCATGATTTGATAGTTTGCACCTGTTTCCCTGTTACTTATGCTGCTTCTGCATGCTCTAACCTCCTTGATTTGTCCAGTTATTACTTTATGACTGGGATTTTAGTTGTGGCAGCGTGTCCCATCGTGTGTACCTCAGTCGCCTGTGCATGTCTACATAATTAGGTATTACTCCTCTCGTTTTGCTGAGGGGGGATCACACACATCGGTTGCAGAAGTTAAGACGACACATTCACGTGCTCTCTCTCCTGACTGTCTCCTTCTAATGTCGACACCTGCCATCACTGCCCGCGCGGCTGACTGCATGCACACCTTGCACAGCTCTCAGAACCCAGGAGCAGCAGAAGAGATTCAGCCCATGCTGTTTACTGAGTCCGCCTCCACCCCCACTGTTTCCTCCACCCCCTTCACTTTGGCGCCGGCACGCTCCTGTGAGTCAAAGTCATGTGACTTTCTATTGTGGAATATCTGTCTGTTGATATGTCCTTGGGTGATATCCAAACTGCCCCACGCTTACTGTCTTTTGACCCCTGAATGACACCGTTAAAACACTCAGATGATGGGACATGATTTCAGAGGGAAACGGCTTAACAAATCCTTTGCTGTGGGTTTGTGAGTTGTTATTTCAAGAACGGGACGATTTTCAGACATAGACCTCCTAATTCACAGCGTAAAATTCATGAAAGTGTCCTTTTGTTGATTCTCTTTTCTCCAGCAGTTGCATCAAAGCTATAAATCAGTGCAGAATTGTATTATTATTTTCATTCTACAGACAGAGGACAATAAATATGTCAATGGTGAGACGGGCTATGGGAACAAAGGTTCTTCTTGTGTCCAAGGCCCCCGTGGGCCTCCTGGTTCCCCTGGACTTGAGGTAAGATCCAGACTCTTCCCACACAATATGGTTGTCCCAGCATTAACACCTAAAATCTGCCCTGCCACCTTGGCTTTGTCATGACACTATGCCCACACACCTCCCACGGTTTGACTTACAAAGGGTTTACTGTCAGTGTGGCCACAGCCTGTCTCTGTTTCATGTTGTGGTCAGCATAGGTTCAAGGTGTTAGGAATGAATACTCCAACACTATATCACCACCGTCTCCTCTACAACTTGAAAGTTCCTGCAGAGCAGGAGATGGGGATTTCTCCAGCCCTCGCGACACAGCAGCCCATTAACGCTCTACATTTAGCTCAGACACAAATAGCCTTTTTCCACTGCCTGCCAGTGTGCCACATCATTCTCAGAAACTGTCCGAAGAGCTGTCTGCCTGGAAAGGCGTGCTGGGTTGCGTAAATTCCAGGGATTACCAACACAAGCGTGTGTTTGTTTACGCTAGCGATGAAAGACATTAAGACATTTCGGTTCCTCCACTGTTTAGCCCAGCATTTCATCAGTAAGAAGCAGATTGACCGAATGACTGTTAAAGCTTTGCCCATCTCAGGCATCTCAGCACCAGCTGGACTGCAACAGCGTTTCAGTACATTGGACCCACAAGGCACTTTTTTAAATCAATAGCGGCCACTCAGCCTTTAGCTAATTGAAACTGCAGCTGTGGGCTTCCAGAAGCAGGCATGACTTTGTGGTGGGATGCTGTGGACAATAAAGACAAATTTAGATAGATGTCTCTGATTTATGAGCATATGCCATACATTTATTGATTTATTTTTTTACCTTCAACAGGGTCCACCTGGATTACCTGGGATAGAAGGGCCCAAGGGAGAGAAGGTAAACCTTTTACTTCCCCACATTTTACAGTCATCATCTTTATGTGGTACATTATAAGCTGCTCATTATTGAAAGCTAAAGTCTACTTGACCTGTTGCACATGACCAAAAGATGCTTTGCCGGGAGTGTATTAAATAACCGCTGTCCTTGTCCCCTCCTCCGCATCCTGTTGTCAGGGAGAAATCGGAAGACCTGGACAAAAGGTGAGAGTCCCCATTAATCACTCCATATTCTCCGCTAAGTGGATTTACTCAAAAATGAGATAGTGCCTCCGCCTGCTCGCTAGCTGTAACTCAGAGCGCTGCCAGTGCCTGGTCGTGTGCATCAAGAAATTGTGAGCAAGTACAACCTTGACAGGAGACAGCGCAGCCACAGTGACAGGACGCAAGGGATGCAGAGCTGCTGAGATGGGCTGTTTTCATGACAGAGGGAGTTAACATGCAGGTCTCCTCTCACAGAAGCATATTGCCTCTGCTGACCCCTCAAAGACACCCGGGCATCTTGTCTCCACCGTCGATGGCCATCCTTCTCTATTAGAGCACAGACAGCTTTATTGAAAGCGCAGGACGCGGCGTTTGATCAGGGCAGGCAGGAGAGGAGTGACCTCCCTAAATGATCAGTCGCTGTGGCTGAGCGGCGAAAGTGGCCCGGTGGGAGAGCTTCGACTGGCTTGTGGCCTGACTGAGCAGCTTTGCAGCACTGCAGTGCAATTTAGCTTAGTGCTTCAGCCAAGTCATAAATCATTTTATTTCCCACAAGCACAGACTCCTGTTCTATATACAGCCCATCATTTAATTAAAGAGAGCAAAGTGACAGGGCTCGTTAAAGTCATTCTCTCCCTACATGTGCAGCAGCGTCTGATAAATACTGTAGCAAGCAGTATATCAGCTTATGCAACAAACCCTGCACTTGGATTTCTTTTGTATTCATTTAGTTTTTTACCTGCAAAGCAAATGAGCATAAGAGCAACACTTAACTACTTCTTCACCTGTGCCAACAACTGTTTTATTTGTCTTTTATAAGGTGTTTCTATATCCGAGATCACACGTTAAAATTGATTTCTCCCGTTAGGGTCGGACGGGCCCCCCCGGACTTCCTGGGAAGCAGGGACCAGCTGGATGGCCGGGACCAACTGGGCCCAAAGTGAGTAAGTCAGACCTCATAATGTAGATAATGCAATTATATGACATGACATGAGGCCAGTAAGTGCCAAGATAAGGTAGTGTGGATGAATATTAGCTGTGATTTATGTTCCCATTTGGACAATGACATTTTCTCTTATGTAACATGCAATCTTTATAGATGCTGGATTAAAATAGTGCTAAAGAACCTCCTGAATTCAAAGTCTGCGCTCATCATTTCTTCTTTATGGTTGACTATTATTTTTTGAAATGAAGCCAATCCACATTTGTCTTGCTCCTAATGTTTCCCTCCTGTGCCAGGGTGAAAAAGGTGACCCTGGGCTGATGGGTTTGCCTGGAGCCAGAGGACCAATTGGGCCACGGGTATGATCTACATTAGTAACTACACTGATCTGACATTATCTCACCTTCAGATGACTTTAATTCATCCTTCATCTTTGATCTTTAATTCTAGGGTTTACCTGGGTATAAAGGGGAAAAGGTATGTAAAAGACATGTTGTGTTTGATTTGGATGTTTTCTGTTGGGTATGACATGTAACACACTGTAATCTGCTCCATCAGGGTACCCGAGGCGATCGTGGTGAGAGTGGAGTGAAAGGCGACAAGGTAGGCAGAGAGTTTATCAGCGGGGTCGTTGCAAATAAAAGTAGCAGCACTACAGCACATATATACGCTGTACGTAATACATTGTTCTTTATCCGCAGGGTGCAATGGGTTTCCCAGGAATGCTTGGACAGAAAGTGAGAAACTCATTCAGGAGGAAAAATGTTTTTGAATTACAACTTTCTAAATCTGACCAAATTTAACGAGTTGAGTTAAGTTGATCTGATTTGCTGTGCAGGGTGAAATGGGTCCAAAAGGAGAGCCTGGAACCTCAGGAAACCGAGGACCCACTGGCCGACCGGGGAAGAGAGGCAAGCAGGTGAGTTTGTGCGCATGTGACATTCTGGTTGCATTTTTAAAAGAAAGAAATAATACGTGGAGTTATGCATGCTTTCATTTTGAGTGCAGGTTGCGATATTTCTACAGAAATGTCAAGAAAATACATAGATAATGCAGGGGAACTTGAGTGCACAGAGTAGAAATGTTGAGAGTGTCCAAGGGTTAAAAATGAGTCCGAATTAGTAAATCTGTGTGAGGGAGATTATTATAATGCACTTATGTGGATGTGAACAGCAAACACGCATGTAAATGTAGTGATTTGTGTGTTAATAATTTCTCTTCATTTCCCTGAAACATTATGTACAGAAAAGTTTCATATCTGACCCCTTTGCATAATGTTTTGATTGTGTGTCTCAGGGTGTGAAGGGAGACACAGGCAGTATTGGTCCCATGGGTCCTGCAGGCCCACAGGGACCTGCAGGCCATCCAGGTCCTCCTGGTTCACCTGCCACAGGTGAGCCCTATTTTTATTTTTTTTTTACTTCTGACTGATTAAAAAAAAATCTGACATTTTGCTCAGTCACTGGATGAATCTTCCTCCATCCACTTTGAAGTGACTGCTTTGCATACGTGGCTCTACACTTTCTCTGTTTCTCTGAGAGTGTGAAGCGCTGTGCTATCAGTCTGCGGAGTAGCAAACACCCCTGTCAGCAAAAGGAAGCACACTTTAGACCAGTGTAAGAACTAACGCTGGGAGTCTTATTTAGCTCCGGCGAAACTTTATATCCCAAGGTGAAACAAGATGCTGTCGTCATGACATCATGTAGCTAAAATGGATTCACAGATGGCGAGCCTCCCTACAGTTTTACAAGTATTATGTCACCAGATAATTAATGTTACATTTGTTGTCTTGATTAGGTTTCCGAGGGAATTAAGTTGATCGTGTTTGCTTCTTGATAGATGGTTCAAAGATACTACATTTCATGACATAAAGTATTCAGCTAGTGTAGCCTAGTGAAGTCAACAACACTCTAAACAACAGAAATACTCTGTTATTTGGCACTAAAAACCGGTTATGTTTGCTTTGATTCTTTATATGTAATATGTTTTTTACTCTGTATGTTTAGGACTGTATATGGTTGGAACAAAGGGTGCACGAGGTCCACCAGGGCCTCCTGGAAAGTGTGGCTGCAGCTCTCTCAGTAGTTCCCCATTTGATGATCATCCTTCTCGAGGAAACTACCCCAAAGTACCAGCGGTGAGGAATTAATAGTCTCGTTAAATGCAAGACATTAAAGATAAAAATGTTTTTTTTTTGTTTAATCCAAAATGTATATATATTTAAAATCTCATATTTTCACCCTGAGGTTTTTTAATAACTTTGAGATAAAAAAAAAAGTTTTGAAGCATAAAACTGTGCCTGCAGGAGGGATGGACATATTGCCAGCTAGGATATGAAATTTTGATCGTCCGTATCTCAAAATTGCACTAGATATTAAAACCGTTTCCTCACTTTGCCGCTCGCTCAGATATTTGTTGTGAGCAACGAGGAAGAACTGGAGCGCCTCCACACAGATAACGCTCTTGCATTCCGCAAAGACCAGAGGTCTCTCTATTTCAAAGACATTGATGGCTGGCTGCCAATCCAGGTATCATTGCATGCAGCAAAATTATTATTTGATATTATTTTGCGTGCTTTTCAAGCTGTGATTTTCCTTTTGCTCACATTTCTTAAACTCCGCGAAAGACTTTTCCATTCCAGCTGACGCCGTTCCAGTCCATGGAAAACGCACCTGACGATGAAGGTTACTGTGGCGATGGGATAGTGCAGATTTCCAGCGGGGAGGAGTGCGATGACAGAAACAGGGTTGTCACAGACGGCTGCGTCAGTAAGTCACGTAGTTATGTTAGGTGATCTATAATAGCGCCCTAGTTGTACATTGCTGTGCACATATAACGTGATCGCTTCATCGCCTGGTGTCTCTCCTTACCACAGAGTGTAAACATGCATACTGTGGAGACGGATACCGACACGAGGGAGCTGAGGAGTGTGATGGAAAGGACTTTGGATACCAGACATGTAATTCATATCTTCCAGGGTAAGCACAGTGAGCAACTAGATGCTGACAGAAACATTTTGCTGCGTGACTGTGTTTTGTTGACATGCGTACCTGACTGAAACCGACTGCCCTCTTATTCGCAGGTCGTACGGTTACCTCAAATGCACACCATACTGCGTTATCGACTCCACCAACTGCAAGTACTTCACTTGAGGAGGAAGCTGGACAGTGCAGCGGTATCCTCTGTGTGTTATTTGCTTGACACATAACAGGAATATTTTCATGCAAAAAAATAATAATAATAATAATAAAATAATGCTCCAAGCAAGAGACTCTGAAGGTAGAGGCAGCCAATGATTCTGAAAAAAAACAAAACAAAACACATATATATAACTCCTCTGTATTGCTGCTGAGATGCCACGTAGCTCCCTGGAGTTTTACTCAGTCAGTGGCGGTGAAAAACCTTCACCCACACATAGGAAATGCACAGGACAACTGCACTCTGTCTTAACAAGCAGGACTTAAGACCGGCCTCCTCACCATGACAGTGCACAGCATTTGCATGAGGCTGGGATTACTGAGACCATGACAGCAGCTGTCACTATCCAAGCATGTATAACCCATCACTTTACTTATTATTTCCGCAACAAGGTTCACACTGTGTAGTCTCAATAACACACGAATTTCAGTCGCGAGGGTAGAACCAGACATATAGTCGGAAGTATGTATGGTTAGGGATGGAGATAGAAGTGCGTATAGTGCACTTGTAATATTTCAGTGCGACTGTTACACCAGGAGGCCACCACTTCAGAGGCCGACTTGGCTTGCGGTGGCCCCCTTGACGGGGACATTCAGTCTGGACAAGGTTTCATAAATCCAAAAAAGTTTCTCAGGAACCAACCGGGTAATGTAGCTCCACGCAGCGCCTCTCGCAGGCCTCCTCCACTACACTCTTTGTAAATGAAGTGGCAGTGACTGTACGCTGAAGCACACAGGTAAAACTCAAACAAGAGCTTTAAAGTATCAAACAATGTGCAGTCCTCCGGGTACGAGCGAGTTTCTTCCCTGTGCTTCAGTGAGAAATGAAATATACTGTATGTGAAGGCTTGAAACTGTTATGTTCTTAATTTTCTCACTGCACAGGAAAAGGCTGGACTAGTCTGTAGCTGCTAAAGGGGGAGGAGGAGGAATTTCAATTCCAGTCTGTTCTATGGTCATTACTGTATTTACTCTAATACCTCTTTATCCAGTCTTTCTGTCTTACAGTGTATACAGCAACGGTGAAACTCAACAGTTAACTTAACGGTGTAGATGTAGTCCGCTGTGCGTTGAAGCGCCAAGGGTGAAAATGACTTTGCCGATATAAGCTGACATTTTCCATAAGCTACTGTATAAGTCGCAGTGCCAAGGGAGGCCTTTTTCTCAGCCATACTTGTAGATGTAGTCCGGCGTTCTCAAGTGATTCTTCTGTCAGAGCGAAACGACTGTTACTATATTGTCTCCGCATGCTTGTGATACCGTGCTAATGAGCGTGAAACGCTTCCACTCTGTCACACGTCGTTTTGTAAATCATTGCATTCATCAGCATAGCAGGTGTCTTAAGAGATATCAGTCTCACTCTGCCCAGAGTGTAGAAGTACTGTATGTATGACACACCGTATATGATAGTGATGGACTGTGCCATGCACAAAGCCTGAAATACCTTTTGGAAACTGTGTTGAATGTTCTGTCTGTAGCCTGCGCTGCTGTGCTGTGTCCTGTACTGTGTATGCACAACAATGCTGAAACATAACATGCATGTGGTGTAACGTACTGTAAGGCTTTCTGAAATATAGTATGCACTGTGACTGGGATAGTGAAAGTTCATTTTGTGTCATTGTTCTGATATGATTTATACAATAGCTGTGGTTAATTTTAAATAGAAATGAAAATAAAACGGGAAAACATTCAAAGCTTTTCACTCTTTCTTTACATTTGCATCTTTAGTCAGCATCTCTGATTTCTACGTTGTGAGCAAGCGGCGACAGTGATTGGGCACTGTGCGAAAAGCCAATAGTGATAGAGATGCTATTGACGTCCTTTCAGAGCATTCACTGTAAAAAAGATATCCATCAAGCGGAAAAAACATGCTGTCAGCAGCTCCCTGCAAAGTGCTGTGTTAGACTAAATAGTAAACAGACCACTCAATGAAGTCTTGCTGTTCTCTCAGACATGCCAGTGGGTTTTTGGCTCTTCATCCCATCTCGACAAAGCCCCTCAGAGTAGAGTCTGTGCCTGGAGATGTGCCACAGCGATACAGGTCGGGCACAGGCAGCCAGCCAGCCAGCGTTACAGCAGAGATGTTTGAGGCTGGACTCGGCCATTTAACTCTATTAGCATGCCATATTTCTTTTTCTAAATCACATCAGGACAATTTGTCTGCTGAGATGCCCCGAGTAAAAGCTTACCTTGGTGTATTTATCCCATAATGTGCATTCCCCTGACCAGGCCAATCAGATTTGTACCGCAGATGTCTCAGTGCAGCACTAAATGTCATTGGAGATGCAATGGCCAACCTGATTCTATAGATCTGTAATGAAAAGATCTGCTGTGAAGTGTTCTATTTGTGGAGTTTGGGAACCTTGAACAGTTCTCTTAGGTCCAAATTAATTTAGCTGTTTGTATTTGATTGTGTCTCCCTCTCTCGAACACACGGGTCATGAAGTTCAACTTGTAGGAAGTGGAATCTATTTTGAGCCTCCTCGGTTATATGAAGTGAAATTAAACACTTTTTCCAACAAAAGGGGTTATTTTAGTTCTGGTTACATTACTCCTGTGAAGGGGCGATGCAAAGGAGGCCACAGGGACAGGAAGCGGGCAGGGACCCAGCTGTTGGCCCAGGCCAAGTGAAAATCCCTGACCTATAGGCAGGAATGGCTGGTATGCTGGGTGCTGTGGTTCCGGCTGAGGACACACACTTCTACAAAATCCTCACACACAGACAGCGAGGTATGTGAAGGTGTTATTTAAGCTCAGTGCCACTGTTGTTTACACAGACCTGAACACCTGTGCATATTTACCATCTACTATTTACTTGTTGGTTTGTTTGGTTAATAAGTGAAATATACAGAAAAATGCCAAAAATAGAAACATTATTTGATCTCTTGGCTCCGATCTGATACAAAATATAAGGCAACATATTTAACTGCAACAGGACTAGACACACACTGAGATGACTTAATTATTTATTATGTAAAAATCAATCCGCATCTTATATACAATCATAGAAAAAAAACAAATCAAATGTTCATCAATCATTACAATAGTATACTTTCAGGATTAACATGGCGGCAAGAAAATCAACCTGTTGCACATCTTTGATGTAAACCTGCTGCAAGTGACTCGCTTGAAGAAGTATTTGTGTGTGCATTCCACTAACTGAAAAGTTAAAAATACTACATGGTGTCTTGGTACAAAAGCCCTATGTAAATGTTCCCGTTTTGTTCGAATGGCTCAGTGAGTCTAGGGACTAACTTTGATCTGGCCAGGTGATGGTGTCAACAATCGACATCATAAAATGTTACGTACGGCTGGTAAGAACACTCAACTATGTTTAGAATAGTGCACGGACAAGATGGTGGAGAAAAAGCTGAAATCTGCTGAGCAGAGTTGCTGAAGGCTACTGTTAATTAACAGTACAGAGATCAAGAAGCAATGTATTTTAACTTTCACAATCTATCCCGTTAGGATTATTTATTCACTTGGTTAATTCCAGGCCTTAGTCTATATTTAGAGTTTCCATTGGCACCTATGTTACTTGCAATCAGAAACATGCTCTGTGGATACACGTCCATACATTCACACAAAAAGCTAGACTTAAATGATCCCCATGACATTGTTAACTTTATAACATAACATAATAAATAGACATAATAAATATAAAATGCATACTATGCATAGGTTTGTGCAGAGGATGACCACCCAAATATCCAGTAGTTGTCAGTTCTTAAACAGGTATTATTTCATTCTCGTGTGTTGTGGTGCTGTAGGCAGTGGAGGCTAAACCTATTCGCATGATAGTTCCTTTTTGGTCCCATGGTAAGCCTCTAGATGTTAACAATGACAACTTGCTCCCAACCCGGAGGGAGCATTCCACCATTTTCCAGCACAGAACCATGGCCTCAGAGTTGGAGGTTGCTGACCCACATCCCAGCCGCAAATCTCCCCACTGAGGACTGAAGGTCACGGTCTGATGAGGCCAACAGAGCCACGTCATCTGCAAACAGCAGAAATGCAACCCCGAGGCTCCCAAACCAGACACCGGGGACAAGGGGCAGCCCTGGCGTCCAAGTGCGACCGTCCGGAGTCCAACACCCTTTGAGAATGTACTTGACTTTGTGCCGAGAATACGGACAAGACTCTCACTTTGGTTGTACAAGGATCGGATGGCTCGTACCAATGGCAGTACCCCATACTCCCTCAGTACCCCCTGTTGTCATCATAATCAGATACTTCCAATCCAATCAACACATTTGTTTTTTCAGGTGATATTTGAGCCTTGGTTTTCAGGAGTATGTGAGCATTAATGCCATTCAAATCAAGCCTTTGCATCAGTTGTTCTGCGCAGAAGAACCCACACCTTTACTCACACGAATGCAAGTGGCCAGAGGCTCTCCCTGTAGCCTCTTCTTCAGGTCAGTCTTCACGTAGACACAACAAATACAAACAGTACTTGTGGAAATCATGAGGGTGAGGCAAAAAAACCTATTAATAATGATTTTTTCTTAAAATTAGCTCATTTGGTAGAGCGGCCGCCCCATGTGCAAAGGCTCAGTCCTTGCTGCGCAAGTCCAGGGTTTAACTCTCCAGGGCTCTTTCCCGCATGTCATTCCCTGTCTCTCTCTCCCCACATTCCTGTCACTCTTCAGCTGTCTATAAATAAAGCTTGAAAAGGCCAAAAAAGAAGTCTCACTCACAGTTTATACTGGACACCGGTACCGTGAGGCCAATGGCAGCCAGCTTACTGAGGCCAGGATAGATGTCTCTACTCATTGATCGGTGATGCCAGTTTCTCCATAATCTGTTGCTGGTGATGCTCGGGACAGCATAGGGACCATTGTCACTGCTGTTGAAAATTTCCCAAGGTTCCAAAAGATTTGAGGCGCTTGTGCCAATCAACAAGTCAACCTCTGCATCAAGCTTGGGAATCTTCACATACGGCCATTTCCTCTTGTTCTTCTTTAGTTACAATGTTAATAGTGTAAACTTGCATCAGATGTTCTCTGCAGAAGGTGGCTGAACTTCCTGGATCCAAGAATGCACAGATTTTTATGATTTTATTTCCATTTTTACTTTTGACTTGCACTGGTACAATTGAGTGAACACAATCTTGTTTACTCGCCCCAGCGCAAGCGCAGGTATTTTGATGAATAGTAGTATGCCATGATGGTTGTTGTGGAGGTGCTTTGACCTTAGACGTTACGTGAAGGACTGTTGGATGCTTCAGGTTGCATTCACTGCATGTGAGGCGACGTTTGCAAGTCTTGCTGACATGACCATGTGATAGACCGTCAAAACAAACGCCACTTTGCCTTAGATGGTAAAGTTTTTCATGATGTGTCATTTCTTTTAGTTTGTTGCAGTCCTGCACGGAGTGTCCAGCTTTGCATATGCACCATGACGGTTTTCTTGGTGGATGGAGTGGTACGGTCAATATTCATGTCAGTAGATTTAACATTTTCCGTAGTACAGACTACTGCCAGAGTAGCATGGGTTCTGTGGATTTAGTGACAGCCTCCCCTTAAGAAATAGCCTGTGTATCTTGGGGTCGGACAGAATCTTGAAGGAAACGTAGCTCTATTCCCCCACCTCTCCTGTAGTTCACAAGCAGTCGTGCTCCATTTTTCCCCCTCAACTTGAATCGAAGGTTCATTACTGCTTGATGCTTGAGGTTTGATGCTACATTCATTTCATCCATGTACTGTAAGCTTCTCATCGTGTTACAGCATCCCTTCAAAAACAACACAAATGCTCAACGTGAACTTGCATCCTCTGACTGATGACTGACCTTATTGGTGGCCAGGTTCAGGCCTTTTCCATGTAAACTGTAATCTTTATTGCATTTCCAAAAGGGTTTATTAGTTGTTTCGCTGTTTCATAGCCTTGGCTATCTGGCATGTGATAGCAGCTTCTAACCAGTTCTCTTGGCTGCCCCCCGGTGTACTGTTTAAGTTAGTACAAGCAATCTTGACAATTGCTGATCTACTTGGTGCCTCTCCGCAATTAATGACATAAAACAAAACGTCCCCCAGCGGTCAAATTAAAATATACACACAAATGGCTCCTACACACCAGCCCCATAATTGTGTTGGTGTACACTTAACAATTACAAAGTTAAATAATCAAAAGGAGCCAAACAGCCTATTACACATGTAATACCTTCTTCGTCTACCATCGTAGAGTTTAATATCCACTGGAAACACCTTACACCGACACGGGACATGCTCACACTATTTTGTACACGAGATGCACCTGATGCATCTGGCACCCTCCTTCACAGCAGTTACCGACTACTCTGCACCCGCAGTCAGCTTCTGTCTTTCAGTCAGTCAGATCATTCTCTGTTTGGGTTTTCACACCACTTCATCCGACTCCAGGTTGTATTCTTCATACAGGGCATCTAAGATGGCCAGCTGCTTCTCCATGGCAGGCAGGTACACTCCCAGGTCCCTGTGCATGCCGCTCGTGAAGCCACTCTTAAGCTCGTCGCCCTCTCTTGTCACCAAGGCAGCACTGAAGCTTTGATAAGACGGGGCGGCCCTCAGCGCCAGCTGGGGAAATAAAAGCATGCAACAGTCACACACCACAAGATGAGATGAACCTCAGAGGGCAAAGACGTTGGTAAGAGTAAGAAATACCTACAGCAAATACGCCACGCACAACCCATCCGTGGTACTGTCGAAGGGTCTTGCCATAGGCATTATCTGGGTGAAAGAATAGACAGAACATGATGGATCTGGGCATGCATTGAGTTCCATGTATTTAAACTTGTTTGTAGCTGTTCAGCTGTGCATGTTAGAAATCAGACTCACTTAATGCTCCCTGGATGTCTTGCTGTCCCGCGTTGACCTCTGACAGGAACTCCTTGAGGAACTTCAGGCCTCGCCTGAGCCATAGCAGAGCCTCGGTGGCCGAGTTGCGCACCTGGGCAACATCTGTCCGGACTTCGTGCAGCACTATGGACTGTAATGTAGGGAAGTTGTCGGGGTCTGACATCAGCTTCTGGTGAATTTTCTGCAGGGTTAAGAGACAAGGTGATATAGTGACATGAGCTGGAAATACATGAAGAACAAGAACATGAGGAGTGATATGACTGACTTTAAAGCAAAATAAGGAGATGAGTATTGTACACAGAAAATGTCTTCCTGTGGACATATTATATAATAAATCGTAAAGTACGAATGCAGATTTATCCTGTTTGTCACATTATGTAACAACTACGTTATAATTGCTTTTGTTTAATAGTAAAATCTGTTTTAGGACAACAGACATATACACGTACCTTGATATTTCCAACAAAATCCATTTTCACTGGTGCAAACACTGTGGACCCCAGCTTGTCTGAGAAGAGAAAATCCATGATAATTTCTTTATTGCTTATGATGAAAAGATTCTTAATTATATCCTATTTTAATAATGCTAATAGTCAGTGATGAACAATGCAACCCTGTGTAACAACTTCATCTTTTGGCTGCAGACTTGAAGGAGAAATAATGAAGCCTCGAGACACATTAAAGAAAATCCTGAATTAAGGTATCAGACACAGACATCACTGCATCATCTGGATCCGTGTCAAGATTTGATGGGAGCAATGTTAGGTAGACGAGCAGCACTTAATCAGCAGAAAAGATAGCACCACCGCTGACATAATTAATCCATTAGCAGAGATTTATTCATTTTTAAATTTAAAAAGGCACTGCGTTATGTTGTCATTTAACAAAGAAATATACGCTAATATTTTTATTATGTGTCGTCATGTTAAAGTCTATCTGCAAATCTCTCGTACTGCCAGGTAATGGATGAATCCTAATCCAACTTCTCCTCCTAAACATTGGGCTCAGTCTGATGAAGCTCTAAAAACTGAGGCAGGCGTCTCAGTCTATGTGCATTGTCACTTTTCTGTTCAGCCATCTGCCTATGTATGTGTAATACACAGACTCGGACACACACAGCCACAAGAACACGTATGATGTAATGATAAATCTTGTTGTACGACAGGCTACAAAGAATAAATTCTCCCTGAAAGACATACAGATGAAGGAAATAATGATGGCATGAAAGACAGAATGCCTCCAGGTTGTTAAGCACAGAAACAGCATGCACAAAGATGAGAAAAACTGTAGAAAGGAGATTTCCTTATTAAAGTTATAAAGGGTGAAATGACCACGTGTGTGGCGTCATGAGAGAGAGGTACAGAGAGGCAGATTGAGATGAGAGACTGAAAGTGACCGGCCTACCTAATACAGGCACTATTGCATAGCATGAGTCCAAAAACTCTTGAGTAGGGATACCATTGTCGTCGTCCAGTCTTATATCACTAAATCTAAAAAAAAAAAAAAAAAAAAAAGTAGAACACATTCAAACAGGAGAATGCATTAGTGTTAAGTATGCCATTTCATTTTTTATTTGATTAAATCAAACAGAAAAAGAAAAGAGAAAAAAAAAAAGTACAAACGTCAAAAAAACCAAGCCAGAGAAATGATTCACACAGTGTCATGCAAATCTATGCCTGACAATACCTGAGACTATTCTGCTACTTTGTTTACAACAGAGTGCTTTTTCTTAAATCTTCTAATGCTCATCATCTAAAACTGTCTCATCAGTTTTAAAAGACCAACTCCAAAATGCGCAGTTCAATACTGGTTAAGTGAGACAGTGATTAACGCCTTAATAATAATAATGTTTACATCATAACTGAATATTACAGAAACACTCTAGTCCATTGTTCAGTAGTGCTCTTCAAGGTCTTTTTTTAAAAAAGAGAAAGTAAAATATGTTTCAAATACAGAGTGAAACAAAAAAAGCTTTACAAACCCAAATATCAGATGAGGGCCTCTCTGTGTCATGTGATCAAGAGAGAACACACTAATATAAAACACTTATCATGACATGTTGAAATGGATTCAGTCAAAATTGTCCAAACCTGCTATTATTAAATTATTCTGTGCAACACAGTAATACAGTTCATATATTTCCATAAACTAACTGCAGCAGAAGTGCAGTGCCACAAAGACAAAAAATACTACATATAGCTTAGACGGGTTAATCCTAATACTGTCAGTAAAATATCACAGATGATCATACAGTAACTTCATACAGTAATGCGTCCTAAAGGATGTGACTTTCCTGAGTAGCATTTTCATACCTGTGACTCATTGTGCTGAAGAAAGTTTCCACCTGCTCTGTGTCTTCTGCCTCCGTTGAAGTCTCGCCTTCATGTTGAGCCTCTTCTTGGTCTTGGGCAGCTTTCTGTTCGTGCTGAGGCTGGACAGCCGCGTTCGCTTCCTTACTGTCGTCGTCGTCATGCTCTTGACTTTGGTCCACTTTGTGCTTCTGCTCTTGCTTCGTCTCCTTTTGATCACCAGCTTCATTTTCCTCGCCCCCCTCTGCTGGTTGGTCGTAGTGTTCGATCTCAGAGGTATTCTCGGTAGTGTGTAAAGTAGGATCGACGGGCTCCTCGTAAACTGCGCTGCTGCCGTTTGCTGCATCAATGTCTGTGTGACACACAAGACAAACAGAGCACATGTACACTACATGTTACCAGACTAAAGGGTTAAAAACTAACACGCACTATTATGGTTTCAGTGTCAGATTTTCAGTTACCGACTTTCTTTAACCACTGGCAGGGTACGCTGACACAAAGCTCATCCTTGTGCTTCATTTAAAGTTTCAGGAAAATTATGAGATAAATTAAAATCTTTTAAATTCTCTACTGCACAAGGTGAGGGCAGAATAAGCAGGAACAGCAAGATGGCAGCACCAACGTCGCAGTTACTCTGTCCTGCTTGTTTTGGTTCAGGGTTTTTGTCCCACAGAGAAAATATTAACACCTTGATTACAATCCAACAAAAGGTTCTTTAACGCTTTCATATATATTTTTTTAATATTGGACAATTGTCTTAAATCAACTTTATGTGTTTTACACAAGCAACTTTGACAGCCCTAATGTACACCCAACAATCAAGCCCTCTGTGTGCTCTGTATGGCTTTTGTTTTATGGCATGTGGTAACTGCTGTCAGTCCAGAGCAGTATGTAAGGTGAAAAGTTGGGACACCCGACTTACCTGATGGGCGAGAATGGTGTTCTGGTCTGTCTGGCTCATCTGGTCCCTCTGCTCCAGAGTCAAGGCTCTGGCTGTCATGTGCTTCTCCTGAGGTTTCAGCCAAATCTCTCCATCTGAAATTCATTTGAGTGAACAACGTTATTTCTAAAACTTGTTATCCACTTATTTTCAGCAAATGTGATGAAAACATTTCAAAGGGCATCTAATTTTCATCTCACTTTGCTGTGTGCTACTACGTGGCAGTTAAAGATAGAGGGAGAAGGCAACACAATTACAGAAAAGAAAAAAAAAAGAACCTACTTTTCGCCAAGGTTCTGATTTAAATGATTGACAGCCTTAATCTGTTGGAGGAAAAATGATGACATTAGGGGATTATATTTATGTTTTATAACACGCCAGACCTTTGGTATGAGATGTTAATGGGTTATCTGACTAGGCACAGGAGTGGTGACGTACCTTCTGAGGTTTGATGGCTGCTACTGGAGGTGATCCCGGTGGACTCTGTGTTGCCAAATCCGTGCTGAATGTACGATTTGCTATCTGCATGCATTCCTCTAGAGTCTTAAGGAAAGTGGTGCATGTAGACTTCACCATGTTTCCAGTGTCTATGCCTGTCTGAAAAGGGCACATGCACATACACATAAGCACACGCTGCCACATATCCCGACATTACCGTGCTCAGATCTAAAGATTTTAAAACGTGTACTTTTCTGGTCTACTGCTGTAAGCATACATGAGCTACTAGTTGCAAACGGGCTACACTATGCTGCAGATTCTCACCAACAGCAGCTTCTCTTATTTCGTCGGCTCATCCAAATCTTAACCTTACCTCCGCTGTGTCTCCTAGCTCATCATTCTCCTTGATCTTGTTTACTTGTTGTAGAAGTAGGTCACAGTACAATCTGAGTTCGGACATCTTAGTTTTCAGTGTCTCTGTGTTCTCCTGGAGCTCTGCAACGGTAACAGCAAATGAGTCGACGTTTGGAAAGACTTTTACCGTATATTCAGCTCAGATTTGGATGTTACGGCATCCAAATACCTTTTTCTCTCTTTGTCCGGTTGTCTGTAAGGCAAGCTTTGGCTGTTCCCAGTGCAACCAGCCATTTCTGCCTCTCAGCTGCATTGATGGCTCTGAGGTAAAAGTACTGCTCTCCTGGTATGGTCAGATCAACTCGCGTGGAGTCGGAGGAATGAACTATGAAGACACAGGAGCAAAACAAGGACACATGCTTGTCAAAATCACGTCCGCAGTTCGGCACAAAAGCTGCCTACTGACACAGCGCGCACTGAAACACGTACACAGGACAAAGTGAGTCATACAGACCTTGGATTTCACAAACTGAAATTTTAATGCTGCCTTTGCAACCTTTCCAGGCATCCTCTTGAGAGTCATAGTAAGACAAAGTTCCTCCATCAAGCACAAACCAACGAGGC
This sequence comes from Nibea coibor, assembly GCA_023373845.1. Lineage (NCBI taxonomy): Eukaryota > Metazoa > Chordata > Actinopteri > Sciaenidae > Nibea > Nibea coibor. Next base: position 13,644,784 of record CM041726.1, read on the forward strand.
TGCCAACCTGAAAGCAAAACATTTCAATGTTTTAGATAGTTTCTATAACGCTCAAGTTTAATAAGTACGTATATTTTCTTACAATACCGCCCATGACCTTGTAAAAGTGGATATAAAAACAGCGGTATGTCGCCTCTTAAACTTGGAAAGAGTTAACCCTTAAACTACGTTACGTTAGCAACAGCTAAGCAGTTAAGTCAGATTATAACGATAAAGACAGTCGGGGGGGACTAACGTTACCCAAATTAGCTAGCACAACCCGTCAAGTCTTGATAAACACGGCTAAACTGTAATTCGCTAAAGAGCTAACCGAACAAAGATGTCTTATTAATTTTAAGTGGTGCCCAAGGTCCGATAGTTAAAGCTAGCGGTGGCTAACGTTAGCTCCCCCCGTTGCCTGTTAACGTTATCTCTGACGTTGTCATGCTAGCTAGCTGCCTTAAAAACGAGCCCTGTAACCGCAAGCGGCTAACGGCTGCGGGGTTAACTTACCACTTATGTAATTGGTCCATTTATACAGCATCCCTTCCATTGTTTAATCGTGTGTTGTTTTTGTGTGTTCATTACTTGTTTATCATAACAAGATATGATGCACAGCTGATTGCAGCGACTCCATCGGGCCCCGAGTGTGATTTCTGGAGTAACGTCCTCGGCTTTAGATCTCACCTACGTAGATAAAAGTGCGTAAACTTTTTTTGTGAATGGAGCTCTTAGAGATCATGACGCTCTTCCCGTTGACGTAACGGGAATTTATTGACGGTGGGCGTTGGTTGTAGTGATTAACCAATGAAATAAGAATATATATAAAAGAGGCGGGACTTGTGAATAAATCCAGCCAATCGTAGAGGGAGGAGGGCAGACAGCTGAAACAGTGGCTGCGTTCAGTGGAGAAGTTGGCTGCCACGTAGTTGGCATTCCTGCCATGTATTTATTTTAGGTGCTGTATTTTATGGAAAGATTTAAATTAGCTTTTTGTTTTGTACATTTTATAAATAAGCGACTCATTGTCCTTTAAAATGATTCCATTTTCTGTTTTCTCGATACTGTCCTCGCTGTTTGTGTTTGTCACTGGGGGGAAACTGCCCGAGCCAGAAGTGAAATTTGAAGTTTTACATAAACCTTTAATGTGTTACCGCAAGTCAAAATATGGAGACATGCTCCTTGTTCATTACGACGGATTCCTGGAGAGCAATGGCACCATGTTTCATTCCAGGTAATTTGTTGCTAGAAGCTGTGATTTTACTGCATGCGTAGCTGTGCAGGCTTGTGCATGAAAAGTCTTATTAGGGTCACTGCTTACTGTAGGTGTAGCCCAGAACTTGTCAGTATATGTGCCTACCTCTGGCATGTCCTTAGGTGGCAACCCTTATTGCACGTATTTGTGGTATCAATTGTGTACTGGACTTTCCTTTATCAATGAAAACTGTGATGGATCATCTTTTGCAGCCGCAAAGATGGGGATAGAAATCCAGTGTGGTTCACTCTTGGGATCCGAGAGGTGCTCAAGGGTTGGGATAAAGGTCTGCAGAACATGTGCACGGGAGAGCGCAGAAAACTGACCATCCCTCCATCTCTGGCGTATGGCAAGGAAGGAAAAGGTATAAAAACATATTAAAAGAGGGTCTGTTGCATCAGATCTCCCCTTCTTTGTGTTTTCCATCATAACAAATCTGTGCTTCCTTTGCATTATTTGTTTGTTCACAGGCAAGATCCCACCAAGCAGTACCCTAATTTTTGACATTGAGCTCATGGACATCCAGGATGGCCCCAGGTCACATGAGTCTTTCCGGCAGATGGATCTCAATGATGACTGGAAGCTGTCCAGACAGGAGGTACGTGTATTAAGAGTGAATGTGTGTGTATATATATATATATTTTTTTAGTGTTGATTGTCATTATTATTCTGTCTGCACTACAGGTGAAAGAGTACCTGAAGAAAGAATTTGAGAAACATGGATACTCACCTAATGACACACATCATGAAGTGATGGTAGACGACATCTTCAAAAATGAAGATGAAGACAAAGACGGTTTTATATCTGCCAGGGAATTCACCTACCAACACGACGAGCTCTAAAGGACGGATTTCATCTACTTTTTTGAACTACCTGCATCTTTGTCATGGATTTCGTCCAAAAAAAGTGCCATGAATTGAGGAATTGTGAATTAGTCACTGGGCTGTTTTACATGGATTTTTTTTACACTGCATCTCAACAGTATTGTCTTACTTTTGGATTAACTTAAATTAGATCCAATTTGTGTCAGTTTCCGGAAAATTATTTCCATTCTTCTTGCACTGATGATGTCAGCACAGATGTATTTAGGCTACAGTGTTGGATTTTTTAAAACAAATCATTTCATGAAATAAATGTTTTTGAAATAAACTATGTTAATTAATGTGTCCTGCCTTTACAGTGTATGTGCTACATGTTGCTACGTGTGGTGTGATGAAAACTAGTGCTACACAAAAATCCTGGATGATGGTAGTACTTTTTCTGTGCATGTCTTCATTAATCACTAGAGGGCACTCTTGTTCAAGACTTTTCTATCATACTTATAAATCTTCATTAAGTCCCAGAGCGGCGACAATGTACTGTCAGCGGCTGTACTGTACTGTTTATTGTTTAGCTCTCATAAAAGGGAGCTGTCATCTGGAGTATGCAGTGGGCTTATATAGTGGGAATTAAGTCACTTGCAATGATGAGCCCAAATTCTGTCTTATTCCCTTAATGGTTTCCAAAATCTTCATCAAACAGAGAGGCTGCCTAAAACAGTGTCCAAATGCACTGTCATTTTGAATCCTGAGGAGGAAACAAGGGTAAAACCTCCATCTGACTTCACCGAGTGACTCTTGTCATAGCTCTGTGAACGTACGAATGGTATGATTATAGTAAAACACATAAAATATACCTACAATACAGAACATCACTGGTTATATATGACACTATAAGATATATAACACGCAGAGCAGATGTAACCTGTGCCTCAGCCTTTATCAGTAGACAGTAGGTCTCAGCTTTGCAGCATCAACAGGAAGAACAGTGTCAAAGATGAAAGAAGACATTGAGATGGGTGATAGCTGCCAGTGCTCTCAGTCTATTTTTCTTCTTCTCTCTTTAAATCGTACAAATGAAAGCACTGTAAGATTTTTGGCTGGGGGAATCTTGCCGGCGTGTATAACCCTCCCCCCAAAATAAAAAATTGATCATGCAGTTCAGACAGAATAAGAAGCAATCTCTTTCCGACCTAAGAGTAAAGACTACAAACAAGCATATTGTCAGCATCGCGAGTGTTAAAATATTGAGTATTAACGCCACTGTAAGACATATAACTGTTGTTCCATTACAGAAGTACTATGTACTGGAACAATACTGTGGTCTAAAGACATACTGCAGGTGTGCAATTTTCTTGGTGGCTTGTTATTTTAGTCACCAGCTTAAACTGTAACTAATAATATTGCAGTTATTTAAATTGTTCATAAAAAAGAGGTGTAACAAAGAAGACTGTGATGAAAACTGATGTGCACCAGTGATATTCTCTGGAAAGGCAGATAGCGAGCACTGCAGTGCAACAGTCTTTTCTCACAAAGAGCACCACTGTTTATCTCGCCTCTTAAAAATACATGGTATCTGGCACAGTTCCACAATGCTGACCACACCTACAGGTAAAACTGGACGAGTGGGAAGGCTACGGCAAGACAGAGTTTGCATATTAGATAAGATAAGACCCTTTGGCGTAAAATACCTGGCAAGGATATGGCCAATAACTGTCACAAGATGAATAAAAGGTTGTTCAGCACATACCTGTGATTCACTGTGCTTCAGGGCACCAGCAATCATCGCTTGGACAGGACTGGGCCTTTTCTTCTGAACCGCTTCTACAAGCTATCATATTGTGGTAACACGATAAATGGAAAAAAACTAACATGCTACTTTAAACTGAGGTTTTCTATCCTTTAATAAATCATCATTTGATAAATTACATTTTTAATTGCAACCGTCACAAAAATACATTTTGATAAAATGGATTTGTAGAAAGGATTTACTGGATCACATCAAACCGACTGTGAAGGCAACATGCTGGGTACAGCTATGGTATGACTATCAACTTCTACGGCGTTTTGAAGTGAATGACAACTACTGCTGCACCGAGCGATATTGCGGGCTTACAAAAAGAAAAAAGGAAAATGGGCCCAGAGCATATTTTTCATGTCAAAATATCACAATGTACAGCATGTAAACAGAGACGTATGTGGAGGAGCTTCGCTCATGTGGTGCACAGTCTGCAATATGGCATGTGAACACTATTTAATCCACGTATGTATTCCTCACCATAACACTGAGTACATTGCAAAAATAAAAAAAAGGGTAAATCCACAAACTGTCTTCTGATTCTTCTTTTCTCTTGTGAACGGTTTTCTATTTAGACATCAAGTCAGCAAACATCATTCTCAACAGTATATATTATTGTGACAAAGGAACATGATGCAGAGTAAAAGACAAAAATAAACATCTTTACAAAATAAATCTTTACACTTGTCGCAAAAAAGTGCTTTCACCAGCGCCCAATTGTCTCGTCTCTCATATTTTAGTACCCGCAGTTAAAATAGTGATCATTACATGATCCGATTTTATCTACAGTTCAATTTTAACCAGTGTTCCCAATAAAATCATTATATGCACAAGTCACATGTGAAAGAGTGAACACGGATGCTGCCGTGAGGCTTAGTTAACGCAGCACCAGGCCTTCACTGATTGACGATCTGCTTGGGGGCACATTTCACACAGCGCTGTCATCATGACTGAGCCTACACCAGGTAGTGACAGTCCTAAAATTAAAAACAGGAGGGAACAGCACTGTAGGTAGTTAAAAATACCGGTCCTTTCCTAATATAAAAATGATGGTCTTGGTTGACTATGAAAACCCAAAACTTACAGTAACAACGACAATGTCAACGCTAAACCAACTTCAACTAAAACAGTCATGCGAGAAAGAAGCGTTTCAAGTTCAATTTGATTACAAACTATCCGGAAACTTCATTAGAATCAAGGTGGCTTGAATTTCCTCTTTGACAGAATAAATAATTGTCCTTCGTTTCTGCTATAAGGCCTGCATGCCTCAGTCCTTAGAACAAGACATCTTCATGCTCTATCATAAGCTGCACCACCAGTTTCTGCTGTCTCATGTCATTCAGGGTTGTCAAGGCATTCAGCTCTGGCGGCTGCATAAGCGTTGGACCAAAGACAATCCCCAGGTTCTCAGCATTCATTAAATTGTCCTTTTCGAACATGGTTACCCTGTAAAACACAGGAAGATAAACAGTCTGTAAAGAGAGAGGAACCAGGCAAAATACAAAAAAACGGCAAAATATTTGAATGTGGTTTTTGGGTCATGAGAGGATTCATCACTGGAATATGAAATTCAAGGATAAGTTTGGCACTATTCTATAATTCTCTTATTTTCAACTAATCCCATGAAAAGACCAGAACTAATACTACGTTAGTCGATCTCCTGACCTCTGAAATCTTTTCATGACACTGTAAAACACATACTTTCCTAAAGTAGACTGAGTTTGTATTATTTTTTTTGGCGAACGATACTCAGACAGGAGCAAATTGTGAATATTCTGGTGAATATATCCCCCTAACACTTTTTGGACAACAGTGGAGGTTTATGGCACAGAGAGTGGAATACTAGAAAAGAAGAGATGAGATCTTAGACTCTGGCACTACACGCAGTACTCAGATCAATTCGTTGCTCAACTTGTTCTTTTCAAGGGATTTGTAGCAACTCTACAAAATAAAAAAAGAACTAAAAACACTGCATATACACTGCATGTGTGGACGACTTGTGTGTTTAAACCAACCTTTTGAGGTGAGCCATCAGGTAACGCAGGGTCTCATAGTGGGCTGGGGGGAGCTGCAGCAAACTCTCATGAATGGCCTCCAGTCTGGATTCAGCATTTGGAATTTCTACAGTACATTAGTTAATACGTTAGTATCAGAGCACCGCAGGGTACCAGTAACAGCGCGCAATAACACAGAGTGGAGGAGCTCTTACTTGCGGCTTGAATAAATTTGGAGTACAAGTCAAACGTAATGACTGGAATGGGGAGGTCTCGTAAGTAGAGTTTCAAAGCCCCGGCAATGATGTTGATGTCTGCATAGGCACTGGCACTGATGTCGACCTTCTCACCATCTGTGGGTAAGAAAACAGAATGTGTATGACTGTTTTTTATTCGGATGCGATTATAAATAAAAGCCGAACGTTCTTGTGTACGTCATAAAATAGCCGACAGGGTTATTTTGTGCCGTCAGGCAGCTCAAACAAGCGTCTTATTTAAAATTAGGAACCTGTGAACTAAAACCTCAGAGAGCTACATCCTGGGACACAGGAATCTTAAGTCAACAAACCTCGGTCAAAGGCGAGTCTCACGTCCTCGATGTGCTCTGAGAAGCCAGACACTCGGTAGAGACCTTCAGATTTCATACCTGCAATGGAAAAGAGCTGGTCTTGTTTTTCCCACCCTGCCTTCAAAGTTATGTGGAAGAAATTTATGACTTTCCAATCACTGCGAAACTAGCAATCGCAGAATACTTGAATGTTTGAGTTTGAGATTCTACCTCGGAGCTCTATCTCTTGAATGCACATGTCCACCACCATGGGCCGTGTCGTGTTATGAGCTTTGACGAGCGTAGTGAGGTCACAGCTAAACACTTTCTTTATCCTGCGCAGGTCTGGCTGGCAATCGCTGGGAACCAGTTTGGAGCACTGTTTGTGTACATTCAACCCACAATCTGGAACAACAAGAGGGAGATAAACAGAGGGAGGGAGGGAGAGAGAGAGAGAGAGAGAAAGAGAGAGATTAGTCTCAGACTGATGATAACACAACCATCACAGCAGGCTTAAGATGGCAGTTTGAAAAGGTTTCCCAGAGTCAGTGATAAACTGCACCGTCAGACAGCACAGCCGCTGCTAAGCTGTCTCGGTGCACTGCGCCAAAGGTAGATAACAGCTAACATGGCAGCATGGGCGGGGGTTCTTGTCGTAGTTTTAGTCACATGGAGAGTGTTGGACAGCTGGCAAGAGCAGAGTGTGTGCGTGCGTGTTAGAAAAGTAAGCCTGCTTGTGTGGCGGCACAACTTGGAATGAAGGTTTTCGAAGGGGCCGTACTCTTAGACAGGGGGGGTGTCCGACTGAAATCATTCATCACAAAGACATTTTTACCGCCTGAGCGACGCTAACGCCGGTCTGCCGATCGGGGTCCTCGCTCACAGTCAGCGCTGCGAGAGTATAGCAGGAGATAAGGAGAAAAAAAAATAGAGGCTGGACATGAGAGTGAGAGGGGACAAAGAAGTCTCTCCTGTTCCCCACAGCACACACGAGGTGTCTGATGATACCAGTGTTTGCCTCTGGCTTATCAGCATAGCAAATGTCTCAACAACAAACACTCTGTTTGGGGGGGAAAAGCAAGCAAGTCCACTGATGTGCACATCAGTTCCAGCACTGTCTGTGCACTGAATGGATCTTGTGACCACGGAAGCCGAGAAAACACCACTGAACTCTAATATGCAATCAGTCACTTAGTTGTGATTCTATATTTGGTCAACAGTGACACTACATTTGACCTGTGTTTTATCGTTTGCACATTTCACTTGGAGTGAATTCTCTTCACAGTAGTTTATATTTGGATGTGAATACTGGCAGCGTGCTGCGTCACGCCGCATTTCTTCGCACTAACCAGTTTCTAAGGGAATTTTTTTAAAAATCGCAAATCGTCGCTTTTTATTTTGGTGTGGCCGTGATTAAATAGTTAGAGCTGTGATTTTATAAAAGTCCTTCACTGTTTTTTTTCCTGAAAATTGTGTTTTGCTGAATCACTGACAAAAGGACCTCAACTTGTTTGTCACAGATTTAATGGGAAAATAACCGTAAAATGTGACATAATCGAACCAGCGGTTAAAACGGGCAATTCAGAGGGATTATGCAACTGAAATATCAGTGGGACGGCGTTATCCGCAGAACAGCCGCGACTTACGTGACATTCTGTGTGTAATCCATGTCATGCAATATTGATGTTGGAGTGTATAGTTACCTGAGCAGCGGACACCCTGGGCGATGAGCCCCCACATGAAGTTGGCACAGTACTCGCACCAGTGCGGACCTCGAAAGGTGTGTACCTGTTGTTAGAGACGACACGGTCAACACACACACACACACACACACACACACCCCGCATATTACAAGTCATAGTTATGTCCTGTCCAAACTGGAGAACCTCCACTTTGATGTGCTGGATAGAGATTACTTTGTGATCCCAAGCTACGGTGGATGGGACCCCTCGCCAAATGAGAGCATTTGTATATACAAGGCAGATTAAGGGATTTACTATAATGTGTCTGGCATCTGCTCCCGGGCAATCGGATACACGCGGGCAAGCCTGCAAGTCAAAATAACAGATGTGCACCCGAAAAACACAGATAAGATGTCAAGTGAAGCCACACCTACGCGCACGTGCACACACGCACACCTTTATTAGAGCCTGAATAGGTGGTAGCAGAGTGATGAGTGAAGAGGCATACGGCAGGTGGTGAATGCATGGGGTTTTGTTCTTTTTCAAAGGGGAGTGTACAAAAAAGCTGGGGGTCATTATAGCCTGCCTGTTAACTGAGACCCAGGATATAATTTCAAGAATGTTGGGGAGCCCAGAGGCAAGGTATCCCTAAACTCTCGCCTCGTATATTTAAAGAACTATATTTTTCTTTCCACACTGTACTATGTGCGCTCACTTCTCTGACTGAGAGTGGAGGAAAATACTTTTCAACCCTATGACTGCATTTACACAAGCAGCAGCCTAAAACAAAAATGGATCTAAGAGCTTTAAAGTCAATGCTAATCAATGTGCTCTGCTGCTAATGTGCTGTGGTGTAGTGTATCCATTAGTCCCCCTCAGTGCATATGGGTGTCAGCTGCATGTGTTCTCATCAAAACAACGCACCACAGTCTATGATACAATCTGAGGCAGATAAAAACACTGCACTCTGTAAAAGCATCTCTCTTGGGGATTTCTTAACCACCGCAAGGAGCTGCTAAATGCGTTTGTTTCACAAGAGGGAAATAAAACTGAAGTCGTCGGCAGCTATCAAACGTTCTGAAACCAGCTCACCTTGAAGTTGTGTATCTTCTCATAGGAGCACTGCTTCTCCGGCGTGTCTTTCAAGGCACTCCGTCGCACCAGAGGTGAAGAGATCTGTGGACAGGAGGCCAACAGTTTAATGGGTTTCCATAGAAGTGTTCCCTTGCTCCCCAGTTTGACTCCCAGAGCCAAAGCCAGCAGCTCCTGACGCTTCCTCTCCTGTCTTTTTGTCTTGTGGGTGATCAACTCCGCTCCCAAACCTCCTCTGTTTTCTTCAGCCTCCATGCTCGCCTGGTCGGGTTCCCACAAACTCTCCATCTCCTCTGCGGAAAGATGTGGAGCGGAGATGTGGGTGCTGTGCAGCAGACGCTGCCGGCAACAGCCCAGCGCGGAGGCAGCAGCTACACTCCACTCCCCTCTGACCCAGAAGGGCGACTGATGACAGCCAGCACGGGGTTGATTCTGCATCTGGTCTGAATCCGGTAGCAGCAGCGAGCAAGGGGGGGCAGAATTGGTAGTGGGCGGCCTGAGGGAAGGAGTGTGCCTCACACAATGGCCCTCTTTCACACGCCCAGAAAGGAAAGAGAGAGAGAGAGAGAGAGAGAACAGGGTCCTAGATAGGGAGGGGCCAGGAGGTTGAGAGTGAGGGCGGTCGGGTGCTGTCAGGGCCGCTTCACACAGCTCAACAGCTCTGTAAAGCAGGATCAATAGTGCAGACGCCCTCTTTATAGCACAGAGCACACTCCCATTAGCACGCTGCCTTCCGGACACACTCCACTTCACTTAACTGAAGATAATAGTGAACTGCCAGCAGCTCTCAGTTAGTCCTGGGTGTCCAAAATGGGTCAGTCAACTCAAGACTGACCCAAGATTCTCTGGCCTGACCGAGCTGAGTTCACGTCCTTGTAACTCAAACAGATCTTGACCTCCAGCTATGACAGTCGCCTGGTGGAATTCCACGCACTGCCGTCCAGACTGGATCTCCTAGACGCTCTGACTGCACGCCACCCCCGCCAATCACAATTATTTGTCTCAGAAGACCAACTGAGCCAGACCATCAACTGGGATTGAGAGGGATTACTGCCATAATCCTTACACAGGGAATAATCCTGCAGTGCCCAAATCCAAATAAAATCCCAGAGGCTCATTTGCCGGTCTGCAGTCGTACAGTATGTTAGCAGTGGGGGGCTGTTGCTATGTTCATGGTGAATTTGTCCCTATTAGATCTGCTTGTAAACAGCCAGTAAACAGCACCACAGGGATGTCTGCTTTTAAAATTAATCAAGACGAAGCTCGGAACCGAGGCGCCCAACACTGTCCGCAGCGCAAACCATGTGCCAAATAACAAATATACACACCATTTTATGCCAAACGGCTAAACATGATGTCATTACAAAGCAGAAGGTTGAACTAAGTTATTAAACGGAGGGAAAGCAGGTTGGTGAAGCGTAGCGCAAACGACCCAAAGGGCGACTGCAAAGCCGAGATAAAATGAAAGGATTGGCAGCTCGCAGACACAGCAGTAAAGTAAAGTAAATTGCCGTGGGACTTTTGTGTACCAGTTATTTCTTTTTGTCTCTGACGTCTGGGGGCAACAGTTTAGCAGGCCGATGGCTAACAGAGTGACAGGACAGGTGAAGATATTTGTCATCCTGGTCGACATTCTTTGAAAAGACCTACACATACCATACCATACCATGCAATACAGCCAAGTCTGAGTGGACAGATGAGCAATAGACCTCTTGGAGATATTTTAGCCTTGCGAGGTCGGAGGGAAGCAAGGAGGGAGGGAGGACGAGGGTTGCGCTCTTTTGTCTGTAGGCAGATGGCTTCTTGTCTCTTAAAAAAAGAGCTTTGGAAGAAAGGACACAAAAGGTGGTCACACAACGAGCTCCGCTTTCTTTTCAGTGGCTTGGCTCTTTTATTCCTGCGAGGCTTTGTGAGAGCACAGCTGAGCGGACTCTGTTGTGAGTGACTACTTGGACTCATGGGCAAACAGTGGGCACTGACACAGTGGGACAGCAGGATACATCTACCCATACCCTAAACAAAACAGCCCTAACAACATCTCGAAACAAAAAGAATAGGCATACTGTGAAGGGCATAGCGGTCAAAACTGGAAGAAACTGCCACTTTTGTTTGAAAATGTATCTTTTTGTTTGTGTCAGAGGCGTAAACGACCACTTCTAAAAGCCTGGAAATGTACTCTATGTACAGTGCTGTGCGGGGAGCATTTTTACATTTTACAACTCAAAGACGTAAATAGCTGCTTTTCTTTCGCATTTTTATAGCGTGAAACTCTTGGGAGAGAACAGGTAATTATCCTAACAAACAACATGACAATTTCTTTGGAAATCTTTCCAGGACATGCAAGCAGACCAGCCCAAGGAGAGCCCCACTGAGATGAAACCAGCGTGGTGAGTATCAGGAGGAATGTGGCACTGGACACTGAGCAAATTCCTGCGCATTCAAAGAGAAGGAAACTCGGGGAGGTTGATCTACAGGTCGAGTCAAGTACACCCCACCACCCCACTCCCAACTCTCAACTGGGAGTATTTTAATTGCACAAGAATTTGCAGCCGCTGCAATATAGTGGTATCGACCTAACGCAGAGTAAACACGTGTGAATGTTGGCTATACACTGAGGCTACTGTGGCTGCAATGCCTCAGGGCGTGGCCGTGTAATTGGTAAACACAAAGTTCAAAAAGCAGCCACAGATTTCGCAGCCGTCAGGTCAGACCTCTGCTTCACGGACACGTAATGCTCGCGCAGACAGACGCATATTTTTCTCACTCTCTCGGGAAGTGACTGGCAGGTGGTTTTTCAAATGCCATCAGCACGGTTTTCACTGACTCAGATCCTCGCGTACAAAACTTGGCTGGGAGGAATATGAAATCAGTTTTCACAAAAGTGTTGAGATGACTGACAATGTGACATTTAGCCGGAGACGTGCTCCAGATGCATTTGCCAAAAATGGAGGTTAATTGGAGTGTGCAGTCCACAGCATTTCAAACACCGTAGCTGCAAATCAAACAGAGCGCAACAGTGCTTGACACTGTTCAATAAAGTACTGTGTGTTAAGCAAACATGGGTCAGTCTGCGTGTCTTAGAGGACTTGTGAGGGCAGTTCTTTGCCCCAGGGGCTTCCTAGAGGTTGGTTGTGGCATGTGCATGAAACCCCATACTGTATGAAACCACTAGAAGTCAATGGACTACTGACTGACAAATGGCCATTAGGTCAAAAATGCTGCAATAATAGCTTATATCTTAAGTTACAAAGACCAAACTGAAGACTGACGATATTAATACTGGAGCTGATGCTTCAGCTGACAGGGCTGTCGTGTGTCTGTCATTGACTGACTGTCAAGCTGACAAACTATAGGCTGACATTTTGAAGACAAAGCATCCCCAAAGCAATAAATCTGGTCTTTAAGATGAGAGACACAAAGGACACGGCTCATAAAATACATATTCTCTGAAAAAGAAAAAGGCAGAGAAACTTTTAGTATCTGTTATTAAAGAGCGCTTGGTGTGATTTTAAGAGCTGTCACAAGGTCCAAGAGGAGGCGGAAATAAGATAAGATTGCCACCTAGTGGAAAGATAGTTGGGACTCAGACAGGGAAACAGACATTCCTCATTGATACAGTAAATCATTCACAGGCTTTAATCCGACAACAAGCCCACAAGTGCCATTGACTACAATGAGCAATTTGTCTCGCCATAGATCAGCGTGTCTGATACGCAGCCAGAGCAAAGTCCCAGTCCCTTTGGTCATCATTACCTTTCAGAGGATGCAACAAAGCATAGCAGCAGTGAACACACCCAGGGGCTACGGGGATAATGCACTGTACGTCTCACTCACAGGACAAAGTGTCCTCTCAGAGCACTCTCATCCTACTGGAAATGTTCAGCAGCGTGGAAGAAGATTAAAATCATGGTTATTATGTCTGTCACAGGGCTCGGGGAAATGTACCGGATCATTTACATGCACAGAGATTAGACGTTTCTAAATGCTTAAGAAAAGTGTAATCATAAAATAATTCTTACTGCGACTGTGAGGACTATAGGTAACTGATTTAGATCATTAAGTTATGACGTTAAATAACAACAGGTTTTGTTTCAAGCTTATAATCTTTTAAGTATATATGGAGCATGAAAAAGAATTATCCTCCATTATTAGAATGTAATATTGAGTAAGTATGAGAGATAATAGAGAGTCAGTCTTTGTTATCTAGTATAAAGGGTCCATTAAAATTTCACTAGGGCCTAATGCTACATCTTTGGTTGTTTTATCCAGTCAACAAACAGAAACTCAAATATAATACAATTAAAGTAATACTCTGGCAACATCATGATGGCACCGCACAAATAACTAGTGCTGGCCAAGAAACAGTACAGCAGGTAAACCACCATAACACCCAACATGTCATTTTCACACTTTGTTTTTTGTACAGGTTAAACAAATGAGATATAACATTAATTACTGATCAGCAGAGGTGCTGCTAGGTGTCTTTTGTTATGCTGTCTCCAATCTATGCTAACTTATTCTGGCGGTAGCTTAATATTTACCTTCCAAACATCACAGTATTGATCTACTTATCTGACTTTTGCAAGAAACGGAATGAGCCTATTTCCCAAAATGTCAAACCTATCCTTTAAAATGATAGAAAATAAGAAAAGAGCAGCAAATTTAGGAAAGCTTCAGCCTCATAAACTAATAAATAATAATTTATTTATCTGTTTACGGATTCACTGACTTAGCTACAGAGCGGTTCGGCCACACAACAGCATCTGTGAAGCGGTGCCTTGCTCAAGAACGCCTTCAACGAGGTAGATGCTTGACCTTTAAGCAGCCTCTCTACTCTGCAAACCCCACAGCGCTCATATGAAGTGAACTTAAAACACTCCGACATATACAGTACACTACTCTGCTCGAGTGACACGAACAATCGCAAAACTCACCTTTTCATCCGTCTGGAAGGTGACCCTGCGTGGCTCTGTGCGTCCACGGCTCAGCCTGTGCACCATCTTGTCCTTCAGCAACGAGGTGTAACCAAGATGCTCGTAGATGGGGTTCGTGGTCATTTTGGCAATATACTCTGCCGCCTTAGTCTCAATGTAGAGAGTGATGAGGGCATCCGTCACAAGATCGTGGACCGACTCGAACCTCTTCTCCCCGACAAAGTGCTTCCCGTCGTAGAACAATCTGTAGTTGAGGGTCTGGTGACCAAACCTGGATTGAGATACATGGGCAAGAAGGGGTGAAGATAAGGTTGGTGGAGACTGAGGACTAGGCTCTGTGCTGCATACTGATGGTGTTGGTACCTTAGGGCCAAGGTGTGTGTCCCTGGCTGTCTTTGGCTCTCCCTGATGAGGTAAGCACCCTCTGATCCTGCCAGCAGCTCATCTGCATATTCTCGAGGGATCATGCCATGAAATCTGAGAAAAAAAGAAAAAAGAAGCTGTAGTTGTAACTCATCCTCCGTGTCATTTGATCAAATACACAGAGATTTACATTTTGCATGGTAAGCTCTTACCAAAGCCAAGACACGCATTCACAAAAATTACTAATCGTCCCACTTAAACCATAACCACATCTGATCTGAGGCAGTAATGGAAATAAATAAAAAAAAACATTATCTGCACAGTAGCATTTGGCATAGAAACGATGACAGTAATGAAGTTACACTCACTCTCTGCCGTAGTATTTGGGTCTGCTCTCCATCTGTAAACCAGAACAGGACATATTGCCTCAAACACCATGATATGAAAGCTCAATTAAATGGCTTTGCAAATTGTTCTTACGGGCTGTGTGGAAGATAAAGGACTCTACTTCACAAGACAGATTATCTCCATCTGTGCCCCCACGTCTATTCGCAGCTACCAAACCATAAAGCCAAATCACAGAGTGTGGAGATGAATTAAAGGCAGCGCCAGAAAGCAGCTGGTGATAGACGGCCAGCTGCAAAGAATTAATATTTAGTGTGTTACTGTTACTGTTACTTAGTGTGTCACGACAGGGCGTGTAGTGAGTCTACATTACAAATCTTGCAAAGGATACGGCTAACTTCTTATCCCGCGCGTGACATAAATGTTTTTTTCTGACTTTCTTTAAGCGCCACTGTCAGTTTGAGTCACCGTGAATGAAAGAATAATGATTTCTGAACAATTTTATTATCTAGACCCTCTTTACAGACGATAGCGTAGAATCACTTTTAAAATCCGCAGTTATGCTGATAATGGATTTGGTGCTATGTCAAACATCACTTTGTGCTTTGAATTAATGGGTGGCCACTAATCTCACACAGCCAGCCCACAACTCTCACTTTGCTCATCACGGCGTGGCAAGACGCAAAATAGGATGAGACATGCATCATCTTCGGTAAGCTGTACAATAGAAGATTGACAGTTTTCTCAGTGAGGGCAGTATTAAGAAGAGTGACATGCTCCATTAGCATTATTCATGGAGCTGAGAGATTAAAGTCTTTGCTCTTCATCCAAAGTGTGTTCTGCTGTTTGCACTGATACTATACTTGTCTTAAAACAACAGCAAGGAGCCCATTTGAAGACGTTTTTTTGCTTTCTGCTTTCACAACACAAACCATCTTTAGACTTGTCTGAATGAGATGCAATGTCAATCACTTGTCTTCTCAAAAGACAGAAAAACATGGGGAGGAGGTGTCAAATTTCTCCCAAACGATTCCTAAATAAGTCAAAGGCAAACAATAAACCATGCAGGTTGTTGTCAGGCTTAATTTTCTCCACTTGTACAACAGAGTTTCTAAACTCATGAGCTGTGGGAGTTTGAAGACGCAGTGGGTCACTCTCCATAGGTTACTGATTGGTCTGGCTTCCAGCTGCCAGGCTCAATCATTTGTCAGTGAATGTTTTCCAGAGTGAAGACTGCAGCGTGCCTGTCGTCTGGTAGACTGTTTTTTTGAAGCAAGGGGAAACAAGTCTTGCCTTTAAGAAGTCTAAATGAGACCAACAGGTGGTTCATTTCGTAAAAAGAAAGAAAGAAAGAAAGAAAGAAAGAAAGAAAGAAAGAAAGAAAGAAAGAAAGAAAGAAAGAAATGTTCATTTTGTGAATGAAACTGGCTATAATATAAAATTCTATAACTATGACATCTTGTGGTTTGTGTAGCTGATTTCAACCAGAAACAGTCAATCGATGATTAACCAGCATTTGGAAAAAAATGAATTATATGTGAATAATCAGACACGATTTAGGTAATATTCCAGTAAAATACCAAATAAATGCTTTTCCCCACTCCTCTTCTTGTCATATTTTACAACCTATTGGTATACAGTATAAATATAATCATTTAAGCTCACACAATAGCCTCTTGTACTGACCTCCTGAGGACACGTGATCCTCTTTGGTCTTGGGGCTTCCTGCTGTAGTTGGTACACTGTTAGAGAAACACACGGATGTAAATTATGAGTTCTGTACACAGCTCAGCTAGACACACAGCTAGATCTGTTACCAAAATAACAACCCCAATACGCGCTCAAGATGAAGGAAACTAAACGCTGTGGTGCAGCTTTTTCATACACCGGACAACGTCTCCACTTAACAGCCTTTAGTCCAGCATCTGACCACAGCTCTGACTCGGCGCAAAAGTAACAAAGTACAAAAGGAGCAATTAACTTACATATGCAAGGTTACGCAGTCAGTGGTTTACATGACAGGAGCCATATATCTGCAGTCCATTTGTGTGAATTAAGATCTGTTGTGCACTTACCTAATGTGCACTTATGTGTGCACAAGATCCTTCCAAATACCTACACTTATAAATCCACACACGCTGCCACACAAGTCCGAGCTTTTCTGTATTAGGCGTGCATAAAATCTTGGGTGAACTCGGGAGTAAATTGGTGAAGCGAAGTGAAAATGGAACTGAGGGATTTACGACAGACAGAGTAATCACCGCAAACACCTCAGCAGCTTCACAGAATCGGTACATTACAATTAGTGATTAAAAAGTGAGAGAAGCCAAAACACTTCTGCGGTTTCTGCTGTTTCCTCGTATGGGATGTGTGTAAGGATAGAGAGGAATCAGCAGCCGAGTGCGGTTCCTTTCTTCATATCCAATTTCTAATCCTTCATGTGCAGAAGTGGCGTTTCTCTTTTATTTGACAAAACGCCACTTCACAAACCAGTCTCCGTATAAAACAAGAGGGCAGTCTTTACTGCCTCATACTGTAGTGCACTTGCTTCTTGTTTGGCAGTCTATAACTGTGTGAGACGCGGCTGAGGACCGGAGACTACAACAGTGTCCTCGTTTCCTACAAGCCAGTACTACAGCAAAGAAATTGCTGTGTGAGGTTGTGCTAAGTCTTCGCCGCAGCAGATTCTCCAGGCAGGGGAAGGAAGACTCCTGACTGTGAATTTTCATGTTTTGTCAGGCTGACTTAAGCCAACCAGCAAGATCTGGACATCATCCATTCCTGTGACACAGTGAGCTCTAAAAATACCTCAGCAGAAAGGACCAGTGGAGTCAGAAGAAGATAGGAGACTTCTGAAAAGCAGCAAAATTATACAGCAGAAATATTCAGCTCCGGAGCGTCTAAAAGCTGTAAATGGTTGAACTGTAATTCACTGTTTTCTAGGTGAAATGCATCACACGTATTCTGAGGACTCAACCCATTTCCTCCCACATGGCAAACACATTGTATAATGAGGTGGGTGTTCTGAGGACCCCATTTCAGCTGAGCCTCTTTGCAGGTAGAAAATCTTATTTTCCCCGGTGATGGTAACCTATTTTATTCAGAGAGATCAGGAATCTGCTGCTTTGCATTTGTGCATGTGTGACTGTGCTGTGTGGGTGAGTGTGTAGCCCTTTGTGCACATGTGCGTAGCCTTTTGGAACCTGCGGCGTATCGAATTGTACCACGTACAACAAAAACCCAGTTCTTACAAGTCTAGAAAAATGTCTCTTTGTTATTTATGGGTCACAAATACATGCGCTTGTTATTTAAAGATGCACACTAAAGGCCAGAGTCGGGTTAAAACATTGCTAATCAGCACATAAAATCAATTAATTACTCACAGTAGGACTTCCATATGGGCGGTTGGTAATCCTCAGGGTCTGTGGAGGAAAAAAAAAAGAAAAGAAAAGCAGGTTAGGAACACAAAGTGGTGTTAGTAGACTGTGCCCTGTTTTCTCATTAAAACCTCCATTTCTGTCCCTTTCCCAGTGGGCCGACTGTGAGCCCTTCACCATGGTTATGTCACTGCTGTTTATCTCTCTGTTATAATTATGCATGTGGCCTCACACTGTGCAGCTGCCTCTCGAGATGCACCAGCGAATACACTTCTAATCAGTGCCTGTGCTTCAAGGACAATCGATACAGATGTCGGCTTGTTTCGCTAAAAACATCGTGACACCACACACCTGATCTATATTACCCGCCGACGGGGTCCCGGGAACACATCGCTGCCGTTCGGAGATAAGAGGACAAACACACCAATCAAATCTAAGTAAATACAATTTGGGCATCGCCGCCCACAGGACGACTTTTCTCAGGGAAATGCGGCGGCTGATTTATGATTATGTACACACATTTCTGGAATATGTGATGGAGTGCGCTGTTATATTAGCTTGAAAAGCGTTAGAGAGGTGATGGAGGAAATGCCCTGTGGCAACTGGTAATTTACTGTAGCACCTACTGGGTAAAGTAATGACTTGTACTAAACGTGTCACTAAATGAGTCAAAAATGTGACAATATTTTCTGGTGTACTACAGTGCCTGTACTGTAATAAAATGTCCGGCTGTCGTTACAGTGTAAACGGTGCAGCGTAGTTTTACTCAGCTTGAATGATCGTCACGTCACACCGCAGCAACTGCACATGTCGAGGAAAGCCCAGAGACGCGGTCAAAAGTTACGCCAAGCTGCTATTTCTAAGGTCAAACACGAACTCAAATAACGATGTTGCTGCTGTATTATGTTACAAACAAAGCTGTACTTATATTCATTTGAAGATAATATGAGCTGGGCTATTACATTGTAATGTTAACTGGTAATTTAAAACACAGTACAACAGAAAGTAAGACTAACAGTGAGAGCGAACAGGTTTCGACCCATTTACAGAAACATTTTATTGCTGCCCTGCAAAATTCCTGCATGTTCACTACGCCTCTACGCCTAACACAATGAGACAGGCTTGGATGACCCCATCAAACAGCATCCAGTCATGCTGGTCTATAGCTATCACACAGGCCGATGATACTACACGGCAAATGCACAAAATAGCTGCTAAGACAATAAATGATTCATCTGCCTCTCACATGCTTTGTGCAATATTTCTCATTAATTCCCAGCAACACCGCTGAATGAGTCAAACAGCTGTGCCAAAAATGAATCACGTTGGTCCAGAAGATACATGTTCTTCATTTGAAGCATTCCTCTGAACTCATGAGCAGATCGGCAATACGCCCTGAGGGGCCAGAGGGGAAAAGATAAATACACCTGAGAGGGTGTGAAAACCAGTGAGCACTTGTTGGATGTGGGCACCGAGATACAGGCAGCAAAACTGTGAAACTCACTCACCTGAATGTCTTTGCGTTGAAAGTGCATCACAAGTTCTCTCTCTCTGCTCTGTTTTGGTGCTATAAATATATATATATGTACGTTTGAGTGACGGCACATGAAGAGCAGGCAATCAGAGTATTTCCTTCATGCTGCAGTTTGACTGTAGGCTGGTTACAACATTATCAAAGACACTAAAAAGGTCATCGTTGCTCCTCATCATAATAGCACGGTTACTTTGAAAAGAGCTGAAATAATTACACCGGAGAGACGAGATGGGTGCAGGTGATCAAAAGCTGAATAATTATGTAAATGGTGATAAAGCAGCTTGACTGAGAAGTGTATGTCATGAGAATAAATGTTGTAAATGTTGATAAAGGCCTTAGCTGAATGTCTGCCTTCAAATACAAATAAATAGGCTTCGGGCTCAGTCTGCTGGTGTGTGGCCAAGCTGCCTTGGAAAATGTATTGTCCTAATGCTGAAGCTTTGTCACCGT
The DNA here is from genome assembly GCA_023373845.1 of Nibea coibor. NCBI lineage: Eukaryota > Metazoa > Chordata > Actinopteri > Sciaenidae > Nibea > Nibea coibor. The sequence goes on from CM041726.1 coordinate 13,664,953, forward strand.
GTATTGCACTGGCAACAGTCAGAAAGATTTATTCCACTGCGGCTTGTTTAAAGAATGTGATTTCATCTGGTTCGCTGCCAAGTATTCTCTTTTCAATCTGATTATTTTTAATGACGAATGGCATTTCAGTCTGGAATTCTGCAGTCGCCTTGGCTCCGAAAAAAATGGGTGGGGGGGGCTCTTAAGGGTTGATTCTGATGGCACACACTTTGCAATCGTACACACACGTGCACGCAAATACTAGGCCACACTGTAGATGCCCACTCTCAAGCAAAAGCACACACACACACACATATATATATACACAAGCACACACACGCGCCATCATAAACACACACAGAAAAGAACATCAAAAAGATTTAGTAAGTAGCTCAGAGTTTGTGGAGCGTCTGATGATCAGGGAGAATTTAAAATTCTGGAGCAGCCGGCGGGTTCTTCCCCCCTCAAGAAACAGCTATTAATTGTGTTGCCCTCCATTACTCACCAGTCAGAAGCATTCAATAAAATAATTACCGGCGGGTGTTTGCTTTGGTGACAAAGAGAATATGTGATGAATGTAGATCAAGCTCGCCTAAGACTTTTATCCCCTGAGATAACGTCTGCTCTAGAGAAAAAAAAAAAAAAGTCAACAGCACTTGAAACTATAACTTGTGCTGCTGAGGTTAAACGAGTGCATCGCTGCACAGCTCAACAAGTATTCTGTAACTTGGGCACAATCGTGTTAAGCGTCACTCACTTCGGTTCAAAAGAAGGCTAGATAAAGAATATTTAAAGTGACACAACGAATGGAATAGTAGAGCTGTTCAACTGTAGCCCCCACAAAAACAACAAATACCAGCAGAAAGAGTGTAATTGACCACTTTATCTTAAGTTACATAGCTGGCAGTGTAATAACATGTAATTTGGGAGAGTGGTACTGCTGCATATGTATAATAAAACAGTACTTACAGGGGTAATATGAAGCTGATCATGTTTCACTTCCCCTTTTCCGGACAACAGAATTGGAACATTGATTGGTCAGTGTACATTGGAACAATATAGATATAATGTCTGTTGTGTCTGCCATTACCGGCAGATAACAGCCAGGTGAACAGACCCGCATAAAGCAGGATCGTCCTTGGGATTTTACACCTGACAACCTGAAATGTTTGTACAGGTTTTTTTGAATATGACACTAATTACATACTTTCAGCGGTATGAGAACAATGGATTTCTCTTTCTAACAACCTGCATTGTGCCTAAGGGGAAAAAAAGATTATACTATTTTTAAAGCTGAAACACCCACCAGGATAGATTGGACATAATTAGTGATGAAATTGCCCTTTACCACTACAGAAAATGCATTACTGCGTGTGCATTTGACAGTGAAAGTCATCAGCTCATACATTCAAAACAAGAAAAATGTATTCTGGACTTTGGTGGTAAAACCTCTCTGCTCTCCTCGCTGTACTGGTTACTAATTAATACTGGGAATGACTTCAAGGTGCATCTGCAAACACGTGAGTTACAGTCGCGCAAGCTGCACAGCCGTCACCACTCCATATTGCCTGTGCTGTCTGTTTTTGGAGATGCAAGTGACGAAACAAACACTCTCACCGTGTCAGCCTTAATTAAGAGGTCTACACAAGTGGGAATGAGTCACCTTGTGAAAAAAGTAAGACTGGGTTAACCACCGAGTCCTGTTTCAGTTTTATGATTCCTGAGTCTATGAGCACCCGCTCCATCTACGCTGTGGTCGAGATGTCTGAGTGGCAGGAGGTGAATGAGTTTGTGAGCTTCTGTTTGTATTGGTGCACCGCCGACCTTTTCTCATTTCGGGCTGCGATTGTGTCGGACAATAATGGCACCCTTTGTGTTCTCTGTCTCCTCAGGACGCCGTGATCCCGAGGGTCGTTGTTATTGCGACCTTGACAAAGCAACGATCGTGACCGAGTTGGTATCGATGTGCAACGGCCGCATATTTCACTGCTGCATTTTGCGGCAGTTTGTTCTGCTGGAAGTGAACAAGTCATTCGGAAAAAATGAGCCTGGTTGTTGTTGGGAAGACCAGGGCTACCTGAATGATTTAAATGACTTTGCACAGACTCGTGCCTGGAATGGAATTAGTTGTAATTGTTGTTTTCCCTGTTTCAATACTCTGTGCTCACTCCATGCGCTGGAAGGTGGATCCCTCCCTGCCAAGACCTTTGCAAATTTGCAACCAATTTTTTTTTTGTCTTTCGTTGAAGGGGATCATAATAATTTATTGGTTTGAAAGATTGCTCTCCAAAGGCCCTGAAACTGGAAATGTGATTAAGCTTGGCTATGGAAGTAAACGTAATTGGATTGGCCATTTGACAAACCTGACACAAAGAGAATTTCGAATAATAACCAAATTACTCCTTGATTATGTGTTTTTTTCTCTTATGTAATCTATAGCCGGTATTATTCACATACGTAAACGACACATTCTGGAGTAGAGCTCTGAATGCAATGCTGCAGATACATGCAGACCCTCACACAAAGACGCACACACACTCATTCACTATCGTGTCAGTGGGATGCAGCAGAACTGCAGCAGGGAGACCATCTGTGTACTACACCGGTCCAAAACAAGCCATCTCAACACTGCCTCAGTGCTGACCAGATAATATGTGGCAGGTATAAGGGTGCCTCTCTGGAGTGTGTTTGTGTGCTACTGGGGCAGCGGTCACCACCACTGGCGAAACGGTGCGTTTTACTGTTAACAAGAGCTGCGGTTAAGTTAAGATGAGTGAAAAGAGTGATTTAGTACTGCCACTGGGAGAGTCTGTCACTGTAATTAATCCAGGATTGACTGCTGGGATATATTAGGATGAACTTCCTCCTCACTGATGTTGTAAAACATGCAGATAATGTCAGTAAGCCGATGATAGAAATCCTGTCCTACATGACTTGCAGTGGGAAAGACAAGAAATAGATGGCGGTGGAAAGATTTTGAGGTGAACTGCAGTATTTGCCAGAAACATGTGCAGGATCGTGTTGAGCAGACAGCCTCTCTGTAAATACATGGCTGTAATTCTGCCTCCCTGACCAATTTTGTCATTTAAGGCCCCAGAGCTGAAGACATACTTTCATGCTCTATCCCTCAATTTATTTTCAAAGCTTTATTTCCTGGAGCCATTTTGCAAATGGTGTGCTGCTGGTACAGTACATGCTTCCATGCCCACCCCGTGCCAAGAATGTGGAGGAATCTCCCTGATCCAGACGAACAGCCAGAAAATATCTTTCCAGGGAGGCAAAGAGATTGCAACATATATGCTGCAATCATGTTGCAATCATTTCGGTTTGTCTTTTATCCTGTGACTGGCCTCAGAGAGGTCTATTTTTCACCTGCGTGTTAAAGCTGTGGTTGCAGACTGTGTGGATATAATGCAGTCCACACGTTACAGAGTGGTTTGAGTCCATACGGTTGCTCTGTTATTTCAATAATTTGCAGGAAGTGCATAAATAAATCGATGTTTGCTCCCGTAATATAATTACCACTATCATAGATCAGCACAAAAAGCAGCCATCAGTGACACTTTGATTGCTCACACGCCGACGAGTCGGATGAACTTTATTTACACACTCTGCCCCGAACAACAGCCCTCAGAAACAAAATTACTAGATAAGCTTATCATTAGATGCAGATGAAACAACTAGACCGAGAGCACTTTGTTCGCAGCCGGAACAGACAGCAGAAATTGAGCTGAGATTCATTTTTGAGTCATATGCCTCATAGACAAGATTATTCAAATGTTGTGTCTGACTGCCAAAGAGTTCTGCATGAAAATAATAATACCCTTGTGACAACCACTCTATCCCTGGCAGCAGCGCAGCTTGTAACCTCTGATAATTATATTGAGAGCCCAGCAGTAATGACAACCCTCCAACGCCACAGAAAGAAAAGACTTTCCTCTTAAAGCAGCAGCGGTCAAACCGTAAATCCGCTGCTTTCTGAAACGCACACATGAGATAATGCTTTGTGAAGCATGTGGTCGTTACAGGCTATATCAGCTTGGAAGCGGCTGTCTGTCCCTCCCATTGGGCAGTACCTCGGGAAATGTGACTCTGGCTGTGTGGTGTGGTCAGGATGCAGAGAGAGGAAGAAAGTCAAACAAACAGCGCGTACACTATACAATGTACTCACCCTGTAATAAACCTATAGCTTTGCCATGCAACGCTCGTTTGCTGGGTCATGCAACGATGGAGACGGGTAAACAAAGCGCCGAGCTCGGTATTATAAACAGCCTCTCCCTCTCCTCGTCACACGCCGCCTCTGGTTGTTGGTGGAGCTTCCACATCAAACACACTGTGATAGTGGAGTTTGTACTTTATACCCTGGCAAACACGAGCAGTGAGGCTTTATCAACACATGCACACTGAGGCAAGCATGGGGCTGCTATTTCATGCTGTGTTTATTTGAACAGCTGCTAACCCACTTTCTGTTCTCGTCCTGTGAAGATCGAACCCTGAAATTGAAATTTTTAAGAATGTATAATAGGTGCTACTTGCTGAACTGCACCTCATCATGCACAGTGGAGGTCTGATTGGAGTTTTGCGCTCACTGCAACAGTATGAACTGTGTTATGTCACTTGACCAGAACATATTAGGATTTATTTCTTTTCTACCATGTCAGAAAACGTCTCAGCCTGGTGCCGCGTTTGGGAAAATGGTAGACTACACAAGCCAAAGATAATTGTTCGAGCCAGCCAAGCGGAAAGTCAGTCAGTGAATTATGTAAATGATTGGCAATCTAATGATAACATCCAAACCCAACATCAGGCTGGGCTGCATGGCTCGCAACCTTATAATCCCTCTGCACACAAAAGGTGCCCTCTTCTCTCTAATGTTTCCACCGCTGCATCCAGATACAACAACACATGGTGATGCTCTCCACTTATCATTCATCCCAAATCACAGCAGTCACTGTGAGGCGCTAAAATAATGCTTGGTTAATAATAACAAGCACGTGCGACAGAGATGAAGGATGAAGATGTCCCTGGTGCATGTGTTTGTGCTGAGCATATGTTAGATGAGATATTGAAAAAAGTTTGATTGGAGCCAAATAAAGGCAGATTTCAAAGCACACAGATGATGATGATGATGATGATGATTATTATTATTATAGTTATGTGAACTCTTACCTGAGGACACAGATGAACCTGAGAGGCTTGAGTTACTGGATGCTGCCATACCGTTTCACGGCTCGGTTACTCCCGTTTGGCCAAGGTGCGCTCACAGCAGCTCGTCCCCGGCGGTGCCTCCATTTCACTCCCGTCCCAACGTGCCTCACCTCTGACGCCTGCACCGGTGACTGTTTGTTGTGTCGCTTCGAGTCCACGAACCCACCAGCCACCAACCAGTGCGTGTCTTGAGTCCGCCCGCCTGATCCTTCCTTTCACCCCCCCCCCCCCCCCCCCCCTTCCTCGCTCTCGCTGTGCGCCCTGGCGAGGAGCTCACGCTGCCGCATACGCTGAAGGTGTGGATAAAAATAGTCAAGAGCTACAGGGACACGCTCCGTGGATCAGTTTTTCCAAAGCGCGCCGGACGGACAGAATCTGTAGGTCTGGATTCGTGCCATGTAGAAATCAGCCATGGTTTCCATGTGCCACTTTAAGGATTGTAATAAACACACTACACTGCAGCTAGACGCGCCTTCTTAAAGTGAAAGTTTGGAGCAGGGTTCGCCAGATGTAAGCGAGCCTGAGTGGCAAAAAGAAGCCCCAAAAAAACACAGCAGACTTTGGTTCAGTCTGCAGAATCCAAAACAGACGTCAAAGCCACGGTTATATGAGATTCATGCAAAGGCCTTAGCTGGCTAAACCACATTATTCCAAGCTTTGCCAATGCATATTTTCATCAGATGTCATGTTATGTCATGTTATGTTCAAAGAGCCAGAATCAATGCCAATAGTTTTGCGCCATCTGCTGGGGATGCCTTCAGACCAAACACACCTAAAAGTGGATGGATGTGGAGTCTTTGTGACATTAACTACAGATCTTTGAAGCCTCTGCACTTCTTATACTGCATCTCCCCAAACAGCTTGCGCTGAATGCTGGGAACTTTCTTTTGCTTGTGTCCAACAGGTTGTCAGTTTGATCTCTGCAGTGGCAGAATAAACCGGGGCATTTAAGTAAAACAGGAGCACTCCCTTCTCTGTCATTACTACCGCTGAGCTGCCCTTGAGAAAGCTGCAGCTTCCAGATCAGAGCGTGCAATTAAACTGTGCGCAAATATGGGTTACAAAAGAGGAAAATGAGCTGATGTGTGTCTGCCTCAAAAATATACTTATCTTGAAGCCTTACCAGCTTCCCAAAAGAGCCCATTTCTTAAAAAAAAGGCCGCCAAGACAGACTTAAGAATGAGTGTAACCACCTGACAGTAGACAAGGTGTTACATTTTCCTCCTCCTCACCTGTTCGCTTGAGCTGTCACAACACAGTCCATGATTTTCTTCCCAGCTGTGAGGAGCTTCTTCATTTCCACTGTGAACTGGATCAAAGGTGTCTGTCACCATCACGCTCTAAAACTAAGTAAAGGGAATAAAGATGGGTGTCATTTTGGAGTTCTTCTGCCCTCTAGTGGCCAGAAATTAGCAACTGCAGCTTTAAAAATCCCAGCACTGTGACTAAAATCACACAAAGTTTGGTTCTATTTGACAATAATAGACTTTTTTTACATCTAACATTTCAAGTATTGACATTTATAATGAGTGCTCTCCATTTAAGTCTGAAATGTTTTGAAGCTAACCATCTAGAGTTAGTTGACTGCCAACTAGTAAGTGGGTCGCCATCTATTTTGATGGCTAATTTATTATTTTGAGTCACTTTTAAGAAAATGTGCCCAAATTCTCCAAAGACTTTGGCTTTTTTCCCCCCTGGCTTTAGTCAGGAGACAGAAAACTGATTATCTTTGGGTTGCAGACAAAACAAGACATTTGGGGATGTCAACATGGGCTTTGGTAAACAGTGTTCAACATTTATTCATAATTTATCAACCAAACAACTGATGGACTGACATAAAATAATTGACATTTACAGCTCTAATCAAGTTTAGGACGATGGGTGTTCTTACATACAGTGGTATCAGACACGGAAGAACATTATCATCCCAGTGTGTTGTATTTCTGGCCACCTGATGAATGCAAATCAATTATTCAGTTTCATTTTGCTCTAGGTTTGTATCAACCAGCTCCTAGAAAAATACAATTAAATTTGTATTTTACTGTCATCTTCAGCTGGCTGGTACCTATCTGCCATCTGGTGCCGAGCAGGTGGCACATAATAAGCTTTTCGGGGGGCTAATAGAGGAGAAAACACACGATGCAACTTTAATAGTTCATTTTCTAGTGTTTTGAGAATCATTTTTCCATTGTGGAGGTTTGATTGTTTTTGCTTCGTCAACAAGTGTCTCTACCCGCACGTTTATTCTCAGTGAAAAGCGAACCCAAACCAGCAGTGTCCCAGTTTTTATTCTTCCTAATTACATAAAGCGCACAGAAGACAACCACATGCTGACTGTACATTATTTGTAGGGAAGCACTTTCTGCAAAAAAAGGAAAATAATAAATGGTGTGTGCTTAAATCAAACTATGGCTGCAACAACTACTGTGGTGACTGTGATATTTGATGTGTGATGATACATGGGATACTGATGACAACGCAACACAAAATAATAAGGATGTATTTACTATTTGTTTTGTAAACTGTCACTAGGACCCGAGCAATGTACTTCCATTTTATTTCCACTAGCTTTCATTTGCATTATGTGGCATTGGCTTCATTTCCCAGCACCAGAGGTTGTTGTAGGTTGGTAGAAATCTGTCAGTCAGCTCGGAGACAGTTTAGAGATCTTCTGCCCTCTAGTGGCAAGAAATGAAGACGCGCAGCTTTAAAAATCCCAGCAGACTAAAATCACTATTTGAGTTAGGCGCTGATGAGTGAGGGGTAGAGTTAGGGACACACACAGGTAGTGATGGGTAGATGAGGCGTCATGAAGCGTTTCGACACATTGCCAAACTGTATTGATACTGTGTCGATACTGTGTCACTGAATACTGGCACCTGCTGGACCTTAAAGATCCCTACAGGCAACCTAGCTGACAGACTCAAGTGACACTGATTTGATGACCTAGTATATACAGTAATATAATTTAAATTATTGTATTTTATATTGTATCATTTCATATCTTCATTTAAGTTTAAATAACCCGAAAATCTAAGTGAATGAGGATGCTGTGGACTGGGATTTTTTTTTTTTTTTTTTTTTTTTTTTACAAATGTTTATTCAAAAAAATAAGTTTTTCCAGCGTTTTGAAATTTAGTCTATTACGTTTTTTGATGCAATTTCTACCTTATTTTCTGATATGGCATCAAAATGGTCCCACACGGCAGAAACCTTTCGTTTTCCCGGAGGCAGCTCCATAGTAGTTGATGGTTGTGATGCGCAAAAGATTAGAGATTCTTTTGGCCGATGCGTCCCGTTGACAGATGCGCTTCCTTATAAACACAATTTGGCGCGTCAATGTCAGTTCGAAACAGTTCCCGTATCGGTCACGTGACTTGTCAAAGCGATGCGCGCACCGACACGGGGTGTTGCTCTATGGGCTCGACACATGCACCGACGCATCAGCGTTGCCGGACCCATCACTACACACAGGTATTTGCATTAATAATAAGTGCTCTCTTCTTGCACTAACAGGGTCCTAATAGTGTGCACGTTGAATGTAAACCCACATTGTAACATTTCTAATTTTTTAAACGTCACCATGTACATTTATTTCACATTTTCTCCAGCTGGCAGTGTCCCTGAATGCAGCACTGGATAGTGATTTTTACTGGTTTAAGCACAGTGCGGGCTAAAATATCCATTCAAAAACATTACGTCGACGTAAAATGGTCTTCTTAATCACAGGGGGTTTAACAGACACACATATTATTCTAATAATTGTGTATACACGGTGTGTGTTTCTTGTTTGCAAGTTTTTTCTAGTTGTAAGTCATGCTAACACCTAGCTAAAGACAGCCGTCGCCTTCTTTTAAACAAATAACTCATCCACCAAGTCAGACTAAGCCACCGTGAGATACTTACTTACTTCTTCCTCTCCCTCTTTCTGTTTTCATACATGTCAGTCAAACGCCTTGAGTTTCCTGTAAGACCGCGCTGAGGGCTGCAGCGCCCTCCGCGCCTATCAACCTCTACCACGTGATCGGCTCATATGACCATATACAGCTGATCATGTGACTCAGAGTTGCAGGCTCACGCTCTTCAGTCAGGTCCACACACACACACAGCTGACCGACCACCTTGAAGAAGTCTCTGTGGTTACAGGTTTTCCTCCGTTGCCACGGAAACGACGTGAACATGAGGTGAGTTTTTGTTTTTTCTTTTACATCCAGATGTTTGTTTCATTCACCCCGCGCGCCGCCAGACACGTGCTCAGCTTGTGGCCAGACTTGTTTTGAAATCCGAGTGACTTGCAGTATTTGAGCTTCACACATCGCCACTGACCCGAGGCCCGTGAGCGTGATATTCATTTTGTAAAATCCTGGCAGGCTGTGGAGGGAAACTCTGGGTGTCCTGTTACTGTGCTACTCCCTGCACTCTGCACACTCCCGGGGCTGCTCGTCGTTTTTCTGCCGGAAATCTCACCGTGTCAGCGGCCTCGGTGGAGTCGACCCCGGGTCTCCTCTTTTTCTCACTCCTTACCTGGAGAAGGGCGCCATAGATGAAGGTACGCGTGCATCCTCATCACAGCATACTGCCACAGCACCGCAGCCGGCAGAGCTTCGTTTGTATTAGTTATATAAGGAGCCACCAATCACTGCTTTTCTTTTTGTTTCAGCCAGGAAGCTGAGTCTGGTAGGAGATCTGCCAGGTGCCAACGTCAAGAGCTATGCCGGGTACCTCACTGTTAACAAAAAATACAACAGCAACCTCTTCTTCTGGTTCTTCCCTGCACTCAAGGTAGGCTCATACTTCTTGTTTCTTTTTTACATCAGGGGCTTTCCAAGTAACAACTCCATTAATGTCACTGCTGCAGTGTGGTGGAGGATCACAAGGACGAGACAGGAAGTTTGAGTAGTCATTCTTGTGCTTGTATTTTTTTTTTTAGGGCTCAACCTCAGGTAATTGTGCTCAGTCAGCCTGTGATAAGATTTGCACCGTGCGTATTTAGTCAGCTGCGGCGCAGGAATGATGGTGAACTTTGTTTTGTGTTGAGGTCACACTTTTCTTAGTTTTTTTTTTTTTTGGTCAAAGCTATAAATCAGTAACCAAACCTCATATCTGTATTTCATACTTTACTGTAGCAATGTCACATGCCGCTCCCGTGACACTGAGTTACAGATCAGTCTTGTGTCTTCGTAGTGCACGACTTTAACATTCATCTTCCTGCATTCAGTCCAATAAGCTTTTTTTTGTTCCATTATTTCAGTGAAGATGCGTGACAGCTGCCACGCAGAGACAGTGTTTACTAATACACATACTGACACATCACCACCACATCAACATGATTTCTGGCTGTCGCATGCAGAGCCAGCAGAGGAAGTGGCCTGAAAATTGTTTTCACTCTTTACTTTAAAAAAAATAAGAAAAAACAACCTTGATTTCAATATTCACAGTCTTAATTTCAATACCTTATTTTCATATTAGGTGACAAAAGACAAAGCTGCATATCATCCTCCCACTGCTAATAGCAATAACAAAAAAAACAACAACAGTAACTATAAGTAACTCATCCCAGGCAGTGTTGAGGGTAGAAGCTCTTCCTGAGCCTCTTGGTGCTGCTTAGGAAGTTGAGTAATAACGTAGCGATGTTCTAAATAACGTGTGGTTTATTCCCTTTTTAACCTTCGTGTTAATAAACTGACCACTGGGTGGTGCTGAGACCTTTCCGTGTGTCCTTCTGTGACCGACAGGCGAACGCAGATAAAGCTCCGGTCCTGCTCTGGCTGCAAGGTGGGCCGGGTGGCACCTCCATGTTCGGTCTCTTTGTGGAACATGGACCGTATGTGGTGTACAAGAACATGACTGGTAAGAAGCATACATGGTCACGTGCTGTAATCTCATTTAATGTAACGTAGCTTGAGCCCTGCAGAGTTTGTATTAGAGCGTTGTTTAATTTCTCTGTTCTTCTTTTTTTTCCCGTCTCTTCGCAGTTGGTTTGAGGGATTACGCTTGGACAGAGAGATATTCAGTTTTGTACATTGACAATCCCGTACGTGTTACTTATTTATCTTTAGACGAACAAAAGCCACAGATTAGCTCATCAGTGTTTTTTACGTGTGAACATTTACTGACAAGTCTTTGAGGGAGAGTGTTGTTGTTTTGTTTTTTTCTAGGTTGGAACAGGTTTCAGCTTCACTGAGGATGACAAAGGTTTTGCTCAGAACCAGGACGATGTTGGCAGAGATCTGTACAGGTAAAACATTGCCATTCAACTCAAGCATAATATCTGTGTCGCCTGGGATTGTCACTAATTTTTTTTTACTATTCTCTTCCTTTTAAAGTGCTTTAATACAGTTCTTCCAGCTCTTTCCTGAGTATCAGTCCAATCAGTTCTATGCAACAGGGGAGGTATGTTTTATTTATACTTTCACTAGACTTCATTTAAATCTATTTAAAGTGTGTTAACCTTCTCTGTCCTCATACAGTCTTATGCAGGGAAGTATGTTCCTGCCATTTCTTACTACATCCACAAAAACAACCCCACTGCCAAAGTGAAGATTAACCTCGTAGGGATGGCTATTGGTGACGGGCTCTGTGATCCAGAAATGGTGCGTCATCAAGGCCATTAAGCAGTCTTGACTTTTAGTTAATAAAACTGGTTACTAAATCTCTGAAAGATGACAGTAATATTTCACTTATTATATTTCAGATGCTGGGTGGTTACGGCGAGTTCCTGTACCAGACGGGCATGATCGATGAGCTCCAGAAACAGTATGTCATCCAGCAGACTGACCTCGGGGTCAAACTCATCCAACAGCAGAAGTGGGTCGAGGCTTTTGGGGTAAGAGATGCTGCAGGCCTCTTTCGTTTGCTGTTAAGATCATTTGTCTAGATTTACACTTTGCCATAAATGCAGTTTTTAATATTTTTTTTCTGATACTCACAACAGAATCTGACAGATTTGTCTTTTTTTTTTTTTTTTTTGTCAACATTTGACTTCAGGTGTTCGACAGCCTGCTGAATGGCGATGTGGAACCGTATCCCTCCTTCTTCCAAAATGCCACAGGCTGCACCAATTACTTCAACTACATGACATGTCGGGTACTTAGAAAAACTGGCAGAGCTCGAAGCTGCCTGAGCAAAAACGGCTGTTCAACTAACTGCTACATTCATGTGTGTACGTTTTTGTGTGGCCCACAGGAACCTGAAGACCAGGAGTACTTCTCCCAGTTTGTGACTCTGCCGGCGGTGCGACGTGCCATCCATGTGGGGAACCTGACTTTCCACGATGGCTCAGAGGTGGAGAAGCACCTTCTGCAGGACGTCATGAAGACCATCAAACCGTGGCTGGGGGTGCTGATGGACAACTATAGGGTGAGGGTGGTGTAGGGTTAGCCACTTGTGTTTGCATATTGGTGTCGTGACATGACAACAGTCTAGGTCACAGTAACACAATTGAATATTCTGACTAAATCAGATGAGATGTGTTCTGTAATCACATTGCTGATGCTGAGATGTATTTTCATCAAGAGAAAGCCCCTCTCACCCCCCTCTAACAGTCTCCTGTTTGGTCCTTTTCTACATACATCCAGGTCTTAATCTACAGCGGTCAGCTGGACGTAATCGTAGCAGCCCCGCTGACAGAGAGGTTCCTGCCTACTGTCAACTGGACCGGGGCGGCTGAGTACAAAACAGCCCCTCGCTTCCACTGGAAGGTTCAGCCCAGCGACACAGAGGTGGCAGGTTACGTAAGACAAGTGGGGGAGTTTTACCAGGTGAGCAGATATAAACGGTCAAAACAACGTGAAAAGTGCGCTGTGAACGCCTGTTTTTTAAATCCTTTTATTGCGTCCTCTTGCCGCGCAGGTCATCATCCGAGGAGGGGGACACATCCTGCCTTACGACCAACCGGCGAGGTCATTTGACATGATTGACAGATTCCTTTCAACGCGGGGCTGGGTATGAAATGTTTTGGTGTCAGTCAAAGCACCTCCACTTTAGACAACACACTGTTGATTACGTACTGTTGATTTGAAAGACTGTAAAGCAGAACGCTGTTGGAGCATCTCTGCGGCTGATTTGTTATTTTAGCAGTTTTGGTTTAGGACGGCTTTGGACTACACTCGGATGAACTACAAACGAAATAAGTTCTCTGAGTATGGATCCACACCTCTGAATGACACATTTCAGATGTTATTTTGGGCGACTCAAATCGTAAAAAATTAAGAGCGAATGATTATGGCACGTCAATGAAAATCATTTTATGTTTGTTTGGGATTGTGTGAGGAGAAATGTTGGTGTACATTTCATTGTATGTCTACACGCCTTGAAGATGAAATGTAATGAAAGAACCTTGTTTTGAAATAAAATGTTTTTTTTTCTAAATCTGAGTGTCTTTAATAATTAGAAAAACAACTTTTTGTAGAGGACTTCTGTTGCAACGTTTTACAGACATGGCAGCACCTGTTGATGAATAGGATTTTTCGTGTCGAGTACTGTTTGCTTAATAAACAAAATGACCACCAGAGGTCACTGCACTCCAAAGAATTGTCATTGGATACCCACAAATAAACTACCACTTCATAAAACTGCTATAATCATTCAATATATATATCTTTTTTAAGTTTGGTTAATTTATTATTATCTGAACTGAGGTCCTAAAAATGATTCACTCAGTAATTCAGTCATGAATTACTCAACATCTCTGGAAAGAGTACAGGGGCCCATTTGCATGTTGCAGAAATGCACAATGTGTATTCATTTCATCCTTTTGGGGCTTTTCAATGTATTTTACACGCTGTGGTGTTCTGTAGTGATTTTGGTAGGATGCCAGAAAGATGTTTGTGTACTGAGGTTAACTGCCATGTTATTTCATCAGGCAACTATCAAGATGTCTAGACAGTTCAATAATTAATGAGTATTCTAAACCTTTAAAGCGTCTAACTATTTAATGAGCAGTTATGCCTCAAGGACAAGCATCGGGGAAATACTGCTGATCATTCGCTTTGAACATCACTTTGTTTTTAATAGAATTTTTCAAATATCGGCTTGCTGCATTTCACGTTCGCACTCTTGATATTTGTTGTACAGGAAATGATTCTCAAGTTACAGGCAGCTGTGACATCCAATCACATCAGTTAGTTGTATGTTACAGAACAAGTGCTTTATTTTCATACCGTAATGTAACTGCAGTGATAACTTTAACATCTGTACAAATGCAAAACAAACAAAACGAAAAAAAAAATGGAGATAATGTCATTACAGACACAAAAAAATGTACAAAGTTATGCAGGCAAGAATGGATTCATCAGTTCATTACATATAAACAATGTATTTAAGCGCTGAAATGAGCCTCGACATACAACAAAAGGCAACAAGTGCTATGCGAACATTATTTACAGACATGTACCACACATTTACTCCCTTCAAAAAGAAAGGTGGTTGCATTACATGTACAGGATTACAGAAATGAATGACATTATGTACAATATTTATAGTTTTAGATTTAAAATAATACAATTAGAACATCATTAATGTGTAGGAATAATTCTCCACCGCTCACAAAACCACACAGACACACTCACACCGCACGTCCACCTGTCCTTTTTGTCTGCCTCTGCAGTAACAGATGTCTTTTTTTTTTTTTCTGAACCTGGATCCACTGTTACAAATGAAACTAGAGACTCTCATATCTAACTCTAAAATAGCGACAGTCTCCAAATGATTCCAGTTGAAAGATTGAGGTCATTTCCATATTTTCACATGCAAAAGGTTATTTTGGAATGGTCTAATGATCTAAATATGTTTTTTAAAAAAAAACGAAAATAAGGCAAGCTTCAGTTCAAAGGGTTGGTACGACAAAGCCCTTTTCGAGAGAGTCGATTTCTCTGTCTCATCAACACACACGTCAAACTTCACACAGTGACTCTAAGGTTAAGACGTGACATTAACAGTCCGAATGCTTCGACAAAACTTGAACGCAACCCATTATGAGGATAAAGATATTCCATCTTTGATAAAACTGGAGTTTTTTTTCCAGAATAAAAAAAAAAGGGCACAAACTTAAATGGTGCAGGGTCCTTTTAACTGAGTCTCATTCTACAATACGAGCTCTAGGTTCTTCTATCTATAGACATGTGATGCATGCCAGGCACAGTGTCGCCATAAAGCCAAACACAGTTAAGTTTCTCGCTGGTGTGTGAAAAAAGGGGATCACTGAGAATTACTCGGACCTTAATATGGCTATTCTACCCTCTGGCATGACAGAGGACAAAGTGCATAGACAGCTCTGCGATCGCTCCACCTGTCAGTGGAATGTATTTCGTCTATCCTACTGCAAAACACAGTGCATTATGGTCATCATGCTAATGAATCAACATTCCTGGTCATAGGAAATGAGAGAGAAAGAGCAGTCGTGGTCAACATTAGAAGGCATGAAGTTCCAAGGCTGGAAGGGAGATTAAAAAAAAAAGAAAAGGTAAAAGCCTATATCATTATCAGTACATTTATCATCAATGTGAACAGCACAGGAGGAAAGAGAGGAAGAGAAATTGATGAAGAGGTCAGAGGTCGAATGGAAAATGGATATTTTTCTCCTTGGTCAGCTGCTCTTACATGCAGCAGACATCCATGACATAGCCAATAACGACGACAACAAGAAACCTCATGACTAACACACTAAGAATTAAACAATTTGATTGCTTGGAGAAAAGAGAGTGGCAACAAAAGATTTTTTAAGAAAGATTCAGGCACATTGTGACATTTTGGAAAGCCCAGGCATAAACCGCTCCTCGTTAGAAACTGTAAAACACTTTGCCAGTTGCTGGATGCCAATCAAAAAACATCATGCTCCCAGTCTCCTTCTCGCACACTTTTTTTTTTCTTCTTTCTTTACACACCTGCTGAACTTTGTTCTGCAGGGGAAAGAAGACATAACACAAACACATGATATGCATAACTCACATGCACGCTCAGAACAACGCAGACACACGCAATCGAATGTTATAGTCATTTGGGATTTGAATTTGATTTGAATCCAAAATGTGGATCCAGCTGCACAAACACACACACACACACACACAAAAAAAGAGGCCTCAATAATTAAAGCTTCAGTTGGTCCTGGAGAGCGTAGGAGTTTGTTTCAAACCCCTGAGCTGCCTCACTGGTATCACAGTGTACAGTTCTGTAGCTGTAACAGCATCGTATGTCCTCGGGACCAGAGTGGCTTGGCCGCGCTGATCATAATGTGGACACACAGTAGAGAAGAAGATCAATACCTGCAAAGTATCGAAGAGGATCAATACCGCAAAGTATTGCTCCCATTTGATCATGTTTTCACCGTCATGCTGTCCTTTATAACACTCTTTAGGAATATCGCCGACAGGGAAAAGATTAACAGTCATATACGTTCCTAGGAAAAAAAAAAAAGGATTACACCTGCTTGCATATTCGTGTCTTCAAGACATCATGGTGACAGGCAGAAGAAAACCTAAAGGCAGCAACACCCCGCTCACTTAAGAGTCTGTCGCGTACACTCAACATACGGTTTACTTGTGATATTCAGAGAATGATTTGACTCGTTTCTCAGTCCATCAGGCATACAGAGATGTAAGGTTTGCTTATAGAGATGACAGTCTGAGGCTAATGTCTCTTTCCTCTGGTTCCATGACCACCGTGGTCCATTTTGTACCATTACGCAACAGAAAACAGTCACTTTAAATGCTGCATGAGATTTTCAAAAAACTCCCTTTTCGCTAAAAGCACAAAAAAAAGAAAACAAGATTAAAAAAAGAGGCAACAAACCATCGAACATTTACGCGTTAATAGGGTCGGTCTATAAAAATACATACTGTAGCTACTGTATAAAGAACAGCCTTGTGGGCCTTTGAGGTTTTTTCTTGATGGAGGAGGGGGGTGGGGGGGGGGGGGGGGGGGGGGGCAGCATGTGCAGCTGGCAACCCTCAGAAAGCAGGGTAATGGGGAGGGGGGTGGAGTCTGGGGCTACAGCCGGGGTATAGTCTCTCCTGTCCCTAGTGGATGGGGTTAATGTCTGTGCGGTGGTTGGCCTGCCCGTGCACACTGCTGCCCCCTACGTTTGTGGTGGAGGTGGTGATGGTGTTGTGCTGAATGACCTGCTGCTGGGAGCATGCTGGCGCTGGACTGCCTGCCGGACTGCTCTCTGGACCTGAGGAGACAGCAGAGACATCAGTGAGGATGGACAACATGTGCGGACAGTATGTCCGTGTGTGTGCGTGTGTGTGTGTACGAATGTAAAAATATACCCTGGCCTTCAAACGCTACACTGAGGCTTCAAAACATAATATGATAGTAAAATGAATTTGATAAAAAAAATAAACACAGACCAAATCTCATTATTGTAAAAAAAACAGCTTTATTAGCAGATCAAATAAAATACATGACAAACTGAATTCTCACACTTCACAGTCTCACCTGTCATCCAAAAATAGGCCATAAATGGATAACACAAAAATGGAAAAGTGAATCACTCAACTCCATAAACACGCCTGATGACTTTTGGACACATTGAAGGTGACATCTGTACACAAGCTAGACTCATCGATGAATGTCTCTCCCAGCCCAGTCTGGGAGTTGGCTCTCTTATGTATAAAAGAACCATTCAGCCAAAGGGGATGTGAGCCTTATTTTCCTGTGCTAAAGCCACACAGGGAGGTGCCTTATCCTAATTACATGGAAATGTCACTTGTATCCGTATCAAAGGGTGGGGCTCTGATGTCATGTGCGGCGGAGCTGAGGCTGAGGCACTATAATAATCAGTGAGATCCTGGGACATCCATGAGAATTTGGATGCCAATGCGCAGCCTGTGACGTCTTTCTCACGTTGAGCCTTGGCTGCCTCTGTGTGCGGAGGTGCGGTAAGATGGAAAAACAGGTCTCATGCGGGATTCAGACTACCAACTCCCAGTTCAGGCCAGTCCAGTGTGCAACACCCATATGTGAACGGAAGAGTCCTGCAGCGAGCGTGGGTGCTGGATACCAGCACATAGGAGCGAAGAGCCTTGGCAGTCGCTGTGTGTCCATCACAGTTCAGTCTGCAGAGTTTAAAGCTTTCCTCTGGCAAGACAACTAACGAGCATTCCCACAGCGGTGCTATCTGCGCCGTGGGTCTAAGGCACACAGATGAAGGTGTGTTTTTGGTCATATTCCCAAGTGTGTGTGTGTCTGTGTTTATGTTGGAGCTACTCACTGAGGTAACCTTGGGACTCTTTCTGCATAGTGGTGATGGGGCAGTCCTTGTGTGTGAGGAGAAGCTGCTTGAGTTGGGTCACCTCGTTCTTTAGCATGGTCACTTCATTCTGAAATGTAGGAATAGCACACATTTTATCCACAATTACAGCAGGCTGCTCCTTAATGTCCTTCTTAACTATTGGTATCAGTGTATGGATAACAAACGGTGCAATCCCATTGCCCAATCGCAATTCCATATTTATTTATATGGTCATCAGGATTATTTTATATGTTGGATTGGGTTTAAGATTTTTAACAGAAAACCTCCTGTGTGATACATTTGGAATATGGACTTTGAAAGATGGGGCCTTTTAAAGGCAGGGAGGATCTAACTGCTCTTCAGTTGCATGATGGGAATTGTAGGTGTCTAGATTTTTTGGACCTCTGCTGCTTTGATTTTTTTTTATTATTTACTGTTTCTTGTGAACCACTTTAACAGAAGTGCAACACTAAACCGCTTTTTGAGCCGCTTTAAGATAACTGCAAAGATTCTAAAATTAACATTAATAATAACTGAGCGTGAGGTGTTTCTTTTTAAAAATATCAGTCCAACGCTGACAACATCCAACTGATCTTGTCACAAACTTGATGCCATCATCTCTGCTGCAAAATAAGATAATATCAAGAAGTTCTTAATAAAGAACTGCTTCAAAA
This sequence comes from Nibea coibor, assembly GCA_023373845.1. NCBI lineage: Eukaryota > Metazoa > Chordata > Actinopteri > Sciaenidae > Nibea > Nibea coibor. The sequence continues at coordinate 13,684,045 of CM041726.1, forward strand.
ATACACACTGACTGTTCTTGTTGTTGTGCAAAGATTTTAGATTGCAGATTTTTAAACACCTGGAGTTGATTGTGTACCTGAAGCTGCATGTTGGTCTGAGTGAGCTCTTCCGCTTTCTTCTCTAATGACATCACCCACACTTTTCTCTTCTGCCTGCATCTCGTTGCTGCCGCTCTGTTCCGCTCCAGAAACTTTCGCCGGCGTTCATCCGGATCCTCGTCCACTACTCGCCTGCGCCGCCCGCCGCTGGGGGGCGGAGACTGCAGCGTCTGCGTGGGCTGCATCTGCTGGGTTGCAGGTGACATCTGAAACACAGGATCGGGGGAGGGAGCGGGTATGAGCATCAGTGAGCTCTCTGATGAGTGTCTGTCACCATCCAACCAGACGTGTAACCCTTCTAACACGCCAGGTAAACAGCCAGCCGCCTGTCTGTTTTCGCACACTGCCCTCGAAGCCTCAAAACAAGCATCTATACATTACCTCCTGCAGCTATTCCACGTCTGGCAACTTCCCCAAAAACAACATCTGGTTGTGCCACGTGCCCTGTGAGTCGGGCTGTGGGCGTCTGGAGTGACAGAGTGAGTGAGTGACTGGGCTGATTCACCAGCCTGCCCACCTTGTTAAAGAGGTGTCAGGAGGCAGTTTTCCACCGCCCACTTCCACTCAGACTAACACCACCAGACGGAGTCAAAAGACTCGTTTCTAAAACTGTACGTGCACTGACGGATCTTGACATACATTTGGCAAGGTCAAATGTTTTCAGTTCTTCAGATCATTACCATTTTTATGTGAACCATGGAAAATACAAGCCGCTTTAATGGCCACTGTGCCTAAAGCGAGTGTTGTTTTAATGCTTTAATGATACATTTAGAAATACAGTGAATTGCATTACTTGATGTCTGAATGTCCTTCATCCAAAATGCTCGGTATTACAGAGGACATGTGACAATGCAAGGACAAAGTGTAGTGCATCATGTTATTTTTTAATGCTGTGAGCAATACTTTTAAACGTTCAATTAACATTAAACCAAATATATTCCCAGCTAAGATGTTCCAGCGCTATTAGCCAAGGCTGTCTGTCTGCTCACCATCAGGACCAGCATTTATAAAACTTCGACTGCACCTGGAGCATGTTGTGATCACGTAACGGCGGCTTGGCAGCGAATGACGGCGTGGAGCTTTCTCCTTAAAGACAGTCCTGAGCATCTTTTATAAAGGCCACTTTGTGGCCTCTTCCTGACCCTTTACCTCTATGGCAGGCGTCCGACACTGACCTGTAGCTGACCAACCTCAAAGCAAAAAATTACCTTTGAGATGGTTGCCAGGAAACTACTTGGCATTATGGCTGCAGCAAGGGAAAATGTGCTCCTTCATTGACTTTCTGTGAATTTGAAGCATCATTTCAGCTATACCTCTATACTAAACCGCTAATAGCTGCCTTCAAAATTGCTCAAAGAGCTACTAAAGCGCTGCCTTGTTTTAGTTATGGTACCTATACAGTGGCTTCTAGCTATATGAGAGGTTTTAATGTGCAGTGCAGTTAATGTGTTATTGAACTTGTGGCTCTGCCTTTGAGCTGTCTAAAAGCCTCGGTTCCACAGGGAAGGTGCTTTGCTTACATGTGAAGAAGAGTGCATTGGAGGGTGCGGTGAGGTCTGGTGTGGGTGCCCGGGATGGAGGTGGGGATTGTGGGAGTTGTGATGGGGGTTGTGTCCCTGCGGGTGGTGGTGTCCACCCTGGCCGTGTCCCTGGCTGTGATGATGATGGCCGTGGTGCTGGTACGCGTGCGGAGGAGCTTGCAGGTGCTGGTGCGGGTGCGAGTGCATGTGGTGGTGGGCGCCTTGCTCCTGCCGCGATGACATCATCTCCATCATGTGGCCCATGGAGTTCATGTTGCCGTTGGCGATGGCACCTGGGTGGTGTGAAAGTGCAGCCTTCAGCCTCTGGGAAGACAAAATGGACACCACACCCGATATTTAACACCATTTTCTGTGATTTTTTTTTGTACACGTTCTCATCTATCAGTGTGCTGGTAATCAACAGTTACAGAGCGGCTGCTGACTAGGAGATGATGAATGGCTCCATAAATCCATATGTCAGGAGAACAAATCAAAGCCACTTAGGCTGTCCTCTGTCTCTCCTTCAGTCTTGTCATTCTCCTGCTTTACGTTCTGTGATTGCCATCCCACCAGTCCCTCCTCTTCATATTCCTAATAGCCTCCCTCTCCTCTATGCACATGCGTGTGAGTGTGTGCGTGTGTGTGCGTGTCTGCCCATGAGATGAACTTGCTGGCAAGGTGTGAGCCTCAGACTGCTCCCTCGCAGTTTACCAAGCTGGAGGTTTGTTTCTTTAACCGTGCGGTCTACTTAGTCCTGACTGAGTCGGTGTCTCTGAGCGGCCTGGGAGGGAGACCAGAGGGAGGCTCCCTCAAGGTGTGCCTGTGTTCCTTGTGTTTACTGAATGCACCTCTCCTCAAGAGTCTGTTTTTCTGGGCATCACATAAAGACAACCGCAAGACCAGGAAAAAAATCCTACTCCAAATATACAAGAGCCAATATATGTCTTCTGGCTTCGTCTGTTGCACTCAAACCTAGACAAAATTTAAAACATCCATGTCTGAACAGGCTTATTTACATTTGAACTCCTTCAGGAATAACAGGTTGAGAGAGTGTTGAGACGGCTGAAACTTTGATTATTGCACATCTTTTTACCACATGAACTTCTCACGTGAATAAATACTTTAATAAACTTAAATACTGAAATCCAGTCTTAGAAGCCGTCTAAAATCAATCTAAAAGTCACTTTTAGCAAAACAATAGCAGCAAAACTGGAAACAAAGGCATTCATTTTAAGGCTACTGTTGTGAATTCCACAAAGTTTTTTTTTATTCTCTTTCCCAGTGCTCTCTTTCCTCGCTCTCCTCCCTTCCCCCCTCTCCCAGCTGCTGTCAGTAAGTCCACGCTGTGTCCAGGGCTCCATATCTTTTAACAACCTTCACATTCATGATTCCCATAGGGAATGGCATCCAGCTGGTCTGGATCACTATACTAGGACACGACCGGAGCACAACATCGGCCCTCCGCTCCTCTCACACACTGTCCATGGGTGGAAAGCTTTTTACCAGGAGGGAGGAAACAAGAGTCATATAAATCATTTTAGAAGTGGAATAGTCAAAAAAGAGCAAACCCCTCTGGATTGCATTATATTTACAAATTCTAGGTGTTTCTGAAAAAGATTTACTATTTACTTGTCTAGCTGCCTGTCTCTTTCCATAAACAGCATACGAGATATAGAGACCTGCACATGAAACCGGCACACTGAAATTATGACCTTGTCAAGCCTGTTTTGGCTGAGTATAGTTTCTGCTTGAGGGATGCCTGACATAGTGAAACAGCGCAACACTTCTGCTTCTATGTTTTGCCCCTTGTAATGAATGTTATTTTAAATGTCCTTTATCTCAATTTGATCACGCCCTAATTCATGCTGACCACCTTCACCACATCCTCAACAGCATAACACCCAGGGGCCACAGCCCTTCTTCTTTGTGGCCACCGAGACAGGGGTTAAAATACCACCGAGGCCACACTAACACACAACGGGTGGGCAGCTGTCCCCAACAAAAGGCAGCCAGAAGCCTCAGACGTACTACTGTTATTACCAATAGTATAAGTTACAGCCTGCACATGCTCAAAGTATTTGTACTTGATATCTTTCTAAACATGGTATAAAGGTGCAGAAATAACAAACAGCTAGTCGACATACAACTAAACCAGAAACGGACAGAAACCAAAACAGAAAAACGGATTCAAACAAGCTTGCGGATATCAATCATAGTCACCAGTGTTGACAAGGACATCTTCCATGTATCACACGATGAATTCTGAGGTTGACAGCTCTGACTAAACACCTTCCCTTCAGCCTCCAGCTTGTCAGTCAACACAGGAGAGGTGAGGCCCACCCCTCTTGTGAAACAGAAAACCAATCAGGGTTTGACAATCTCCTGCCACTTAGTCACGGAGCAGGCAATCACCTGAATGAGCAGAAGCCAGAGGAATCTGCAGGCTGCCTCTCTGTGCTGTGTTTCTGAGGGCCTAGTAAAGATGTCTATGTGCGTTTAGGATGCTCATCTGGGGCTGCCTGACTCCCTGCCAACAAGGTGTCGAGGGAGAAGGACAGAGAGGGTAAAAGGGAGGTGAAGGGGGACAGTGAGAGAGAAAGAGACCAGGGGCGGGGGGGAGATTAGATGGCTTCTAGTGTCTCCTCCCCACACACCATCAGCCCAAGACAGCGAGTGCTCATTTATCAGTGTCTCTGAGAGCTTTCCAGCTGGCAGTGCAGCGCTATCTGTTTATTAATTGAATTAGCCTGCATTTGAAGAGGCCCAAGAGTGTCAGAGTACAGAGGCGGGTCAAAGAGCTGAGGGGCCACTCGAAAGCCTTAGTGGTGATAGTCATAAACAGGAAAGAGACAAAACAAGAGAAAAGGACGTGCAAGATTAGAGGACTGACACGACCCACACCCGGTTTCAAACAAAATTTGATAACGTAAGATAATATTTACATTGTTGAACAAAGAGTGCATATCTCAAGCAAAACTTGTAACAACCAGCTCCAAGAGATGGAACATACAGCAAGGGAAGACAACAGACTACCTAAATAATTTATATTATATATCAACACACTCAAATTAAATAGTAGACTTTAAAGAAAAAAGCCACAGCTCGGATTGTGAAAGAGAAAGCCCTTACCGTGATCAAACTTCTTCCCGAAGCTATCTCTGCACAAGTGCCTGTTACTGCTCCATCTGGAGTTGAGACTCTAGCTCGGTTAAACCCAGCCTGGCCAAAACTTAAGTCTTTGTATCCAGAACCACAGTGACGCAACTACGGGACGTTAGCAGAGCGATGATGAGCAGGCTGTGATTCTTAAACACCTTCATCAGCTCCCTAATGACTCTTTAACACATGGTTGTACTTCCCCAGACTGTGCTAAGCACAAGAACTTAACCACCACGTGCATTTTACTCTAATAACACACACACACACATACAAATACAATTCTCCTGCAGCAACATGGCTGCTACAGAAAACAGTCATTAAATCAGTGCAGGTGTTAGCCTGTGGCAGTACAGGGCGCTCACAGTCTGTCCTACCACTGTCTGGCCTGCTGTTGTTGAAAATTGGAAAAACACGGCAAAGACACAACAAGATTATGTGTAGTCCGTGACACAATTACGACGTGTTGGCTTCTATCAGGACAAATCTATAAACCAGCAGCTTATATGCATGTAATCACATTGCGTTGACACCACATTTCATGCATTCTGTAAGTGTACTTAAAGTAGTAAGTCTATTGATTTTCCATTGTGAAAACACAATCCCTGATTCAGCCATCTTTTGCCCAGAGGGCAGCTATCTCCTCTCAGACCTTTGCCCCCTGACCTTTCCACTCCCACTCCTTTTTTTTAGGCCTCTCTCATTTATGTGGTTTCAGGGATACCAGGTGATCACCCATTAATGATATTTATTAATGGCTGCTTCCTCTTTGACACAAGGGGCTTTGAGTGATGTCCCTGTGAGTGCTCTGGGCACATCCTGAGAACACACTCAGGTTTCTCCTCGCCAGATGACTTCATATCTATTAACCCTGGGCGGAGGAAGCGAGAGCACGGAGCAGGTACAAAGGGAGGAGACCACGCCCGTCTCAGGATGGGTAAATCAAACCCGTTGAGGTCAGGGTGAGCACTTTTATTCCCCTTAAAAGTGGAGCAGTGTACTATCAGGGGACCTGTGGCCCTCTGGCGCCTTACAGCAGGTTAGAAAGATTTAACCAGTCTGTGGAGTCAAAGTTTAAGTGCAAAAAAGAACACAGTTTGCAATGGAGATCTTCCTCTTCACATTAGAGCGTCCACTGAGAAACATTAAAGCTTCTGTCTGTCTCTGTCAGACATTTTTTTTTAACACTTTACTAGCACAGTGATCACGTGTAAGCACACAGAATTTCTAATCGCGGAGTATATCATAGCGGTAATTTTCCTAGCAGTATTTTTTTGTGGGTCTAGACCCCCTAACTTGGACTCTGAACCCGACATGGGTTCACCATCTGCAGTTGAAAGCCGGAGTTTGGCTCTGCCGCTTTGCCAAGCACTCAGAGGATCTAATTCCATCCTCCTCATCTCCACCACCGCCACCACTACCCACCATGCCTGTCTGCAAAACCCACTCTCTGTGCCCTAAAACTCCACACCCCCATTAGTTCAATTTTATTAGATTTCCCTCTCGCCCAGAGAGGCAGTAACATCCCCCCCTTCTCTCTCTCTCTCTCTCACACACCTCTTCCCTGTTCCTCCACCCCCTCTCCCTCCGCTTGCCAAGAGCTGGGGACTGTTAAACTGATTTCCTCAGGGAACGGCAAAGCAGACAGTCTGATGGGAGCGCTGGGCTGTAATGTCGCCCCCTCTCTCTCCGCTCTCAGGTTCTGGGCCAAGCTGATCAGAGCCGGGCTGAACAGAGCCTCCCTGTGGTTCCAGACACAGACGGGTAGATGGACAGAGACCGGCTGTTCTGCCAAAGCCCGACGCTCTGGTGGTGCTCGGAGGAACCGTGGCAGTATGGGCGCAGCGAGACACACGCCCACTGTGGAGCATGCTCCAAAGCATGCGCTCATACTCTTGGCAGCTTCTCCACCCTGTCAAGTTAATGGATGGGCCTCTGACTCCAGTCTGTATATCCCCACTGTTCCCTCTATTGTAAAGCCCTGCTCCAGTGCAGCCTACATGGTTATCACTACACCCACTGCCACAATCTTGAATACAGAGACCGTCTCAGAGTGAGCGAGACAGGCAGGGCATGAATACAATAATAAACACGGACATATATCTTAATTTGTTGCATCAAAAGCGACAGGCAAATTATGTGTCATGTTAATAAAAGTAGCTTGAAATGTGATAACTTGACTCCAACACAACTGCAAAGATGCTTAAAATAGCGTAGCTCATGCTGCCTGTGTATTTTGGCTGCAACCGGACCCTTAACTTCTTTGACACTCACTGTTTATGTGTAAATTGTAATCGGTGTTCCGGTTTGTGTTTGGATTTTTCATTCAGACCATGTCCTGTGATAATAAATGTCTCAACATATTCAACATATGTACATTGTTGGATTAGGCTCACACAGTGTTGAGACACAGAACAGGCACGAGATTCCTCTTCTGCTCCAACATGTCAAACTGACTGAGCAGCAATCTTTTGTCCCGTCAAAGAGAACAAATATAAAAAGAAGAAGGCTGTTAACTTTGATCACCGCGCTGAGGACAAAACAAGGACGTCTAGAAAACAGAAGCGGGTCTCACCCGTGAGCATTAACTGCTCATTCGTCAATACTGAGTCCACTTTATCGAACTGAAAAATCTCTGACCCCTCAGACTTTTTTCCAATCACCCCTCCGGTGTCTGAGCGGTTATTTCGAAGTCCGCTGAGTATGTCGGTCACTGCTCAGGCTCCAGGGGGGCTCATGGTGGCTGGTCCAGTCCAGTCTGGCCCGTGTGGTGATGGCAGCTGGTTTACCCAAGCTTGGCTCTACCGGAGCCCCGTCCCATTGACGGGCCCTGAACCATGACCAAATGGCCTTCACATACAACTCCCATCAGCAGAGCTAAAACAACACACAGTCATCCAAAGACAAACAGATGCGACACTCTGCGCCACAACTGCCACCCTCGTCCATAACCCCACCCACAGACATGCAGTGGGTTAGGCATACAAGAGCACACACACACGTAATCGCTCAAATATAAATGAACCAGTATATACAGTCCTTAAAAGACCTTGCTGTACTTTTATAACTTTCAGCTGTTAAAGTTCAACTTTTTTAGGTTTTATCTACATTTGTTTCAACTAGGAAGTTCTCACAAGCGTTCCTCTTATCTTACTCTCTAATTTTTATGACTTGGTGTATCAATGCAATCCTTTTCTAACTGACTCTGTGTAGGTAGATAAACTGGGTTCAGATGTTACTCTGACAAGGGGATTAACTTCATTTTTACTGGTTACTGTGGGTTGTTTTTGGGTTGCTAGCCTTTGTCACCATATATTCTCCTCTTCCTAGTCTCTTAGTTATTTGAACATGATCACACGTTGTTGTATTAAGTGCTACTAAATAATGTAGAAAAGAAAAGAAATCCCATACATCATATCGCATTGCTTACCTTCTGCCAGGCTGGCTCTCTAATGTGAAAATGCAGCAATCTCTCACACTTGTGTTTGGCTAATATATCACTACAAGGTCTAATGTTATTCTATAGTTCAGCAGGGATGTGTATGGAGCTAGAAGTGACATAAATTAACCTGCGAAGCAGTGTGTATAAATGGAGCAACTGTGTCAGAGCACATTGTTCATTATTACAACAAACAATCCTATTGGTGAACAGGACTAACAAAGCCTGTCAGATGAGATGCAGGACATCTTGAACCACAGCATGTCCATTTACTTTGATTTACTAGTACTATATACAATATGTCTCAGTGTGGTTCCGGCAAACCAAACACTTTGGCACTGGTAACATAGTGGAAGCAGTGAGAGAGGGGCCCCTCTATGGTCTGTGTCCAACACTGATAAACTGGCAGACACACATTGATCCAGCAGCTCTTCGGCCCTGCACTACACTCTGCTAAAACCACTCGCCTCCATAGCAATAGAGAGAAACATCATATGTTTAACATCTGCAAAGCTTTCTTTGCATCCAAGACTGTGATCTCTGCGCAGCTCCGTATCGCAGCACATCTTGCCTTGTGTCTTGCGTCCCGTGTCCCGTTTTGACTGATGTTTATCGCACGCCCGCATGTTTACTTAACTAGTCACACATATGTACAGAAAAGATCAGTATCAAATACTATGTGCAAACTCTAACTTCATGGTTTGTTTTAGTCCACTTAGTCCTCATATGTGGTTTGAGTCCAAGGACGGGGTTTGTCAGAGAGGGTGCCAGCGCACTGAAAGGGAGCACAATCGCGAGTGTGCGCACAAACATATACAGTACACATAGGCTCTAGAGCTGAGCGAAGAGAGCCTGCAGATTCAGCTGTGCTCTTAGCTCACCGTCCCTCTCCAATGACATCATAGCCTGACAATGCCACCATTCATACAGATGTTGCTTACAAAACCTGGAGTTAGACTCCTATTGTGTGTGCTGCTCCTCCCCACAACAAGAGGTATAGCCAGAGGTGCTCCCCTACTACGGAGAAGGAAAATGAATGGAACACGTAATAGGGTTACCGCGTATGCTAATGGTTTAACTGCTTACAAATGACTTCATACTGAGCTAATCGCTCAATCAATCACCGTGTAACAGAGCTGAAAACGGACACATCCGTAGCTGCTTCAGAAGTTTTCCTTTCTTTGAATTTCTGAGCTGAATATGCATGTAGCTTACTCGTTTTTCACATGTTCGCTGTTGAGGGCAAAACTTGATCTTTAAGCCTATTAACCTAAATGCCTGTTGCAATTCTGTAACTCTGGTGAAACGTGAGAACAGTGAGGGTTGTGTAAATGAAATGTAAAAAGCTACAGAAACACTTTGATTATTGGTCCTCCTGTGTCCTATGAAATGTTTCTTTAAGAGACGCACTCCTTTTTTTTCCCCTCCTCAAGTAAAAAGGAGTACATTTAGAGCATGCCAGGAATTATGTCATCCACCCATCTAGTGCCAGCTCCACAGCTAAGAGAGCTGCAGTGAAGGAACATATAGTATTGTTTACCTCATAAAAAACTCAGCACCTAGCCTCATGCTTAGTGACAAATTTATTGTCCTTAGTAACAATGTAAACAATAGATAATTGGGAGATAATAAATAACACATTTTCATACACCGGCCCCGCTGTCTGAAATTAGCAGGCGAGCGGGATGTGTGGAAAGCATGGAACTCATTTAAAAAGGGACGCAAAAAACAATGCTGAATTCCTCCACTTTAAAAAGAGTCCCACTGACATGAGCTGAGTCATGTCCCATAGTTGGCACTGGCAGATGTTATTTAGAACCAGCTAGATAAGGCCTTGTTCGGGCTTCCCTTGTTACAGATGAGGAATGATAGTGAGCGTCTTTCATCATACAAACAAAGATATCAAACGATCTGAGCAGGAGAGGAAGGTTTTTGGGGGAAAGTATAGTGCACGCACGTACACGTGTGTCTTTATAGGGTGGAAGTAAGGAATCACATTTATTCTCAGCAGTTTGTGAACAATGTAACAGTGCAATATAATGAAAGATTATGTATGTATTATTGTAGCTTGGCATACAGGTAAATAAAAAGGCTGACTCACGTTAAACACACACTAGGTCTGGCTAATATGCTAAATGCTAACATGCCATCCAGCAGTGCTTGTGGAGGATGCCGCTGTGATCTTTATATTGTTTATGCACAACCTAATATTACTTGTTGTATATGTATGTGTTGTATTTGCTGTGGTGTCCATAGTTTAGTTGTTTGATTGTGTGAGTTTTGTCTTCTTTTCTGGTTAACTGCAGTAATGCTACGCTGAGGAGGGCAGTTCTATAATTGATAATTGTTTGCATGCACACAGGCAGCGAAGAGCCATCAATAGACAAGGAGTATATTGTTGTTTGGACATAAGGGCCTTTTGGTGTGATGTGTATTTGCTGACATGTTAATGCACTTAATGTTGTATCCTGAGCATGTTCGGTAACCTTTTCTCTCGCTTTCACTTTTAAAAAAAAATGTAACACTCAAGATTTATTGCCTTTTAATTTTATCTGAACACATTTTTGCAATAATTTCACTTTTACTTGAGTAAGCTCATCCTGTGCCTCCTCCACATATGTATGCACGTGTGTACATCTCACTTGTTTTCAAGTACCTGACTGTCCGTGTGTGTATGAACGTCTGCGGCTGTCTAACAACGTGACACCGTGCGAAGAGGATGACACAGAGCTGGAGCAGTCAGTGCATGTGTGTGTGTGTGTGTGTGTGTGTGTGTATGTGTGTGACTGTTCGCGAGGCCCTGTGGAGAACTGGCTCTGAACGTTGATGTAATGCTTTGGCCGGCGTGCTGTGGAACTTGGCCTCCTCTCTGCACCGTTTCCTCTACGCTGCGAGGGTCAACTATCCCACAACCTCCAGCACACAACACGCACCATTCTATTCCCCAGACCACAACAGAGCAGAACACAACCACACCCGGCACCATGAGCACCCAGTCCTTCACAAGAAGAAAAACACTTGAACCAAAACTAATAAAACACTCCAATCGCAGCAACACTCCCAGACAACAAGCTAAAAGCAATAAGGGAAAACATACAAGTCGGTTACTACACCACCGGGCTTTGCTGTACCACTTAAACGATGGCACTTAAGGAGAAAATCAGAGATAGAAGAGAACAAAGATGAGCACTGATGTAGATACAGTCTTTGGCCCAGAGAGCACAAACAGAGAGCTTAGAGCGAGATATGAGTCCCCAAGGGGCCACAGCAGTCCTTCGGCTCATTAACTATTTACACCAGAGACAGGCCTCCCTGCTGCTCTGGCCCACCACAAAATCAATTAGCCTTCATTAGCCCAGGCTCTGGGCATGCTTTCTCTGACAGGGGAGGGTTAATACTGCTACTGGGGCCTCCAGTTACCACAAAATATCAAACAATCGCAAACACACGTATGGGCGTGCATGCATGCACAAAAGTAGAGGGGCAAAGGAAACCGTGCTGAGAAGAAGTCCTTTCATGTCACTCACAAACGGTGCCTCCAATTTCTCACTCTCGCTCACTGTTTGGTGTCTCAGAATATCAATACCATCTCTCGCCTTTCAACTCCCCTGCTCACTCTGCCTGTCTATCTATTTCCTTCATGTCTATCAAAGTCCCACTCAATCCCCCTCTCTTCTCTCGCAATGTAAACGTTGAGCAGAAAGAGTGCATCCAGGTCCGTGCCTCGGGGGTGTGGGGTTACAGTGCGGAGATTTCCCATTGGCGGAAAGTCAACATGGTCGGGGTAATGCGATTAGAGCCGGATTGAGAACGTCGCTGGGGACACATGGGCCTGATCATGGCCCAGTTATCCGATAGCGAGGCCGTATTTATCGACCTGGCCCGGTCGAGGATATTACAGACATTAGAGACCCCGTCTATGCTTATGAAACCCTCGCTGGAGATCGCACCCTGATAACACAATTAGTCTCTCACTTTCTGTCCACAATCATGGAATTCCATCAGTTGCGTTCAGACATCAGGGATCAGAATCTCAATTGATCCACATTTGGTTGCCTGTGCCTTGTGTCTCAACTAACCAGAAAGTTGCATGGTCGAGGGCCCTGTTGCAATTTAGTGACTGCATATGTTTATGGGAGGCCTAACAGAGCATTTACAATTCAATTACAAAGATAGGGGGAGGGAAAAAAAAAGAGTAAGATGTGTCTGGATGACGGCCAGAGGAGAGATAAGCCTAATACACTAATATTGTGTTACCCCAGCGTGTTACCATAGGAACAGTTGAAGAGATTCAAAAGACTACAAAGACGATCAATCTTGAGAGAGCAGGAGGAAGAGGGAGAATTAAATGCCCTGGGAATGCTCCTGCTCTCCTCTATCAGAGCAATAACTCTTCTAATGACCTCTGCTACCTCCTCCCTCTCTCTCTCTCTCTCCCTCTCTTTCAAGATGTTTCTCTCCAGCAAACTCAGCTATCAGCGAACCATTCCAAACACAAAGAGCAGCCAACGGGTTGTGATTTTTTTGATATCCAAGTCATGACACTTGCTCTTGTGAAGCCTCTTTCATTATCAGAGTTATTTATTTTGAAAACAAGGGTTGGCTGACGGTCATGTTGCTACAGTATTTATCAATTCATATCACCTAGAGTGTAGAACTGTTGATGCATTTTACATTAATCAAAGCTATACTATCAGTCACTGCCATTATTATTAGCAGCACAAGCATGTAAAGTCAGGCCGAGTGGAAGTCTTCTTTCTCTCCAGCTTCTTTCAGCCTTCTCTACTTATTTAACTTTCAAAGCCCGTCTCCTTTCTGTTCCTCTCTGCTCTCAGCCACGACTCATTCCCACTGCTCTAACTGCCTGCTTTGTGAAGGATGAGGTCATTTGATTTTTTCCCTGCTGTGTTAAACTAGTGCTAACAAGTTGCAGGACCTACAGAACATGTTCTGTACATTAAGATATACATCAGGCAGTCGGTGGGCAGCCCAGCCACAACCACATAAAGAACCCTTTATTCCAGCCAGAGTCTCCAGTGCTGCACTGGCAGGTTCAGACACAGCTTTGATTACACACCAAATGATGAAATCCACACAGACCTAAGAGCACAGCTTTGCTGGCACAGTGCAGTGGAAAAGAGAGGTTGCAACACTTGGAGCTCGAGTGTGTGCACTTTGTGTATGTGTGCGCATAAATGTGTATGTATCCGTGCGGATACATGCATATACTCACCAGTTTGGCTTCTGAGTGCATGGAGGGAATGTGAGTGGAAGAGCAGGAGCTGCTGTGGGTGGGTGCTTGCATACCCATCATATTGGAGCCCATGGACATTTGTCTCTCCATCTGAGGATTAAAACACCACGATAAGAGTCACGCTCACAAGTGTGGACATATTCCCGTACCATTAAACCTTTTCACAGAAGATTAATCAATTACTGTCTGTCTTTGATCTATGCTATTTATGGTGTTTTTTAATGTCTTAACAAGATGCAATGCCTGCTTTGACGAAAGAAGCAGCAGCACTTAAAAGCGTGAGACTCATTTTCCTGCACAGTAGGCTATGGGGGATGAGATGAGAGAGCATGAGAGCCTGATTTCACATGACAGGCTGCCCTGCGCACAGCTCTGTGTGATGATAACTGGAGCTGACCCAAAACAGGAAGCCAGCACGGGGGGACTTAACACAGGAAGCCGGTGCAACAGGGGTGTGTGTTTCTGATAATGGTGTGGTGAGCGTCAGTCGGACTAGTGCGCAAAACACCGCACCTCTTGGTGCAGAATATGTTAATAAGGTGAGCAAGATGTGAGAAGGTGAGCGTTAGCCGCGTGAACGCGTTAGAATCTGTTTTCATTCGGCTGCTTCTGAGTGACACAGGTTCAGTGTGTCACGCGTCACGGCTGAGACCTGAATGTTAGGAAATCAGCTGCTGACAGGGGTGAGAGGTCACCTGTGCAGGGTGATGATGTGAGCAGCGTTCACTGGGCAGTGTACGCAGGAAAGAAGAAACCTTTGTGTGAGTGTCTACATGCATGCATGTGTGAGCTGCTGTGGCCTCCCAGCTGCTGAACTCTGGTTGGTGTGGCGGCCTCCATGGGGAATGGCCCCTGTCCGCCCCCCCCCACCCCCGTCCACAGAGACTCAGGCCTAGAACCTGACACACAGCTTTAATTGCACTAAGTGTGTTTTGTGTAAAAATATCACCCAAACCTGCACCCCTTTCCTGAAACGTCAATCTTCCCTAAAATCGCTTAGCTCTTAATTTAATAAACATGGGAGGGTTTTTTTCCAAACCATAAACACAGGCTGTCTTATGTTACAATGAGAACACATGTTGTATCATTAGAATCCTGATACGAGGAGCTTTCGATGGGTTGTTGTCATTCCCAGTGTGGGTCCTCTAAATCTCTAAAAAGTCTATCAGTGGAAGCGTTCATTTCTACAGGAGATGATAAATGCATAAACCCTAGTAAGTCATGTTAATGGTGACGTGAAACATCCCAAACTGCAAACCTACATAGCTCGTGCGCAGTCTGGCTTTGCCTCTGCATGTGTGAGTGCACCCGTGAGTGAATGTGCTCTGTGCTCTCCGTTGTTGTACTCACAGGCATCAGCACGGCCGAGGAGCCAGGCATGGTCGGGTCTGGCAGAGTTCCAGGCATGGAGGCTGGCAGAGGCTGTCTCTGTCTGTTTCGTAGATGCAGCAATGAGGACAGAGAGCCGGGGACAGGCCTGAGAAAGACACAAAGACAGATTCAGAGAACTTTAAGTTTAGATAACTGACATCATTATTCTGTGCTTTATCATACAACAATATCAAACAACAACATCAAACCAAACGACCACAGTCACAAACACCAACTGTTTATATTCACAGGTGGCTTCAGAACTGTTAAATGTGGTCAAACTCAGTGTCGTGGTTGAGGCTTGTTTCGTGACACTGGAGATAGCAGTTTAACAAATGAAAGCTTACGTCCATTTCTAGATATCTTCAGCCCCATCTTGCAGCCTAGATCAGCGATGTGGATTATTAAGAATAATATAGAATTATTAATATAATAATCATATTTAATAATAAATCTAAAATACACTTAAGAAAAACTACAGATGTAATAGTCATATTAAGATGTATTTTATATGACAAATTCAATCATTGATAGAACTTCACAGCATGAATTAAATCTATAAAAACCTCTCATATCTCCTTACAGCTATGGTGTGTTATAAATCATCATATGTAGAGAAACTAAATGTATTATTACATATATTATTACTGTCATGATAATATATACCATATCTCCTTTACAGTTTATAGTTAGCTTATGACTTGCTGCTGCCGTGCATCTGTGTCTCTCAGATTGTAAAGCCCCCTGAGGCAAAATGTGTTTTGTGAATTTGGGCTATACAAATAAAATGTTATTTGATTTAAATGGGATAGTAACAAGACAGGATTAAAGACTTAAAACAACATCCACACCTTAAAATAACAACTTCAAAATTATTGTGATGCTCATTTATAATCAGGCGAATGTCTCCTGTGTCATTCCCACTCTTTTCTTGCCCAATGTAGATTGAGCTACAGGTACAGGAGAATTACATATTACACCAATGACTATTTCACTGATTTTGGTGAAACTGGATAAAATTAAGAAGAAAATGTTTTCTGCTTTTCCTTCTGATGTCCACCAGCAGCTTTGCCTCAACTCTGTGAATTACAGGATTTCTACAGGAGAAATAATCACTTGTTATTAAAGTAAGTTGAGCACTAAGACAGTGAGCTCAGTCTGTGTTGTTGACTCACAGATACGCAGCTGTACATACTTACGACACTGTGTATGCACTCTGAAACTGGGGGTGCCAAACTGCAGTCCCCAAATAATGATTAATTATCTCTTTTAAAACAAAGTATTAACTTTGTCACAGGCGTCATCTGAGTTTTAATAAAATTTAAATTTGTGATGGTCATATTGGACTGTATTGCCGTATCCTGCTGGCTGCATGACTGGAGGAGAGGCTATCGACAAAGAAGCCTTGGACTATTACAATTCTCCAATGTGAGATCGAGCTCCTTAAACATAATTTTACACATTCATTCATTTCACATCTGTACTATTTCAGAACAAATGTTTTCCCAAACTTCTTTCGTTTTTAGTTTCCACTCTACAAAGTGTGTGGCTGCGGTTGAAAGTTGAGGCATCTTGGGAGTTTTTGGACGCACTTTAAACGAGCACACTTCATGCAGCACAATGGATGAATAACGATGACGGTGATGATGAATGAATAACGTTTGTCACAACAACCACATGAGATGCGTATGACGAGAATCACAAAACTGCTCCAGCGGTGGAAGCCCTGTGGGGAAAAATCTCCGTTGGTGACCACGAAAGCGTGTGCGGACCGACAGTCCTATCCGCACTCATGGCCACATCAATAAATCACATGTATAGATGAGGCCTGGAGTAAACTCCTGACAGCAGTCCTGTCATAGTCACTGGCTCAGAGCTGCAGCCACCCAAACACCCAGACCAATCCATCTGCACGCGGTGACATCATTTATACAACTGCCACCACATCCCTGCTCGTAAGAACGCTGATTTCCAGCTGCAGGGTGCAGCTACACCCACATGCATACAGCAACTATTCAGACCCTACAGCCTAAAAGAAGCATTCGCCAATTGATTCTTAAACTGTATTAGGACAATCAATAATTCTCCAGTTATCAGTAACATCGGGATGAATGTCAGTCAATAAAGCTCCATTTCCTTGAGCGTTTAGAAATGAGTGCAAACAAGAAGCATTTAGGTTGGCTGTGTTCAACAGGTTAATGTAATCAATTGGCCTGGATTACCGTAATAGTGTGCAGTGAGGGAGTGATGGCCAGATGGGGGTGGGGGGGCTGGGGGTGTACCAGAGCAAACGTCCCCCACCTGAATAAATACCTGTATTTTTCCAAACCTAAATATGTGCATTTATGCTCCAGACATTTTAGATTGCTCCACACACACACAGGACCATTACCATCTCGACTGTGTGTCATTCCTGTCTAACATCCCAATTTATCACAATCACACTCATTTAACAGCACGTATGACATCTGAGCAACGCTGCGAATCCAAACATTTCCACATGGGAAAAGTCATGAAAGTACAATGAGGTATGCAGTGGAACTGCGAGCTACATCAACACAGTTCCCTCTAACTCTGTCCCTGTCCAAGAGGATGAAATAACAGTCATGAGGCAGTCGCACTGACACACTGTTGGTTTTGTGCATAAAACTGTTTTCCTGAGTTTTTATTCAGTATAATGACTGCCTCATGAAGCCGTTTTTGCACTGCAGATGTAGAATGAGATTTTTTTTTTTTTAGGAGATTTCTTTGGCCCAAACAAAGGGGGAAATGTAAGCGAACATACCTTTGAAACAGTGCTGTAAAATCTATGCTTACATCTCTTTAAGAGCATTGCAAAAGTGTTTTATTGATCATGTTTTCATATATATTATTATACTGTATAACATGCATATATTTTTATATGTCCAAGAGTATTATAACTGTGCACGTGCTTTATACAGTACATTGATAATGATGATGATTAAATCCGCACTTGGGTTTAGAGCCAGCATCTTTAATGGTGAAGGAAAAAACCTTCTCAAAGTCAGCCATAACCGATAAATACAATAAATGCAACAGTTCTGGACAACGATAAAATCAGTTTTTGTCCTCATTCAAGATAAGACAATAAAATGCACTAACACAGAGCATCTTGTGACAGAAGACAGCCAAGAACTGGCTGAGGTCAGGATACCGAGGCTCTTGCTTTTTAGCGAAAACAAGACTCCTCTGAAGCTTGCACAGGTTGTACAAATGCACCGGTCTGTTTGCGATGCTCACCTGCAGCAGAGCGGCGTAGGATGAGTACAAACAGTGTGTCCATCCTCACCCACCACACACATCAAACCACAAACGGCTTGTCTGGTGGGAAACAATCTGACAGCACTTCCTCTGATGTGTCAGCTACGTGCTGGCTGCTGATAAATAAAGACATTTTAGCTCAATCTCATGCAAAAAGACTATTAATTTTTTTTTTTTACCTTTTTCTTTTTAAAACACCAGTCACTTATTGATGTGTAGATGTCATGATAAATATTATTATATGCATTATTATATTAATTACTTAAATAAACAGTGTGTAACTTTTTGACCGACATATAATTTTATATTATTTTGGGAACTGACTTTTATTTAAATTAAATAATTTAATTACAAATAATTGTAATTAAATAAAAGGCTGAAGGGAAAAAGCTGAGCTGTTGGACTATTAAGTAATATTAACTGGCTGCTATGGCTTGTGTTGTAAGTAAGATATGTAAGTAATGCAATCATAACAAATACACATGTACAATTGTCCGTGTTTATAAGCGGTATTGCACTCTCAAATGGCAGGTGCTAAATTGCAACAATACCAGTTTCTATGCAATGTCACTTTAATTAATTAGTTGATTAATCGATTATTCAGATGATTATTCAAATATCACAATAACCAAAATGATTTATTTTAAGTATTCTCAAGAAAAATCCCCCACATTCACAAAAACGAAGCACTAAAACAGAGAGAACAAGCAATCTGAAGATGTTATATTGGGTTTTGGGAACTTGTGAAACCAGTCAGCGGTTTCCGGCTAATATGACTAAATAAAAGCCTTTAATAGAACTTATTTCTTTGCACGGCTCTGGGTCCTGGATCCTGAATTGGCTTTCCATTACCCATATTCAGGATATGATAAAAGCATTCTAATTGAGGTCTCACAGAACTTGTTTTCTCTTATTAATTCACTTCTGCTTTCTGTGTTTACATCTGTTTGCAGACGAATACATTATGCACCAGACTGCACGGCGGATTAGTGAATTCATGTTTGGAGTGTTCGTGTGTGTGTGAATGTTCATGAAGCTGTGCGTGAACATGCGTGCGTGTGTGTGTGAGTGAATAATGACAGGCTGTGGCTCCACTGAGGGGATTGATAATAGCCTGGGCTGTGGGCCCCAGGGGAGAGCAGGTAGACACTCTGCAGTCCTGACCCTGCACTCTCACATTACTGAGTGCCTTGCTCTCAGCCCAGCTCTCTTCCACAATCCCCGCCCAAGAACCACCACCGCACCACCCGCCCCCCCCGCCCACCTTCACTCCGCCATGACATCACTGGTAGGCCTTCTTCTTCCCTCCCTGAGTCCATCTTTTGCTTTTTATCTCTTGTTCCACAGTCTATTTTGCTAAGTTATCCTGCTATTTTTCTCTCTGATGGAGCAGAACTGACAACCGAGCATTGTCCTACTAATCCTCTATAACTCTCTTCTGGGCCCCTCATGGTGCCCACACCTCAACTCAAGCCCCTCTGGACTTGCTTGCTCTAACCTACAAATCCTGCAGTCTGCACACACACACTAAGCTTTACTGTCCCAATCCCCACAGTCCCAACTCCAACTCAAGTACTGGGGACTTAAACACAAGGGCTTGGCCGCCTTCCAAGACGAGCAAGAGAGGGAGGGCGAGGGAGAGAGAGGTGCAGTCAGTCCACTGACTCATATCCTTCCCTTTCTGACTCTGCTCCAGCAATGATGTAATGCTCTTGGCTTTTCGCCCTCCCCCCACCCTGTGCCTGCCCACCCCTAGATTTCGTCCCTCCCTCCTCTCCTCCTCTCGTTTTCCCTCTCTTTCCCTCCTCGACTCGTCCAACATCGCTGTGCTCACTCCTCACTGGGTGAAGTCACTGCGAGCTCTGGGTAGACACAGCAGCTAAAAACTTTCGAACGTAACCAAAACAGCCCAGGGCCAAGTTCCAGACGTTCGGGAGACGGTGGTGCAGTCACCATGGGAACGGGGGTAAACAGAGGGAGAAACAAGGGCCTCAAACAGCTTGCAGCTGCCTGGCTCTCTGAGTAAACACTACACAGGACCTGCCCCTGATTTACTGCCTTTAATCACTGGTGGGAGGAGAGTGCCATGGGGTTTGGACTGAGGAAATAATACGAATCTGATCAAATAAATCAGCCCTAATGGGTTACGACACAGGCTGACTTTTATTAGCGAGCTAGTGGAGGGATGGATGCTGGGAGGGTGCTGCACTGGGATGGATCTGGGATGGGGTGTCCTCACATTAAGGAGCCTCAAGCTGAGTTAAGCCATGCCAAGGCAGAGTTGAGAAATGGTGGTAGATGATACTCTGGAGCAAATTAGTATGAGTGTTGCGGTATTTATTCACCAAATATGATATTGTCGTGATTCATTAGATGCCATTGGCTGAGCGCAGTGAAGATGGGCTGTCTTTCATTTCGAATGAAAGTAAAAGCATGTCAGTGCATTCCTATCACCAGTGAATCAGAAGAGTGAACTCTTTAGCAACAACTATCAACTGTCTCATTTCATTACAAGCCAAACTGGCATCTGTCAACAGCGCCTGACTGGTGCTGCAACATTTGGTTTACACTGCCTCTCTCAGTTTCAGTGATAATTCAAATTTCTTTCTCATTATCTACCATTTATCGGCATGTTTGTCCAACTCCTTAGCCAACTCCTCATCCACCTTCCTGTCTCATCCCTCAGTCTCTCATACAGTTTTCCATCCTTACTTTCTTTTCATAATCTCGGTACATTTGCGCCCGCACCTCCTTTCTCCTGATCCCATTTGGTCCGTACATCCATTCAAACATGATCTATCTTTTCCTCTCCTTGTGCAGACATGTCTTTTATCCTCTCCTCCACCCAGCTAGCCACCATCCTAGAAGAAAAACCATGTCCTCACATCTGATGCCTCTCTCTCCTCCACCCTCCTGATCCTTCATTTCCTCTCCTCCATCTACCTCCTATCCCCCCTCTTCCTCTCCTCCATCCACCTCTGATCCCTTTCTTCCTCTCCTCTGTCCACCTCTGATCCCCCTTTTCCACACTTCCCCGCGTTGTGATCCCAGAGCTCCCCAGAGCTGTGAGGCATGTCCCTGTGTGTGAGTTGCTTGTGCAGGAGCCTGCATGTGTGGTGGCCCCGGGGCAGGGATGACACAGCCCCGCTGGAATGAGAGGGAACAGAGTCTGGGCGTTCCTCTACAAACGCACTATTAAACCCACTGCAGTACACAATGAGCTCATCTTAATTCAGGTCAGATGTACATCCTGCATTCTCTCGCTTTCTGTTTCACTCCTTCCTTTTTTTTTAATTGCTTACACTGTATACCTACCTTTGTTTATTTGCTCTCCTCTTCTCTCTACCCGCTACAGCTCTATGCGCATTTAGCCCTACAGCTTATACACAGTTGAGCCTATTGCCCTTATTTGCCTGTGGAGAAGGGCATTTGTCAAGTCAGAGCATGAGGGCACCTCAGGCATTTTGCTGAGGTCCCGCACACTTGCACTCAGGACAGACCTCCCTCCTTATCATCGCTTTCTGAATGCAATCTAATCATAAACAATAATAAAGGAAGGTTTGTTTAAATTGTGAAGTTCATGAGGTCAAAGTTTGGCCTATGGAAAGCCCATAACTCTCTGCAGAGGTGGAGAGACCGTTCTGGCGCTGACACAATGGGTGTTGAAATCAGCAAAGTTGTTTTATTACATGCATGGGAAAAAGTATTATGCAATCTCTTAAAAAGTGATATGCAATGCATCTTGGAATTAAAATCATCAAAACTATCTGCACCGCTACATTGCCATTAATTAACTGCACTATAACAGCACAAGTGCTAAATGTAAACAACTGAGAGAACTACTGCATATACTGAATGTTACAGACTATGCACAGATTGCGTTTGCACATTTGCATATTTTGATGTTTATTTGTCTGGGATGATGATCACAATCTATATTAAGCAAAAAGAAATGTAAATATGCTCTCCGAAAAAAAAGACATAGATAGTGCAAAACAGACAGATATCAGTATCCCATGAGATCTTTTACCCAGTGGTCCTAAAATATAAATCAGCACCAGATCTTAAAAAAACACAGCTCAGGCATTGCATGAGACCCTGAAGTTTATAAGTCATGCAAACCAACGACTATTTGTGCTACTTCCCTTCCCTGCAAGAATAAGAGGTACAAGTGACTGGTGGTTCTGAGGTGTGAAAATGTATTGTGCATTTAAAGCAGCATGGGAACCAAAACCACAAATTAACTTCCTCCATAGCTTTGCACAATGATGTGACAGCCAAACTTAGAAGTTGCAAACCAAGGTGGGACATCACCAAAAAAACAGAAGTTAGAGATAGAGACAGACACAGAGATAAAGACTCAAAGTGTTAAAATTTGCAACGCAGTATGAAGAACTACTTTGAAGTAAAAGAAATGTCCAGGAAAATTCTCAAAATTGAGAAATACTGTCTCATTTGATGGTGACAGACTGACACCATCAGCGGTTTTGAGGATTACACCCTTTTCACACATTCAAGTGGGAGTTAACTTCATACAGTGCAGTTGCTGAACCCCCTTGCTTCACTCTCTCACTGCCCTGACTGCAAAATGCACACAAAAAACATGAAAGGCCCTATCTAGAGCCAATGTTTAGTTTGCCCGTTGAGCCCCCTAAATCTTACATACTGGACCTTTAAATTCTTTTAAAAAGTTTGATAAAAATCACCTGGTTTTATACACAGCCAAAATTGAGATTTAAAGTATTTAAATACCACATAATGAAAAATTGATGACCAGATATTTTACCACATCTGTACTATAATCACTCCTTACTTAACCCAGCTGCGTTCAGGTTGATTGTGCTATGTAATGGAAACAAATGGACCGAATTTCTCTACCGAGCCAAAATAGAAGAATGTCATTTTTAATGCTTTGTGCCCACGCCCATACCCGCACATCTCCCCTTACGAGTCAAAAGGTTGAGGTTTCCACAGAATGTAGCATCTCACATGGTTGACTGGTAATGTCCAACGCATTTAACTCTGACATAACTCTGCACCAGATGTTTATAATTGAAAAGCAGAAAGCATTCAAATCTGTTGGACGCCGCTTCCCTTTGTATGATAATGATAGCCGTGACATTAGGATCTGCTGGCTGTTCCTTATGTCTGGTTTTAACACTGGTTTGTGTCAGTTCAGCTCCCCAAAGACCTTGTTTAGGGACTCAGAGAAGAAGGAGAGAGCGAGAAAGAGAGAGAGAGAAAGAGAGGTCCTCAGGTTTCACAGCTGCAGGCCCAGCTCAACCCTAAAGTAAATGGACTTGAGGAAAGCCAATCCTAATTGATTCCAAGCCTCAAAGCTCTTTAGTAAACATTGTGGAGCAATGAAAATGACTTGTTATCCTAATTCATTGGATGCTCACGCTGTGCGTTCAGCAGAGCCGAGAAGAAGGAAGCAGATGGACTCGAGATTAAACCGATTTTATTTGGTGATTTCTTCTCATTGAGAGATATATTCACCACAGAGCTCCATAAAGTGTGTCAAGATTAAAAGCTTTGTAGACCTGTAATGATCACAAACATAAACCTTGACATACTTGACTAGGATAACTGTTTCCTAACTGTCTCTCTGGTAATAAGGATATATTAAAATGAAGCATAAACATTTGCAAGGTAAACAATCTTTTCACCGTGGATTATAAGCAACATGTTTTAAATTACTGTCTTCTACACAAAGACGTGGGAAATCAAAACATGTTGGAGACTAGTTGAGGTGCGCTAATAGGACAACAGACGTCATAGGGAAGCACTAATCTGACCTTCAGTAGGTTCCCTGGCTCCTAATCTGGACAGGGAACAACTAGCCTGTGAAGTGTCCAGCTTGTTGTGTGTATAAGAAGTTCCTGTGGAGAGACCCTGTGCATGGAGTCTTTGGTTGGCTCTAATGGCTTCCTGTGGAAGCACTGCTTCTCAGTGTAGGGGTTTCCTCAACCCATTTTCCTGCTGATGTGAACATTTCCAGATCAGTTTTCTTTCGTGTGAATCTACCCATCCTATTCATGTGTCATGGTTCCACCACCATAGTAAACAAGTAGCTTTAGCACATACAAGCGCTGATCAGGTAATGGCTCAAACAACGTGCTAGAGATAATTGTAGCTGAGACTTTTGTGCCATTCTGTGGCTGAAAATTACCACCACATGGCATACCCCCTCTGACTTTTAAGCGATGCGTTTTTGAGTGTGCACGAGTAGTAAAACCACCAGTCTCTCAACAAGTCAGTCCGAGGTTTGTGATCATAGAGGACTGTGGAGAGAAGTGAAGTGGTGGAGCTCTGCTTTAGCAAGGCGAGGAGTTTTTAATGACAGGTAAACTCAGGTGAAGCAGGCCCGGCAAAGTCTCTGTTACTGGCAGTGATTGCTGCTCCTCCAAGGGGATGAAATTCCAACCCTGTCCTCGACAAAGAGCCTGACGGGGTGTCAGTCAGGCTTAGTGATGGGCCTCCCATCCAATATTCACTAGCTCCTCAAGCTGTAAATCTACACAGGACAACGTCGACACAGCACAGGCATAACACAGAGCCATCTCAATGTCTAACTTGCTTGTCACGGGTCTGGTTTACAGTAACAAAGCCCTGGCACAAGTTTGAAGGTGGTTGGGGTTAAGGTACAAAGAATGAATGAGGTCAGCGAAGTGTCTTCATAAGAAAGAAAGCGTTTGTGTGTGGTAATGATTATGTTATTGAATGTTGTGTTCATTTTTGTCATGTTACAGAAGACCAGCAGAGGGAAAGACGCTACCCTCCAAGAGCTGATAGCCCTGTGACAGTTAACTTAATTCATAAAATCACACAGCCATCATGATCACCAGCACAGATTAAAAATGCTTTAACTCCTTAAACTATTTCTTGACCACTAAATGCTGCAGCTAAATATGAAGCACACATCACACAGGTTGCTAATAAATGCTCTATATCTGTTGTTATTATACACCTGTAGCATGACAGCGGGAAGGTGTCAGAGAAACACAGCTCTAAGGTTATGGCTGACATTCCCATACAGTGAAAGGAACTATTTTAGAGCATGAAATGCAAAACCGTTGTAAAACCAGTCACGGCTGAGGCTTCAACAATGACCTCATCTTGTCCTCTGGGACCCTCTTTGGCATGCTCTGCTGTGGGACAATACTGAATGAACAGCAAAACATGAATCGCCGGCCCCACACACACACACTGCTCCAAATGTAACAAAACACTGACATTACCTCAGAGACTACGGAGGGGATGACAATCAGCACAGACACAAAGGGACCAGGCCGGGCCTAAGGCTGTCACTATAACGGGGGGCACACTTGAGGTGAGAGGATACACTTCAATATCAGCGCTGCTCAGATCATTTTCTGTCTGTCAGCAGTTCTTAACGCTGCCTCTACAGCTCGCTCACAGAGAAGAAAGTCACGCGATCAAAAGAGATGCAAGGATGAAATAGAAAAAAAACTGTTCTTTCCTCTCTTTCTGTCCTAAATCTAATAATCCTAGCCTACTCACCCTATCTGTCTGTTGGTGGATGGAGCCTGAGTGATGACGGAGCTGGACTGAGGAGAGGGCAGGGCCTGCTGGATCACTATGCTGGTATCGTGGTTGCCCATCCGTGAGTGGGAATGCTGGTGCTGGCCTTGGCCTGCCTGGCCATGCAGTGAGATGTTCTGCAGCAAGGAAGGGGAAGAGAAAAGCAAGCAGAGATTAGCATGTTGTAAAGAGTGCAACCTCCTTCCAAGCAAGTTTTATTTTCAGCACGACTCAAGCAATCACAACTGTTTGGCCTTGAGCTCCATTCTCTCAGCTTGAATGGGTAATGAGGACCTATGTAAACTATCATCTACAGACTTTTTCTTGAGTGGAGTTGAGGAAACATTGAGGGTCTAATGAAGACCAGGTTTCCTTATTGTTATTTGCCCAGCAGGACAGTTTGTTGTTTTTACCTCTGTTACATGTAACTGCATATGCATTCCAAAACAATCCTTTACTGTAAGAAACAAAATACCTTTAAGCTCAAGTCACACATCTTGGCAAAACGCAAACAGCAAATTGAAGTAATGAGTCAAATGAGTCAAATGTGAAGCCACAACAATCAAATACAATATCATCATAGATGAGTAAATTGGGCTTTTCAATAAACTAAAACACTCTCTTTTCTTTTTGTATCAAGTGTCTGCAAATGATTAGGTGATTATTTAATATTCATATCGGCCAGTTGTTGTTTTCCTGAAGTTTCAAGCTTTCACTCCTTATCGCTGCTTATTGTGCTATGCGCTCCCAGAGAGTCTTGCTCTGACTCGCCTCCTGCTGACTTAGCAGAGCCTCCCATCATAAACCACACAGACTCGAGAGGCTAGACGAGGCTGACCTGAGCACAGACGAGCTCCAGAGCCAAACCACCCAGATGACAGCTTAGCTACAGCGTGCACTGCACATCTTTCCAGACATTAGATAAGCAGTCTGTCTTGTGGGGATTTGACTAGCACCCACGTTTCAGGTGAAACCTTCATTGGCCTAGGGGCAGGTTTATAATGCATAAATGATCAGGTCTTTTGTCAAATGTCAAAGTGTTGCAACTCTGGTCACATGTGAGAATGTCTGGCCAGGTCTTTCATTGCTGCCACAAAAGTTGTCTCAGGGGTCTGTCTTTACGTCTGGGAAGAAATAGGACTCCTGCCCTGGGAGATGGCTGGAGAGCTGTTTGAAGTTACAGGTGGAGAACCTGATCTCTTTTCTCCTCACCTGTGGTGGGTGACAAATCTCCACCTGCTAACCCTGTCTGTCACTGTCAACAAGACTGATGAGGATCAGAGAGTGTCGTGTCTGTGGCACTACAAGGGCTGGATGCGCAACACATGAATACACTTTTGAGGAAATATTGAGAAGTACAATATTGTAGGTGCATACGTCCTTGTGGTTATCAGGTTTTGAGAAGTCAAAAGAGTGTGGTTACATGAGGAGGAGGTGTTTTGAATCTATTAAAAGTTTGTATTCCAGCTCATGGTGTGTGGGCTGTGTACTCAGACTGATGATGGCAACAGATAACAGTTCATAACCACCGGACCTAGCCCCACAGTTTTCATTTCTATTCTGTGATACCTGTTTACTGTCCTCTTCTTCTTGGGCCTTGCAAAACTCCTGCTCAATGGAGCAGTCCAGTTCACTGAACAATCCCACTTCCTCACAGTTCTTCAAGAAGCGTGTTGGTGTGGGCGTCTGGTCTGGAAAGCAAAGAAAGTTTTTTTTTTTTTTTACGTTCAGTCAACTACTGTTATAGCGTTTATTTGTCAGGCTAAACACAGAATATACTGTTAAGGTGGACAGCACAAGCAGCATGCAAAATAAGGACCAACACCCTGTAACGCATCATGTTTTTAAAAATTATTATTCAATTAAATAATTTGTTAATCTGTTATCTAATTAAATATTATAGTATTGTGCCACACGCTAAAAACAAAAAAGTTTCATCTGCTGCAAAAGGCGTACAATGACAGAATAGCACTAAACAAACAAGATGCAAATTGTAGAAAACAGTACAGTGCACACACCGTGTTAGCAAGTACAGTATATGTTAGACAAACTTGATATGACTAGATTTGATAGCTTTTTTTTCTTTCATAGTACATTGTTCTCTTATTTTTATGTTTTATACTCTTTAGCTTCATTGATTCAGGGTGATGTTAAAATGCTGTTTGTTTTTTATTATTTATTTATGGGGCCCACAGCTACACTGGCCAAAAACTTTACACAAAGACTAAAGTGTAAAGAATGTACATTGTTTTTACGTATTTGAAGTGATTAAAAAAAAAAAACATAACCTCCATTCGGTCAGCGAAAGAGAGATACTACACTTGACAGCCTCATTTCAGCTGATAAAGTACAGATCCCACCTACTGAGTGGGGGTCTCATTTGTTGAGCTCAGTCAAGCCGCGGTATTCAACTTAATGTTGCGGGGGGTGCACGGAGATCAGGTTTCAGACAGTTGAAGGTGATTTTAGGATCAGGCTTGTTTCAAAGGCTAAAAGCATACTTCATGGTCTGTTTATCCATTCTGGCTAGACTGGGGATTGACTCAAACTTTCATCATGACCTGTGTATCCAAAATACAAATATACTTTTTCCATTTTGGCTAAGAATATAGCACAACACTATTAATAACAAAGTGAGTAATGTCAATTTTTAGTTGAGGACAGGAGGCTAACTTTAGGTCAACAATTATAGTACTAAAAGTTTATGAGCGGACAATTTTGGTGACCAGCTAAGGGCATGTTACCATGTGTGGCTGAGCTGTAACTTACAGGATAAGCCGAACTGACTGACCACACTGACTACTTTATCCTGAGTTCAAGGTCTCAATAAGAGAAATGGTCAGAGCTGTAACTCAGTCAACAGGCGATAAGAACACCCGGCCTAGAAAATCCGATCCTGCTGTCCACTGAGCGTAAATAATAAAGAAGACACAATCTCGGCGGCATGGCTAGAACAACTCGCACTGTTGTCTTGTGTAGCCTGGCAGTTTCTAGGAATGGACATTAGTACTTATGGATTGGCCTTGAGTTGTTTATACAGTGCACAACATATGATTTCTTTGAACAATAGATTATCGTGCCAATCAGCGTGTCACCTGGGGCTTGTACACCCCGCCATCCATAAAACCAGTGAAACCATCTGCCTCTACAGTAAAATCAAGATTAATGACACCTCTTATGATCACGCAAAGCAACAGGGAAGGAAATTCAGCTTAACATGCTGGTTCCTCCAGTCATACGTCAGCGTCTAGCATAGCGCTGGTAATCTACATTACTGTAAACAACTGGTATAGACACGTCATAAAGTTTTCTGATGATAGACAAGTGTGTCTGAGCATGAGTCACCAGGGCACACACCTGCAAATGAGCTACAAGTTCTCCGTGAACTCTGCTGAGGTAGTGTGTGGGTCTGAATTGACTGGCAGCTGTAACTCACCCGATAGCATGTTGTCGTTCTTTATGGAGGGGAATTTAAGGGTCATCTCATGTTTGTGTCGGTGTATCATCAGATGGTCCTCCGTGGGGAATCGCTGTTGAGTTTTTAAGAAGTAGGACTGTAAGACTGTACATGCACAAAGATGAACACTAAAGCGTACACTGAGGCTTTATCCCAAAATAACACACACTGTTATTCTCCATTTAAAGAGCGCACCCTATGAGAGCATCAACCAGGTGTTGCCTTCAAAGAGCATTTTTTCTATGGGTATTTTTACACCCGCAGCATTATTTACAGTTTGTGTTTCACTCAGTTCCAAGCTATTCTGTTTCTCTCTTATGTGTGAAGCAGTAACCCACTCCTCAGGCCTCCTCAATGTACACCTCTTCATATTACAGGCAGGCACACACACACACACATACAGCTATACACACTGTGGTGTGTTGTTTTGTCTCGAGACACTCACCTGAGAACAGCCAGGAGCGTTGCACACGAACGGCCTTTCCTGGTCTGAGTTCATCACTCTGGCCACCTTCTCATAAAACTACAACAACAAAAGAAAAAAACGCAAAAGAAGAAAGCAGAGAGAGGAAGTCAGTGACTTGAAATTCCCAGCCAGCGTCCAAAAGGAAAAATACACTCATTGTGTAATGCCTGACATAAAACTGCCAATGCACCTGAAACAGCTGTGTGGTTATTCTCAGTCCTAAACATGCCGTTTTCAAGGGTTGGATTTCCAAGGAGTGGGAACGCTTGAGTATCAATTACTTCAGCAAAAACTTTTATGCAGTATAGAAAGTTTTTAAATAATCCAAAATATGTGTGATTTTATTGCAAGTAAGCATATAGACTGTAGCCTGTTCAAACATCAGTCACGAGCAAATAATATGTATCGCTATACCAGCCTGCCTGCTATAGATGCTATAGTGGGCACAATCATTGTGGGTTTCAGGAAACAATGACATAATCAACTATGTTTGAGATTTCCTGTCAAACACCACCATCTCCACCACCAGCATATTGACACCGACATTCAAATGTTTCTCCTCACCACAATGTGGCAGAATCATGTCAACCATATAGGGTGCTGGTCTGAGAGCTTCACCTACCATGAAAAATCCCCTCTTGCTAATCTCCTTACTCATGATCTATGCAGTGAGACTGATTGAACTTTAAAATTCAGGCACCTAAAACTCATCAGATTCCCTTTTTGAAAGTTGACAAGTTTCAGTCACACAACATTTGAAGACTAGCATTGTGAGAACAAGAGATGAAAGTGGTGAAGCAGTGCAGAGCAGCAATGCATGGGGGTAGAAACAAGGTGCATATTATTATTTTCTACATTTTTTTCTGAAACATGAGTTAGTTTTAAAGTTTAGAAACAGAAGACAATATATGTTTCCTAGTTGTTAAATCTGTGCTTTTGAGTGAACTCAGTACACTACAGCCATAGCCATGCGTCATGTTGAATGTGCAATCGCTTAATGTATGGTCTTTAATAATTTAGAGTGAAAGAGAGGACAAACTTTCCCACAAAAAGACAAGTGCCTTGTACCTGTGCTCTGTTGGAAAAATATAAAATAAAAAACAGACACACATAAAAATTGGACGTCTACAAATTCTGTAAATATGACCCTGTCCTTTCATTTCGTTACAGAAACTAAATCATGCCAAACAACAAGGAGGATGCGGTCAGCATTTAGCTTAACAACATATTGAAAACAGCCGAACTATATTTATGACAGGATGTCAGAGAAAAAACAGCAATACCGGACGCATTTAAACAGCTTCTCAAGATCAAACCAAGAGCAATGACATGCCATTTAAAGGCTTTGGTGTGCACTTCAATCATTGTATCTGATGTACATAAGCTGCCTCGTTCACATTTAAATATTTCATCCATAAAATTTTTTCAGCAGCTTATAAAATTGATTCTTGTCAAGAGTATCTATAGCAATAGTTCTTATATTATTGGAGGCAGAAAAAGAAAAAATGTATATTTACATATTTTTTCGGAGGATCCGTCAACAAGTTTAGCTGTTAAGGAGACTTGATTTTAAATATTGACTGCTTGTGTGTCTGTAAAGATGCAAGCTAGCACTGAAAACTTCAGCAAATTTAATTTCTTACTTAATATTTGATCTGTTATTTCCCATTTTAAATTATATATATATATATATATATATATATATATATATATATATATATATATATATATATATATATATATATATATATATATATATATATTATGTTCAAATATATATTTCAAATCCAACCTGTGGCTCTTTTCATTCGCCATCTCTCTTTCCCCACAGCATTATTCTTGGTGACTGCTCTTGTGTCACAGTATTTCTTATTTTAAAGCTTATATTCTTAAACTGAAGTCTAAAATCTTTGTCCAATATAATGCGGTGTAAACGATCCTCATCACTGATGTCGACCTCTGAGCAGACACCACATGCCAGTGCTACAGATGCCCAGCACTTTCTGACAGATGTTCTGACAGCTGTTAAGTGAGTGCGACAAATTTTAAATGAGTCTTTATTAATCCTCTCCTAGGAGTAGCACAGCACTCAGGGACCATCTGCAACTTCGAATCAGATCCCTGGTCAATAGCAGGATGATTCTCGATGCTGAAAACGCAGGTCTTTTAGTGTGGGACATGCAAACATGGAATAAAGATTCCCACTCTAGCAGGGAGGGCCTTGCTGGCCATGTTAGTGAGGTCTGAACCAAATCCCCGCTGTGAGCATGTACGTGTCCAGGGTTCCAAGAGTCCTGGACACTAACTTACTAACTTACTTTCTTACTTCAAAAAGTGGAGGAACGAACAAAGAATCTACAATCCAACAACAACTTTACTGTTTTCCTTCTTCTGTCTCCCTCGTGTGGCACTGCTCCAACCCCACTAAAACAAATGATTCATAGAGGCCTGTTAAGAAGCTAATAATTTAATTATCAGCATTAGGTGTGTTGTTAGTTGAGAATGTGCGCTCTTGATAAAGACTGCAGCATCTACAGTATTTATAGCACTGATGCTGCACCCGCCTGTTCTAATTCAATACACACATACCTGCCTCCATAATCAATTCACGAAACTTAAAACGCATTCGAAACTCAAGTCAATGCCACGCGTCACGTGTCGAGCATGAATACCTTCATACACTATGTACATGTGTGCCGTTTTCATGGGTACAGACTATTTCCTCAAGCACAGTCAAAACACTCAGATGTTGTGTTATGCTAAGCAGTGCTGTTTTCCTAACAAGCACTTCATGACCGAGCCTGCAGAACAGGGTCTGGACAGGGTCTCTCTGTCAGAGAGAAATGAGCCCTGGTCTCTCTTTCTGTCACCAGTTCACTCCATCTCTTCTACAGGGCCCCTAAAAACTCACCTGGTTTTCCTGTGACACAACAAACATGTCTAACACGGCTGATCCTAAGCTTGAGCCCAAAGCAGACTCTGGGATGATGGCAAGGACATGTCGCACATTTTAGGTCTTCAGCTGTTTGTACAATTCCTGTTGCAGGTTTCTCCCTGAACACATACAGATCTGTAACCCTAAAACTGTACAATGAAACACAAGGAAGCACTACTACGAAATGTGTGAAGAGGAATATCTGTGACTATCGAACAAATGCAGAAGTGCAATTTTTACCTTTCCTTTTCCAGAAAGGGACTTCATCATTTCATCACATTTACCAGGAAATTCAAACCATATGACACATAAAACTTTTAACCATTAATTCTGTGAATGCCTCTGTGAATTATCCAATAGTTTTCACACTTCAAATTATCAGGACTCAAGGCCCTTTACTTGGAAGGGGGACTTGGCTCTCATTTGATATAGATGTTTTAGTTTAGCAGAGGAAATTTGGTTACACTTTACATTAACTACGTCCTGATGTGTGCGAGGGGAAGGATTAGGGTCCGGCGTTCGATTTCAAGAGGAGCTGGGGAGGAATTCTTCAGGTAGAGCACATATTAGAATTTAAACAATATGGTGAGGAAAAGAGGGGTTGGGGTGCAAAGGCATATGGGGTTAAAGCAAGCACAAACATGCGCAGCAATTCAAATCTCCAGATCCCAATAGCCTGGGCCTTTGACAGGACAAGTTCAAGGTAGGATCACGGCGATCCCTGAGGCGGGGAACATTGCCCTCTTAGACAACGTCTGCCCTGAACTTCTGCTCTTGAAGTGAATGCGTGACAAGAAGACTGCTGTGATGTAAACCTCCAGACCTATCAATTACTGGTCTCTTCCACAACTTGTAAACTCATAACAAGACCAAAAATGCTGCCTCAGAGGGCTACTATGACAGCAATAACACTCACTTTATTCATATTCACAAAAAGTTTTAAAACAATGCTGGAATAAAGAAAAAAATATATAATATTTTCTATTAATAATGTGGAAGTCGAAATAATAAAATAGATGCTACAGTTTTTTAAGGTGGAGTTAAACGGCTGTGGACAAACTGTTGATTGAACTGTGTGATTTGTGTCATGTTCTCTGTCATACGACCGCTTCCTACATTAGTACACTCATTACTAGAGGAATGTTTCACCTTGAGCACACGCGACGACCATCAACAAATAAAGGTCACATTTTATGACTGCAATGAGCCGCTGGGCTGCAATCGAGCTGAACATTGTGTAAAATATGAGAAGAATTAGATCTGTACCAAGGTCACTAAATAGGACAAGTTATCCAGTGAGTTTCATATGGAGTCAGTGACTTTACAGTCTTTGCTGTTTTGTATTTAGCTATGAATTCATTCATACTTCGAGGCACATTATTCATCAGTAGAATATTAGTGAAAGTAAGATAATTAGTTTTAATTAGTTAGTTATTTTTAGGGAAATTTATAAATCACAATTATTAATTCTTCTAAATCTCCAAAAGGCATCTTGCAACAAAAAAGTGGAAAATGTGAAAAAGAGAATGCATCCTCCAAACTTTTCCTCAAACTGTTGCCTTCATAAAATGCAACTGTAACATTCTCAAAAGCTTCTTTTTTTAAAATGAAAAATAAAAGCCTATCTCAGTCTGTGATACACGATCAGAGTGACAAAAATCATCCTCACACTTCCATACTTCATTATCAGGTGTTATTAACGCAGCCAATTAAAAGGGACACCATAAAACTGGACGCTGATGTAAAGCAGCGCGCATGAGGAACGAGCGGTTATTGATAGTGTTGTCACATAAACATAATGACAGCAGGGACTAATCAAATGATTAAAACATCTTTCTCCCTCTCTCTCTCTCTTTTTTAAAGCCGTTTCGCCACAAAGCGCGCCTCGTCAGCACAACCTTCCTGAAAGTAACCCCTCAACATCTCAGCGCTTAATCAAATATCGACTGGCCTGCAGAATGACGTAATGTTAGTCACATTGCTGTTCAAGAGAAAAGGGAACGTAAATTTCACGGAAACAGAACCATCACTCTTCTCTTTAAAAAAAAAACAAACTGGCATGACAGCAAAAAAAAAATCAACCGAGGTATCGTTTGCAGGACGGCGAACCGCAGCGCGCAGAGAGTCCGGGACAAACGCCGGCTCTGCGTATCCCGAGATGGGACAGGCATGACAATGATGCAGGGGTCCGGCC
This sequence comes from Nibea coibor, assembly GCA_023373845.1. Taxonomy (NCBI): domain Eukaryota; kingdom Metazoa; phylum Chordata; class Actinopteri; family Sciaenidae; genus Nibea; species Nibea coibor. The sequence continues at coordinate 13,718,763 of CM041726.1, forward strand.
GCTCAGGCTTTAGACTTCATACAAAACCTGGAAAACACGCTAAATTGGTGCGAAGTGCAATGCAAATCCTCTGTACAGTAACCTATTGTGTAGTTTACAGTCGGGGTTTGACATGAATTCCTGCAGACTTGTCTCCGCTGCTACCTGACAGACCGAGCGGCGGCGGCGGCGGCGGCGGCAGCACTTGACTCCGCGTTCAACTTCCAACAAGTCAACGCACAAGCCAGCGCCCGGGCACCAAAGTGAGATGACAATGCGCTTAGTCTAACAATACTAACACGAGCCGTTATCTCATTTAGCTGCAAGGACACACGAGCTGAAAACAAGAAAGAAAAAAAAAAAGAAATCTTGAGCGAGACTGCTGAAGCGGACAACAAAACAAGCTGTTGCATGACCCCCCCCCAAAAAGAGGAGAAAAAGTAACAAGGATCAGCTTTTTTTTAAAAACAAACAAACACAACAAACCTGCAGAGGCGCATGCATGGTCCTCTGCATGGTGGTGTAGGGAGGCTTTCAACTCACCAAACAAGTGTAGAAAATGTGAAGCAGTCTCTCAGAAGAAACCACGTTGGACTGAGAAAAGATTACAATACGATCTATTTAGAGAAGCATAACGTCACCCCCCGGTGACGTCACGTGGGATTCCTGAACTTCTAAATCATTGCGGTCCGTTTGGAGGCGGCGCGAGAGGGGCGGAGTTTTTTTTTTTTTTTTTTTTTTTTTTGCAAATGCACGCCCAGAGGCATGGATGGACAGTGCTGGACCCCGAGTGGGTGTGGTGCAAAGCCGGAGCTCCAATAGTGACCAATCAGGCATTCAAATAGGAGCAATTATAACTGATAGAAACTCTGCTGACTGTCTCATAAACTCAGTGACCTCGGAGTGTGAAATGAGACTAAGCACATTCATCGCTTCAGAGACAAAAGTTACTTAACATACTTTACTTGAAGTACACTGGAAACATTACAGCTAATTTGACTCATAATATATACAACAACTGGCCATCTCATTAGGTATGCTTGTACAATCCAGCGTGATACAACAGCTCTGCCTAGTACTTTGAGAAAGCTTAAATTTTTTTGTTTTTGACACTGTCAGAGAGGTATTCATTTAACTATTGCTTTTGTATTGAGGTTGTAGTTTGCACTATTAAATGCAATGTTGAAGTGAACACATTTTTCACACTTCTCCCATCAGGTCACAGATACAGGTCCCTGGCCTGTAAGCGAGCACGCTATGGCAGGAGTTTTATCCCTTCTGCTGTAGCATCTCTCAACAAAGCACCTTGGTGCTTGGTGCCACAATGTGTGGGAGCTACGGGCGTAGGACAGAGGTGGAGAAACGTGCTGTATTGAATGTTTATATCTGTGGCTATGTTGAGGTGTTTCACTGTACCTGTGCATTTATGTGTGTATGTTTGTGTACGTTCGGCTGAATACAGACTGCGGCAACAAATTTACTTTTAAGGACATAAAGTACCTATCAAAATTATACTGAGAGGCGTTTCTATTATACAGACCACTACATTTACACACATGATAATATTAGAAACACCTTTCAATGTAATGCACTTCTGTACAAAAACAGCACCCACTGAGACCTCAATAATAAACATATAGTAGAATTGTGTCACAAAACTGAAACATTATGAGTGGAATCACATTGGATTGTACAAGTGTACCTAATGAAGTGGCTGGTCAGTGTGTAGTACATAGTTCTGTAGTTGCAGATTGCAACCATCCTCTTTGACTCTCTCCTTCCTAGTGTGAAGAGAAACTAATAGGACTAGAACAGTGTGTAGATATAATGGGCTTAAACAAAGGTAACAAAAACATAAAGAGGCGATTATACACTAATGAAAACATAGTTGTGACTGTGATTTATTTTTGCCATATTCTGTACACAGGGTCCCCTAAATCTTACACACTAGACCTTTAAAATGTGCTTTTTTTTTTTTTTTTTACTGCAAGCTTTTTTGATTTGCCACAGTTGGAAAGCACAGGTGTTACTAATAATATTAAAGAGGGATTCTGTTCAGCTCTATTCAGTGTGCCAGTAGGTGTGACAACAAGGCAACATGCACAACACTGGGACCCTGAAACTGACGCAGCTAAATGGAATTCAGCCATCATTCATTTTATAATTTACACCTTTCCTGCTGTGTCAAATATCTTTTGTGAAAAGGGCTTATGGGATTAATTAGATACAAGGGAAAAACAAATCACACAGTATTTGCCAGAGGGAGGTTCGACCTTTCAGTTACACTCTAAGATATTCATGTAGTGAGGGGTTTTATGCAGTATTAAGCCATGATCTCTGTCCACCTGGGTGTCCACAGGTGGCTGTTTATTATGAAATAACAGTAATCACTGTATTAATCTGCTACAGGGCCGGAGGCAAAAACTGACTGCTGGGCCACTAAACCCGCCCATTCCTCATGCCACAGCTGGCCACAGATTTAAACTCATTTTAAAATATGCATCATGTATGCATACATTTTGTCACATGGACCCTTCAGACAGGACCGCACTATTAGAAAATATACCAGGACCTACCTATTATTCAGTAAACCTGGAGCTTTCAGTGACCTTTAACTTTTGGGGGCTGTGGGCAGTGGCCCGCTGTGTCTAGTTTGTAATCCAGCCTTGGTGACAGTTGTCATATTTCAAAGCACCAAAGCTCTTATTTTCAGAGTTCACTGTGAGGGCTTTGAACAGTCTGTTTTCTTTGCTACTGGCTTCTTTTCTCGTCAAATCAATCTTTTTTTTCTTAAACTTATTTTTCACAAATGGGCCATAACCTGGCAGAGCTTACGCGCATCATCAAAAGCTTCACTTGCAAATGAACTCAACGTGGAAAACGCATAGTTGTTCCACACCGCCTTGTCTGAAATGTCTGCGTTAGACACAGCATATTAGAAGAGATTTAAACAGCTTTGAAGTACAAAGCATTTATGTTAGAGCTCTGTGTGACCTGCTGGTGCCAACTGGCTGTGATTTCTTGGGCCATAGACACAGATAGTGAAGCTATCCTAGGCTCCAGGGATTAATGACTCCTCACACATTGAGAAATGTTTACCACTCGCCTGCGACCACTCCACTAGACGCACTAAGAGCTCTGTCACTGAAACAATAACGCAGTCTGAAAAGCCCTCATAATTCAGGGCTTCTCCGCCTCTGTCTTTTAACCAGAGCTTTAATCAACGTTTATGACATCCTTTTGTCTCTTTATTGCCAATATATTTCCCAACCAATCCAAACATTATGCTCCCAGAGGAGCAGACTATTAAGGTTGGAAAGAGCCGATACAGTTTGGGTCAGTGACCCACACTAAAGCAGATTTGATCTATATTATACTAAACCTTTTATTATTATGCCTCCGTGCAATGCTTTTGAGTAAGATCACCTTGGGAAGATTACTACCAGTGAGGATGCTTTGTTGCAGCAGGTGTAAAAGGTGGAGGAGGGTTAATTAAAAAAAAAGTGTCACACAGGTTTTCAATTTGTAAACAAAAAACTAAAACACCTTTAGAAAGATTTTACTTCAACCGAAGATGGAAAATGGAGGCAGATAACAGGTCATGTAAATGGAAAGTTACCGTAAAACATTGTTTCCTGCTCTTCATCCCTTAAGTAGAGATAATTACCTGTAATGATGAAAATAACTACATGGCATTTCACATTTACAGTGCCTCAGCAAGATACGTAAGATGGCAATTTAAACTAATTATACATTTATTTCTTGCTGTCTTAATTTCTAACAAATATCTTTACTTATCCAAAGTGTAAAATTGTATAAATGCTGGGTAAAAGGCATACATTTCAAAGGTCCCCAAGGAAATTGCCCTCCCCCCCTTTCAATCTACAGGTCATTTCCAAATTGCCCATTTAATTCAGGATTAGAAAAAAGAAGTGACCGAGAAATTTAGAAGTTTAGTTTAGTTCATGGAACAGATTACTCACAGTGGCTTACCAATGGATGCAGGCCAAGTTCCATTTTAATTCTTCTATATTTAATTCCTCCATATTTTTCCAACAAAACATTTTCAATAAGCCGCGCCAAACCGTCTTCATCTTATAACATTTTGATAGCATGCAAGCTGATGTAGTGTTTACTAGTGGCGTTCTATGACATTCTTTGTGGAGGTTTGAAAAGCACCAGCACTGGGGAGCGTTTGGGTCCCGGGACACCAAACATCACCGCGCAGTGTAAACTGAGAGCATAATTCAACAAAACATATGTGCTGGGAGGTTCCAAGCAGATAACCCCAGTGACATTCCCGCACTCAAACACTCAACCCTGTAACATGTACATTAGGTGGCTGTTGAATGGTGCTGCCTGTGGGATGACTCTTTGGATTTATAGCAGTGTAGGATGATGTCCTCTGTGCTCAGTATTTGTGGGCTAGTACATCACTCTTTTGATATCTGGATCGGGCTTCTGAGTGTGCTCAAACTAGATTATTAAGGTCGGTTGTAAAATCGGTTATAAATGTTCTCTGGCTGGGGGTTAGAGAGGAGTACAAATGTATCATAATAACAATAACTTAATACAGTTAAGACCTTATTTTTATCATTTCCATACAGCAACAGCATTGTGTTAAATAATATTTTGAAATTGAATTGTGTTGTTCCTTCCTTTATAATTTACCTTGGCCTGCAAAACCTTCTGATTCATTAATACTAATTCAGACTCTGCTGAGTGCGAAGAATTTAGGTGCCTCCTTTTACTTTTACACTGTGGAAATTATCTTGTTGGTGAGCTCAGACTTGTTGGGTAGTTCACAAGGGGCAACAAGGTTTAGTTATACTTACTAGCAGCTGGGAAATGTGACCATTTCCTATACTGAGATTAAAAAACCTATTAAGTAAATCTTCAGTGGAGAAAATCACAAATGCATCTATTACCTCATCTACATTTACGGGCTGTAACAAATTGAAGAGTAATGATTAGCTGTGGCTATGCTCATCAAGCGCAACCATCAATAAATAACTGCGGATAGGTAATGCCAGCGTTTTAAAACGAAAGAGGCTCAAACAAGAGGCTGTGCGTGATGTAATGTTTTCAAAGCAATATCCCACAGCGTTCTCAGGCAAAACTGGAACTGGTTTCATGGAAATGGGCTGGGCCCAGTGATGACCCATTACACCATCACCAGGCATAAACTCAAAGTTACTGCACAGTCAATAAATGCAAAAAATGCAAAAACAGAAAGTAGAAAGAAAGTTCAAGTCAGGAGATCTTATTTTAATACTATAACTCTGGATCTGCACCTCAAGAAAGAGATTTCACATTTACATGCATGCACACAAGATGAATATTCATCGTTTACTTACCAGTGATTACAAGTGGTTGTCTCACACCCTCTCCTTCACTGAAAACAGATGAAAAAACAGACCAAAGTTTTTGTAAATGACAGGATACAAAATCTTTCATACGTCTAAATAGAATTTGCACACAAAAGCTTTGTTAGGCTGTACTGTTGTTGTTGTTTTCTGTGACCTGAAAATACCCTTGGTAAAGTTTGAGATAGTTATTGAAGACTCCTAAATGACGACACACAAAGAACAAACGTGACTGATATTTATCTACTGACCAATACTGCCACACTGTGGCCATAAGATGTTTTTCAGCTACTTGTTGATCCAGTGTGTAATCGATCTGTGATCGTTACAATTGCATCACTGAAACACAAATACAAACACACATAATTTATGAGAATCTTAGTGAAATAATCAATAGATCTTTTGTACATGTGAGTGTGGATTTAAGTGGACTTAGATTTAGATATGACTCAGATGAACACCAATACTGGAGAGGAGAGGAGCAGACACTGCATGGGAAGCAAATTAAAAAGTGAAAGACAAATTCAATTCAATTCAATTCAATTCAATTCAATAAACTTTATTTGTCCCCGAGGGGCAATTAACGGCACACAGAGTAGCAGACATCAAGACCAAGCATTATCTGCCAGATAAATACACAATAAATACACATATGTACAATAAAGATGTGCAGTGTGAATGGTATTCACAAAATATAAATAGAATAGGAGGAATAGGAGAATAGGAGGAAGAATAGGAGGCAAAAGGGGGGAGGCAAAGGACGGAAGTTGGAAGGCTGCAGCAGGTAGTTTGTTGCAGAGGCCAATCTGCTGATAGTCCTTTTTTCTCATCCATCCTACCAACAAATGACATGCATCAAGTTAGACGAAATTTTTAAAAAACTCAACTTCCCCTCAAAATTTTACAAATAAAACTGATGAAATTTGAATGAATGGTCTATTTTACTATTAACTTGGATCATAATAAACTTCTGTTCATTTATTGTTATGAAAAAATCCAACATTTTAGCTGTGAATTATGTCCGAGAGACGATACAATAACTTAACTTGTTGAAAACATGTACAGTGTTTTAAAATCAAAGTAACTGAATGAAGTGGTTGCTAAGGGACATTTTGAATATTTTATCTGACATGTTGATTAGATGAGTAAAAGTTGAATTAATCTGCCTCTGATCATTTCTTAATCATGTCAAACTCAAATTTACAGCGTGTCATGTTGCACACAGATACTTTACTCCATTTCATATAATTATAAGTGAGATTTTAGGCCACAAAAGCAATTTCAAGACATCACTTTGGTGTTTATGGACTTATATTTATCATCATTACTAGCAGAAATATTTTGTTTGTTTGTTTATTGCAACTTTAAAGTATATATATTATCTAGGAACACTAATTCATGATTATAACACGCTTTTCATGTGTTCCATCTGTCTATAATGACAGCAGTTTATGCTTTTGTCATGAAAGCCAAACCGCCCTACTTCCGGTGTTGTTGTCGCTCTTCAGCTGGTTTGACGCAGCTCGGAGAAGTCGCCGCACCTCTCCAGCTGTTCGCACCGCTGTCCGCTCGCCGTTCCCCCGCTGCTCGCTGCTGCTGCTGCTGCCGCCGCCACCGCCGCCGCCGCCGCCTGCCCTCATTTCCAATGCTGCAGCGACCATGACAGGCATCGCCGCTGCCTCTTTCTTTTCCAACGCATGCAGGTTCGGGGGCTGCGGACTTCACTTCGACACTCTGGCCGAGCTCATCGTGCACATCGAGGATAACCACATCGGTAAGCGCCGATAAGTACCGAGCGCCGCACAGCTAGCAATGGCCGAGGTTTGCAGCTAGCAGTAGCGGCTAAGTTAGCGAGCTAGCAAGTTACTTCCTGCGTCCTGACTCCTGACAACCCTGTTGCTAGGTGTGGTGACTGTTGATGTTTATCTGTACATATTACAGCTCCGCGTTCGCCATCTGCAGTCGTGTATCAAGGCTATCGCGGTTTAGACAGCGGCAACGCCGGCGGAGCCGCGGTCAAACACCGACAGGAAGACAGTTTCTTTACGCTCCGTCGGCTCGCTCGTGCAACATTATTGCAGCTCGAGGCCCGCGCGCGCAGAGCTGTCGTGAGTGAAGTTGCGGGCTGCAGGAGTCAGTGAACACGCGCTGATTGATTAGCACCTCGTCCCTGTCCGCCTGACAACATTGTTACTTGTTGGCAGTAGGGACTCACTCTTACGCCAAGTTACTACATGTATTATTTATTTATTATTACTTTAACTTTTAAGTTTTCCCCCCCTTATAATATGATGTTCAGTGTAGGCCATCATTTGATGTTGGCCTATCTTTTATTATTAGATTTTTGGTTCTGACAGGGCTGTGTTTAAAGATGTACAATGTATTTACATATATCTGCCTAAATGAGCTTTTAATTAGTCTGATATTACCTTTCTGTGAGTGTTTGGCAAGTTTTGAAACATCATTTTTTTTTTATTATTTAACATTTTCTCACTATTATAGCTTTACAAATCATTCATATGGTGTTTTCAAAAGGAGATATCTAATAATTTTGTCTTTCATATTTTTATTCTTATTTTTGGCACACACACAATCATTATAATGAAACAATAACAATATTGAATAATAACATAACAATAATAAAATAATTTAAATAACATTTAAAAAAGGGAAGAATGTCATTGCCATGTTACGTAGTTATGGGTTATGTTATGAGTCATGTAGAGCAAAGGCCAAAAGTTGCTGCATTTCTTGAGAGAAAAATCCCTTCTGAGGTTGTATCATGTCACCATTGCAATTACAACATAACCCCTGAAAACAACTTGTTGAATCAATTATCTATTACCTGTTTTTATAAAAAGCAGTTGTCCTCATGTGGTTTTAAAGGATATAGGCCATCTCAAATCTGAACATCTGAAAAGGTAAGAAGTAGCCACTTCTGGAGCAGATCATTACTATAGATCATTACCAACTGTGTTGGTTACCATGGTGATATATAGATTTGGATTTGGACTTTGCCTTTACGTCATGACCAGAACTATAAGAAATGTAACACTGTCAGAAAAACAGTTTTATTATATTTATATTTGATTATATTTAACATCATAAGTGTTAGTCAACAGCACACCCACACCGGTTCATATCATGCTCAACACATCAGTCCCACCACAATCAACAGCGCCACCTCTAGTTCATGTGAGGTAACACAATAACAAGAACTGAGAAGTTGCTATGGATTTATTTACCTGAGCTGCTTAAAGATACATGTTTTAAATGAAAATGTAACTTCTTCCATCTCATTCACTTGTGTTACAATGAATTGTCAATCTGAAACAATGCCCTTTTAATTGGAGCATCACTAACTTGTTTGTTTGATTAAATCATGAAATATTTATATATTTATTTATATATTTTGTAGAAAAGTCACTTAGGTTGTGTTAAATTTATATAGGAAACATGTATTCTGTTGTGTTTAAGAAGAGAGTAACTGAAGCGCTTTGTATTGGTCTAAGTCACCTGTGTGTACAGGTGAAACGTTTTGTTTTTATTTAGTTTAGTAACATGTAACATAGCCTCTGTTCACTATATTATATTATATTGTATTATATTATATTATATTATATTATATTATATTATATTATATTATATATTTGCATATCACTTTATTTACTACTTTTATTATTTAATTATTATCTGTTTTGGTCCTCCATACATTATTGCCATGTCCATGTTCATGAAACATGAAAAACAAAGTTTTAGCTAAAAACAAATAAAAATAATTAAGTTTTTTCTTATATTAATGTAACATTATATTAACATTATATTATTATATTATATAATGTATAATAATATATATTATTAATATATTATTATATTATGTTATTATATTATATTGTTTAAGTCTTTTCTAGAAAGTGAATTCTCCTCCTCACAGTTTGACACCCTTTTAATTCGTACATCTGTTTCCCAATCTAATATTTCAGACTCTTATTATTGAAGCTGACAAGGCACAGCTGTCTCTGTTGTTCTTGTTTGTTGCTTGACTGGCTTTAATATCCTCTGCCCTCTGATTGTGTGCTGTGCATGTGTCCGAGGTGTTAGCCTTAGAAAAAAATGCCTCCAAATGACTTATTGGGGAATAATGAGGCAATTAGTTGGCTCAGAGTGGAAAAACTTTGCTGCCCCCCCCCCCCTCCCTCCCCCTCCTTTGTCCGCTGGCCTGTGCCCACTCTGAAAAGTGCGAAATCTTGCGCGTTGTGCCAAGTGCCTGTGAAGCATAATTACAGAGAGAGTGCTTGATTTGGCCTGTCTTCCTCCTCATCTGGTGGCCTGCTGCTTAAAGCACATTCTCCTTTATAATTAGGCGCCTGGAAAATAAGCACACATTCTTGTCCCCATTTTCCCCAACCGGCATGCTGGTCAGCTCTATGAACAAGAGGTGGCGCTGCTCTGCTACTGGTTGAGGGGTCTTTCTTAAGAGGCCTGGTCTGTAGAGTAAAAGTGTGTGGTGGATATTATATGACAAAACCTACCTCCTCTTCTCATTTAATAACACAGTTATTAAAGTCCAAGCATCAGTGAATGAAAACATATTGAAAAGGACAATTAAGGGACACTTGTTATACTTATATCATATTTTTTGTACCCATATATCACTATACTGAAAGTACTTAATTGATCATACAACAACAATTTCCAACAAACAGCAATTAAGATAAAACTCATAATGGATCTGCCACTGTTGCTGGGTGGTCTATTTAGACATTTGGGAACAAATTCAGCTAATTTTAAGAGAATAGATGCTAATGAGCCCCAGAAAACATCAGCAAGACCAAGAGGAAAGTTTTAAACACTCGGCTTAAGTCATGTTAAGTCTGAAAGTGGTCTGGTATTCTTGTGCGGCACGAAAAAAACTGCATGCACTAAGCCACTGAAATGTTTACTTTGTCACTGTGCGACCAGGCAACTGTAGACCAGAAGCAAATAGCAACCATGTTATTTAGACCTGTGAGTGTGTGCACTGCTGGGGTCTGGCGTACTGATGGCCTTAAGTGTCCAGGCGCTGTAACAATGGGTCTAGTTGTTGCCAATTCTCACTGGAGACTCATTTAGTAGATTTTGGTATGCACCCCCCAAAATCTGCGCGGAAGTAATAAATTTGGGAAGCAGTAACTAGTTCCCTGATCTGTGCACCTGGTGGGCCTAATTACATTTCCCCATCCCCCGACACCACTGCTCCTGTTCCTGTGCGGTGACTGCGACATGAGGGGCTCCTGTACTCAATAAAACATTCCACATAGGAGATCATGTACAGCCTGTGTTGACATTACACAACGTGGACATGTAGTTCCATGCAGAACAAGTTTGATATTTTTGCTGAAACATGTTACTTTTCTTCTATTTTATTCAAAGCTTCAGTGGATTATGTTATGATGAACATGTGATATTATGTAGATATGAGGGTCTCACCTTTACCACAGATGCATAAATTAGTCCATAAATTCAAAACTTATTGTTTATTTCTCACGTATTATTTTGCAAATTATAGTGACTTCTCATTTAAAAGCCTAATGTATCCCTGAAATTCTTTGACATTTGTAAATGCGGTCCTGAGTGCTGATATCACTCCACAATTGAATTATTATGGGTTTGTGTCACTTGGCATTTCCAGCTTTCTAAAAGTGCAGGTTTGAGAACACTGAGAAGCTGCAGTTTAAACATTATAAACACTGAATATCGGTCTGAACATACTGCCGACAAAAATGCACATCAGAGCTGAAATGACCAACAGAAAATTCATGTTTATTTTGATAAGATGTCAAGCAAAAATGCCAAACATTCCCCAGTTCCGGTACTTCTATGTAGCATTTTACTGCTTTTCTCTGTCTGCTCAGACAAAAACATCCTGAGCTCAGAGAAACTAAATATGTTTGTACATTTATTTAAGTAAAATCAGCAGATTAATTGAAATTAAATATAATTGTTAGCAGCCTTAATTCCAACTACCATATTTATACAATGGGCAGCAATGAATGTGTATTTTTGTATGTGTCCCCTTGTGTTTCAAAGCGTGTGTGTGTGTGTGTGAGCGAGAGAGACTTAGTGCATGTGTATATGTTCTAGTTGCTGTCCGTGCTAAACGTATTTATTATAGATCACTTTAACCTCCCCACGTTTTTTCAGTAACCCGCAAAGGCAGCTTACACATGGAGCTTGACTCCGTTTCATTTCCTCCTCAGAGGTCACATCATAATGAATTACCTGTGCCACCACTCCTGGTAATGTCCCCTGCTGCTCAGAGCCGCCATAAACATGTCACCATAATGCTCACCACTCTGCTCTACCCCACGGTGCATTTGGCCATGAGGGTGGATGAGAGAGCCAGACACTGGTGGAAATGAGAGTGGGAGTTGTGCGTCTGGTGCGTGTGTGTGTGTGTGAGGGAATTGTGTGTCTGGTGTGTGTGTGTGTGAGGGTCGTGGAGGGCGTTATGAGAGGGCAGCAGGCGTCACTTCCCCCGTTGCCTTAGGAAGGTTTGTTGTGTGATCGTCCCTTAGTTTCCTGTTGCGGCCGTCATGAGGGCCCTAATGAGAACATGTTATTGCATCATGTTTTCTGCACTTATACACTGCAACCTCTGACTCAGGCAGTGTACACTCACATACATATTATACACTCCCATACGTATGCTTCACACACCAATAGCATATTACACAGCTCAGTAGGTTTGATGAAATAAGATGAGATATGGGGCCCATTACATTTGGGGTTATTTTGTTTTTTAAGGGGAAATATAATTAATGTTATTAATATTAAGAGAAAAGGGCAAGAAACATATTTTTAAGTCCAATCTGAAAAACTAAAGGACTGTGTGTAGTTTTGTTAAATGTTTTTTTAATTAGCTAAAAAAAATGTAATTTCTGATCTGCAGCTAATCAGCAGATATTTATATTTTATCCTGAAATCCTGAACTGTTTTTATGTGAACTGAAATTTGCAAAAAAAAAAAAAGGAATTTCTCAGAGTAAAAAATAGTTTAAAAATTTAAAACATCCCAATATATTTCACTGAAAAAAAAAAAAAATAAGGAGCCTTATACATTTCATGGATCAACTGGATCTGTTCTCGTTTTTATCCCACACCTGACTTCACCTTATACATAAACAATCACTGGAGCTTATAAGAGCTGATGTTTGCCTCTGGAGCCAGTGGTGGTGAATAAATCCCCTCTAATAGTCGGCCACCAAGGTGGACCACCTGTGTAGTTTGATTAGAGGGGTTCTCATCTCTATTTGAGGCGCCTTCGTCCTGGTCCTGACTGCTGGTGGCCCCCAAAGAATAGCAGAGGCTGCGGGGGACTGGACCCTGCAGGCCTCCCTCTCCCCAGTCCCCACCTGAGGTGTGTGTGATTTACAGTGTGTGGGAACAGATTGATCCACTGCTGTTTGAGCAGTCCGTGAGCAGGCTGCCATTCCACTCCTTGAGGCTCATTAGGGATCTTAGGAGGGATTTCTTATGCACTCACGCACACACATACCAACACACAGCGCTCAGAATAGTCTCCACACTCCTTTTGGCAGGGGAATAGTGCCGTTATGAACGTGTCTTTCCTACTCTGTGTTTCCATGACTTTGGCTGGAGAGTAGAGAGGTGTGCTGTCCTTCTCACTGGGGATAAATCCACCGTTAATGAAACACTTGCTCACGACTGAGGCCTTGAGCGAACCCTCTTGAGCCTTAGGCGCTGAAGTTTAAGCTGTTCTTAGAGCCTACCTGCCAGTATCATAAAATTCTGCCACTATTTCATCGTCAACCAAGCGGCTCGGCCCTTAACCACTGAGTGGATGATGCCCTGTCTCTTACATTGCTCTTGACTGCTTTTCAGTAAGACTGACATTGGTTTGTTGACTCAGATTCCTGTTAGACCTCTAAAATGTGTGCTTTCTAAATGCGGTTTGGGGTTGAGTTTAACTGGACAATATCACCTTTCACCTCCTTCATGACAGAATTAAGCCAGTAGTTTATACTTTGAAAAAGGAGAGTGCAGTCTGTGCTCTGCGTTTCCTCTTTAGACGGTTGAATGTGCGCATGTGTGTGGCTGTACTTTCAGTGTGTACATCATGTTCGGATTCTTACAGTTTCAGCTTGTGTCGACATTTCAATCGGCGCAGCTTTCTCCTTCTAACTTCTAGTAATCTCTGTATTTGTGATTAGCCGCACCCAAAGAGAAGTTAAATGAACTTCAAACAGTTTAATGTGACTAAAATGTAAAAGTAAGAATACACAACACATTTGCATATATCCGGTGATTCTTGACTTTCTGGGTATTAAAAAATACAAACCTGTACTTCTACTAAATTCTTTCTTTCCATTTAGACATATATACAAACTTCTTATAGAAACTAACTAGTATATGTCCTAAAATTAGAAATGTATTCTGTTTTAGTCCAGGAAATTTCTGATTAAAACATAAAGAAACTAGACAAAATATGACATTAAATGGCAGTTTTCAATACTTGACAGTTATTATAGTAACATTATAAATAAATAAAGCTTTATTGATAATTAATGGTGCAGATGCATTTGAGTTGTACTCAAGAAGTATTGATGTTCAATACCCAGTCTTAGTCTTGTTCCTTTAGAGACATCTTGAGAATTTGGCGTTGAATTTCTATCCCCATTATGGTAAAAAATAGATCCCATAAATCCTACTTCATTGTGAAATCCCATATCAGAGAGCATCGCCGGCACTAATCAGTTCTTCTTTGGTACAAGGTCTTTGTGTCCAGCAGAACTTTACTAGAAATCTGTTTTTAGGTGTTTTGTTCCAGATAAACAAACCAACAGGAGTTATAATTGTGTATGCCTCAGGGTGTTATTACAGCCTCGCAGAGGTGTTGCTTACCCCTTTAACCAGGAATACTTTAATTACACAACTCCAATACGTTTTGTATCATTGCCATTGCAATTTATAGATTATGTCAGCTAGAACTGGACCGTTCCTTTACGGTACATCTCATTATGCCTTACAGAGCCATTTCAAAACGTAATGTTACAAACAGCCTTAGGTGTAAGTGTTGTGTATTAAATGAGCTTGTGGATGGAAACAAACAATGGTTTTAACCACATGGGGGTAGCAGTCTTTCAGAGCTCTGTCAGAGGCAGACAGGGAGGCTCAGCTGGTAAGTGGTAGACACTGTTGTTTTATGGGGCATCTCTCTTCTCCCACACGGATGGCAGTGGGAAGAGTGTTTGAAGTCAGGCCCACTTCACCTCAGGGTGTGGAGATTGGCTATTGTTGTACATTTAGCACCGCTGAGCAAGATGAATGTCTGGAGCACAGCATGGGAAAACGCAGTATGTGTCAAGTGCGGTCATGTATGAGCAATGTGGTGTCTGCAGAGCAGCTTTTCAAAAAAGTGCCACGGAAATTCAAAAGAGAAGGTACATACAGAAGGTAGAAGGTATGCATTTGCATTTGTGCAGTGAGTGCAATGGTTCTAACTGATAGGAACAAGTGTACATTAGGAAGTCAAGAAACCACCATCAGCCTGAAAACTGTGGAGTTTCTCCAGAAACACTAAACCAAACAGTGACTGTAGTCTAGACAGTGGTGCATGACATCATGTTTAAACTAATTGTACTGCACATTGCTCAATATCCTGCATTTTGATTATTTTCACTGGTTTTTATTAGCCTTTATTTGACGAGTCAGCTGAGCATGCTCAACTCCTCTCACTCATCCGCACACCCATTCATATCTGGGACTCACCCAGTGCACCCACAGTCTGCTACTGTTTGCCACTGTGCAGTGCTCAGGGACACACGGATGTAGGTTTTTTTTGTTTTTTTTTTATGGCAGCAGAGAGCAAAGGTTGAGTCACAAGAGAACATCTCTGATCAACAACATTCAAAAGTTACAACCACAGACCTGTTTCAGATGCATAGTGCGGGACTCTGATTGTACAATATGTCAGTAAGTGTGGGACTGATGACTATTACTCAAATTCAAAAGCCTCATTGGATACAGCTCCTGACTCTTTGTTATATCTACCACACGGTGTGCTTCACTGTTGACTGGCCCAGTTTTAACATTTTAACTAAAACCTGGATTTTAATTACACCCTCTTCTACCCCCATTCCTGGAGCTTTTTTTGTGTCTGGGTGGTGCAAGGAAAAATGCACTTGCCCACCACCACAGACCCGGTTTCATTTGCAGTAAGTGGTGCTTCCAGCTTTGCCAGGCACTTCTTTGAAAACAACAGGGAAAAAAATCGCAAATGGGAAGCCAGTGAGTTCTTGTCACTGCGTTAGTTCCTTTGTTTGAAGATGGGAGTAAACAAGCCGTGTTTCATGCACCCCGTGAAGCAGAGGCTGCGGTGCGCAGGGGATCTGGCTATCCCAAATTGGGATTAAAACAGAAAACTGCACACGACAAACCTCAAGCACACCGTTATACTCAATCTTGCCTTATATGACTAGATCTGGCATTGTTTACAGATATATTATGTCCCTGATTCTCTTTCTCTCTTGTCTGCTCAGACACAGACCCCCGTCTTCTGGAGAAGCAGGAGCAGCAGCAGCCGACATATGTTGCCCTCAGCTACATCAACAGGTGAAGAAGTGGAACTATTATTGAGAGAGAAAACAGCAGAATTTCACCTTCTTCATACAGTAACCCAGTAACAAGTAAATCAGCTTCATAAATCTGACATAATTATGACCGTAATGTTATTGGTCTTTGTTCCCGTAAAGATTTATCTGCAAAAATCCTCAACATCAGCGAGTATTACTACTGTGTCTTAAGTGTTTGCTCCCATGAGTTTCTACCAGCAGTTTCAAATGTCATCTGGTGGATCACTTAGATGAATTGCTTCAGTATTTGGTAGCTATTTTTTTTTCTTCTTCTTCTTTTTACTGCCCAAGGTTCATCCCAGTCGTCTTTGATATGGTGCTTGAACAGTGGTTTTAGCGGCAACAAGCCAGTGTACAAGAAGGTCTGCCGCTGTCTCCCTGCCTTCACAAACACATCTTGATGTGGTTATCGCTTAATTTGTTAATTCCACTTTTGCTTTAACAATGTCTATGTTAACATTTCATTTTTATGATACACATTTACCAAAGACTTTACTATCCATCATAAAACCTGGTGTTTTTTGATGGGAACGAAGCCAGTGATATTTTTTTTTCCGAACACGTGTTCCACAGTAGCAAACTTTCAAGAGCAGACCTTCAAACTGTAACCCTCAGGGCTGTCCCACGGTAAGAAGTCGCTCATGGCGACATCGAATCAGACGAGCCTCTTTTCACGACTGGCCTTATATCCCACCATGCCAGGTTCATGACAGATGCTGCGCGGAGAGAACACGAGGCCGTGAAGAAGAAGGTGCAGCCCAAGCTGTCTCTGTCTCTGACAGGCAATCTGTCTCGCAGCAGTGTTTCCACTCAGCCTCGCCACACCAGTGGAAACCTCACCCCTCCAGTCACCCCACCCATCACCCCTTCCTCTTCCTTCCGCAGCAGTACACCCACAGGTACATAACCGTCCTTCACACACTCACCTCACCCTGTTAGATGCGGAGTGTTTAGTGGTTGCTGGCAGTGAAATGCATGTTGTGCACTGTCAGCTATGCAAACAGCAAAGTGGTGTAGCAATTATATTCATCTGAGAGGTCTGTTTTTAAGACAAGCATCCAGAAGTAAACTTGAATCCTGAAACAGGAGAGTCAAGATAATGTAATTACAAATTCATGTCAAGAGACTGTGTAATATTTTCACCCCTTTCTTTGCTTTTGGAAAGATTTAAATATTTTGCCAGTGGTCGTGGCTTTAATGGCTGATTAACACTGACATGGTATAATTGTGTTTTGCTCGTAGAGGATTCTTCATGCCATTTGTGTAATATTTCACTGTTGATTGATTGATATGTTGCTATTCATGTCTCGCCCTTCAACTGCTTTGACCACAACACATGCCTGAAAATTTGGATATAAATTATTTACATCAGCAGAAGATCTTAGGAGAATCATTTTAAATGAAGGTCACATTCAAGCGACAGAGAGCGACATGAAAGCTTAACTCTTTTCCTTCCTTCCTAATATTTTCCCATGTGCTTGTCTTGTTAAAATATGCGGGCTTGTGGTTTTGAGCTCTTCTTCTGACATAACATCCTTAATTATTGACAAAACAACTGCAGCTCAATGACCTCAATAAAATGCTTTCCCACGACTGGCATATTTCAGTCTTTCTGAAAACACGAAGCAGAGATTATGGGAACAAAGCACATGTGAAGAACCATCCGTCAGCCCAAAGGCTCGAGGGCCAGGATTTCCTCATCAAAGATTAGTCAGAACACTTTGTACAATCACATCTGTTAGCGACGCCCTGAATCATTTACAGTTTGACTTTCTGCCCACAGGTAGCGAGTGTGATGAGGAGGAGGTAGACTTTGAGGAGTCTGACAGTGACGAGTCGTGGACCACGGAGAGCGCCATCAGCTCTGAGTCCATCCTCAGTTCTATGTGCATGAACGGAGGAGACGAGAAGCCTTTTGCTTGCCCCGTGCCAGGCTGTAAAAAGAGATACAAGGTAGGTTTCACTCAGCATCTCTCTTTGTAGTATTCATGCTACAGATTAAACGTAACGTTAATGGTGTGAAATATTTCTCCCAAATAAAAACATGAAATGGTAGCCTTGTGCAAAGTGAAATACGTGATTTGTACATGCTCGCAGAAATGAGAATTCAAATCAAAGTGCATCTCCTGCTCTTGACTAAGGAAGTTCTTAGTTGAGCATTACAGCACGTCAACATAGATGCATACATCTAGTCCACTTGGAGTTTTACGGGATTTTCCATTCACATCTGGCGTGTGTGGTTGGAATAAATTATGTGCAGCTTGAGAAAATTGCATTGCTGACGTGACTGACAGGGTTATAGGCGATGACTTAGTCTGAGGCAGCATTAGACATCTGTTTAAGCGCAGAAAAACATAGATTTGTAACAAGAATGCATTTTATTTCTCCTCTCTGTACCCTAATGTCAACTGACAAACAACTTGTTTCATATATATGTAAGAGACAATTGTTGTAATTGTTATTGTTGTTCATTTTTATCTCTGATAGGTCAAATTAGGTGTAAGAGGTGGATGTTGGGAGATTCAGCCACAGTGTAATTTCTTTTTCATTACAGAATGTGAATGGGATCAAGTATCATGCCAAGAACGGCCATCGAACCCAGATAAGGGTGCGTAAACCCTTCAAGTGCCGGTGTGGGAAGAGCTACAAAACGTCTCAGGGTCTCCGCCACCACACCATTAACTTCCACCCACCCATCTCTACTGATATCATCCGTAAGATGCAGCAGTAGGGGCCGAGTGAGCGACCAGCACTCTCCTTCAGTCCACTTCCCAATCATCTAAACTCCACCGTCACCAGCAATGGCTGTTTCTCGTTCCCCTCAACCTTAAACCCCCCGCTCCTTCTCTTTCACTCCCTCTCTTATCCCCCTTTGTTATGACACTATTTTTGATTGCATGTATAAATGTATTATTATTCATCCTTAATTTTTATTCAGAATGTTGAATCTTTATGTAGTTCACAGTTTTGTATTTTGCACATTTAAACTATCATTTATCTATTTTTGACTTTTGGTTTTTACATATGGTGCTCGTTGATGATGAGGGCATATTGTAGACTAGAAAATGGCCACACCGTGTCACGAGTAGCCTTGCATGTACAGTAGGGAAAATCAGAAGAAAGATTCTAATGTTTTCGTAAGAGGAGGAACCAGCATTGCCTCTGTTTCATTCGAGTCCACAAATGTGACCGAGGCAAAAGAAATCAGAATGTGCGTGGTGTAACACGAGAAATCCAAGCTGAAAACATTTGTACATGTTTCATTCTCTATCAGATTTCATGTTAATAATCAGCCGTTGGACTTGAGTTACTTTTCCTTTCATATCACAAGTATTCAAAAACCCTTCTCATCTGTTTTACTGCAAACACTTGTGTGTGAGCACCAAAGGATGATCTCAGGTGACATTTGCAAGCATTTCAGTACCACAATCCTGCCCAAGTGTTCTGATAGTATTTTAGGCTGTTCAGCGGGATCACGGGAACTCTGCGTGTCATTGTTCCTAATGTTCCCGGCCACTTTCCTGAAGATTTAAGCAGTTTTCCTCGTTATTTTACGGCGAGGGATTGAAGCACTTTTTGTAACAAGTTGCCAACAAATCAGCATTTTTTTGCCAATATCTTGTTTCTGGTGTATGTACGGTAGCTACCAAAACCAGGCAGAAGGCCTTCAGAAAATAAGTTTTCATTGGTCCCAGGGAAGATAGACACCAAACCTCCAGTGTTTCCAGTATTGTGAGATTTCTGTATGTACAGTAGTTGCCTTGAATTTTAACCATTCCAATCAGTATAGATCTTTGTATGGCTTTATTTTGACAGTTCAGACAAATTCATCTAAACGCAGACGACTCAGTCCAGACTGTTTGTTGTTCACCGACTCCCATGTCTTATAAAACCATTGTGGTTGTGGATAGTAGAAAAGGGAGCCGACATTAGCCATGTAATTCAGCACATTTACATTCTCACGGTCCTGATTGTGAGAGAAACACATGGCTCCTACTTTGTGCCATAATAATGTCAGATGAGGGTATGTACACACACATTACGTTAATTCCTGAAATAATGAACCCCAGATCATAAAATGCCACAAGATTGGGGATTTATCACCATTGAGCCATTAGGTAACATCGTCACTGCATGGATGTTAGTGTTAAGGAACTACAGTCCAATTGAGAATTGTGACAGTATTGTACTGCCAGTATGGAGGAAGGTCTTTATAGTGTACAGTGAATGTATTGTTATGTGTTAAGTGCATTAAATTATATTTTCATATGTTTCTGGAGTAAAAAAAAACAGACAAAAAAAAAAAACAATAGTATAATGTGTATGAAAAGGTAAAATCAGAGGTTGTTTGGAGAAAGTGATGGTGATGTACTGTATTTCTTCAAAAAGCTGCTTCATGTAAACTTTTGTTACATTTAGAATAAAAATCTCTCTGACGTGTGCCTAAAGACTCTAAAGACTGTTATTAACTGCGGCTCGGACACGATTCAGTTTCAAACAGACTTTATTAGTTCAGATTAGATACATGAAACTCACCTAACAAATGAAACATGTTTATGAATAAAATAACTTAATGCTGTAAAAGAGAAAGAACGAAAGAGGGGAAATAGAACATAAGCTAAGCATGCACTGATTAGCTGATGACATGAAGGTCCTTAAGAATTCTGACACGAAAAAACCCAATTAAATAAAATTAAATCAGAACAAAGGAAACCTAACATAACACAAATCTATCATACACAAAGTATCAAGGCTTTCACAATATCATTGGCTTTAATTATTCTAAAATAGATGATCTGATGATATATTGTATAATCATGTCTGAATGTAATCACTGAAGATTTCTCCCTGACTGCATATAGTGCACCAAGGCTGCTGTCTATAAAGAATGAACAGATGACTTGTACAGTGATGTTTAAGGGGGGGACCATTTGGTTGGATGTCTTAAATGTAAGTTTGGTAAACACTTGTCTCTTTCCCTGATTCGTTACGTCCTGTAGTCTAACAGATCTGTGAGAGCCGAGTCAATTTAAAGTCAACATATGTACGTACAACAGTCTTAACCCCCTAAAGTATTCTCCAAATCCAAATGAAGGGAAATATCCCACCTATAAAAAACGTTCTAATTTGCAAACAGATTGAGTAGCCCTGCCATATACGCTGAATTAGAATGTCATTTCAAAATGTCACATCACTTCAAAGTGTTTCTCTAAGTTGAAGTAACAAAGTGAAAGTCAATATAGTCCTAAAGAGTGGATCTTCACACCATTACATGCAGAAAAGAGTGCAGAGTGATTTATTTCAGTGGTGACAGGAAGTAGGCAGACCGGATGTGCTGACTTTCTGGTTCCCTAGTCAAAGTTGAGCGGGTGGCCGTCAAAATGAGTGAGCACGTGGTTCTCAAACACCTTCTGGTCGCAGTCCAGCGGGAACTGCTCGCTGCACATGGGGCAGATTTTCCAGTGGCTCTCCACGTGCTCCTCAAACTTGCTCTGGTCATAGTTGGGCGGGAAGATGACCTCGCACAGCGGACATCGCTTCATGTCCATGCTGCATACGGGAAAGGGACAGAAGAAGAGAAAAGGCAGGGAGAGAAAAGCTTGTGTTAATAAGCAGCGGAGTGATGATGTGGGCAAACCAGGGGCGCAGGCTAATAAAGAGCATCTGTCTGATGCGACGTGGGTGGCCTGCTGCATGACTGATACCAACAAAAGAGGGCTGTGCAGCAGAACAAACACTTTACACATGTTACAATGCGCAGGTTCGGAAAACTGCAGGGTGCAGCAAACTCGGACGGAGTTTGGGCACGTGAAGATGTGTTACCTGGGATCAAAGCAGAAGGCAGTTTGTCCATCATTCACAAATGGGCTGTGGGTTTCAGTTGCTGCGGGCTGTTCGTTGGTATTACCCTGAGAAAGGAAGGTAAAACAGCATTTTAAAAAGTATTTCTACTGAATATTTAACACAAATCATTAATCATAAGTATTTAACTGCATACATGGTAGAGAATATACACAGCACAGTCTGAAAGGCTTACATTGTTGTTGTTTTGCTTTTCCTCTGACTCCTCGTGGCCTTCTGGCCGGCTGTGGTTGCGGGTGGGTTGGATACACACCACATTACTGTCCCAGGAAGGTGGACCCACAGGAGGCAGCCTAAGCAGCTGGTCATCTGAGAATTCCTCATCTCCCTCATCTGCAGGGAGAGTATTCAGAGACACAGCTACTGTAAATACGAGTAATATATTTCTCTAATTGTTATTGGAGATTTTTCAACAAATGTATGGGTTACTTTCTGAAAAGGAGACCAACCTTTTGAGTCTGAGATGGAATAAGGGTTCCCAAAATGCAGCTTGCTGGGGCTCTGAGAGACCAGCAGGGGGGTGGGGGCATCCTGGGTGTATGGGACTGGATACTGCAGGAATATAGGCACACTGGACTGGTTACCCTCCAAACTAGTTTTCTCACTGCCCTCCTGATCTCCCTTCCTGCTGCTGCTGGCCTTCTGGAACTCCTTGGGGAGGAAGCAACAGGAATTGTAAACAATGTCTTACAACCACAGAGACTAATGACAAAATTAAATGCCACCATGGACTAGGGCTGGACGATATGGCCTACAAATAAAATCTCACAACACATCCGTTTTTTTTTTTAAAAAACCTTTGGGAAAACGGAGCCCCAGGAGACACTCCGATCAGTCGAACGTCCACATACAGCCTGAAATGTCTCTGAAGCAGAGACTATCCAGGTGGATTCACAGACTAAACTCTGATAATCTACCTGTGTGTGTGTTCAAACTTTGCTTATTTCATGTACCAGCTTTTGAATCTGAGTCTGACTCGCAGTTTACACCACAAAATAGTGACACGAAGAAGTTTAATTTGATTTGTGTCCAATGATTAGAGAGAGGGCTTTGGTTGAGAGACATAGAGTAACAATAACAGAGAGCGAGCGCCGGCTTCGATAAAGCTGTTAATCAGAGAAATAAAAAGTTATTTCACAGCGGTTACATTCAGCACGTATAGACACGCCCATGGCAACCCACCTACGCTCCCCCAACCAGACAACCCTGCTACGAGTTGCCGCAATCCCTGGTGTTACTGGAGGGAACCGTACCGTAATTACCCTAGTTAAAGTGAAATCGGTTTTCATTTTTAAATGTCGCCCTAAATCATGAATTCAAATTAATTGATGAAAGTGATTTATCGCCCAGCCCTACCATGGAAGTCAACATGTTTTCTAAGGAGCTACATATCTGTTTTCATCTCTCTGTGCCTCCCAGTCTGTTAAGGCAAGTAACACATCACCACTTGCAATCACACAGCAGCTCCTGAACTGAGGCTTCTTGTTTTTTTTCTCTCGCTCAGAGTTTAATTAGTGCCTTCATTAAAAAAGAAACTCCTCTCATTTTCAAAGGGAATGGGGCACTGTGTTTTATTGATGTTAGTTGCAGACGCCAATTTAATTTACAGTCTAAACCTCAAATTGGGTCATTCTGCTCCTCTTAGCTGTAACAGCATTACCTCGAAGCAATATTTCAGGCCAGTGAGGACCTTGCTGTGGTCCAAAGTAATGGAATGGAAAATAAGAACTCATTTACGTTGCTTCTACAATTAGAGGCATATTAAACACAGACCAGATTGGGAGAAGGAAAATGGCAGAGGAATCGCACTTTTTCAGGGATTTTTTTTAGAGTGGAAGAAGTCTATAAAAGAGAAAATGAAAGCTGTCACTAACCCCCTCCAGTTTTTCCTTCTCCTTAACAACAAGTGCTAGAGTGTCCTTCAGTTCTTTCAGCTCCCGTCCCTTCTCTGCTACCTGGCTCTGAAATAAACAAAAAGACACAAAAACAGAAGATTGAAGAGATATTTGCAACTCCTAAACATCTGACACATGCTGTTCATTGAAAACTGCATCACTGAAATAGTCTCAGACTTCAGTGCGTGACATTAATTGATCACAGCCATAAAAGGCTTCCCTTTGCAGAGGACTGATTTATGTACGATACCGCTCAAAGCAAAACAACCTGTTTGAATTCCTCTGAGACACTAAGCAAATATCCGCCTGACCTGAGCCAAGCACAGCATTAGTCAGGCAACTGGAGATGATTCCTCAGAGCCAAGCTTCGCTTGTCTCCACAGCCTGACATAAACAGCAGTAAAATGTCGTCTCACAGATAGGCCTGCTCATAAACAACACTGTCAGAGCCACTATGTTCAAGGGGAAAGATAGCATCAAAGGCTCGATCCCTGAGTTAGACCAGCCATACCCAGCGGCAAAAACACAGTAAGTGTCCAGAGACAGACCTTCTTCGGAGGAGCAGCAGAGCATCAGTGGCAGTGAATGGCCTGAGTACAGTGCTAATTGTCTGTACTCTAATGAACTGACCTTGTAGCGATCTTCCTCTGCTGCCAACTGCAATTTCAGGTTCTCATTGGTCTTCAGTTGTTCCTTAAATTTCACTTCCATCTTGGCCAACTCATCAGCAAACATGGAGCTACGATCCTTCTCCTCCTGAAGAGCAGTCGGACATTAACCAATGCTCTTTTTACCATAGTCTTAGAGTGCAGTGAGCACATACTGTGTATCATACCTTTGCAGAATAGAAGTCTCTAACAGAATCTGAAAATCTAATTTGAGGACATGTGACCAATGAAAAGACGCAAGTAATACATTTCTTACCACCAGCATCTGCTTGCATTTCCTGTATTTGTCATTCCTGTCAGATGCCTCTCTGCTG
This sequence comes from Nibea coibor, assembly GCA_023373845.1. Taxonomy (NCBI): domain Eukaryota; kingdom Metazoa; phylum Chordata; class Actinopteri; family Sciaenidae; genus Nibea; species Nibea coibor. The sequence goes on from CM041726.1 coordinate 13,743,480, forward strand.
ATGCCTTTGAGCTTCTCCTGGATGATGGCTTCCAGCATTGGGTCAGCAGAACCTGGACTCCCTGTGAAGACAATGACTGTAAGCAGGGGGGTTGCTGAGACAAGAGAACCGGGGGTATGACTGACCCTTAATAACAATATTGATTGACTCATTTCTAAAAATCAAAATATAAAACAGAAGGCAACCATGTAAGAAATTACACTGCTGGTAAATCCACAAAACTATATTCACAATTTTGATGACTGCAAATTGGCAAATGCAATTATTCATTCTGTTACTAACAATTTAACACAGTTAGATATAATGTACCTGGCACTGACGTGTCTGGACTCACTGATGCAGGAATTATTGTGACCTCTTGTGCTGAGCTTCTCTTCAGTTCCTACGGACATGAAAATATAAGTGCTGAAAATTAGCTCTTAATATGGGTGGAGAGAAAAACTGATCAACCAACTGAAAGAAACAGTAAAATGGTGCAAACATGAGCTGACAGAGGGTTGGTAAAGAGTATGAATGTAAGTAAATTTGTTAGCAAATTTGTCTAATCACAGTGTGCTTTGTACTTGATTCCGGTGAAGAAATTAGCAACACAGACTGAGGAAAGGCTAAAAGACCTTTTTACCTCTGAGAGCATATAGTGAGATGTGATAGGCAGACACAGTGTGACAGAAATCCAATGCAAGTTCTGTTCTTTCACTTGTCAGGGACAAGTGTACAGTATGTTGGCTGGTATCCTGTGGGACCTACCCCTTGCTGTTCAGAGAGTCTAAGCACTTGTTTTTGCAGTCGCTGACATTCCTTATATTTCTCCTTGTAGTGTTCTGCAGCCATGTGCAGCCGCAGCTTCAGGTCCTCCACCTCTCTCTGCAGCTCTGCTACAACAGCTGGGTCAGCAGTTTCTTCTTCTGCTTTGGTCTGGTGACAAATAACATCATAAGAGAACATAACAGATGTTAAACACAGTAATGGGTCAACTATAAGATGTTACACACTACCGCTAGAGACAGAGAAAATAATCCCTTTATTAATAGCGCCTTGATGATGTAAGTAAGTAATCATCGATAATATCTATCAAATTTACAAAATTACAAAAGTTGCTGTAATGTACCCTGAGAAACTGTGCAGTTCAGTAGAAATGATTTTTGTTTTTTCGATTTAGTTTCGTTCTGGCAGGTCTGAACTATGGAAATAATTACAGCCTCCTTAAAGGGCAGAACCAGTAAAAAAAAAAAAAACTGTGAGAAACTTCTTGTTTCTGTTTCCATTGTTTTGCTCTTCGTGCTCACTGGCTTTAACAAAACATAGCACACTTAGGTACCAACATATGGTTGGGCAATAATATACAATACTACCATGATTCATAACCTTTCAATATAATTGTTCACTGAAATAATGATAAAGGTTATTGTGATATACATTTTGTATCTCAATATATAATCTATTACATACGACACTATTATTTAAAAATTATTTCATATTCATTTATTTAAAATTCTATTTTTATTTTACCTGGTAGAAAATTTTGGTTTTCTACACTCACACATCGCCTTCCCCCAACTACCTTTACATTACACGTATGATTATCATCCTTACAGCTTCCTGCTTGGCCTCTGTCTTCATCTGCTCTACCAGGCGCTCCAGGCGGACACACTGGGCCTGAGCGTCAGCCTTGGCCTGACGAAGGGCATCGGCCTCCAGCTTCATGTGGTAGAGTTCAGACATGGTACGGTCGCGGGTGCTAGAGGCGTCCCTCAACTCAGCGGCTAACAAGGAGGACTGCTGCTGGTTGGCCTGGAGCTGCTCCTCCTTCTGCCGCAATTGCTCCTTCAGGGCCTTCATATCTCCCTGCCAGACGACACAGAAACACACTTTAGATAATGGTATGCTGATGTTTTTTTCTACTATATTATAACTAAACTTCAAATTATCATATGGCATGAGAATGCATCAATATAAATACTGTATATGATAAATCCACCTAGGTATTGTCACTTTAAAAATAGCTTTGAAACAAAATTCTTTGTACCAAGGGGGGAACTTTAGCCAGGATCTCTCTGTACTGTTTCTCCTTCTCAGTGAGGCATGCCTGCAGGCGTCCCACCTCCTCTTTAAACTGGGCAATGGTGTTTTCCTTGTTCACGTCCACAGACTTCAGCATCTGCAGCTCTGCACTCAGCTTAGTGTTCTCCAGCTCACGGTTTTTCAGGTGAATCTGGTGCACACACACAAACACATACACAGAAGCAAACACATGCTATAAAACACAGGTTATAAAACATAAAGTCGTTGGCTTTTGCCTTCTTTATACAACACCAATCACGATCATGTACCAAAGAGCATATGACCATTAAAATAAATGTTGCATGGCCTCAATTACAAAACAGAGATTGAGATAGGCCCATAAAGTTTTTGGCCTGTGCAACAGCCCCAGTGTGATGGTACAAGTTAAATTAGGTATGGGTTTTTGGCTCATTTCCGTGGCGTCAGTACAATATGTGGCACTCCTAGTTCCTCTGTAGTGCCACAACAAAGACAAAGAAAGACCAGACGGGCCAGAAGAAGACAGAATAAGGCATGCTCCTTTTAGACTACATGCTTGGGCAAGAGTATGCAGAATAATCACAGTAGTGAAACGTGAAAAACAGGAAGAGTCAATTAACTTTACCTCCAATTTGGGGGAATCAAATAAAACAAAAATATTGGTGATTGTTGAAAGATAGTAAAACTGCCACTGAGGTAGCAATCAAGTCAGCCGTTGCTAAGCCAATCCCAGTGGCACAACGATCATGAAAATACTTTGCTGCTACCTTCCTGAACCTTGACATTCTTCATTGTTATGTGATAAAGAAACATGAACATGAAATACATACAAGAAACATATTAATACATTACCTTGTACAGTTCCTTCTCATCTTTCTCATTCTTGAGATGAGATTCAAGTGCCTCTTTCTCTGTTGTAAGTTTCTTCACCCTATCCTTGAGACTAAAGAAAAGGTCATAAAAAATGTTAAACACTGTAATGGCCGATGTACTTTGTGACTGTTCACTTTCAGTGTTTGGAGTAGAGTAAGTGATAAATGACCATAGATAATGGTCTTTAAAAGGTTATGTGGTTTTTAATGCAACACATAGATAAAATAAGGCGCTGGGAGAAAAGTGACCAGCTCATTTAACACCAAGTTGCATATAAAACAAGTAAGCAAGAGATGATCACACGAGGGAGCCCTGCTTCCTTCTGAGTTGATATTGCATCTAAACATATGTTTAGCAATTCAGTGAATCTGCAACAGCACCTCTATGTTGAACTCACCTGTCCAGCTCAGTTTCCTTTTGTAGGCCCTTCTGGGTGACTCCAATTAGGTCCTCCTCCAACTGTATGACTCTGGATGTGGCCTCCTCTAGCCTCCTCTTCACCTCCTCCTTCTCCTCTTGCAGCGCCTGGTTGGAATTCTGCACCTCCTGAGAGACAATAAAATATAATGATGGAATAAAGTTAAAAAAAAAAAAAGACCCAACACCAAATAAAATCCAGAAGAGAAATGCTTCAGTTTAGTAATCTGCCTGATCTAAGGAATTCTTGAGTAAGTTAATCATTGTCATTCATGTGATAAATAATTCATTCCAATGTGTGCCAAGACTTAAATAATAAAAACATAAATCTAGCCGGGTTAACCTCTGACATGACAAACTATGGTATGGTATTGGTATTTTTGTAGTGTACCACTTTCCATCTCTGTCTTTGGCTCTAGGCTCGTGGAAAACGTGTTCAAAACATAAAAACTTTATTGTCTTTGAAATGCAAGTCTAAATCAAAATGAACACTGTGCCTCGATGCAGAGCTTTCAAATTTAAAAGATGACATCAAAAAAAAGCAAAAGGAAATGATTTTTTTTTACAGTTTGTTTATAGACAGAATTTTGGAATCTTTATATTCGCACCACATAAAAAAATCATATAAAAGTATAGTCATAAAATTAACAGCCACAAAATCTGTGATCATGTTTTCATCTGAAAGCCATTTTAAAACCATCAGATTTATGGCAGAGGACAGCAATATGAATTATTACTGACACTGCTTTTAAAAGTTAATGTTATGCTATAAAAGGGTGAATTACAACTTTGATAATACAGACATTCATATCTGTCAGTGTCTGATTTATACTTTTAGTGCATCAGGAGTCTGCATACCTCTGCAAATTTGCATTATTTCACTAGGGGGTGCTAAAAGACTGTTTGGCACAATGCAAAACTGTACTTGGAATAATTACAAGAAGTAGAAAGGGGCATAAATCATACAATCTAGCACATTTAGCAGTATGCTCTGCTTAATAAATAACCAAGAGCAACTGTACTACACAACAAAAAGGGACAAGGCCTTTTGCTTCACTGAAAGATTTTTTTTTTTTTTTTTACAAGACAACAAACGTTTTTATCCCCGCCCTTACTGCTGGCACTCCTATTTGCTTTCAAACGTGTACTCAGTCCACGCTCTGCTTACTTGGTTCTCCCTTCTCAGCTGAGCACAGGTTTCTTTCTCCTGCTCACACTCCTTCTGCAGGCTCTCCTTCTCCGCTTCCAGCTGCTCCTTCTCCTGTTGCAGGAGTGCCATGTTTTTAACCAGCTCGTCCTTCTCTCTCTGGGCTTCTTCCATCTTTTGCTGCACAGAAAGATACATTTTTCAAGACGTTCGGGCCACTTACATAATAATTCACCTCACTTACAAAGTACCCCATGCTCAAATAGTGTATAATGTTGTTCGACACTGTGCATTATCAAACTAATATAAACTCAGAGATTTAGATTCAGATTAGCTGAGAGAGACTAATAAGATCTGAAAACATGTATATATTTAGTAGTGCTGCCGTACTTCAAGGAAGCCAGCCTTGGTGGTGACCACCAAGATGTCAGAGTTGCATTCATCCTCTACAGTAAGCAGCTCATCCTCTGAAGGGCTGTTGGCACGAAACTGGAAAGGCGTGCTGGCTCCCCGGATCTCCCCTTTGTGGGTCACATAACAGAACTGGTAGAACTCGCCATCGTCATTGGGCACATAATATCCTGTGGAAGAAACGACAACCTGTTAGTGGTCAGTGCACAGCGGTACAGAGAGGCAAAGCAAAATACATTCCTCCACAATCCAAACCTAACCCCAACACCTATTTACAAGTTATAACAGTTAAAACTGTGGGATGGTTGCACTTTTCTCAGATATAACTTTGTGGTATAACTGAAAGAAGTGCCATTGTGCTGTTGTGGTTCAGTGATATGGAGCGCACTACACGTGGTGCTTCGGGTTTGAATCTAAAACGCTAACAAGACATGTCTTTTTCTAGTGTTAGTATGTATTACTTTATTAAAAGTGTATAAAAGATAGAAGCATACATAAACTGAAATGTCATTAACACGAGAACAGAGATCTGTGGGGAACATTTCTCATTAAACTCTATCCGCTGATTTGGTATTAAAGTTTTAACAATCGTCTGAACAGGCCTGTGATATGCGGTTATTAAAAGGTGTCAAAGTTATATAAAAGTATGGTATGATCTTACCCTGAAACACCACCGTTCTGTGGACTGCGGTGCCTTCCACATAGTTCTCAGGGAGAGGTGACCACAAGAATGTGTAATAGTCCCTCGCTGTGCTCCAACCAACCTGTGAGACATTGTGGGGAATCCATTCAACCAGACGTTCTCACCACATCAGTGTAGGATAATAACAATGAAGGATTAACAGGGAGACTTCCTAGAATCCACACAAGGCCGCTTCCAGAAGATCTCAAACTGGTTCATTACAGTAATCAGGGAGTTTTCAATCTATGCTGAGATGATAGACCATGCCTACTGCGCCTTTTTTAAACGAAGAAAAATGATCGCTTCCGTACAAAGTCCAACTCCTGGTCGCCATGTGCATGCGGCCTGGTGCTTGTCATGAACAAGCCTCACTGTGGAAATGTAGCTACAACTCACTTCTAACAGGAAGAGGGAAATAGGTGAAAATTTTATACATAAGTGACCTGAAAATGAAAACCAAAATGTAATTATAAGTATTTTATGTGTTGTTAACTGATGGCTGATGAGGGGGGAGTACAGAAAATACATCCATAACTTCAGCCCGGTGCCATAAAACTGTCAAACAAAATCAGAGTCACATTGAGCTGGCTGGCTTTCTGTGTGCACACTCAGGCACAGACATGCATCCACATCAAGCCTCGTCAAACCAACCTATTATACCAGCCTCTGCGGATGTGACTTACAAGTTGCGCACAAATATTTAAATTCTATATTTTAAAATAGTAACGCAGACGGATCGCGTTGAAATACACACATGTTTGGAACAGATGTTGTTTTTGACATGCACAGGGATTTCTTTCGATTTTTCCACAATCTGGGCAGTTTACTTTCTCACCTGTGTACAAACAGCCTACAGCTACAATACTTCAAGTGTTCATCAGAGCCAGAGATAGAAGGCCCTGGTGCTCCAAAACCCCCAATTGTTAGCGGTGCAGTTCCAGCCTCCAGCAGTAAAGAACAGGAAGCAATTAAAACATGCACCTAGTTAGTGAGTGTCATTACTGAAGGCTAGCCCTTACCAGTCCACTCATTAGAGCAGCAGAGGTGGTGGTGGGTGAAAACTCTGAGAGGAACTCTTTCACTTACAACAGACCGTTCTGCAGTGTGTATGTAAGGAGAGGAGGTAGAGACGGTGTAGAGCCACCATAAAAAAAAAAAAAAAAAACTGGACTGGTGACTGGAGCGATAACACAGGCAACACTGAACACGAAAACCTCCAAAGACATACAAACAGTTGCAAAATGTGAGCATGAGAAGCTCTGAATGGGTTCAGTCAACGGTTTGTTGTTTTTGGTTAAAGATGACATCTCCCCAGCATTCCAGCAAAGTCATACTTCCGCAAGAAAGCGGTCATAGGCCCGTGGCAATGTAGCTGCAGGAGGTAATGTATTGTCTATGTGCCAGTCACACTGTATAAATTCAGGAGCGAGCTGATCATGAATCACAGAGAGGGGTTGTGCTAGGAGACAGGTTAATTATAAAGCTGCGCTTGCTTTCTCTTAGGCCACACTGACAACCTGTCCCAACAACATTCTTCCATGAAGCCGGAGAGAGCAGCTTGCATCACGCGACGTGGTAAATGTTCCGACATCAAAAGGGCCAAAGGCTGCTTTTGTCCTTGTGTTAACAAGGGTCTCCTCCCATCTATTTATTGTATGATTTAAACATTTGTAAATCATGTTAGCTTGACACGTGAATGTATAAATTTAAAATGAGTAAACAGTTCATGATTCAAACTTTGAACCAACTTACTGACAGTTCAACTCATTTTAACTGACTGAACTGGAGGACATTTTCCGCATCACATAACCGGACACATCTGTGCGTGTGCTATATTCAGATCAAAAGTCAACCAAACAGTTAAATAACCAAGAAGAAGTGGCACTACAAACGACCTAAAACAAACTTTGCTCAGCAACTAAATGCGTGTTAAGGAGTTGACACTGATGCACAGTGTATCCAGCTATCTCTATGCACACAGACGGCAAAAAACTTGGCACCAAACGTCTCATCTGTCAACACTGCCAACACTGCCAGGAACATTTGCACAATTTACGACCCTGTACTCAGCCTTTTTCAGCTCAGCTATGTGTTTTAGAGGCTCAAGAAATTAGTGATTTTAAGATCTGTGCTGCCAGTTGGTGCCTACCTTGAGGCTAAACACAATGTGATGTGGCATCTAGCTACAACAGACTGAATCCAGTATTTAAAAGCCTCCGGTACCTCCAGTAGCCTAACATGACCTCATTTCTCAGTGAGGCTCGGCAAAAACCTCTGGATGCGTCCATTTTACAACCTACACACAGAGTATATGAGTGCTATGTGGTTTTCATCAGTGTTTTGAAGACATGAACAATTTAAACCTCTGTGCAACAATTTGTCTTGGCTGGCTTAATAGCTTTACAGTACGCTACAAGTATAGGTGCATGATACGGTAAAGTATAGTCTATCAGTATGTTTCTAACTCTTAACACAGAAGCATGGCCAGGCAAATTAAAACAGAGAGAGCCATTAGTTTATTTTATTTTTTATTTTTTTTTGATCTGTTGCGATTTAATCCCAGCTTCCATTTCATCTCTGGTAGATAAAAAGCATGTTGGTCTAGAAGAGCCTGGAGCCATATGCCTCACTCTACATCCACGATTCACCACAGATGAGGCTAAAATAAATTACTACCGCTGTATTGGATTTAATGTTCTCCTATAACAAGATCCATGTGGTACACTCAAGTGTGTGGTGAGGGTCAAAAACGCTCTGTTCCCTTTGACAAGCTCATTTTTCACATACACATGACAATGGCTGCACTTGCACCCTCTCAGTTTTTCCTCACCAATGAATAAACTGTCCCCACAAGTTTTAGCAAAATCTCAGTGGTGTAATGTCTGCAAAATAAAATCCTGAAAAATAACTACAAAGTATTTGGTGGCAAGATTCACATTAAGTCATGATGGCCAAGATGCTCCATTGTATCCATTGTACTCCACTGAGTTCTCATACAGTATGTTAGATATTTCCTTTTCAATAAAGGATAACATGCTCTGCTCAGTAGAATATATACTGACATTTTTTGTTACAACAATACTAATAATCACAGCATGCATATATCATGTGTTTTCAAGGGATTTCGTAAAACATGGTTATTCACCTTGAATATGCCAACCCAGTCCTTTGGATGTGGTTTGATGAACTGCGTCAGGGTGTAGTGACACTCCAGCGCAGCGTGGGGCAAGTAACTCTTCCCCACATTCTGGAAGATGACGTGGGCAAAGTTTGATGTGTCCATGTTGTTGTCTAATAAAGTCCCGTCCAGGAACAGTGCCATCAATTACTCAGCGGTGGCTGCGCAGGAAGAGACAAGCAACAAAATATGAGGAAACAGTAATAACCACACAAACAACTGAAATACCATTATTTACAATGAAGTGAAGAAGTTCTATAGGACATCATAGATTTCTTGCTGAGAATCCCACAATTACTGTATATTGTTACTGAATAAAATGTCCCACCAATTGTCTAGTTTACAGTAAAAGCAAATCATATCTCTATAACACTGTTAAGGACACAGCCTCCATTTTAAAGTGGAAACAGGTCCTCATCTAATTTAGACTAACCATTTCTAATATTCAAACAGCAACATAATCAGTCCCAGACACAAAATGCAATTACGTGCATCCCAATTATTTAAGGATAAAGAGTTTTTCAATCCAGACCCATATTAAAAGGTTTGTTCCATCACTTGCCGTCCCCATCTGCTATAGTTTCTCATTAGACTCAAACACAGGCCTATCAGGCAATCCTTTAAGCGTTCAAGAAATGTCAACCAGTGCGTGATCATTTCTATTTTAAATTTTGGGTCACATGGTGTTTGTGTGGCAGATACACTGTGTTTTGCTCTATTTAAACATGCATAAAACCAGAAATGCAAACAGCCATGATATGATTTAATATACAGTAAACAGATTTTAGACCATGGCAAATATCAATAGCTTACTGGTTTAAGTCTTCAATAGATTTGTTCAGGAAATACCATTTGAAAGTTTTGAAGCAGCAGTTTTCGACCGGCATGAGATGACATGTTTGAAGTGCAGACAATCTGCGTCCCAATTTAGGAAATGTCTGATTTGAGGGAGCTTGTCTACAAAAAGAGAAACCTACACCCTCAACTAAGCATAAATTTCCTAAGTGTAGGACTGTGGGCTACTGAGCTCATGGAAAGACTCATTCTCCCCATGTGAGACAGTCTAGTCTCAAAGAGATTGTTGGAAAGTCCAGTCTTTTCAAGACATTAAATCACCAATAATTCCAAGTTAACCACCAGGAAGAAGCTCTCAAATGATAAGCAGTGGGAAACCCAGGCATGGTCCATGACACACGTTTATAGGATGAGTCATGACTTCTAACACATGATGGACAAACAATGGAACAGTTAATGGTCGTATAGCCATGTCATCTGAAACTCCCTAAGTAGCATAGGTGCCTGTCCTAAGATAATAACTTTTCAGTGGTCTTTAAAATGGTCCAAATTATGTAACGTATTCAATGATGACTGAAAACCACATGGACTGCTCTGAACTCTGATCGCTCTGAACATTGTCATGTAATAATCATAAGAGTAACTGATAATTGCTGACATACACCTACACTGATAACACTAATAGATAGTCAGACTGTATGTCATACAGTGTCCTTGACACAGCGGTCATCTCCTTTCCTCACACCCATAAGTGAAATGTTTGTACTAATACAGTACTTACTTACTTATACTTTATTTTCCCAGGCTACATTTGTAATTTCATACAAGAATAGCCTAAATAGATGGTTTAGTTTTGTAAACAACTCTTGTAATTTTTAATATAGCTCTTAATTTTTCTTGTGCCCAAATTATCCTATTTTATTATATTTTGACCCTGGAACTTGGTATGAATCAATCTGATGGCTTGAGAAAACACCTTTGTAACTTTTAGTACCATAAGTAGTATTAACCAAATGTACATATTAATTTCGGATCACTTTAAATTCAGCTATGTTGATGTTAAATACTGTCACGGTGCCACCTCATTCACGATCAATTATATTGACAGCGAGCTCGATGAAACACGGCCACATGATGAACATGAGATCTACTCTCGGGGTGGACTTTCTATTTGGGCCTCAGCTGATATTATTTGGACCGACGTAATCAGGCCTGTGATCATCAAAACAACTCCTCGGCTGATGATCGCAAACTCCGGACATTGTTGTCATCTACAGCAATCACTTAAGCTGCCATCCATAACATAAGTACATAATCGGCAAAAGTAAACAGTAACGAACTTAAAAACTGGCAACTACAAGCTGCGAGGCGAGGCCTAACATAAGACTGTGATCATATCAGGCTAAGTTAGCCGTGCGGCTAACATACTTTAACAGACAACGTTAACCGCAAGACAAAGAGACACGTTCTCCTTGGAAATTTATAAACTACCTAACAACTTATTTACCGTAACTTGTTCAACATGTATAGTTCACGTTACAACGTCCTTAACGAGAAACAGAGCAGCTGACGAGAGAGCACTGCTAGGACAAGGTTAGCTAACATAAACAGTTAGCAACGCTGTCTGTCGAGGTAGCTTCTTAAAAACACACGTCAAACGGAGGAAATGCCAACAACCGATGTATTACTAGTTATATTTATAAAATAAACCTTGAACATACCCAATTGCCATGTTGAACAGCAGCTGAAATTCGAATGTATCATAAAAAATAATTGTTGACGCAGTTCAGTGCTTTCCCGTGCCCACTTCCTGGAATAATAACAACATTGCATCATTTCCGGTGAGGGGATTTGCTTGGGAATCCCACCCGGTCGTAACACCCTGCAATCTCAATCAGAGTGGAAAAATAATGATGTAATGAATCATCGATCCAAATGCAAATTATATTTTTTGGATTACACCATGAGTGCCAGAGTTATGATAAAGAATATTTATAACATTTTCTAACATAGTTATAACATAAAACATAATATGTTATATGATATATAACATTTTATATTATTATTATTATTTTAATAATATACATATTTTTATAATTGAATGTTCACACAAATGAAACATTTAAAACAAAAACTATAAGCAGTGATAAAATTATAAAATAAAACTTTTTAGGTACTTTATACTTAATATAATATTTTCTGTTGTTGTACTTTTCACTTTACCACGTTTATTTAAAAACTTTAAAGACTGGTCACTTTGCATATCAATATTTGACATAACAAAATATAAGGATTTTAAATACAAAATACTACAAAATACTGTATACTAGAGTACTAGTATACAGTATATCTAAAACTAGACCCTCGGCTGCAACAGTAACAGTAAAACAGTGACACATTAAAGTAATTATGATTTAATAACAGAACATATAAATTATGAGTAGTTTTATTTTCGATACTTTAAGCACTTATCCACAACTGTGAAAAAGACTGCTGGAAACACGCACAGGCTCTTTCAGTAAGCTTTAAAGATTCATATTACTGTTGGGAAATGTAAAGTCATAAATATACACACTGTAAAATAAATGTATCTATTGATATGAGAACACGTTTGTACAGTGTAGAGGTCCGGGTCCGCCCCCGCACCTGATTGGCTGAATTCGGGAGGCCGTGCTGCGCATGCCTGTAATTCTACTGGAGGAAATCACTGCCAATAAATGTACGTAATGTTACGTCACGCGTAAGGTCAAGAGGAAAGAAGCATGGCCGCTGTGTTGAGAGGGTCTCGGTACCTAGTTGGAGGGTGTTGCAAGCATGTTGACTTTGCGTTTGGTAAGCAGAACAAATGGACACTGTACACGCGTCGTGCGCGTCTCCGTGCTTACTTCAGAAGCTCAAGTCGTTACTTGAAGGCTCTTTGTGACGCGGAAATGCTACTTCTGCTTGAAATGTTTGAAGAGAAGTTTGAGTTCATTTTGCGCTGGTTTGTGTTTAGCGGCTCTAGCACACAAGCTGCAGCTTAAGGAGCTGTGCTGTTTTAAATTACGTCTTGTGCGTGCCGGGTCGTTTGCCAGAGCTATGTGATACCAGCCTAAGCCTATCTATTACAACGCTTCATAGCGCTGAAGGGTGGGAACTGTAAGCATGCCTCCGCGTCCTACTGTATCCTGACTTTATATTTAAGGCACATAATGTAACGTCAATCACCATGAACTATGTCATCTCAAATATTTGTAGAAAGATGAAGGTGGCTAAGATGAGCTTCTTTTATCCAAACATCATGCTCTTTGCTTCAAATATACAATGTTAATGTGTCATGTGCTCTTTGAGTATAAAGCGTCATCATTTGAATATTTAATATGTGGGTAAACAAAACTCAGGATATCTTTCTGTCTGTTTGTTAATAGAATGAAGACAAACTCCAAATTATTTCTTTGACTTATTTCTTTGCCGTTACCATGAAATAAGTATGACAAGCAAAGAATAAGCTTGTCCTTTGAAATAATTTCCTGTTATCAGTGAATAGTTGAGTAAATATTGGTTGGTACCATTCGATCCGATGACTTTGCACCCAAGGGCGATTACATCAGAATTGCATACCCTGAATGAGATTTAAACACGGCGCTTCCAGACATATTAAAACTTTACATCCACGCGTTAAATAAAATCACATTTCAGTCATCTTGACAGACATTATGATTGTGATGTGATTCGCTCCTAATGCTTTTTGCAACTATTAAAATCGTGTTAATGTGATGTGCGTTGGCATCTGTACCAAACAAACCTGCGTTCTTACGTCAGGCGACCCTGAGCATCTCTGCAGGACTGCAGTGCTTCATTGTCACGCTGTTTTGTCACATATCTTACCTCTATACAGCTTCTGCCATTCAAATATTGCACTTTCAACAGTATTTCTGATGTCTAGCCTTAGAGCTTTGTGTATTATAATTATTTACTAACTAAAACTGGTCTAAGGTATTACATACAAACCAATGGCGTAAAAATGAGGCATCTTGACTGATGACAAGCAATTTTGAATATGAAACATGGATACTGTATCTTATTATTGATTCATTTGGCCGTTATTTTGAAGTCTCCACAAGGTCTATGGCCTCAAAGACACAAGTGGGATTTGTTGGTCTGGGCAATATGGGAAACCCAATGGCAAAGAACTTGCTGAAGCACGGATACCCAGTTATTGCTACCGATGTGTTCCCGGAGTCCTGCAAGGAAGTGCAAGAGCTGGGTGCTCAGGTAAGGATGCAAAATCTACACAAGCCTTTTTATTTTTGAACTGTTTTCATCTGTTTGTTCTCCTCTTAACTTGTGATTTTCTTTGTTTTCTCAGATTGTGGATAATCCTGCGGAGGTCGCAGACAAGGCTGACCGCATTATTACCATGCTCCCCTCTAGTCCCAATGTCATAGAGGTGTACACTGGACCCAATGGCATTCTCAAGTATGCTTTAGTTTCTTTCAATACATACTTGATAATAACCTCCTGGATTTAGGTCAGATTCTAAATTGTGTACATTTCTCAACAGAAAGCTGAAGAAAGGCTCCCTACTCATTGACTCCAGCACCATTGACCCATCTGTTTCAAAAGAGATGGCTGCTGCCGCTGAGAAGATGGGGGCAGTGTTTATGGATGCACCTGTATCAGGAGGTAAATGAAACTTTTCTATTTCTGGTCATGATGTATTTCGCATACTATATATAGTTTGCTTTCCAATCTTGAAATACACACACTCGGTTTACAGTTCATCAGGTAGCCTTCCACCTAGCTAAAACCGTCCTCACTGAAATTAGTGCAAGCAAAACCCATTTAAGAACATGGCTTACCTGTTCAAATGTGTTTTTTTTAACTTGTGTTATTCAGAAAATTGTCATTGCAACCAATATCTGTCCTCTATTTTACAATATTGTAAGGCTGCAATTATTTTGATTATTAATTTAATCCTTTTGATCTATAGATTGTAAGTAGCCATAAATCCTGTCACATATTTAAAGGTGACTTCTTCTTTTTTTTTTTGCATATTTTGCATATTTAGTTCACTATCATGGAAGCCTGAAACAAAATAAGCAAATTTCTGTTTATAAAGATTCGTCAACAATTGAACAATTATCAGAATAGTTGAATATTGCTGTCACTCAAGTACTCAATTCATCGTTGTAGCTCCCCATTAATGGAATGGTAGATCCAACAGTCTACACTGTGTGATCATGAGTTCTGTTATGTATTACAGTATGTATACATGGAAGGAACTCTACATATTAACAAAAGCCACCAGTTGCCTTCATGTTATGTTAAGTTGAACTTTGAATAGACTTTTTTTTCTTCTTCTTTATGGTCGCGTCTAATCCAGTGTTCTCACTTATGCCGTTACGGCTGATTAGAAAGCACCAACAGCATCTGCCTATGGAAGATGAGGATCAGCTTCTGCCTGCACAAATGTTCATAGCTGTAAAGTGTGTGCTCTCTGCCTTTCTTGGGGGTCCACACGGACACACAGTTTGTTTGAACTTGGCCTCGTCAACGTCAGGACAGCCACTTTCTTTGAATTGATTTTGGTCCATTTTACAGCCTGGCCCTAAAGATTAGTAATGATTTATATGCTTCCGTCCTGTGGTAGTGCACGCGGATTAAAGTTGTCCAACTCTCTGCCTTGAACTTGTGTGTGGGTATATACGTGTGTGTGTATGTATATGTGCGTACCCACATGTGCGGCGGTGGTAGTTTAACGAGTGCAAAGTGAAGTGTATGTCATACTTTGATACGTCGCGTCAATCAGCAGGCTTTAGCTCCTAAATGGAAACTTTTTCTGAGCATCACCAGTGGTCAGACAGAAATCAAAAGAAGTGCAGTGGCATGGGAGTGACTGTTTAATCCAGCGTGGTTAAAGTTTAAACATAAAAGCACACATGGTGGTGGGGACATAATTGAGTCAGCATGTGTCTGATAGCTGCTTCTTCGTGTGAGAAAAATCTACGGACCAGATGAGATAACTGCCATCTTTCATTTTTCCTCGGACTGGAGCGCTTACCTTCTTACCAAAGGCTAGAGTAGAGGCCTGAAATAACTGTTGGGCTGGGAAAAGTGTGCTCAGAAGAAACTTTGTATGTGGAGGAAGATTATTTTCCAGTTGAACTTGAAATTAAATTGTCTGACACAAATGTGTGCCGTTTAGGCGCTTGTCTCCGAAGTACTCGGAAGTTGGACAGTCGTCTGTCGTCCTCAGCTTGTAAACACAGTTCTCTTGTTTCGGCTCCATTTCTCACTTTAAATGCGTTCATTAAGTTTTTGCACAGTTGAGAAAAACGCTGCAGCTGGACAAAATCCACAAACCTGCTTGCTGACAGCTTTGGTATTTTAACCATAGGGCGTGTTCCATATGTAGCGATTGTCTCACTCACGAGAGACAGACACCTTTTTGTCTGCTTTTGAACCATGAGCTGGATATTTCATACAGTCTTTATGCTTTCTGTGCTAAAAGGGTAGGTTTTATCTTTTGTTTTTCACTCGCTTTAGAAATCAAAGAGTAGATCGAGTAGATTGTGTCGTGGTGGTTTATAATTTTAATGTTTAAACGATTCAACACTATGAAGTTTTTAATGACTCTCTTCCATATGTAGTTACTAAAACTATTAAACCTATTAAATATTCATTTTTTGTCTATACTGTGTGTCACCTCTTGAATAAGTTTCACTAATAAGTTTCAGTACTTTAAAATATTATTACTATGAACCATCTTTGATGTGGTCACTCAGTTTTAATCTCTTGCTTTTTACATTAGAATGCTTTTTTCTTCTTTTTAAAAAAAAATTACAGTTATTCTTTGTGAATTTGGGAGCCATCGCCCATGTTTCTGTTATTATTTCTTGGCTTTGCTGTTGTAGCTCCCACCTGTCTCGAGCAGCTCAGTCCTTCTAGATTCCAGTTAGTGCAAAATGCTGCTGGCAGACTGCTCATGAGGACTAGGGAGGGGGAAACATATTACACCCATCTTGGCCTCTCTCCATTGGCTTCCTGTAAACTTATAAGACTACATTGGTTAATTTCTTGGCACCCTTGTGTGGCTTGCACCTGGTTATTGTATATCACTGAGCTTTTAACCCCATGTGAACCCGGACGCACCGTCACATGTACAAATTGATTCAGAAACAGCTGTTCCTACATCTAGACAAGGGCCGTAAAAAAACATTTACATGCATACTTCTACAGACTTGCTTTTAATTACCTTTTTATCTTTTTTCTTTTCTTTTTTTGGCTGTGATCAATCCCTGTTTGTTGAACATCACATTTTAAGTCTGTTTTGATAAATGCTACATAATGCGTCCCCAAAATGAAATCTCTATTAGATGTCTCTTTATTTATTTTACATTATCCTCAGGCATACATTATGAATAGATTTTAAAGCCAAGTGATTTCTTTTAATTTAATTTTGGTTCATGTCGATAGTAGAAAAATGTCGAGCTGACAGAAAATGAGTGGAGAGACAAGAACAGGCAACAAAGAAATTTATATTTCTATCTTCTCTCACTGGACGTTTTCTGGTTGTACTGCAACTCGAGCTTTGCCAATGAGGAGAATGACGGGTAGTGAGATGGCTGTCAGGCAAAAAACACTTCTTTGATGACCTTTTTTTTTTTATATGCATTTGCTTCATATATATATCTCTAAAAAAAGATACTAAAAACTTCAGTGTAAAGCGTCAAATGAAAGCTTGAAGTTTTCTTAGTTACTACATGAAAAAGAAATGTTTCCACATTATGCCGAACATCTATAATAATTATACTATTTTAAGACAGCTGTTATGATTCACAGTGATTACTCCTGGCTATGTTTTTTTCACAACCGATTAACGAAACTTGAAGAAAATCACTGCACAACAACCATCTCTGCATGCTTGCTCATGGTTCATTGCATGTAAGCGCAATTTCCCATTCCTAGGTGTGGGTGCTGCCAGTTCGGGTAAACTGACTTTTATGGTTGGAGGAGCGGAGGAGGAATTTACTGCAGCCAAAGAACTTCTCAGCTGCATGGGAGCCAATGTGGTGTACTGTGGTCAGGTTGGAACTGGACAGGTACGAGCCAACTTGTCAGATTTTCCAGAAACGTTCATGATGCATTTGTCATTGTCAAAGTGTTTTTTCACATGTTGCATGTGTATAGTTATTCATTTTAAGTATGTATACTTGTTCAATCAAATCAAATATTTTGTTCTCTTGTTACAGGCAGCTAAAATCTGCAACAACATGCTTTTAGCTATTGGAATGATTGGAACTTCGGAGACGATGAACTTGGGAATCAGGTGAACACTCTCTCGGTTACTAATAACAGCACATGCAGTCATCATAATAGATATAGCAGCAGCCATACACTTACATACGCCAACTGGAATTTGCTTTCACTTAAAGACTTGGACTTGATCCCAAACTGTTGGCCAAGATCCTGAACATGAGTTCAGGTCGGTGCTGGTCCAGTGACACCTACAACCCAGTGCCTGGAGTCATGGAGGGGGTCCCCTCTGGGAATAACTACCAGGGCGGCTTTGGCACTCAGCTGATGGCTAAGGTCAGTAAGGAGACCTGTTGCACTGTTATCTGTTTCCTGGCCTTGCAGTTACATTTGAACAATAGTGTTGTATTGTTGAGATGAATTTTGTCCCCTTGTCAACACAGATATGAGAATATAAAGCGCATTTTATGGCCGCGATAGTTATATTTCTTCTAATTGGTCTGGAGGGATAATTTGTTCCTGTCGGCTCCTCACATATTTGGAACAAAAAGATAGAAAAATGTGTTTTGTTTTAAGCGTTCTCAGATGTCGTGCATGTGACTGGGGACTAAAGTGACAGTGTTATAAGTGAATAAGAATTTCTATCTTCAGTCACACCACTTAAAATGATGCAGTGAATTATCCAGCAGTTTACGTCCCTCTTAAAAGGGAATCAAGCCCATATTATTACAACATAAAGAAAAATTCTCTGCGGCGTGTGGACTCGTGGTTTTGGTTTGTAGAGTTCAGTTTTCAGCTTTGTTGGTTTTTTCTTATGTATGTTTGCTTTTCTTTTTCAGGATCTAGGCCTCGCACAGAACACGGCCACCAACACAAAGACTCCTGTCCCTCTCGGCTCCTTAGCCCATCAGATTTACCGTATGATGTGCGCACGCGGTTATGCCAATAAAGATTTCTCCTCAGTATTCCAGTTCCTGCGTGAGGAGGAGGGCCAGTAATGTCAGCCTCCACCCCGTCCACAGCCTTGCCAGGCATAGCCCTGCACGGGACTAGTGTAGTTAGGGCGCATTTCGCCCTGAGGACTGTTTTTCTTTCTTCTTCTTCTTTTTTTTTTCTCAAAGTTCAAAGACATGAAGCCAACAGAGCTCCAACACAGCGTGACAGATCATGCGTGCACTTATCTCTCCTATTGGAAATCATGTTTCCTGTGTGATCTAGCCTTTTTAAAATGCAACACTCCTTTCTTAAGTTTTAGAAGCAGGTGACTTGTCAGATATATATATATATGCAGCAGATCCAGGAGCAGTGACAGCTCCGCAGGTCTCACTACATTAAATGCAAAGCGTTCTGAGGAAATCTGTGGTGTTACGAAGACGACTCATTTGGCTGTTTGTCAAAACCGAACGGCTGCAAACACGGTTTAGTCTCCAAATATTTAACTATTGTTTGTGATCATTTCTTTATGTTGCTGTTTTTGTTCTGTTCATGCGGGGTTTGCTCTCTCTCGACATTGGAAATGTTACTATGGGATAAGAGTGTCATATCATATCCTGTTAGGAAATAAAAACAAAATTGTGACGTCAGTTGATGTGACAATTAATTTACCACCTTTCTTTTTTTTTAAAAAAATTACATCTTCATTGCATCATTACATTTCTGAATTTGGACGTTAACTTAAAGTCAGCTGAAGTATTAACAGATTTTTGTAAGTGTCTTCAGTGTTTGCTGCTGGTTTCGTGCAGTATAAATCCTGTTTTTGCTGTCACAGATTGAAAGCAGAGAGCTCTGCGCGGACACAGCTTAACACAACTCTCAACTGCTTTTATGCAGTCCATAAACTTGCGTGCAAATGTAGGCAAACATCCGACGCAGAGGATGTAGAATACTAATTCTCGCGATGAAAATGGCAATTTAAATTCTCAGTGTCTTGTATTTGGACGCGCACTGTACAATTTTCCCTCCGTGTCTCCGAGCCGCCAGTAAGTTAAATACCTCCCAAATGTTCCAGTTTGCATATTGTGTCCCTCTGATGCCGTAGTCACGATAAAATGTTGAACAAACATCTGCCTTTAAGAGCTTGGCTGCAAAGCAGATGCAGTGGGTGCAAGACGGGGCCAAAACTGCACACGTTGTTCTGAAAGAAAAGAAACTCATCATGACATTTTCAGTGAGATCTAAAGCATCCAACACATCGTAAGAGAAAATACTTTGTATTCAAGATTTGAGGATTTTTTTTTTTTTAACTGACTACTCCACAACTGTGAAACAGAGCTGTGGTCGTCTGTCGCATCCTGCAGCCAGACTCAGTAATTTGGGGATGTGGACCCCCTTTTTCTATCAGCAGACCAGGAGGGCGGCATGTTTCTGATCTAGTTTGCCAAGAGCCACTGAGGGGCCAAGGTGCCATAGGTCATGGGATCACAAGACAAACCCATAAAAAGTCCATTAAGCACTGTAGGCTAAGAGCTGTGTTGTCATCTGCTTGATAGGTACCGCAAACAGAGCAGCACTTTGGTCTCAGGCCCTCCAGCAGACTGTGACACTCACACAGCCTCGCTGCGCTGCCTGCACCTCAGAATATCTGCGATTTTTCTCTGCAATGGATGAACTTGAAAACAAATGCAGTATATTTATCAGAAAGGTGAATGTGTTTAAGGTTGCGCCTTCAGGTCGGACAGTCTGGCAGGCTGCGTGGATGTTTCACCCTAACGCTGATAACGTACGAACTTTATTTACCGTCTTCTTCCTCCAGTTTGTGCCTTCATCCGCACTGCAGCCTGAAAGGAGCGGGCCATTCGCAGGAATGCAATCTTAAAACTTTACTGTCAGACCTGTGAGGCCTTTTTGTTCAATGTAAAGCTTAAATGACCTATTCAGGGAAAAAAGGAAACGGAATTCCGATTTTTAAAGAACTCTAAAGCACGTTTTGGAAAGTCAAAGGACCAAACCACATCAGTATTAAAACATAGTAATCAACAAACCCTCGGTTTTATTAAACCAAGGCTATCTGGCAGTCTAATTTTAAAAAAAAGTGTCCTTCAATTGATTTAATTATAACAGGGCGATGTTTTATTCCCTTTAATATCTGCATATTTCAGACATGTTATATACAAATAATAGTATTTTAGTTGTAAGCTGACGTCAGCACGCCGAGGCTCTTTTCTTGTGATGGTTAATTAAGGCTTTAAGAAAAACCACGTCTGTTTTCTTCAGCCACCGGCACTAATAACATCTGCGTCATCACGTCATTTTTGTACAAATTGACGTATCCTTATTTTAAATATGGGCATTGGCATGTTTGCGGATAACAGTAAACGTGTGTTTGTGTGTATAAATAGAAAATATAATTAACAAATGATGTGCGTCGTCATCAACAATTCATGGGCTGTTAGTCCGTATTTGCAAAAAAAAAAAAAAAAAATACTAATAAAAACAATAGACGTGGTTCGTCTTTTCGTTTGGCTGGCTGCACTGGTCAGATGACATTTCCAACCAGCTGCTATACGTTCAGAAAGACGGCCCTCTAATGTGTGAACAGCGTGTCTGAGATGATTCCTGTCCTGCCTCACACTCATCTTTTCTCAACGCCAAACTGAAGAAACTCTGCAGTTTTTTTTTTTTTTTTGGTTTGATTTGTCCAAAATGTGATGAGCTATAGTAGCAAATAAAACTCTAGATCAGTTTATCTAAAGTCGGCCATCACGACGATGCAATAAGAAACAAAAAATCGGACATGAACCTTTTTCAGTAACATAAAACATTACGCTGCTTTTCTCCTGAAATGGAGACTCGCTCTTGACTACAAGCTCTGAACTTGGGCCATAAAGATTTACAGCCTCAAAATGTGGGAAAACTCTATTAAAAAATAAAAAAAAGGTGCTCAAATTTAGGCGTGGATACATTTCTCTGCCCCTGTGGTCTCACTTTAGAAACGTAAAACAAAAATGAATTGTGAAAGTTAAAAAAAAAAAAAAAGTATTTAGTTTGACACTAATCTTAACCCTCGCGTTCACATTCACCTCCGCCCATCAGTCACAGTGTGCCCACACAGCTGACTCTTTCAGTGCCAAATATATATAGGTTAAACCGTTAAAGATTTTATTTTTGCTCTTGCTCTACGGACTCTGGCTCATGAAGGATTTGTTTATATATTGTGTATGTGTGACTGCTTTTAGCTCTGCGGTGTGCGCAGGGAAACAGGAGCCCACCTATGGAGGCATTTTACGCAGTATGTGGAAACGTGTAGGCACGGTTTATTTTCATAATAGTAAAGTCACCCCTTTGCTCCAGGATAAATCATAATGAGTATTGATTCTTGCCGTTTAGATGCCAATTCAAATATGTTGTTATCCCCGAAGTCTGATAGGTTTAAAGAAAGGACGAGAGCAGGACTCGTTATTAACTTGTTTTTAGAAAACGAGCACAGTCTGTCGATGGAAATTCCTCTTCTGCATTTTTTTTGCCGTGTTTTCTCTTCGGGCTTCCTGACGTGAAGTGCCTATTTGGCCAGACTGCAACTTTCAACTTGACCTTGGCCTCCAGCCGCTTCTAACCCATATGAGCAAGAGTGCAGCCAAATGTGGCACGCTTTTGGTATTTTGTGGACACTGAACTTGTGTCTGTATTTCTCCGCTGCGGTGCCAAATGTGAGGATTATTAAATATTATTTTTAATTATATTATTGTTGTTTATAATGTGCCTTTCAAATGTCTCCACAAGACATCGAGTTGTGTTTCTTTCTTTTCTTTAAATCCGCCTGCGTAATCTTAAATACCTCGTTCTAGGCCAAGCAGTCAGCTCGGATAGTGTAAGAACATGATGGCACATTTAGTTAAAATCTGTACGTTTTTGGCTGAGAGCCTTTTCATGCTCTCAATCTGTAGATATAGAGTCAAAATAATAATTTCAACCCACATATCAGACACGATTTTTGCTTTGCTCTTATTAAGGGCTTAAGTAGCCGAGATGGCACGCGTAATTGCGCATCCATTCCAGCCTTTTTTTAAAAAATGCATATATCATATAGTTTTTCGTGTTACACAATCCATCAAATAAGCTGTTGTGATGCCACTATACGACATACAAGATTGCCCTCGCGGCACAGTTTCACTCAGTCTGAGATTCCAGGATCGCTTTGTTTGGGGAAAAAAAATCCCCTTAAGGCTTCTTTGCATAGCAAAAACACGTATACACTGATGTACGGCACATCTTCACAAATATACAGCTTGATCTGCATTATCTGATGTCTAGACGTTTATCATCTCCTTTGCATATCACGTGTTTGGCCCTGGCCAATAACCTTGCGATCTTTATGTACTCAGGCGTGTTGGTATCGTTACTCTGCCCGAGTCCCTGTCTCTGCTCAGTCGAGGGGATTTTGAAAAAGAGTTGGTCGTCTCGATGTAAGGCATGCTATGACCGCTTCATTGCTCCTCCATTCGCACTGGATTGACCCGGTGATGTTTCTCTACGACAACGCATTGGATGATAGAAGCAAGAACATGGAAGGATTTACTGGAGGTAATTTTGCTGCAAACCAGTGCAGGAATTTGTTAGCGCATCCAACCTCGCTGGCTCCGAGCACCACCTACACTGCGAGTGAGGTGCCAGTCTCTGGCATGGGGGAGCCTGGCAAGCAATGCAGCCCCTGTTCTGCCACTCAGAGCTCGCCCAATGCGTCTTTGCCCTATGGATATTTTGGCAGCAGCTATTACCCATGTAGGATGTCACACGGCAGCGTCAAGGCTTGCGCGCAGCCCTCTGGTTATGGCGATAAATACATGGACTCATCGGTCTCTGGTGAAGACTTCTCGACCAGGGCAAAGGAATTTGCATTTTATCAGGGCTATTCCTCTGGTCCTTACCAGCCCAGCTACTTGGACGTCCCTGTCGTTCCTGCGCTGAGTGCTCCATCTGAGCCAAGGCATGAGTCTCTGTTGCCCATGGAGCCCTACCAGCCATGGGCCATCACCAACGGTTGGAGTGGTCAAGTTTACTGCACCAAGGAGCAGCCACAGTCAAACCCTCTGTGGAAACCTTCGTTACAAGGTATTTCGTTATTTTATTAACACAGAAATGTGACTGAAATGTTACATTTGTAAATATATGTGAATGGAATGTCTAATGTGAAAAGCTGTTTTCCACTGTTGAACTTGATGTGGCCAGAAGAGGAAATTCTAAGTATTTATTAAATGTTTATATTAAAATAATAATAATACTATTAATAATAATGTTCTGTCTCATGTAATCGACCAAATAAAAATGTGATCATGCCTTTTTCTCCACAGACACTATCTCTGGTGGAGACAGCTCTATCCGCCGTGGGAGAAAGAAGCGTGTGCCATACACCAAGGTGCAGCTCAAGGAACTGGAAAGGGAGTACGGCGCCAATAAATTCATCACCAAGGACAAAAGGAGGAGGATATCCGCGCAGACAAATTTGACAGAGAGACAAGTGACAATCTGGTTTCAGAACAGGCGCGTAAAGGAGAAGAAAGTCGTCAATAAATTCAAGAGCTCCAGTTAGCTCTGGAGGTACTGAAACGGGGAGAATGGTGGACACGGATGTGCCTTCATCCAAAAGACTGTGCTATAATTTATTACATTATCTGAACGGTTTCTTTGCCGCCAGAGCGGCTCTGTTTCTTGACCTACACCTTTCCTTCCTCACATTTTTAATTGGAACCAGTCGATGAGGCCTGTTGACAGAAGATCGGAAATGGTTTGCGTCGTGTTGACCAAAGGCGATTCTGCGAGGTGGGGTGGGATTCATGATCTCCTTCAAATATTCACCAAACAATAAGACATTCTGCCTTGACGGCATGAAGACACCCCGAGCGCTTTTAATCCACTTAATCCAGCCCCCCCCCCCCCAAAAAAAAGTTAAGACTGAAGCCCCTGGAATCAGATACAGTAACAGAGAAGTAGGTGTCAGACTCTCAGTCTCAGTCAGACACAACGCAAACAGGCAAATCATTAAAATAATATCAAATTAATCTCCAATAATATTTTCAGCATTTATTCACGCTAGAGAGGAAAAAAGAAAAAAAAATCTCTCTCCATACTCTTTCCTTGCATAAGAAATATTATCCTGCAACACTGTATTTAATTATTTAGACAAACTCCATCCCACTCTTTAAAAAAAAAAGAGTTCTCACTCCATCCCTGTCTTTAATCCGATTCAAATAATCCTTTTTTCTGGAAGTCCAACAGCCACTATCTGATGAAACGTGACAAACGTGAAGCTAGTCTGAGCATCGGTAGGTTCGCCCACACTCTGTCCATGTCAGTCTTATATTTTATTTGATTTGATTTTATTTTTCTAAATGACTCGCCTGTCAGCAGGCTGACACATGCAATCTCCGCCTCGTCAGTCAAGAATGGTTTTGCAGGAGAGTAGGCTACTGAACACGTAGGCATATTTAAACATGTAAATACTATCTGACTGCAACTATCTATCCTCCCTTTTCTGACTGCAATAGCCAAAGTTTTTTTTTTTTTGACAATAAATGTTTGAGAGACGCAAATGTGATCTTGTGATCATTTTCGTTCATATATATCTATATGTATATTTTTTTTTTTAGTCCAAGGTGGACATGGATGATTCATTTTAAGCTTTACAAATCTTTATCGTGGTGAAATGCCACATGGATACAGAATATTCCCTGAGCTGATGATGGTTGTTTTTAGGCCAGCAGGCCTTCGAGAGAGAGCTCAGAGCCTCTGTGGCTTTCAGCTAATAAGAGTTTATGTCGCCATCTAGTGGCGGAGCTCTGTCAGCACAGCGTCCTCCCACTGTCGTCCACACGTCTGCCTGCTCACACAGAAGCGTGTGTGAGGAAAATACCCTATGCCTTATACCTTTATGCCTAATTAATCTACCTGTTATTGATAAAAGCGTGTCATTTATCAACTTTGATAATTAAGGTAAGAATCCTAAACCTTATTTATCCAGCAGACGAATAAAGAAGAAGAAGAACTATTAATAAATTAAATACATTTCAGCGCTGCAGAACAGAATTAAAAATGTAACCAGCTTTATAAAAGAGAGAATTTTGAAGTGATGGCACGGTGCAAAAACAAACCAAAAAAACAACTTAATGATTTCTAATAACTGCCTGTGTGTATTCACATGAAAACATATTTTTGTGAAACATTTTTTTTTTTAGCTAATTCTGCTTTCTGAATAAAACTATGTTGAAAACGAGAATCAAAAATGATCGCTCCAATCATTTCTTGCGCATGCACGTGCCCGACGTTGGACTCTCCGTGTGCTTCTTTGGATTCAGGACAAAAATGAAAAAAATCAAAAATTTCGTTTCTTAAAAAAATGCCCGTTCAGATTTTGATATTTACTACTACTATTATACTACTATATTTACTACTCAATCAAAAAGATTTCCTTTTTATTTGTGTTGTAATTCATCTAATTTCTCACGCGATCGGTCCTTCAGGAGGACGTGTGTGTTTTTATTTTGTGTTAAAGAGTAAACGGATTATGTGCAGCCCGATTTGGAAAAAAACAAACTTTAAACTGACAAAAGAAAATAGCTCACAGCTGTAAAGACAGATCTTTGATATGAAAAGTGTGTGTGAGAGCGAGTAGAAAGGCCTGTGCAGGCAACGTCCAAACAAAGCTTCAGCTATTACGCACAGCTCGATTCTATAGTTAGTATTCATATTTGCCCTTTAACCTTTAATGAGAGGCTTTATTATCATTTATTATGGCGTTATTATGATGCAGTCACACTGATAACAAAGGCTCCATTCAAATAATTCTCTGAACTGTAAAAACAAAACACGATCCGTGTAAAAAAATCCAAGATGTGAATCTTCGACACTGCATCTGGGACATGACACTGACCTCCGAACTCCTCGTGCCACACAGACAGGTTGCTAGTTCAATGATCCTGTCCTCTTGGATTTGCAGCGTCGCTTTGTGCCATTTAAAAAGGGGAAACATTTGTTCCAGTAACGAGGCAGCACCCTCGGGTGAGTGTCACCCTCTCCAGCTCCCTCACACTCGCGTACAAGCAGGGCGATTTAACAAACAATAGCGGGGGAAGTTTGTGGCCTTGCTCAAGAGCACTTAGAGAGGCCAGGCCAGGTAATCATTTGAAAAGGTTCAAGTGGTTTCCTCGGCGTTTGGACTGCTTTCAAAGAGTCACTTTTTTGGTGGGGGGGTTATGTGTGGTGTAATATCGTCTACCTTTGCTGAGATGGAGAAACCCTCCTCTGTTGTTCTGTGTCATTGCTCCCCCTAACAGCCAAACCGGTCAATGCACCTCATTTAAAAAATAAAAGCCCCGTATGCAGCCCTGAAGCGTGCACTGCGCTGATGATAACCAGATCATCTAAAATACAAAACACGATCTAACAGTGAAAACTTATTGAATAGAAACGCGTCCAATTCCCAGAGAGGAAAGCGGAGCCAGTAACGCGCATGCACTTTGAACTTAACTATGAATCATTGTCATCTTCTGTGTGTAATGCTGTAAGTTTTCTCTGGTCACTTTTATGGCGTGTGTGTGTGTGTGTGTGTGTGTGTGTGTGTGTGTGTGTGTGTATGTGTGTGTGTGCGTGTGTGTGTGTGTGTGTGTGTGTGTGAGCATTGAACGTTGTGCAATGAACTTCAGACAAAAACAAAAATCTTCATTTGTGGCTCAAACACAATTAGAGGAAGAATGTCGTTGAGGAACACAAGCAATTTAATCCGAATACAAACGGAACACATTTGGCATCGGGTCAGCTGTTTTTTTCCCCCTTCCACAATTAAATGCAAGAACACATTTAATGGTGGATGAACATTTTCTGCTAATTGTCTCTTGGCTACCGGGACATTTGCTGTCAGTGATTTATTTTTGTCCATATTTGTTGCATCGCACCACGTTTGGCAGTACTCGCAGCGCTTTGTTTTACAGTTTTCACCGCCTCCGGATGATTCAAACTAAAGCAGCATTAGCCGATATTACAACATGGCTGGACAATAATAACATACAGTAACGACGGACATTCGCACTTGGAGGTGAAGACAAGGCATGTGATTCATGTGTTTTAATTTGACGTCGCTGCACTTCAGATCTGCGGCCAGGGCGTCCGTCCCATCAATGCGAGGTTGATTTTGTGAATCCCGAAAGTTTTATTAGCTTTTTAGGTTGCTGTGTTTTACAGCAGCTTCAGCTGTAACCCCCCCCCCCCCCCAACAGTACACTGCTTCCGGAGAAGACCCCCCCCCTCCTTATATGTGCTGTCAGAGTCCACCATCTTTTTCAGCTCAGCTTCTTTACACCTTGATGACATCAAACGCTCCGTTATTTCAGCTCTCTGCTGTCTGCTGTGTGTTCAAGTCATTTTCATCAGTGTTGCTCAGTTATCTTTATTATTTTATTATTTACATATATATAGTTCACTTTAAATATGAGCTCTTTGTTTGGAGGCGGAAGGTTACTCAGGCACATGACGTGTTTGGCACGTGACAAGTCATCAGATGCTTCCACTTGCAAGATAGTTTGATCCTAGCTAATATAAACAATCCGTAATCAATCAACTTTATCCAACTTTCAAATCCTGCCTGTCATTTTTTATATAAATCTTGTGGTTCGGGCTCCTTTTTCATGCTAAACTCTAATAAAATAAAATAAAAAATGGACTCGTAGCAGTCGTTATAATAAGACCCGTGTAAAAACTTTATTTTGAGTCATAAATCAGGTTGTTACGAAGAGTCAGCGCTTTCAAATCATCATAAATATCAGAGGAGCTGAAGGGATTTAGAAATATGTTGCTGTTTGTTTTTCTCTTGAATAATTTGCTTTGACGGCCTAATCCAGATGTAAACAAAGTTCCAAAACTGAAACCTGCTGTCAGTGCTTTATCGATTAAGAACTCCTTTAATTCACACAGAAGCTGCATTTAAATGAAGTGTTTGGATGCAAACATTTAAAGCGATTCTATATGTTCAACCGATGGATTTTTTTCCCCATTGTTCAAACTCTTCAGTGATATAAATCTGTAATGCATTTAGCACAAACATTTACTGATTGGATCATGAATGTGTAAGTTTGAACCGACATATTTTGCTTAGATATTAGCAAATGTCCCTTCGTGAGCTGAACTCGTGGACCCGGGGCAGGGCAGGAGGTGCACCCAGACTTTTTTCAGGCAGTGAAGCACATTCCTCCTAAAGAAGTGTCGAAGGAAAATTCAGAGTAACGAAAGAAAACTGTTTCACACGGTGAAATGTGAAATGTGTTTTTATACCTTCAGCTGTTGCTTTTTTTTCTTTTTTTTTTTTTTTTTTTTTTTTTTTTGGCTACACCGAATAAATCTCGTCCATTTATTCATCTGAGATCTTGTGCTGCAGACACAAGGCCGCAGTCTTTTTTTTTTTCTTTTTTTTTTTTTTATGTCTCCCTCGCAACTTTATTGCATCCGGACGTTTCAAGGCGACTCAGAAACGAGCAACCAGCCTTGACTTTCATGCGACTGTCTAAGAAATGACAAAAGCAAAGAATAGAGATGACCACAACAACATGTTTTGATACGGTTTAATTTACCGTTTTATGTGCAGTATTAACTGACTTTATGATATATATATATATATACATATATATATATATATTTTAATTTGGCTAAATAGATAATTCCAAACAGCAGGCTAAAGATGATCCACGGAAAAGGAGAAATCTTCAAGGAAATATATTTTTGCGCGTTTGTTTTCCTCACAGCCGCCTGGAGGTCAAGGTTTACCAGCTTTTTTTTTTTTTTTTTTTTTTGCCCACGCAGCATATACACGCTGATCTCTAATAAAAACTCACTTATATTAGTGGATTAATGCGCATTTCCTGGCTCGGGTTGAACCGCGTAACCTAATATTATTTTTGGTTGACGAGTGTTTGAAAAACGTGCTGTGAGACGGGGAAGGAAAGGAGGTTTTAATGTGACAAACACGAGCCCACTCCTGCAGCTTCGGCCTGAGTGCTGACGTGCTGCGTACTTGTGGCTGAATAAGTCACAAACGGGTGAAGATGAGAATTGTCATCTGATTAATCACGCGAGTGCGTCCTGGGCGCCAAATGAAAGGCTTTCCACGGTACACCCGTTGAATGAAGCTCAAATCCTCGCTCAACTGCAAGCCACCTGGCCTGGAGTGAAACATTACGCAGGCTCCTAATGCCTCCCTGCACATGACAAATTCACAGGCTTTGATGTCAGAAAAGTGAATTTGGACTAAATTTTAAAAAAATTGGCTGCATAACAGGATTAGTGATACGTGACACATGTGCCCACTTACTCGGCAGTGATGACAAATGAAAATGGATTGGAGTGTGGGAAATAGCCCGTGTCCAAAGGTTTATATTGGGCGTTGCGGAGAGAGAACAGGCGATGGAGAGACCGAGGCCCCTTTCACGCAAATACCTTTTTATTGTTCGAGCAACATCTGTATGTTTACATTTAACATTGTTGTGGCTGCATGTTCATCAGCTGATTCGCCTCATACGAGCTTCATTCGGGCTGATTGTGGACCTTATTTTCAGCCCAACATCTCCAACAACTCCAGGCTGGTTAGTCTTCGTGCGTGATGCACCGGTTTGGACGGTTCGGCGCAGGCCAGCGTGCTGTGGATCCTTTTGAAAATATCAACTTTTACGCGCACAAGCGGAGAAAACCGGCGTGCAACGACGCAGTGCATCTGCGCACGGCGAAGTCTCTGACTGGGTCAAACTGGCACGTTTAAAGTGATCCCGAAAATGTCGGCCCACACAAACACATAGCGACCGTGAGAGAGACAACAAAGTCTGTCTTTACAGGCCCATTGTCTTCTCTGTCCCCGGGTGCCAAACTGGACTGATGCCTGACATGAGTGCAGCGTGACTCGCATTTCTCCCACACTTGTGTACTAGATTAGTCTATATATAGCCGGAGGAGCTGTGTTAAATTCACGCACGACACACGATGAATTCGGACGTTGCCAGTGGGCTCGATCGTTTAAAATAGATTGAATTCATCCCAAAAAAATAAATAACTGGCGCTGGTGCTGTGTGGGCCTTTTTTCTTAAACACGAGACGTCATATCAGATTCAACAAGTTCGCCCGTTTAAAGCCTATAAATGTTATTTGTGGCGCAAGGATTAAGCCTCATAACAAAGTCTAAATCGTGATGCCCCCGAGGCTAAAAATATGATCTCAGTCTTTAAAAAAAAATGTTTCAGACGTGTCCGCGGAGGTTAAGGTTAGGGTTAAGGTGAGGGTTGGGTTTAAAAAGCAACTTAAAAGTAAAAAAAAAAGAAGAAAAAGTCAGGTTAAGCAGCTTAGCGTGAAATCAGACACAATTCTCAGCTTTGTTCTACCTTGTAATGTGCCACTTTTAACCCTGGCAGTCTGTAAGATGATGGAAGTAAGTCAATAAGCTCTGTAATGAAAAAGAAGCTCGAAAATATTTAGCTCTTTTTTTAAAAAAATAGCTTCGGTTGACTTCAAATGCAAAATCCCCTCAGTGTTTTTTCTCTCTCCCATACAGCCAAAGGTCTGCTTTATAAACTCATTGACTCATATAGCCTACACGTCGAGGCGTAGGCTATCTGTCATTTTGTGCCAGTGGTCACATGGCTTTGGCCCTCAGGAATGGATAGAGATGGATCCCCACGTCAGCTTGTACGTCTAAGGATTTCTGCTCCAGCAGTCTGCCTCAAAGTGACTGGAGCGCAGCGCCGCGGAGGAACTATGCGAGGATTATTGTAGGACGTTTCCAACAGCAGAATATGGATTTTGATGAGCGCATCTCTGGCTCTAATATGTATTTACCGAGCTGCACTTACTACGTCTCCGGAGCCGACTTTTCGGGTCTCCCTCATTATTTAACCCAGAGCCAGTCCTCTTGCCCCATGACATACCCCTATCAGTCCTCAGCCCTGCCACAGGTCCCGTCCGTAAGAGATGTGGCTTTCAGAGACTATGGGATTGATACCTCCAGTAAATGGCACCACGGCAGGGGGAGCCTATCACACTGCTACACCGAGGACATCGTGCACAGGGACGGCTGGACGAGCCCGACCTCGCGCGGGGGGGAGATCTTGGTGAAAGGCGGCTCCAGCGCCAGCCACTCCGCGTCCTCCAACCCGACGCCCGGCTTCTATGGCAGCGTTGGCAGGAACGGCGTCTTGCCACAGGCGTTCGACCAGTTCTTCGACACCGCTTACGGGGGCGCGGAAAACAGCACAACGACGCAGACAGCACAAGCAGCGGACGCGGAGAGACACACCGCCAAAGCAAGCCCCGCTCCGGCTCATCCGGGCTCGGACACGG
The DNA here is from genome assembly GCA_023373845.1 of Nibea coibor. NCBI lineage: Eukaryota > Metazoa > Chordata > Actinopteri > Sciaenidae > Nibea > Nibea coibor. The sequence goes on from CM041726.1 coordinate 13,775,562, forward strand.
CGGAGAGCCTCAGCCCCAAATCATCCTCCGGCCACAGCGAGGAGAAGCAGAGCAAAAGCAGCAGTGAGTACAAGCCTGCTCAATGCAAGTAGAAAAATCTAACGCGTTGCTCTTAAAGCTTTTTATATGCTGTTTTATAAGCACGTAAGGTTTATGGAGGGCCTGCAGATTTACCCTATAACAAAACTATGTTATAAACGACAAGATCACGTGCTTGGGATTGAAATTGGCCGTGAAGACTTTGGCGTTAAGCTTGTCTTCCAAGATTTCAAACGACATCAACTTCTCTCTTCAAATGCACGCGTAAATATGACTGCATGGTCAGCCTGTGAACTTTATGTTTATGTGCCAAATCAGTTTTTTATAAAATACTACAGAAATGACAGTCAGGACATTTGACATGCGCACCAAATCTATCACATTTGAGTCTTTGTGGCTGTAATTAATGTGTGCATCCTATATATTTTTAACGTGTTTTATTTATTTAGAGTTAGTTTTATCCCGGGTTGACTGGCGTGTGCTGCTCTGGTATTTTAATCAGACTTTGGAGCAGATTTAACTTTAAAGCTCGTGCCTTATTTAAAGATAAATATTTACAAATTTCCTGGATTTACGAGGATTCAATTCAAACAACCGCTTCCCATGAAATTCGCCTCGCCAACACTAAAACAACAGCTCTTTTTTTTACGCACAGTGAAATCAAAAGCGGACAATACAAGCATATCAGATACATGATACTCATGACTGTTTGGTTTAGGCCCACACCCTCACCCTTTAAAAAGCAGCCAGTGTGGTTTTACAGATTTCAGTGAGTTTTCACTGCTTCCGACATGCAATCCTTCATGCTCAACATGGCCCACTATCAAGTCCAGTCTTTGTTTACAAATCTCCGTCCTGTAGGCCTGAGAGGAGGGAAACACTTGAACTCCAAAAGCTCATGTTGGACCACCATAGCTGCTTCAAAGCAGGAAATAGGTTGGAATGATATCATGCCTTTGCAATGTGTTAACATCTTTTAAAAATATTATTATGTTTTTTTTATTCGTCTTTCAGGTGGCCAGAGGACGCGCAAAAAGAGATGTCCATACTCAAAGTATCAGATCAGGGAACTGGAGAGGGAGTTCTTTTTCAGCGTTTACATCAACAAAGAGAAGCGTCTGCAGCTCTCACGGATGCTCAATCTGACAGATCGCCAGGTCAAAATCTGGTTTCAGAACAGGAGGATGAAGGAGAAGAAACTGAACAGAGACCGTTTACAGTACTACACCACAAACCCCCTGCTATAAAAACTGAACAAAGACTGTCACTGGCATGCAGCCATACACCCCGTCATCTAGACTACAACTACAACTACAGCTACAACTTATCTGGACAGGATGACGAGTTTTTTAATGTACCAGACTTCATAAAGAATTCTACTATTTATACTCTATTTTGTCATTAAACACCATTGGCTCTATTATTATTATTATTATTATTATTATTATTATTATTATTATTATTATTATAGGCCTGTTATTCTGCTTGCCCGACCAACAATCTGACGGATTATTCCAAATTTTAAAGTTGCGTGGTTGCATGTATGGTGTGCTCACGCGGAAAACCAGATGTATCTGAATTGAGTAACTTTACATTATTTAAAGACACACGTGGAGATGACTGTACTCAATTTTTTTTTTTTTAATGTCAATTTTCCTTCTAGATTTAAATTGTTTTCTCCAATTTACGCACGCACACGCAACTTTTGTGGCCAGAAATCTTGACATCAGACTACTGTTCGTGTTTTCTTCTTTCTCTTAACCTTTTAACTTTATTGTACAAATACAACTCCCGGTGATTGGAAACTCTTTTTGTGTGTTTTTGGAGTCACTAGCAGACCTCTTTCTCACCTGGCACTGTTGGCGATGATCAACCCAGATGCCCCTACAAAAAAAAAAAAAATCTCCCAGAGAATGAGAGTTAAAATCTGATACCAGATGATTCATTTCATGCATTTTAAGTCTGATATTCAGTCATATTAAACATCTGGCTACAAGCGCTTTGTTGAGCTCTTGGCCGTAAAGTTGAATTATTCAAGAGGGCAAAACCGCTGATAAAAAGAACAACCCCCCCCCCCCCCCAAAATGAAACATAATCCCAATTTTTATCTTATATGCCAGCACGTGGATCGTATCAGGTGTATGATGTGTAGGTCTGATGCTTTTTATTCCCTCATGGCTGGGAATATGATCCGCTGCGGTTATTATTTGATATCCATTACAAAGGGTTCATTCATTTCTGGGACGGTGCGGAAAGGCTGATTTTTGACCTAACATGTTGGACTTACTAAAACAATCTTGACACTTGTTTGAATGCAGATTCATCCTCTTTGCAAAGAGGATGAATCTGTTTGCGTGATTTTGTTCTCGATATTCACCTCACCCTCTAAAAAAAAAATCAGCCTGTGTTGACCCGTCAGCCGGTGACACCGGGGAGGGTAAATAAAGAGGTGGACGAACTCCAGATCACCATCGCCATCATCACTCTCTTTTCATGTATTTATTATCTGGAGTGGAGTTTAAACCAAAGATCCTACATTTGTTTGATACCGAGTAAACACGCTATGAATCTAGGTCACGAATAGTCGTGTTAACCTGCAAAGGAAGGTAGAATGAGGCCCCGAGCACATTGTAATAAAAAAAAGAGAAAAAAAGATGGGTGAAAACTGGGTTCAGGTGGCTTTATATCCACCACCAGACCCCTGAAAACAACTTGAATGGCCTGCCATAAGCTAATAAGGGCCATGATGCCCTCCTTATACCGTGCATCCTGTGAGGCTCCCAGGAATTCCGCTTTGATTGCTGCACATCCTCCCAGTTGCTCCAGTAACTTGGCCATAAAACGCGGATTCGTCTGGAGCATTTGGAGTGTAGTGCAATAAAGCGTCTGAGACCAAGGTTATTAACTGTGACTAAGGGGCTGAAAAACAACGGCTGGGAGCATTGAAAGCTTGTGTCCGCGGACCTTTCCGGCGTCATTTGTTTCAGCATCTTACCGCGGCAGGAATATTCTGCATTCGTGTCGTGTTGCAGTTGTAGGCCCCGCGCGTCTTCGTCCACTGGGTGGCGCTCCTCCGATCAATGTCATTGCCGTGAATTGAGATATGAAAGAAGTTTGAGTCGACGCTCAGCTGCTTTTAAAATATGTCACCACCTCAGGATTTCATTGTTAAGGTAGGCACAGAAATATTGCCACGTGCATTTTATGACAGCAGGGGGGGTTTATTAATGCGATTTGAGGAAGGGGGGGGGGTCTATTTTTCTAGTTTATCTCCACCTAAAAAAACAAAACAAAAAGACGTTATGTTTTCATCTAAGCTGCAGATGTTATGACGATGAAGGCATTGCTGGCAGAATTACCTGGACTGAATAGTGCAAGATGTGTTTGTTTCTTTTCACATCAGATTTAAAGCAGGTTCTCAGGTTGCAGTTTTGCAGACGTTCCGGGCCCGGAGTGACTAATGCGCACTAAAAAATAAGGTCACAAGGGCCTGTATTCCAAACAATTTGTGGCTCACTAACTTTTATAATCTCCATACAGTTTAAAACCTAAATGATTCTTCGTGTTTATGAATACTAACTTTGATTTATGTCGTGCAGTCGTGATGTAAACATTGTAAACGTGATAATAAGAGCTTGAATTATCCCAAAGACTATTTGTTGTCTTTTGACATTAAGACTGCAGCTTGTTGCAGCTTTGTGTGTGTGTGTGTGCGCGTGTGTGTGTCCTTGCGTGTGTCATTGTTGAGTTGAGTGCTTGTCTGGGTGTGTGTGTGTGTGTGTGTGTGTGTGCGCTGACGCAGACAGACACAAACAGAACAGTCAGGCTTTTCGTGAAGTTTTCTAAGATTTCTAACAAAAAAAAAGTAACTGGGTGAATGAAAAAAACAAGTTTTATGGCAATAATAATATAAGAACAGCACACCCGCAGCGCACACTGAAACATCACAGGAAATATCCAATAGGGTTAATGATTATTATCATTCATTGAGACTAGACTGCAGCAGGTTTGACGCCATAGAAAATGGCTGTACATAAACTGTAGCTCTCATTTCTAGACTTTATGGCTCCAGACTTATAGGAAAATGGAGGTGGCCGATGTTGTATTTCAGTGTAAAGCCACCTTTGGAGACGTTTTTATGCCGACTTAAATCTGTAGGCCTGTGTTATAAACTCTTAACCTCATTGACGGTCTTTTAACTTTTAAGGAAGCATGGCTTGTTGTATTTCTGACTTTTTTATTTAATTTTAAATATTGTGCAAGTCCAGACTAACGATTTGTGTTGACTTTGTGTTTGTCTGGAAACATCCAGTTTTTATTCACTGGCACGGCGGATTTGTGGATTAGATGATTGGTCTTGTTTTATTTTAAATTAAAGGCTACATCCACTATCTCTCTCTATATATATTTATATTTATATATATTATTAAACAGTGGACTCCCGTGAGTTATACTTTCTTTTGTACGTTGCACGCCATGCGAGCAAAATGCCATTTATTTGATTTGTTTTCTGGCTGAATCACGGTTACTATTTTTTTTATATTTTCGCAGTCACCTCCAGTTCGGAGGCGTAATCCTGTTTGTCTGAAAAATATCACGAAAAGGACAAAAACTAAGGAGAGAAAAAACCGCGACCACCTTAAATGCATTTTTAAAAAAACAGCTTTAATGGCGCATCGAACATTTTTGGTGGGTCCGGATATCAGGAGGTGTTGATCTGAAATTTAACAGAACATGTATTCTGCGAGTATAGGCCTTTAGAGAAAGTGGGTGTGTGTTTTTCTAAGTAATTACGAGCAGAAACTCTTAGAAATTCCCAGTGCTTCTTTAAAGACGCATTAGCCAGATTAACAAGTCCTAATCTGTTCAGTAACGAACTCAGTTTTTCTTACAGTCTTGCCTGTATTAGTTGACCATTAAGGGAAATGTAGCTCCAGGGCATTGTTCAACTGTGGCGCTTATACTTCAGTGTGTGCCTGCGTGTCACCTTTTTTCAAATGCTCCACACAGCCTTTGCAGTAAAAAAAAAAAAAAAAAGGTGTCTGGACGCAATCATGGCATTTGCACCCACAATATTCACACCGCGACCGAGATAAGCTCGAGGGCTCTGAGGTGAAGAAGTGACCGCACCAGCAATGTGGCAAGATCAAAACTACTACTGCCCTGCTTATCGTCAGTCCACGAGGAATTAAAAGAAAATAGTCCAATAATAATCACCAGAGCAGCACAAAAGGGGTTAAGAGTACCTCCACCAAAGAGGCACACAGGATCTTTTTTTTTTTTTTTTTGGATTTTTGATGCACCCTGTGTTTCTCAGAGGCACCTCTAGAACCCTTCATTTTTACAGTGCTGTAAAACTGGCCATAAAGCTATGCATTGTACATAATTGTTAGGGACAGCTTTCAACAGCCGAGTTGTCAAATAGGGGCTGTTGTTAAGTGAACGTAGGCGGCTTTGGGCTTATAGGTGGCTGAAAATGTGAGATTCAAAAAGGAGATTTAAAGATTTTAAGCTAAAACCCTCCGATGCACCACTTTCCCCCCCACAGTTTTTCTCTTTACTTTAGCCTAAAACAAAATATACGACACAGTGGAGCTGCCCGGCCGGACTGGGAGGAGTCTGTAGTCGTGCTGGTGTTTTAATTGGCTGCAGGCTACAGTGAGAAGCGTGAGTATCAGTAATTATTCAGCAATGTTTTGCACAAGAAATGTCAGCCAGAAAGGGCTATCTTCATCCTCCGTCAAATTATACCACAACGATGACATGCCCCAACAATCAAGCTGGAAACTCGTTTTTCGTGGACTCCTTAATCAACGTGAGAACCGACAGTGGTTCATATTACCAAAGTAACGGGGTGTATTTGCCACCGGCGTCGGAATATTCATATGGACTCTCCGGCGGCTCTTGTTTCCCGGGGATCGGTAAGCGCAACGAGCCAAGCACCCAAAGCGTGATCCCTTCGCCTGCTCCGTATGTTCAAGGGATGGAAACGTGGCTGGAAACGTCGAGATCGTGCCGGGTAGAGCAGCCCAGCGGCCAGCATATGGCTCAGTGTTCATTCTCACCGAGTATAAAAGAGGAGAGCGCGTATTGCCTTTATGAGTCTGACAAATGTCCTAAAGGATCAACTGTAGATGACATTTCCTACTCGACTGCATCATGCCCGGTTACCGGCAGCACCTTGCCGGTCCCGGGCTACTTCCGCCTTTCCCAGACATACACGTCCTCCAGGCTCTACCATGATGTCCAGCCAAACATGAATCACTTTAGTCTCCAACGACCTGCCCGTTTGGACAGCCAGCCCTCCCAGTCTCAGGCTACCTCTGCTGAGCCGGAGCGGAGAGAGAGCCACGAGGAGGCGCCTGTCCCTGCGCCCTGCGCCCCGGCCGGAGAGGAGGACAGCCGCCTCTCCTCGGAAAGCTCATCTTCCCCTGAACCCGCTGAGACATGCGGCGCGGAATGTCCAGAAAAGCCAGTCAAAGGTGAAGAGTCGGCACACACCGAAGAAATATGTCGCAGAGTTAGACGGCGTAAAGGGCACGCACGTAGATTTTACCGGGCTTCCATTGTTTGGTTTAATCGATCATTTCTAACCACAGAGGGCTGCCCGAGCACGAACTGCGAGCTTCTATTAGAGAATTATATTTAGCTCAGACACCGTTAAGTGTGTGTTTATCGGATATTTACCGGTTTATCGGGCATGAGGCGAAATTGAACATGACTTAACCAATCAGAGCCGAGATCAGACCCATTGTGCTTTATTAGCTGTATTTTTTCTTTTTTCCCTTTTTTGTTTTGTTTTTTGTTTGTTTTTTTTGCATCAAATTAAGCTTCTTTAGCTCTGCTTTAATTACAGTGCTATTCAAACAGACATGATGGATTTATTTATTTTTTTAGCAGGGAACTATGAGAAGTTTTCATAATTTAAAAGCACAGGAATTCTTCCTGATTTAAAAAAAAACATTATCTGGGTTTCACATTGACAAGGCCAATCCATTCTAGTCCGGGCCTTGCTGTAATTTCAGCAGACGGTGCAGACTATGTTTTATGTCTTAATAAACGTGCAGTTGGCTACAGGCTGCTGTGGTTAAGGCTGCTTAACGGGGCAAATAGCTGTTTCTGGTAAAATGCTGAATTGCAGCTATACGGCATATCCTCATAGTGGCTGTGCGTAAAATGGTAATAAAGATCAAACAGTAGACAGAAATCGTGCATTATACGGGTATTAATATATATAATATATACGGTTGTGCAGTAGGTGTCAGTTCAAATTGTAGAATTTATATATCAAGCCATGTCTTCAGTCGTTTACAGTAAAGCACAGTTGTGTTAATTGGACATGTCATGATTGGTTTATTTTGGATTTTGAATTTTATTAGTCCATCATTTCAAACCGCTCAGTGAGCCTTTCCTCCGTCTGTGATGTTTGTTTTTGTCACACCTGTTGCCTAAATGTCCTCATGTCTCGTTTTTCGTCCTAGGAGACGGAAAAATGGAAAGTACGGCTAACTGGCTCACAGCTAAGAGTGGCCGAAAGAAGCGCTGCCCCTACACCAAGCACCAGACTCTGGAGCTGGAGAAGGAGTTTCTCTTCAACATGTACTTGACAAGAGAGCGTCGCCTGGAGATCAGCCGCAGTGTGCACCTCACTGACAGGCAAGTCAAAATCTGGTTCCAAAACAGGAGGATGAAACTGAAAAAAATGAGCCGGGAGAATAGGATCCGAGAGCTCTCCAGCAACTTCAGTTTCTCGTGAGACTGTCTGCGTCTTTGGCGCCCTCCTCCATCCATGGCAAGGGCGCCTGAGCAGAGCCACCCCCCCCCCCCCCCCCCCCCCCCCCCCCCCCACCCACCCACCCCAACCCAACCCACCCCCCCCCCCACACCCAACTGTGAGAATGTCCATGGAAAATAGGACCCTACTGCTAACTTATTGATTGTTGTTCTTTCTTATTTTCACGTCTGTTTTATTTTTTTTGTCGTGGATATGTATTTATAAATAGCTACATTTGTAACGTTGATCCATTGTGTTTAAGATGTTCAGAATGTGACCACAATGTTTCAGAGCTTCAGGCTTGTACATATTGTATAGTCAACCTGAGTGAACCATTGGAATTTGCATGCTGGACTAACTCTTGGGATACTTTATGAGACAGCTAAAGAACCCAAGAGGTCTGATGAATATTTGCACTTTTATTTTTTTTTTTTCCTTTTTTTTTTTTTTTTTGCTGGTCAAATTAATAAAACCATCCCTGCAACTGCAGACTTCTTATTTCATTCAGAGAGATTAGGAGCTGCGCGGTGTTTAAATCTTTAAAGGAGCTGGCACAGGTTCAGTGCACGGTGCTAATGCCTTTGTGTTTTGGACTGGGTCCGCTTTGTGCACAGTAAATATTACTACAGTAGTAGAGGGTGATGTTTCTTCATGGTTTAGGCCTGTAATAGATGTCTGGCGGCTGTGCACACTTGGTTGCTTTTTTGTCCTTGACACCAGACTTAAATGTAAACCACACGGTGAGAGGAGAAGCAGTAAATATTTTTCATTGTTATTATTTCAAATGTATTTTAAATTGTGAATAAGTGGCTTCTTTTTTTCCAATTTTTATTTTATTACTATTATTTTTTTTAACGCTGAAATGCTTAATTCTCATGTCTAAGGAACGACGTATTCGGACGAAAACAGCTCCAAGATTTTGCAAAACAGTCTCATAATTGCCGCACTGACCGGATCATGAATAAAACCTGTCTGAACATTGACTTTTGCGCCTTTACAGATTTCTAAAATTGTCACATGTTGACTTGTTATTCTGGGAAACTTCTTAATTTCCACACCTTCAAAACCCTAAAACACACACACACACACCACTCACACACACACACACATATGATAAGAGATATTCCTGAAGAGGACAGCGGGCTGTTGAGTGGTTTAGGTAGTCTCATGTTGTTGGGCTATAATATTTCTCCCACAACACGAAACTGCCTTGATTACCTCAGTAAAACTCGTCGCATCGTGAAAAGTGAATCACTATTAATTATTGGTCCAATTTATTAATAATTTGGCGCAGGCTGCTTCAGACACATAAAAAATGATTATTCCAAAAAGTGCAATAAAGTGTTTTATGGTTGTGCGTAAAGGGAACTCGTGATATGATCTTTCTGCTTTTTCATTATGGAGCTAAATTGCATTACGCATCCATCTGGACATGGTTACATTTAATCTTAGAGATGCAAAGTTTTCTCGGCGTCTATAATTTAAAGAGCATCTCTGCAAAAGATTTTTTTTTTCTCTGTGTGATCCAAACAACAGGAAGTAAAAGACGCAGGCATGCAAATGAAAGGATTCAGGCTTGTATGTGTCCAGGAGAGGAGGAAAGGACAGACAAGGCCTCGGTTATGATCATTGCAGTCTGCCAGTTGCCTCGCCGTAGGAAATGCCGGATGCGTCTGCTTGCGCCAGAGAATGGACACAAAGGCTGAGCTTTATTGGTGATATTTAGCTTAGACAGCCAGGTTGTAACCTTAAGAAAAACAACCCAATTGCCCGTGATAAAAAGGGACCGTTATATGGCACCCAAATAACCTCACCCCACTTTCCGTTTTAGATTGCCTTCAAAGCCCTGCAGACGCGGCAGTGTGCATCTTGGAAGATGTCGCTTGATATGGAGGTGGCTGTTTTGATTTTCTAACCTCCGGTGATGCTTTAAACGCATCCCTGCTTGTTTTATCTTATTCAAGAAGTCTGGAAAATGGTTTATATGGCAGCCACTAACGAGCAACAGTAAGAAGTTTATAGATGCAGGTCATTAAATTATTATAAGTCTTTTATTTTGGAGAATAAATCATCCCATTAGGCTTTTATGAATATACCATTTTTAAGCGAAGAGCCTGTTTGGTGATTTCACAAATGGAGCCTTTAAAGTAATACTCCCCCTGCACCCCCCTATCACAACTCTGTTCGATTACACCAGCATAAGATCTCTTGACAAAAATCATAACGTTTATTGCTTATAAAACGTAATATTTCCCAATAAAGGCGCGGGGATTTGCTATTAAAATATGGTGGGGAAAATGGTGGCCATTTACTTGAGCAGCAGGCTGATTTATTATTTATTGTTCTGTCCCACGGTCACGTGTTTGGGGCGCCCTATCCAGTCTTGGGCAAGGTTCAACTTGCTGGACGCATTGAGCCCCTAGCTGGTGCAGGAAAGCAGCACATTATATGCAATGAATCTGTTTTTTCTAAACATTGCAGGACTGTAGACGCGCTGTTTTTGATTTTTGCACATATTTTTTTTCCTTGCAATGTCGACGCTGGGAACGAGTTATTACGTTGAGTCGCCCGTTCTTCCCGAGCAGGAAGATATGGCACCGAGGTACTCATCAGCTGCAGGGGTGGAGCAGGCGATGCTCACCGAATATGGCGGACACGAGTCTTGCCCTTTGCAGGCGAAATCTTCTATTTTTGGTGGATCTTGGAGTCCCATCTCGGCCCACCCTCCGAACACAGCCACTCCGACCTATATACATCACCATTACACGAGTGGGGACAGCGATGGCATGTTTACGCGCTCCTGGGCGTTGGATCCGGTGTCCGCGTCCCTGTGTTTGACGGGATTACCATCGACAGCCATGCATTATGAGATAAAACCCGAGCCTCTGATTGGGAGTGCTGAATGTACAACTTTGGAAACGCACACACCTCTTTTGTCTGACATAGGAAACGAAGCGTCGCTTGCGGAGATTCCCTGCGAAACCACATCCACGTCTAAAGCCACCGAGGAGACCCCGACAGCAGACGAGAAGAGGGAGACAGATGCAAGTAAGCAATGCGGTGTTTTCGTATTATTCTGGTCACTTTATGGACTCATTTAGATGAATGAAAATGACATGAACGGCTCGAGGATGTGGAGGAATTGGTTTGGATGCCACAGGCTTGGTTTGGCACAAAAATGGGCGTACATATTTAATAGTAAATATTCTTTTGGCTCAATGAGAGGCAGTCTTTTAGCTCAATGACATGATTTTCTGTAAAAATAAGATGTGTATACTCTTCTAGGTGTTTGGACACCCATCATTATATATAATTATCCCCCAAAATCAAAGGAATTTGGTGTGCAATGTGCTATTCTCAGCCCACAAATTGCTCAGTGCAGAGGGGTAATTTCTCTTCCACATATAGAGTCTTGCCAGGAGTAGCATGTCCTCCCATGTCTTGTTTTTGAATGCTGCTCTGAGAGCATTAACTCTCCTGTCTCCCGGTTTTTTTGACCCTCCTGTTTCCAGATAACCCATCGTCCAACTGGCTTCTTTTCTATTTAAACATGTTACCTTCCTTGGGCCCGGTATCGTAGATACGAAGTAGCTGGGAGGGGGTGCGGGGGGGCCTCCTGAGTTTGAGCCGGGGGGGGGGGGAGACAGGTGAAAATCTGGTTGTCAGATAGCGGCGGAGGATGAGGGGGGAGGGGGGGGGGGGGAGTGGCGAGGAAGTAAAGAAAACAAAGACCGGCGGAGGGACAGGTTAACTTGTTTTGGGACTGCTGGCGGATTAGAGCCTGAGGTGGGGGGAGGTGGGGGAGGGAGGGAGAGAGAGGGGGGAGAGAGAGAGAGGAGGGGGAGGAGGAGGGGGGGGGGGGGGGGGGGGGGGGGGTGTCTGTCCTTAATATTCCTGAACTGTTACACATGTTGTTGTAAAGTTGGTGTCGTTAAAACAATGCTGGATGTTTGATTTCATTTCTATGATATCCAGTGTTTGATGTTAGTGAGAGGACAAAGTGTCTTGTGTTGTACTTTACGCACAGAAATAGTTACCTACACACATTTGTTATTTGCATGAAATGATTCCTTGACTACCTGAATGTCTTTCAGCTACCTATTTGCATTGGTTAACTTATTCTTTTTTTTTTTTTGCAATCTAGATGTTTTATAACCGCTCGGGTTTGATCCATTTGTGAGAACACTGTGCACACTTAAAAATACCTCGTCGTTATGGTCTCATCCAAAATAAAGAGTAGTTTGTATAGGCTTGCACATGAGAAAAATATTATGTCTTAAGATTTTTTTTTTTTTTGCTTAATATTAAAACTTATCGACCATTTCTTACGTATTTGAACAAAATGTATAATAGAAGTCAATAAAATACTACAACTTACTTAATTCGCTGCTCTGTTTGCCTAAAACTACTTCAGCAACATTCAAATTTTTCATTTCTCTTGTTTTATTTCCAGGGGAAAAAAGGGGACTTAAAAAAACTAAGTTTTACTGTTTTACTACTTATTCTGGTTTGTAACCATCGAGCTTTATGGCGCAAACAAGCCAAATAAGCCACAAAAAAAAAAAAAACCTTCCCAAGGCCTCTCCAGAGTTATTTTCTTTCAGAAAGGCTTTTCTCAGCCCCGTTCACTTAAATATGTGTTTCTAATATAATATTTATATATTACAATCATATCACTACTACTGCACTGCAAATGAGACTGGGATCTTTATTTGATCGTAACATGGCTTGTAACTTTTTTTGATTGTTAAAAGCATCGTGTTAAATATTGAATATAAAGATTAAAAAAAAGAGAAAGAAGTTAAATTAATAGATTATTTTTTCTTGATATCTTTGGATTCAAATCTTTTACAGAAGTAAAATGGTTACTGGGTTACAAACCAGCGACACACAGCGATGTAACAGTTATAAACACAAAGGCACCAGTGAGTCAGAACAAACTTAAAACAAAGACGAAACACTTTTTTTTTTTTTTTTTTTTTTTTTTTTTTTGCATTTATAGATTAGTTTGCACTTAATTATTGTTCAGAATCACAGCGTGCGTGTATGCATGACTTTGTGGGACATTTTTTCGGCCTTTGAACGCTCTGCAAACTAGATGCCCTCCTGCAATAAACCACAATCACAGCCTCGACTGTTTATAAGGTGCGAAAACAGCAAAGCACGTAGAGGCTCTGTGGCAGCAGTAAAGCAGCATTTCTAATGAGGCCCGGGCAAACAGTCAAATATGTGATATTGTTGTAAGACACACACACGCACACACACACACACACAGAGAAGAGAGGTGTAGGGTATGGCAGGACTGCAGATGGGTCTGTCCTAAAACGTCTAATTACTTTATGACCGTCTACCAACAATTAAGACTGTCTCGGTGGAGAAACATCCGTTTGTTGTTTTGTCGCAGCAGAGTTCTCAGGACGACACACACACACACACACACACACACACCGATGAACAACATGTTTCACAGGCTGGTATAAATTCCTCAGCATACATGACTTTATTTGGAGAAACAAATAGAAAATGTCAAAGTTAAAAAAAAAACAGTGATATGAACGTCTTTAAAAACCTTAAATGAACAAACATCGCTGTCTCGGAGTCCTGCTGATGCTGTCAGTGCTCCGTGCTCAGGCGACTGCTGCTTTGCTCTGACCGCCAGCAGGTGGAGGCAGCGACTCGTCTCAAGAGCGACGTTCAAACTGCGGCGATGCGTTCACGGCACACCGCCCCCACCCATTGCATTACAGACCTGCACCAGATGTGTCGTTTTCGTCGTAAATCCTCTAATCCTGCTGCATGTTCTCTTTCATTTTTATCATCATCTGTGGCATAAATTACTCTTTAAAGATCCGTAATGTGGGATTGTCTTTGGTCAGGGGATACTTTAGGCTTTTATTGCGGCTTTCTGGGAGAAATGCACTACAGTTCATCAAATGCTTCGAATAGTTTAGGAGAATATCTGCAGCTGCAATCCACAAGAAACTGATGCAAATGTTGACAAACAGTTTATATCCATGCAGTCAATACATAAGCAGCCACGTGGACACACATTTGTAAATACTGTATGCATGCATGAAATGCTCTGCTTATCATGGCTGATTGAACATGATGATGACACATATTCACCCACACAGAGGCATGTCATCACTTTTTCCGGGAGCTGGACTGGACTTCAGCTGAGCGATGAACTTGAGGTCCTGCAAAGTGAAAGATACCCCGAGCCTTTCCTCACTTCCTGCTATCCTCCTCCCCCCCCCAAATCTCTCCCCCCCCCCCCCCCCCCCCCCACCCCCCTCTCTCTCTGTCACCCCCAGAGGTCAGCCACATGTAGCTCATTTATTTCCTCTTGAGAAAACTGTAAAGATATTGTGGACGACTGATGTTTCAGAAACGCGATCGGGTGTTAAGAAGACACAGCTCGGCACAAACCTCCAGAACAACAGTGCCGCGCCTGTGCTCCATTCCTGCCCCGTCTCCCGTGCGTCCTCAGCGCAAACAGCCATTTGAGGAGCCGAGCTGCAGAAAAAAAAAAAAAAAGAAAAAACAGAAAGCTGCTCGGATGTTGCATGCTGGTGTGACCTTTCATGGCCCCTATACATCAAACCTCATGACACCACCGGTGACAGAGGAGGCCAGGAGTGAACTCTGGAGGAGAAGTTCAGGGGAGTAAAGTCATGAGCACATGGGAGTGTATTTCATCCACCTATTCCCCTCTGCCAATAGTCTGTCGTTTCAGATGTGGATAGTGAGGTTACCTCTGTGATATGTGCGTAATTACAGGAGTAAACAATTTGACTTGATCTATGGCGATAACACCTCAGATTAATGCAGTTTTGAAGAAAATATATGCTCTTTGAATTTGGAGTTTGCTTTCTGGAGAGCTTCTCTGTTTCCTACATTATATGTATACATATATTTTTTATCAACCTCACCACTATTTTAAGGCATGCTATTTGCATGAACTCTTCCCAAAGCTACATTTACCTTTACCTACAGGCCGACTGGGACACTTGGATCAAAAAGCAGAGAGAACTGTCAGTCCTCTGAAAGGTGGGTTATGCATCACGGTGGTATTCCTTTATTCATTTTCTGTAATCCCAAAATGTTCATGATTTGGTCTTTGATTCTTCGAGAGGCATAAAAGAGGCCCATCGTTGTTTTCTTTTAGCCATCACGACATTACCGCACGTGTCGACGCGCAAAAACAGTTTGATTTGTGTGATTTGCGGCGCTTTAAGGCTCCTGAAGTATCTGTCAAGTCTTCTCATGAATCCGGGGGGCTCAATAAATAAAAGTGTAATGTGAAAAACCCGTCGTGAACATTGCTTTGTTTCCAGGACACACACACCCACGCACACACACACACACACACACACACACACACACACACACACACACACACACACACACACACACACACCACACACACACACACACCACGGCTCGAAGCTAAATGTGTTTTCCAGAGGAACTCCAGAGCTTGAATGTACCGTTGTATTTTTTTTTTTGCCCCCCCCCCCCACATGCAGAATATGAAGTGATGTATGATATAATGCGGCCTTAATGACGGAAACAACATGCAATAAACACTCATAAACACTTCACTTGACATAATTTATAATTGCATAACCTCGCTCATGCAAAATGCGCAATGCACGCACAATAACTGAGTTAATCTAACTTAAATATGATTCACACTAAAGACGATTTCTATCGTTTTTTAAAAAGAAAAAGAAAACAGATGCATAACTGGTAATTGTTCAATCATTTATTTTCCACTCCGGTTAAACATTTGTGTGTCACTCATCGTAAACAAACACAGATACAGCTACAGCAGAGGACTTTCACTAAAAGCGATGGTGGTCAGTGGTCGCAGGTTTGGCCTGCTTGCTTCCCAGATGTCTCCTGTTGTCTCAGAACAGACGGGGAACGTGCCTCTCCTGCTCGCAGCTCATCCAGACACCGTCTCCTGTCTGCATTCGTTCAAAAAACACGCAGCAGAACGTGCCTTTTACGTCTGTTCGGCTCCCGACAAGAACACCAGACACAAATCCCTCAAAAAAAAAAAAACGTAGCCATAACACATTCAATGTGTTCAAGTGTCAGCGTGCAGCGTTCACCTTCTTTTACAGCAAATACTGCCGAGGTCTGTTTGGTCTTTGTTCTCTTTGTGTCGTTGCTCTGCTGCTACACCTGTGTCGACTTAAAGCCGTGCGCTCTGGGCAGATAAATATCAGCTACACAAACTATTATTCATATCTGCAAATTCCAATAAGAAGAAATGGTAAACTGTTGTGGTTAATTTAGACAATTACTTCCAGAAATAACCACAAATTTCTGACAATGAGCTGGGCACAGATAGAATTTGGTTACATTTAAAGTAAATTTCATTTATTTCCAAGTCAGTTATATTATAGCACAATATTATAGCTTATATTAGAATATTGTTCGTTCCCAAAATCTATCGAAAATCGAAAATACACCCTTAAAGATAGAGATTAATTTAATAAAAAAAACACAGAGATACACAGTTATATCCAGGCAAATCAAACATTTCAAGCAACTCTGATCGGATTGAATTATTCTAGGATCCGAGCAGGCCACAGAAAGACTTGTTCACGGGGTATCTGACAGAGAGAAAGGTATGAGGCTGAATGGGAATTTCTGCTGAATGCCAACACCCACTCACCTCAGCAAACAATTGCTCTTATTTAAACGCCGCTCCGTCCGTTTCTATACCACTCACCAAGTCCATTCCTCTCTTCTGTGTTTTTTTTTCTGTGCCGGTATAGTCCTTTATGCAAACGAAAAAAAAAAGCGCCAGAGTTTCGTCTTTGGATGGATTTATGATTTATTATCGAACGACGTTACCCGAGGGAAAAAAGGAGCTTTGTGCGTAATAGCCGTGCGTCTCATCCAGTGCTTCTAAAGAAAAACCCAACATTTCTAAATTGAAAACTTCTCCTACAGCCTACCTAGAGAGTGTCTGTCCTCTTCCTGGCCATATATGATCTAAGGGAGTGTTAGATGGTTTAAATGTGTTCTTAGGGCAGGGAGCTGTCAGACCTTTTGGCGAGAAAGATTGATCACACACAGGCTACCAGGGCTCTTTGTTTAGAGCCTGGGCAATAAACAGCCATCAGATCCCCACCTTTCCTCTGCTTCACACCACAGTGGCAAATCATCTGTACTCCGCGCTATGCTATAACCAATAATGCTGAAGTGTATGGATGATGGCTTGGGTCAACATTATCCCTATAGGTGAAATAAAATAAATGAAATGGGCTGTGGGGCAGGGAGCTATTAACTGCAAAATGGTGACGAATGCCCGTTGAATAACCCGACTGCTTTGTTACAGTGACACAAAATATTATTTTCTCAGCAGATATATATTTACATGATAAAGTTACCTCTTGTGATAGGATGTTTTGGGCAGCCCGAGATCACTGTGGATGAAATTTATTGCGCCAAGATTTAACGAGCGCAAAATCACATTGAAATCTATTAAAAACGAATTCTTCTCTCTCCCTCTCTCTCTCTCTGCGGTGGTGTGTGTACGTATGCGTGTGTGTGTGTGTGTTGGGGGAGGGGTGAACATGTTGTTGGATGTCTGGTGCGGCTTTCCTCTCCAGGCGAACCTTTCATGAAAGTCTCAAGATTAACGCTTTGGCACTGATAACGACTGTGGGCGTCGTCGTCGTTACGAGACACAAATGTGACTGCTGAAATGATTTGTGGAGTGCCACGCCAGAAATAAACGCGCGTTGGACCACGCACGCACGCGCATTCGCACTCGCACGCACCACCACTACGACGTCTCACACGCGCGTAACTCGGAGATTGCGAGGACGCGCAAAGAAGGCAAGGCGTTTAGGTGCATTTTTTTTTAGGGAGGGAGGGGGGGCGTCGGCAGTGGTGAACAAACTGACCCAAAAATGTGTAAATAAAGCAACCCCTACCCCCGGAATGAGGCGTTACCCCTCCGACTTTCTCGATCAATCACAGGGGACAGTGGCTTCTTTTGATAAAAACCCCAAATTGTCATTGGGCAGATGTAATCATGTGACAAGCAGCACGGTCTAATTCCAACCATGTCCTCATGAAAGCAATAGTTTATGGCATAGAGGTCTCCATACGACTATAACCAGTTTAGTACTTTATGAAAACAAACTGCTTATTAAATCTGAATTCACTTAAAATCAGCGACTTTTTTTTCGAGACAAGAAGGAGGAGATGAATTACGAATTTGGGCGAGAAAGTGGTTTTATCAACAGCCAGCCGTCGCTCGCTGAGTGCCTGACATCTCTCACTAACCCTGTCGGTGATGCATTTCAAAGTTCATCAATCAAGAGCTCGGCGCTTTCACACTCGACACTGATTCCTCCTCCTTTTGAGCAGACCATCCCCGGCCTGAACCCGGGCATCCACCCACGACACAGCCGCTCAAAGCAGGCTCTGAGAGGCTGCAGCCCGCTGCAGGCTGCATCCCTACCCCCGGAATACCCGTGGATGAAGGAGAAGAAAAGCATCAAGAGAAACCAGACTACAGCTGCTGCTGCTGCTGCTGCTTCTGCTACTTCTGCTTCTGCCGCCGCTGCAACGACAGCGACTGACTCCTCGCCACTCTACTTCTCCCCCCAAGGCAAGACATGATGATTAATAACCTCCATGCAAAAGGCTCCTCATTGTCTGAGGATTCCCCCTCTGCAAGGAGCTGCATCCCGGGGCCTTGTGCAACGTGGGCGTCCTTTGAGCCAGTATAGGATTTTGATTTAAGCATGCTTAATCTCATCAAGTAACTCACTGACTTGTGATGCAGTGTAAGAGTGTTAATGTTTGACAGTAATGGGGAGTGATAGATTATTCTTACACGGGCCAGCAGTTGGCATGTTCATTAATCTTCACCCTCCGTCCTGTCCTGTCCACGCAGACCCATCATATTCTGCCTGGGGCCCATAAATCTTCCCAGTCCCGGTGCTTGCTTGCCGCAAGTTTTCCCCCATTGAGCTTGTTTTTCCACCACACACACACAGAGTTGTGTTGCTGTTTATTTTTGATCGCCAGCTTTTCTCTGATTTCAAATTTTTCTTTTTTTTATGTATATATATATATATTTTTTTTAGGTTCACCAGAGATCCCAGAGGGTGGTGTTGGCGGTTCAGGGTCATCCCGGAGGTTGAGGACTGCGTACACCAACACCCAACTTCTGGAGCTGGAGAAGGAGTTTCATTTCAACAAATATCTGTGCAGACCGAGGCGAGTGGAAATAGCCGCTTTGCTGGATTTAACGGAGAAGCAGGTGAAAGTGTGGTTTCAAAACAGAAGGATGAAGCACAAGAGGCAGACCCACTGCAAGGAGAACCGGGACAGCGAGGGGAAATACGCGTGCATGGACGACGGGCCGGAGGACGAGTTCGAGCAGGAGGCGGACGGCGGCGTAGCCGGGACGCTCCTGGAGAGGGAGAGGTATTTCCAGCAAAATACCTTGACTTCACAACAGTGCCACAATGGGGACAACCAAAGCCCGGCTGTTACGCCTCTGAACAGCAATGAGAAAAATCTGAAACATTTTCAAAATCCGGCACCCACTGTTCCTATCTGCGTGTCAACAATAGGCCCGGACAATGATCATTCCCCGGGCCTGGACGTCTCTTTGCAGGATTTCCAGGTTTTCTCATCCTCGTCCTCTTTCTCACCGAGTTTGTCAGATTCAACAGAAAGTCCCCTGCCTCTATCATCCGAAACGTTTGACCTCTTCTCAGAGACACTCACAACAATCGACCTGCAAAACCTGAGCTATTGAAACATTTCGACATGTTTTATTCGAGTTAAGACACTTGTGCTCAGTTTATGTACTCAGTAATAGATCTCACAAATAAGGTAAGTTAAAACAAGAGCAACACAGCTACTGCTTATGCCTGTAGTTTATTCTATGAGGCTGGCGAGGTACACAGTTTATTTTTTTATATGGATTTCGACTATAACTGAGCAGAATATTTTTCTTGAAATAAAACTTTACATTGATTGTAATCAGCGGCGCCACATTGTCTTATTTCACCAGGAGAAAGTTTGAGGAGTTTATTGATTTTAGGCCTGTACATTAAAACATAGAAACAGCCATAAGAGAGATGAATTATCTTCATGCATAATTCATAATGCAGCACAGTTTCTCACAGTATTCAAATCAGGAGAATATAAAATGTTTAATTTAAAAGCCACGGGACATTTTTTTAAACTAAATTATAGTCTAAGTTAATATGTCCTTGTAGTATAAAGACACTATTAATTTTATAATCTGCCCCCCCCAAAAACAAATGAACGCAGTGAACGCAGAGCAAATAAAATGCAAGAGATAAATGTATATTTTTGAGATTTCCAGAGGTTTAACTGAAAGATCTCTTTTCAGCCACGATCCTATAGATTTCATCTGACCAGACAAAAGGGAGATTCATTATCTCTCCACGTTTAAACCCAGAAAAAGAACATTTGCAGTGAGAATTGCCTGCTAGGAGTCCCAGGCCAAAAGCTATGACTTTTCTTGGCTCTCTAATTAAATTTTATTGCCTATAAAACTCACAGCACTGAGGGTGCTTGTTTATAGCCTGGTCCGCAATGTAATACAATCTCTTTGAATTAAGAATCGCGCCTTAAGCCTTTGTGGTTTTCCCAAAACTTTTTTTTTTTTATGATTTCAAATTATTTAAGGTTAATTCAGAGCAGCCGGGATGAGGCTTTCCTTTTTTTGCAAATTGGTTTAAATTATAATTTAATAGGATTTTGTCAATAATTCAGAAGCAAAGCAAAATAGACCCTGGACTAGATATTATTAATTTAGCTCGCCGTATTTATTCTTTTTAATTCCGTATTTTTAATGTTAATGAGGGCAAATGTTTGTTAATCTGCACCGAGCGGGTTTCGTCTCATTTACTGCTGAAGGAATTCTTCACACCGACCAGTTGAGCCTCGGCTCGATAAAACGCACATAAAGAAGCGCCTGTCACCCTGTAACAGCCGGGGTTGCTCCCTCTCTCTCTCTCTCTCTCTTTTTATGGAGGATGCTGTTTGTTAAATGTTTAGGCAAAATGACTGATGGAAAGCACGAGTTACAAGATTGTTCCAGGAATCACAAGATGAACAATCACCCCGAACAATTATTCTGAGCAGAATCTGCAGGAAACACGATTCATTTCATATACAGGCTCCGTGTCTCCGCCGTCAGGAGTGCGGCCGGGCTTATAGCAATAATTAAAAAGAAGAAGGAAAAAGAGTTGTGAGGTGTTGATCTGCTATTCCTGCTGAGATATCATATTAGGTGATGGCTAATTGTGATAATTTTTAGAACTAACTGGGGAAATCAGTGAAAGCCCTGGAGGCAGAGAGGCAGTCAGATGTGATTTGGTGAAGAAGCCACTGAACTCACTTTGAATACTGAGACCACACTGTGTCAACATGCAACACGTCAGTGTCTGCAGTGTCCACAGGCTAGACTGACCACAAATACTCTCTCCCTCTCACCATTATTAAAACAAACAAATAAATAAATCAGACAACTTCAGTTCCTTCTTTTCTTGCCCACAAAATCAAGCACATGTCATGCGGCGCACTCGACCAGCATTCACAAACTGTGAAGAACAATGTTTGATCAGATTTGTTATAATTTGATCATGTGTATTACGAAACCGCTTGGTTGCGTTGAGCAGTAGAGGTGGATTACAAACGTGCAATGAGTGATAAACTGGGAAGGAGCCAATCACTGCGAGAAAACCTGTCAGATGAGAGACAGGACAGATGAGTAGATGAAGCTTTATGGGAAACACAGCTCTATGCCAGCATATCTCTCCTTGCACAACCCACACACCCACCCACACACACACACACACGGGTCAAAGGTCAAGCTGGCTCTCCTCTCCTCTCCAAGCTGGGAGGAACTACTGCCAGGTCAGGAGGGGGTCAGGTTTTGAATGACCACCACTGGGTCGGAGGCCCATAAAGAATTTATTGGCTACTTTGAACAGGAAGTGACGTCAGAACGTGCATTCTGAAACTCATCATGGAAAAGCAGAATATGATATGATGAGGTTTAATTTTGTATTAAGAAGTGAGGAACGCGGCGATGTATCGCGTGACGATGACCCAAATATCAGGCTCCCTTTTTCTCAGTATGAAATACAAATCCAGAGGAGTTGGAGGGGGAAAGGGGGACCGAGTATGCAGGGCCCTCATGTGAGGAAGGCCTACCAAGACACTAGAATTAATAGCCACGGATGCGGGCAGGGGCCCACAGAGAATGGCTATTTAAACGGTCCAGAACTTTACGCTATCCCGTCTGTACAAACCCATAACATCAAGAATCAAAGATGTAAAGCAGAGGTATGGAAACATCACTGCGGGGTGCCTATCCTGTCATCTTTTCCTCTCTGCTTAGGACTAGGATAGACGTTGTCTGGATGTTAGCCTTCCAAAACCTGCTGGACTGAAACTGGAGTAAATAAAGTGTTTCTGTGGACAGAGAGAGAAAGAGAGAGTGTGTGTGTGTGTGTGTGGCAGCACTGACAAACACCGTCCAGCACCTGCAGCTAAAGTAAAAAAACGAAGCTCTTCACACAGTGCCTCCAGAGCTGCACTGACATTTCTGTCTCATTTTCTCCCCAACAACAGGCTATACAGTTCAAAGGCTCCGTCTTTCAACCTCGGATTGGCTGATGCAGCCTGTCAGAAGATTAAGTAATGAATGGCTGACACTTTTCTAAACAATGTGTCAGTGAATGCACCAGGAGGCACAGGCTTCACTTGATGTAAGGAGTGAATGTTTTTATAGTTCACTCTCGAGGGGGAAAATGTGTTTCTCATCGATTGAGCAATGTAAACTGATCAAAACTGTCACGGGTTAAATACAAACGATGCCACAAACACTTTAGGGAAAGCAGAAATAGCACAGACTCCTCGAAACATCAATAATCCTGGCACAGGAACCTCCAGAACACTTTTATATAATTGCCTTTTCAGCTATTAATGATGGCTGTTTAGATTTACATTGTTGACATATTCATAACTCTAAGTGCTTGCATCACTGTAGTAAAAAAAAAAAAAAAAATCCCAACGTGTCAGTCAGAGACTTAAGTGCCAGAGAAATATAATCTGGAATCAATCAAAAAATATGATCATGCGTTACTTTATTACTCTGTAAAGACCCGTTGCTCCATTAAAGCATCAAGTCCCAGTCATCAGCTGCAGTCAAACACACACACACACACACACATACAGGCTGATGGAGCCATAGGCGTCAGTTGTGGGTGTTAAACAGCAGCAGGCGGGTTTGTGAACTGTGTGGTCACTGATAAATAATTAGCATCAACTTCCGTATGTCGGAGTCTCTGCTGCTGCTGCTTCTGCTGCTGCTGCTTCCGTGTCATGTGAAGTTTCTCCCCGCCGGACTGTCCATCGCTGCCTGAGGCAAACTCTCAACAACAATGCGTCAAGTTCCCGAGGAGTTAACCACGCTCATCTCAGGTAAAAATATCACCGCGTCGGTTATAGTTTGTTTGAGGACACCCCGTGCTCTTTTACGGCTCGTTGCACAGGTCCAGTTTTTTTTTCTTTTATTTTGAGATGGTATATTGTCAAAAGAGGAAGTGTGGACTCAATGGGTGACTTAAGTTTCAGCCCGGTTGCATGTCGTCAGCACGCCACGGTGCTGCTGTTATTTTACTCCTGCAAACTGCCTGGCTTGTGTGTTGTTGTGTTTTGTGAGGTGAGATCATCTCCATCAGTTCTGGTCCACCTGGCAGCCAAATAAAACACCACAGCCGGTCAAAAGTGTTATCAGATTGTGTGTGTGCATGTTTTACCTGATGCATGTTGTTTAGATCTGGAAAATTTCCTCAACGATGGCTTAAAAGGAGAAAACTTAAGCAAGAAGGCGAAAGAGAAGAAGGAAGCCTTCATCAAACGGATTAAAGAGGTCAAGTTGGGGTATGTCTGCTTCCTGTGTTTGGACCACGAGCTGATATTTAAAGACTCATAATGCAAAGTAGTTAACATCCATATACTGTCTGTGTCTCAACAGTTTCCCTCATGATTTCAAGGACAAAAGTGAGTTTCGCTCTTTCTAATAATCCTAAAGGGTTGAAGTTTAGATCTGTTCCAACCTGGGGGTGACACAAGAGGTCACATCAAGAACTAAAGGGGTCGCTAGATGTGTCAAAGTTATCACATCAGGATAAACCGCTTGAGATGTATCATCTCCCAACAATGGTGACAACATAGAACATAAAAAAAACACATGAATTAAGACTTTTCTCTATCATTTGCTATTTTCTGGTGAAATACTGTGCAATGTTCTGTCCTCGCACTCCTCACGCCTCCAGCGCGTTGGGAACCACTGTTTTACACATAGCATGTGTCACTACTACATCGCACTGTTTACTCAAGTAGGTGGCGATGACTCAGAGGAAGAGGAGGAAGCTGACAGCAACAACGACGGAGGGTCACTGCTGTCAGAGCGCACAGACAAGGATGAAGACGCCGGCGAAGGTAAGCCACAAGCCACTTAGCGGACGTCCAGAGTTGACTTGCTAACTGCTAACAAACTGTGGATTAAAGCATTTAAAATTGCGTCTTGGCATGAAAATATACAAATCTTCGGGTCCGCTCCTTGGAGAAAGTGACTTTGAGTGGCACAATGAGGGAGACATTCCAACTGTAACTTGGCAACATACTTGGGAAGCAATTTAGGGGCACAACTGCTACTCCCACCGCCTCTTTCACTCCACCCCTTTGACAGCTAGAGCATGCTTTATTGCTCTCAGCCACAGTCTGGGGACTGAAAATTACTGCCACGGCTGTAGTTTGAGAAAAAACATTCCTCAATATACAGTAGCTTTAACCCTGTATGCTCCATCGTGACAGTCCACGCAAGTCCACCCAAGATTTTTGTATTTACTTTTTCATAATAGAGTATCAGGGAAAATCCTTGTGAAATGGTGATTAGGGGTCTGGGGTTTATGGGCTCTAAGCAGCTGCCAGCTTTATGGCTGCTCTTTCACACAAAGCAACTTTGACACAGTAGTTGAACATTTGCATTGAAGTTGCACACTGCAAGGGCCATCTACTCTGGAGAGAAGTGAAACATTGCTCATTGGAGCCTCCGTGGATGTCCTAATTACTAGCGCCAGTTGAACAAATACATGATAGCAAAGTTAGCCAGAAACCCGACTGTTTGTGTTTAACATCTGAAAACCAAACGTGGTCTTCATCTTTATGTATTAAAGACACCGTGAAAGGGTGATAGTTTCAGAGAGAACACTGAACCCACTTTGTTTGGGTTTCCTCAACTCTTTTCCAGGCGCCCAGCAGTCACCGCCTGTGGCGGCTCAGGACCTGACACATGTCTTTAAAGCGGGATACCTTGAGAAGCGCAGAAAGGGTGGGTGCTCTGCTATGATGTCCTAAAAAGAGAGGACGGTAGCCTATACTTTTATATATTTTTTGGGGCATTTGATTAGTCCCTGCTATGCTGAGGCTATTATTGATTTTTACCTCCACAGATCACAGCTTTTTTGGCACCGAGTGGCAGAAGAGATGGTGTGCTCTGAGCCATCAGACCTTTTACTATTACGGCAGTGAGAAAGGTATTTAAATTCCATACCAGCTTTCCTGTTGATCACAAATCACGTAGTGTTTGAGAAAATTTAAGTGGACGGATGTTGGACGTTCGTTTCGATTTTGTTTCCCAGGTT
The DNA here is from genome assembly GCA_023373845.1 of Nibea coibor. NCBI lineage: Eukaryota > Metazoa > Chordata > Actinopteri > Sciaenidae > Nibea > Nibea coibor. The sequence continues at coordinate 13,801,113 of CM041726.1, forward strand.
TTGACAGTGATTTTGCAGCTGTTGTACCTGAACCATTAATGATGATGTTTTAATTCCCTGTAACCAGACAAGCAGCAGAAGGGGGAGTTCAATATCGACGGGTACAACGTCAAAATGAACAACACCTTACGGAAAGACTCGAAGAAAGACTGTTGCTTTGAAATTTCAGCTCCAGACAAGCGGGTCTATCAGGTATGCTCATCTCTTGGTGATAGTTTGAGTCACTGCTGCTCTAAATGTACGTCCTAAATTGAAAAAACAAATGTGGACTTGAGATGTTTAAGACTTGGAAAAGCATGTGTGCACATGCACTTCATTAAATCTTTATTTTTAAAAACCTATTCATTCATTTGACACTGCTGCCTTTGCAATGGCTCAACCTGACACGCATATTTAAGAAGTCTAAATGAGTGTTTCTAACATTCGGGCTCTTCCGTGTGGAACATTTTACTATGCATAAATGCAGTATTATTTGTTTATGTTAATTAATATATGTAGAACTGCGTATTGCCCTGACTGCTGTTTTCATTTCTCTCCTCTTTCATCACAGTTTTGTGCGTCATCGGCGAAAGAGGCGGAGGAATGGGTGAAACAGATAGACTTTGTTTTGAAAGGTTTGAACTGTTCCAATCATAAAACAAACTCATTATCGTGCTCTGTAATGTCAGAAACAGCAAGATTTCTTTCTTCGTGAATGAAAACCAAAAAAATTGACACATTTTTCTAAACATTATAACCCCATTCTGTGTGTGTGCATGTGTTTTTGTATTGAACATGCTGTGTTCCCCTGTTTGTAGATATGACAGGCATCATCCCAGAAGATGAAGACGAGGAACAGGAAATGTATGACGATGTTGGTAGGATCGACGAAGACATCTATGAAGAGCTCCCAGGTCTGACTACACATTTTACCGCTGTACCAATCTGTATTTTTTTATGTAGACAAAGAACCGTAACCTTTTAATGCATAGCACACTCATCCATCAATATCTTGGCACATTTCTGCAGAGGAAGAGCCTCAAAAAATGCCAAAAGTGGAGCCAGCGAGCAAACCTACTCCTCCTCCTCCTGCTCCTCCTGCTGCTGCTGCTGCTGCCGCTGCAGGTACACACCATGGAAATGTCTGTCTGGTTTTAAGACTGCATAGATATGAGTGGTATATTTAGTTTGTGTAGCGACTTTCACTTCATACACAAAAGATTGGATCAGAGTGTGACCAACAAGTGGCCGTTGTGTCACACATAGCTGTGTGAGCAAACACAACCCTCTGTCACAGTTAAGAGGAAGTTTCAGTGTGCATGCGCAACTGAAAGTTAACACAATACTGGAAATAACTTTCTGACCAACTTCCTTTTGCAAGTGATAAATTTAAATAGTGGGTACAAAGTCCACTGCTATCTGTCTCTATTTGGCGTAACTATGGAAACATTCTTTTAACATTAACAAGCGGAATTGCCACCAAAGAGGAAGTGCACCACCATCCGATCAATAAATAGGATTTACTAGCTGTGTACAGCATACTATAAAGCAACATTTATAGCTTACTTTACGGCCTAAAAAATACTTCAAGAATGATTTAATTATGATTACAGATCGAATTTCTGTTGATCAAACAGAGACACTGCAAATTAGACGTAACAAAGATACAGCTAGAAGTTAAGTTTAAGAGTTTAAGTTTCACCTCCATCCACAGTTTTATGTTGTTCCAGCTATGTGCTGCTGCTTAGAATTAGTAGATAGTTTGAACTTGGCTCACAGTTGCTCTGTGGCTCTGGTCTATTTCAGGCTCTCCACTGCCTCCTGTTGGTTTTCCTGCACACAAACAACATTGCTGTGTCAGAGCTGATCACTAAATGTGACTACTATCAGGAGAAAATAAAGCATCTAACCCACTTTCATCCTCTTTCCCCTTTTTCATCCAGTTGATAAGAGCACAGACTACGTCAACTACTACCAGGGCTTATGGGACTGTACTGGGGACTTCCCAGATGAGTTGTCCTTCAAACGTGGAGATGCCATCTACATCCTGAGCAAGGTATGGTTAGGGGATTCCTGCTTGTCAGAGGTAAAACAGTGATTTGTCTCTGAATGAACGTTTTCTTGACGCACGGTAAAGCCAGGATTAGCTCAACCCCAACTCTAATGCAAAGGTTGTGAGATGAGGTTTGTAGTCAGAGTGGTTCTGCTGGTCTGAGACCACCTAAAGTGAGTTATTTCTAGGCCCTCAGAGGAACTGTCTGTTCATATCCTTTACTGGCAGCATCTGGCCCACCGCCTGGAGGTGGACGGCTGATGGTAAGAGGCAGAGTGGGCTAGGTTCTCTCTCTGGCACTGTGATGGGGATTAGTTGTGTCACAACGGAAACTGTTTTAGTGCTGCTGGCTGGGGCTGGGCTTAGCTGGCACACGGTGCCATTCCATCACTTCCATCTGGACTGTTTCAGCATGCTGCCGCTGCTGTCATGCCAGGCGGTGAGCAGCCCCTCAGCCCACACACCTCTCAGACGTCTCTCTCACCTCGCCAAATAGGAATGTGTGTTCTCAGGAAACCCAGGCTCAGTCCGCCACTCTATTCAGAGCAGGTGAGGACGTGTAGTGGACGCACAATTTCCGAGGCTTGTCGCCTAGGCGTGGGTGCCAGGTATTGAGAACTGAGGGGCTGTTCTTTACCTTTATTATGTAACCAAACAGGAGCCTTTTTGTGCCTCACTGCTTCGCATGAACGCAGGATTGGATTTTGTTGCGAATCATTTAACAAGCCTGTTTTTGAACATTGCAGAGCAAATTAGTGAAAGAATTTTATACATTTACATTTTGACCCTGTGGTTTGCGTAAAAAATAAATAAATAAAATAAAATAAAAAAGAAGCAAAAAATGTGTGAAATGTACACCATGTAGACTTTCCTGTCTGGTTTGGTTTCTATGGAGCGTGTACTCAACTGAGACAGTGTTGTCAGCTGGCCAGGTCTGTTTCCAAATTCAAGTCTGCCATCTAGTGGCAAATAAAAGCCATGAAGCGTTAAAAACACGTGACAGATGAACCCCAAACATTTGTAAAAACCTGAAATGTATAGTTTTGTCTGATAATCTGGATTCTTTCTCAGTCTCAAACACAGGATGTAGGCTACAATTATAAGTTATTCTTCTGGTTAGTTACTCTTTTATTTTTCTGATTCATGGATTAAATGCCAAGTGTATAAAATGTCTGAAATGTGAAATGCCCATCAAAATGTTTTAGAGCACAAGGGGACGGCTTTAGATTTTTAATCTGACCAGGTGTAATGTAATTCAAAATGTAGATAAAAAGAAGCATAAACAAGCAAATCTTCAACATTTTTGTTTAATAAATGAATTCAAGAAATAAAGGATAATCAAAATTGCTCATTTCTCTTGACCGGCTAATTGATGAATTGATCCGGCCCTAATGGAAGGAAAGAAAATGCACAAAGCAGACAGACCCATCAGTGCTCAATGGCCAAATGCCTGTTTATTACTCCCTCTTCGTGACCAAGAATCAAGTTGCCCTTTCACTCAGACTGGGAGTGCCATTAGCTGAAACCTTGGTGTTGGGGGTTGTGGCCTGCCGCGAGGGCAATGACCATAAAACCTGTCTGGACTGCAGCAGCCAGCTGCAGCTTTAGGGACAGTCGACTCCTTCCCCTCCCCAATCACTCCTTACTCCTCTATTCTCCTTTCTCCGTCTTCCCTGCGTCCCTCCCCCATTCCGCAGGACAGAAATAGCAGTGGTATTACAGCTGTGAGACCCCCCAGTCAGGACCTGGGCGTTGATTATAGGGCCTGACTGGGAGTGAGTCGTCCAGCTATGCTGCACCTCCCCTCCTGTTCGAGTCGCCGGGTTGAGCGCCCAAACATGTTGTCGTCGTGCCTGCAGATCTCTTGCTGTAAAATTTGTGATCGCAAACTGATACGTCAGCTGTGGAGCGTTTTTCTTTTGGTCAGTGTTCCACAGTAAAATGATCTAGTTCTGTAGTTGTAACGTGTGTGTTGTCACAGTGTGTGGTGTCATTAGTCTTTCATACAGCTCTGTATATGTCTTCTCATGTTGTGTCCGTGCTAACTTATCTGTCAACCAGGACTTCACAACCAGGTGTTGCGCTGTTTTCAAAATCTGGCTGCAGGAAGTAATGATGTGCACACACACACACACACACACACACACACACACACACACACGGCCTCGCACTTGCTGTATTATCCCTCAGGGGCTTGTGAAATGTCATTCTAATCATGTGACACGTTAATGAAATGAATGTGACATTTTCTGTTTGTTTCGTGTGACGTTTCATTTTCTGTTAATAATTTAGACAAGCTAATGACATTTACTGTATTCACTTCCTGTGTATGAAGTTGTGACACAGCCGGTACATAAGTCAGGCACCTTTTTTATCTGACATGATGAATGGCCCATCATCAGACAGCTGCTGATGCTAGCCATTGCTATTGTTATTGTAATCTCCCTGTGTTTAATACTACCATATGATCAGTTACATCCATTAATCTCTCCTGGGAATAACTGGATACAGATGTGGTCCCTCCCTTGTCCCCGAGTTTTGGCATAGATTTGAAACATTGTGCAGGTTTCTCTTCCTTCAACCTTGTCACAACGTGATCCCCAGTGTTGATTCATGTCCTGGGGGGACTTTGATGTGAGGTCAGGCTCTTGGCCAAAGAGAGAGAGAGAGGGGTATTCTCCTCTTGTCTCAGATCTCCGCTCACAGTGTCCTCCTCACATCTCAGCATGCTGACAGCCATTTGGAGCTATTACTTGTCATGCCGTGACAGATTTATGCGTGATGTGCTCGACGCACACTGAGGGCTTTTTGTGTGGAGTGGAGGGAGGTGTGTGTGTGCAGGCTCAAAACCGTCACCGGGAGGAGAGGCAGGACAGGGAATAGGACATATGAAGTTGTTGATGGGATGTCGGTGTTGTTTCGGAGGTGGGAGTGAACGAAAAACAGGAAAAGCATTTTATGATAGCCACCAGTGGGGAGTTGAAAGGAAATAAGGGCAGGGAGAGACGGGGAATGACAAAGATCCCCGACCTGACACAAACCAGGGATGTTATGGTTTATGACTCTAAACCTCTATGCTGCCAGGGTGTCATATCCTCGCTAATACATACAGTCAGATAACCATGATGTTTTCAAAGTAATATAGCTTCTCTGTAAACCTCCTAGCTTTTGTGATGATTGATTACTTTATTAAATGCTGAGTGATTACATGAATTTAAAGAGATGAAGAAACGTCTGATCATCACCTCAGTGTCTCCCCTGTTTCCAGGACTACAGCACCTATGGCTGGTGGGTCGGAGAGAAGAATGGAACTATAGGAATCGTCCCCAAAAACTACCTGTTGGAGCTTTACGCTCTATAAATACAGCCTGTGTAAGTTGTTCAGGCCTCATGATTGCAATGAACAATTTTAATTTCTTTGATTAATTTGCTCGGTATAAAACTAAATGATCAAAATGTGTAACTGGAGTGAATCCACTGTATTTTCACCTGTGCATTGTGTCATTTTCAGGATCGTTTCCACCCGTGTGTACTGTAAGAGACTGATGACTGGAACAAAAGCTGTCCATATGAGGGAAATGCATGTTTCAGAGTATTTTTCTACAGCATCTGCCATGCTCGTTTTCTATTTATTGTCTATCCAAGATTCAGTTTTTCCCACACCGACACCATTTCATGTTCTGCTTCTGGCAAATTTGATATTTGTAAATGACAAAGTGAATAAAGATCTAGACGTGTGCTGTGATCGTTTAACCTCAGTCTAGTTAAGCCACAAGGTGGCAACAGAGTCTCTTCAAAGGTCATAGATTACCCCCGAGACTGAGACGCTCAAGTCAAAAATACCACATGCCGCATTTTTTGGCTGTCTCAGGACACAAATTTTGAAATGATGTTTACAGACTGAATTAACAGTGGCACTGAACAAGTTACAGGAGGGAGAAGGTCAAAAACCAGCATGATGGAGGTTTTTATGTGTTTTCTGGGTGGAAAGAAACCATTAACACGCCTATACATGAGGAATGAGTGTATTTATGAATAATATTCAGCGTACTGAATCACTTTATTCTGCCTTCTGTAGTTAATATCAGGCCTCTGTCAATATCAAACATGTGCACACCAAATCCTCCATATGTACACAACCTTCTGGCTCTAAATAGAAAAATCATTTATTTATTTATTTAAAATGAGTTTATTCATCTGGTCAGCACTTTTGTTCCAAGCTTCAAAGGGACACTGGATTTTTTTTCTTTCTTTTTATGACACCTGAGAGACTTTGCTGGGCAGAGGATCACAGCGTGGCAGATGGTTGGCTGTGCTGCGTGTCTGAGTGAAACGGCTGAGGTGCACTAATAAGACAGCCACCCACACAGATAGCAGGGATGCTTATCACCCTCTGAGGGGCTGTTTGACAGCAGGCGTTAGCTGGGCATATCCCACTGAGGTTACATACATACTATACATATCTTTTTACAGCCTTCTCCCTGAAATATCAAACTTACACTACAGTTTTATCTGTTAGGGTAATATGCTCCTTTTTGGTTTGTTGCAGATTAAAAAAAAAAAAAACGGGGCCTTGTCAAGGTTTCCTCAAGGTTGCGCGAGAAAATGGGAAGGAAAATGCGTTCATTAACCAATAACTCACTGTATCTTTTTCTGCCTCTTCCCTCTATTTTTTTCCTCGCTCCTGTCTCTCTGTTTTGTTCCCGTTGAGTGATGAGCTAGTCCTCTGTCCTCTGGGTGACATTCAAAGCCGACATAAATCCTCCTCTTTACGGTATAGTGCAGCGATAAAGCCTCTCTGCTAATTGGAGATGTAATGAATTACCATAATTAGTTATTGAATATACTACGTTGGATACAGAGAGGAAATGCTTTGTTTTAGGGCAGGAAGGGGATACAGTGAGACAATATGATATTCAGTGAGAGGAGAACATTTCATTACATCATTACTGCCATTGTCTGAGTGTGTTCCATCATTTAGGCTGATTATAAAACACTTAAAACATGTTTTGGTGTTAAGTTGTGGATTTAATATATATAAGCACAAATATTTCTTTACTGCTAACATAGCTTGGTATCTCCCTCTAATAATCCTCCTTTTAATATTAGGCTCTGGGTTAGGTTGCCAAAGGCAAGTAAGGCTAAATATTGCCTCTCATTTTTATGTGCCAATAAAGGATTTCCTTAATGGATGTCAACTACACCCCTCATCCCCCCACGTTACATTTGGACAGCCATATCCTCAGAATATACAGGTTCTTTTATTGCAATTTAACATCAAGATATAATGTTTCATAGATAAATGCCAGGGTGCCATTAATCTAGTAAGTACTAAATTACACTAATGATACCAGAATATCACTAATTAATACTTGCAACCATAAAGATACACTTTTACCGGCCAAATATATATAGATTGAGCTGCTGAGTAATAATAAATAAAATTAGATTTGCTGAGAAATATGATCGAAATATAAAACAAATTTCCCTTCAGGACAGAATCCGTTCATTTTATCCTGACAATTTAGTGCTCAGGTATGCTAATCCCTACACAGGCTAGCAATTGTAACGTGCATTTGTTCCTTGTCCATCCTCCGTTAACACACACCTTCTGGTGAATATCTCTCAGGACAATATCAGCACACTAATATCCACCTGCTCACGGTGATAGCACCTGATCCTTGTTGAGTATTATCATGCCATTTCATACCGTCACCCCTGGGATTGGTAAGAAGGCTAAAGACTTGATCTATACCACTTTAGAGAGGTAATCTTGATCAAGCTGTCAGCTGTTTCTGCTGCTCTTTAACCGGGTCACTTGGCCGTAGATCACTCCACGGCTTCATAGAGAGTTTCTGTCAGGAATAACACTGCTTTATTTATGTGGTATCCCCTGGCATTTTACAGGAAATGTATTACCTCTCCAACTGGCCCTCTGTCAGCATTCCATTAAAGCCTCTCCCTCTGGTCTAAATCTTAAAATCTGAAATAGACACTTTTTAAATGCAAGTCACTCTTAATTGAGGTCAGTTTCTGTTAACATAACTCATGGCAGCTGACAAATTAAGGTTTCCTCCGCTGGCTTATGACATTGTGAGAAGACATGATGCATTTAAAGTGAAAGCTAACAAAGATCATGAATGGCCGTTCTGAAAATTCATATTTTTGGACTGTGAGGCTTAGTTTTTCGCTCCTTTCAGTGATTTTTTGATATCTGATGTGTGATTAGGAGTGGAAGACCAGTGTTAATAGCAGGCCAGTAAATATGGCTTTACACAGGTCATTTATTACCATCGCCAAACCACCTCTGTCACATGTTACCAGTGTCTTCTCTTCCTTCTTGTTAATTGCCTTCTGCGAGCTGCAGACAATGCTGACCTGAAGACCTGTATGTCTCAGGAGCTGGTTGCGGAGACATGAGTGGCTCCACTGTCTGAAAGTCCAGTTTCTGGCCTTAAAAACAGTGCCACCAACTCCCTAGAGGATGCTACCGTGGACACTATGATGTCCGAGCTGATGAAACTGCTGCTTTCACAGGGCGGCTCATCATCTCTCTCACCTACTGCATGCATCACCGTTACGCACAGGTCTCATGTTCTAGGGTGCGAGGTTAGCGGTCCAGGCTGTCAGGCAGGGCAGAGCTATGTGCTGACATTTCATTCGGGATAAATCAGGCTTATCAAAGTGACAGGTGTTTGTCCACCTGCTATAAACATCTCCCACGTCTCGCTTCTGTTCCATCTCCTAGCAGATTATTTACGAAGGGTCCAGCCTCCATACTCTGGCCCTGTTTACTCTCTGGCTGTGGCTCTAATATCAGGTCAGCTTCGCCACTGATTTACTCTATTAGTTAGTGAGGTGAGTAATGACCCTGGATGGTCTGGGGGGATAGTTTGTAATCAGGGGAGGTCAGAGATGCCAGAGAGGCTCTAAGTGTAATACAACTCTCTCCACACTATACCTCTTACACTTCACTGCAGCTGATCGCTTGCCAATCCAAACTCGTCCCTCTCCTATTTTACTCTTTTAGTCCCCCGCAGAGTTAGATGCCCCCGGTAGTAATGACCCCACATTCTAGTTGAGTTGCCATCTTAATGTCAGCTCTTAATATAGCACCTTTTTTTGTAAGACAGCCCCCTGACAGGAGTAAGGAAGTAAAGGTATGAGGGGGTTGAATTACAGGAGCTTGCCGAGCTAACTGGGACACTGAATATAGCAGATTGCTGCCATCACTCCCACTTAATGTCAGCTTTGGTATGTATCCAAGTACAGGTCCTGCCAAGCTAACCTGAACTAATTTAGTGCTCAGAGCACATGTGGAGCTGCTTGTCAGCGCAGAGTGACCATGCACACGAAGTAGGCAGTGAGGCCCATTGTGTCCAAATCTTTAAATTTGACGTTTTTTATTTCAAATACATGAATCTGAATAAAAGAATATCAAACGTCTCCTCAAGAATTATGTGGAGAAGGCTTTAAAGAAGCAGGCAATTGTGTAGGGAAATTAAATTTGCAGAATGTATATGCGAACACTTGATATGCAGTCTGTGGGAAATGACATACAAGCTGGTGGCAAGTCAAACATTTCAAGGTTTCACAAGGTTTGAAGCCTCAGCATTTTCTATTATCCTGGCCCTACTATACATCACAACGAAAGACTTAACCTTAGTCCAAATCATCACTGCTGTGCTTGTGGTTGAATGCCAAGTAGCAATATTTGTCAACCGGCTATATAAAATATTATATACAGTCTCTATATTTCCAACTTCCCGCTGTTTCTTTTTTGTCAGTGCCGCTGGACATTCACTCATGTTACTTTGCAGACTTAATGTAAGTGCTGATAGCTGTCCATGCAACATTGCTGACAGTTCCTGCTGACTTCCAAATGATGAATGAATTCATCTCACCGACATTTGTAGCAGTGCTAGAAGCCGTTAATGGACAAGTTCATGTGTGTTGTGTTTGAGTTTTCTATCAAGAAATATGCCATATATCAGCTGCCTTTCAGTTTTCATTTTTGTGCAGCTCTTTTGTCTACACGGTGCAGGTTTTGCTGTGATGCTGACTCACCAAAGGTCAGACAGATACAGGTATATTTAAACTACAATAAACTCCTCGATTAACAACTCAATTTAACTTCTAAAATTAATTGACTGCACCAGTGGTGATTTATAGTGTTTTGCTAAAGGTGGAAAATTCTTAGGCAAACATGTATTTTGTATTTTTTTTATTAATTTAGATTGTGTTGTGGAGTTTTCCCTTTGACATTAAAGAGAGTTTTTTTCTGTTGCCAAAAATGCAACAGTAAATCTACTCTGATTTAATGTGTGAAACAATAAAACACAAGAACTTCCAAGGGACCTTTTATAGGCACTGTAAATAAACTTGTTAATGGCTAAAGGCTAGGAAATTCTTGCCAAATTTGGCTAAATGTGACAAGCATAAATGTGCTGAGATATATATGTCACCAAAATAATCCAAGCTCAAAGATCCACTCCCTTGCTGAGCTTTAAACTAGGAAACTTCCAGACTTTGATCGTGTGATGGCAGCTAAACCTGTCCTATTCTTGCTGACCATGAGGAGTGGTTTAACGGCTCCAAAAGTTAGCAAGCAGACCTTTGAGAATGGATTATTTTGGTTATATTTAACGTTCCCAAAGGTCAAGAATGAACCTCCATGCTCGGATCATGAAAAATGTTCAATAGCACAAGTTTAAACATGTTGTTAAACTTCTGTCCGGGACTTTATGTGTATTAAACCACATCTGCAGAACTTCAGACATTCTGGTTTGGTGGTCCACATCATTTTACGTGCATATTAATGAATTTGACATGGGCCTATTAACATACCATGAATGATAATCATGTGAATTTAGGATACTCATTACATATGTATTACATGAATAGCAGGTGGGGTAATTTGAGTAATTTGTGGCTATATGCAGACACAGGGATGATGGACGGTGTCTGGAGAAGACAAGCTGAGCCGGCCAGTGGATCTACTGCAGAGTAAGGAGAATTTAGGCTCATCATAAAAGATTTCTCCTTGCCTCTTATTTCACTCGGACATTTTTATGTTTTTTTTATTTTCTACCTCATTGCAGCCGTGAGCTGCCTGCTGATTTACACACACTGGCAGCGAAGCACAGAGGCCTCAAGAGACGGTGCCCTCTACCCCTCCATTTTTTTCCCCCGTGTTTCTCCACCCTCCATCGTCCTCTCGCTACCACCACCGGGGCGTCTCTCCTTTCACTGGACCGGGTCTCACCAAAGAGCTCCCTCTCTACCTGTTCCTCATCTCTAACAAGACGTTAGTCTGAAGGGGTTGTTATTCACACATGATCTTGTGACACACAGAGGGGCTGTTCTCGTGTGCCAAGACACACATTCACGTGAGGATGAGCATCATAGATACTAAAGGTATCCTGCAACACTCGTGTTTGATTTCAGAGTTGTTACATGCTTGCCTGAGCTCATTTGTAACCTTTAGGATCCTGTTTTCACAATGAGGATAGATAAAGATACCGTTTATAGCATGGATTAAAGAATATTTGTGAATATATACAAATATATATAGTAGGAACCGACATGTTATCTCAACAAAGGCCCTTCCTTCTCCATCTGTTTTCAGCTGTACGCTCCAAAGGAAACATGTCTGATTTTACACACCATATTATTTCAGGAAATTATGAAGCAGTGATCTCAACTTCCTTTTTCCCCCCCAGGCCCATGTGTTCAAGGCAGAGGCTCTGGTTTCACGCTGATCAGCCCTGATTCCAGGAGACGAGAAGCTGTTGCTCGCCTTGCTACAGTGATCACGCCCGTTCCCAGTAATTGCTACATCCATGCACCAAGAGGCGACAGCATGTGGAGGGGAAATATCAGGTATAAGCCATGCAGAACCGAGGAAAGGTACCGAGGCTGTTGGGTTTGATGAATGATGGATAGCTCATAAGTCAGCTCATTTCCATCTGGGACAATTGAGTGACAGAGAAAAATGTTTCAGCCTTGAGAAAGAGTATTTTTCCACCAGATTGAGGCAGGTGTTAGGATATAAGGTTGGCTTCTGGAGCACATGCGCGCACAAAAAGACGACACAAGCGTACACGGCTACAAGGACGGATGTAATGTCTGGAGATCCTTTTTTTGGCTGTCAGGTTGTGGAAGTTTTGTGGCCTTCAGTAAATCAGCGTTCAGTATTGGCATGAAATGTGGGAGACCTTGAAAAATGTTCAGAGCCGAGGCGTATGTTATTAACAATTCAATTAACCCCAGACTTCCAGATCATTTACCTTGCTCCTCCATCTGCCCCTAGTGAATGTGATTGTCTTGCTGTATAACAAGCTACACATCAGTATTACCACTCTATGCCCTATCATATGACGTTTGTTGGTGTAAAACTCTGGCATCATTCCTTTGGTCTTATCTATTGGCAGTGCAGCTGGGCCTCTCTGATATTGACTCATCCGGGTTCCACTGAGTTACAGGCGAAGAGATTTAATATCTCAAGTGCTGCTGAACTCGTATTGCTACTAATGGATTCTGTATAATGTGGCATTTAAAATGCATGAGCAGTCTCTGATTTATCTGTAATTTGCCTCCACTGGAGCATATCTCCCTCAATACTTCCATTTGTTTTTGGCTCTGTGCAGTCTGCTCAGCAAACGAACCCTGATTGGGATTTCATATTGTTAGATTTGAGTTTGACAATTTGCTTCTTTCCGACACATAAAACTGATTATTTTTTGCTTTTTTTTTTGTGATTCTATGTTAATTACACAACAGAGGGAATAGTAAGTCAAGCGTGAGATCCCAGACATGGGGTGGAGTTTATTTGAGCTGTCGCTGCAGAAAGGCATGCTGACTTGCAGATGGGCATGTCCCACAGGGGCTATTTCCCATTATCTTATCTTCTACTTTTTATGTATCAAACAGTAAGAATACTAATGAGATTAAACTGCGCTAAAACATTTTGGAAAGCATAAAAGCGTGATTTTATTTTGTGTTTTTTCTGACTAATTGTTATATCCAGCTTAAACCCACCCTCAAGACGAAGTCAGTCTACTCTGCTCTCTGTGTTTTCAGTCCATTTGACCTCTTCTGGGTCACGCAACATGGAGCAGGGAGCTGTTAGCCAATCGATCTGATGGGTTTAAATGTGTCAGTGTTGTCATGGCAGCAGAGCCGCGCTGACAGCCTAGGCTAAAGTGGCTCAAGGTTAACAGCCAGTGGACCAGAGTCACACACCATTACAAGAGGAGTCAATACTCCTGGACAGGTCAGACTAAAACCAGCAATGTAAACGTTTCAATCTATTGGACTTTATGCAGCGAGCAAGGCGTTGCTCTTACAGAGGCCTGTTAGTAAGTGCTAAGCTCTGTGGGAAAATTCGCCGACACATGATTTACAAAACCCGACGAAATCACTTCCTGAAAGTAATGTGACACACTGCACAAACTGTACATTCTTAGCATGTTTAATAACCTCTTACATTAGTTATCCCAGGGTTGTAATGTTGCCAGGATTTTAGAAATACTGAGGTCACAAGTCTTTCCAACACATCCCTCACCACTCTCATAAAGTGTTGACCAGAAACCAAAATGAAGGTCTCTGAAACGCTTTAATTACTTGGAATGTGAGTGTTTTATTTATTTACTCAGTTCATACTTTCTGAAAAATGTATTCCTCACGTGAAGGTCTAATGGATGAGAGAGCACAGAAATGCTGAAGCCTTTATTTATTTTGTGGAATAAAAAATAGTCAAAGTTAAACATAGGTAGTCTAAAACCGCTGAAACTGGCTCATAAAATACCCACGGTGTCTACGTTTTTAATTGTGGAACTGAACTCAACAAAAAGTAGGTGACATTTCCATCCATTTTCTAGACGCATCTGTCGAGGGGACTGCAGACAATGTTGTATTTCAAGTGTTTGTCACTGGGAAATGACGTCTGTGTGACACACACACACAATCTTACTGAACTGAATCACATTTGAGTTGCGTCTTTGAAGGCAGACTGCTAAAATTAGAATTTGAAAATGTTTCCTGCAAGAGGAAAGGTCAAATCCACACAAGAATCTAAAAAGTAATTCACACGAATAATAACAAAATGTTAGTCCGATTGGTGAGACAGGTTGTTTTCTGGATGCATTAGAAGCATAAACCATTTGAAAATCCAGCTGAAGCAAATATCTGCAGTGCTGACAGCCTCGGTGTGTTTGAAGGTGCAGGATAACGCTGCCCCACGCTGTTAGGCACTGCCAAAGAAGACACATGCATATACTGCATTAGCATATGTGGACGCGCATGAGCACACATATACACCCACACATCTTCAGTGAAGACGTCCCACCCCCCAATTTGAGACTGTGGGCTTGCCTCCTGTCCACACTGTTCTGCTGCTCAGAGCAGAGCAGGTCTGAGGTGACGTCACCTCTCTGTTCCCTGCAACACAAGCCTATTGTCTGTTCTGAATGTATAATGAAACATCACAACCCGCTGCAGAGAGAGACAAAGCTAATCTAATTAGCTGTGCAGATGTGTCAGCCTGCCATCATTCTGTTTAGTGGTCATTACCTCTGAATAAGCACGGTGCTGCTCGCTGTGGGAGTATGCATTCAGCACACATGAACACACAACTGAGACATGTGACTGCGGTGAACGGGCTCGTGCAAACACAAAGCGAGAGAGAGAGAGAGAGGCAGGTAGAAAAGGTGGCTTGTCAGTGCAGCTGGCATTTTGTTCAGCAGGGAGCAATGTAGCCTGTCTACCTAGTAGCCTCCTCAGACAGGAGCGAGTCCGTTGGGATCCCGCAGGACCTCCTACCAGCCACACACCTGACAGGGGGGCTGTCTGAAAACTCTGCAGAGACCCTATTACACATCATACTGCTAAGCACTGCAGTGGCCACCAGATGACAAGCTTACACTTTCTTCAGAGGGGGGGTGAGGTTCAGCCACAGAGAGAGACATTAGGCTGTCACTGCTTTAAGATATCGCCTTGTTAGATAGACATAGGTGGCAAAATACACCTTATGAAAGACCGTAAGCCATGATACTTTTGTTAAGATTGTTTATGAAGTAAATATGGACTGTTACAACATGTTCATGGATAAGTGAATATACAAATATATGGATGTAACAACACTGCCATCTTCAGGCACATTTGTGCTACAGCTGTACAGAACACATAAACAACCTTCGTGGACATACAATAGACACATTTTCATCACTATATACTGTACATCTGTCAAACTAACGAGAATTTTTAATGAGTGAAATTATTGTAGCTCACAGCTAAGTGCTGTATGACAGGGTAACAGGTGAATTTCTTTCTTTCTCAGGTCCAAACACACTTGCCAGCGATAAGGTGATGATGTTTTCACGAAGAACCAGATGAGTAGCTGAGGGTTTCCTCTTGGCTGGATCCCATGAGATCAAGTGAAGCTGTGCTCTCCACTTTGTTTATTGTCAAATCTTTAATGGGAAGCTCTGGATCTCTATACTCTGAGCTGGAACGACAGAGACAAGAATAGGAGAAATATTTTAGGGAATGAGGAAGAAGGAGTTGTCATATTATCTGTCCTGGAAAATATATCAGTTTGTTTAGACTTTAAAGCATAATTTAGCCTTATTACAGACAAAGAAATACAAAAAGATCTGTCCTTAAAGGTATTAGACTTTAAAGAAATAGATTTTTGGAGTGGAAAAATTTTAAAGGGCGACATTACGACACCTGTCTGAGTCAGAGTCACAGGACGTGTTGAGGTCTTTCTGCAGATCCTCTTCAGAGTGGAAACGCCTTAGGCCACAGCCCTGGACGGCCTGCGTCACAGAGTAGTGGGTCTTTCCAGCAGCACAGGCCTGCATCTTGGACACGCTGAGCTGTGACTGCAGGAACAAATGCAGGCAACTGTCGGACAACAGCAGAGGATTCTGGAGGATCCTGGAGAATAAGAAGAGTAAACACATGAGATCGCTGTCTACAGCATATTGTATTGCTTTTTTTTCCTGTGATAACAGCGGTCATATGACCCGGTGTTTGTGGAAACTATGATTCACCAGTTTTGTTATGTTTATGTAGTTGTATGTCAAAGTTCATATGTTTATTGATCTGCGGGGAACTGCTTACTGTTCCAAAAACCTCTGGAGCCCTTTCATCCGCTCAGTGATCTGCTGGGCATTGTTCAGGCTGAAGAAGGGGTTCTTTGGGGGCAGCTCTGGCAGCTGTACCCTGCAAAAGACACAGATAGACAGTAAAAATGACAGAAGCCATAGCGCAGATCACTTTTAACATGAAATCTTAAAGTATATGTCTTCAAAATATAGTAAACTGACTTACATTAGCATTGAATTCGCTTGTAGCTTCTGCCTGAGCCATACAAACTCACTGTACCTCCTTCTCACGCTTGAGATCTTTTTGGTGAAACACACGCTGTCGGTCTAAAACAGGACACACAAGTGTAACACACACAGCGTATAAGCCCAACTATTTGATTCTGGAGATGAAAACAACGTCTTTTTAGCGTTTTACTTACATGTAAACAAATTTCATAGTCTATGTAGGCGTGCCAGAAGTCATTCTTTCGTATCCGAGGGTCTCGCACCCAGACACTGATGACCTGCTGCATGGAGGAGGGAGGAGAGACACTAAACTGAATACAGTGTTTTGAAAAAAGGGAAGTTTTTATTGGCAGATAGAGGAAGTGCAATGACTAACAGGAAAAAAAAAAAAAAAAAAAACAGGATAGGAAAGAGTCAAAATATCCCTTATTGCTCAGAACAGAAAAAACAGGTTGTTTTTTAAGGCTGTATCAGAATTTAAAGCTCCTGATCTGAAAATAGGACATTTTAAAGCTCTGTACTTTAAATCTTATCAGAATTACAGGATAACTTCAGACCTACCTGCTTCACAGCATTGTCAGATTCTTCTCTCATAGTCCAAGTATTCTTGTTCGAATCTCAGCAAGGCACTGTCACACAGATAATGTTGTGCTTAGCACTGTGCCTTTTATTTCAAATTTTATTGGCCCGGAGCAAAGTTTTAAAATAAAGTCACAAGACTTGAGATAAGCTCCTCCCCGCACTGGTCTAATTGAATCAGCAAAATTCTCTGCTGGTCACTGAATAACAAGAGCTAGCACGACATGTGCCAACATGACTATGTAAATCTACCACGTATTGAGAAGGAGTCAAAACACATCCTACGCCTCAGCTACTGATTTTTAAATCAGCCATCCTGAGACCAGAGCTGATCATTTCTTCAACTCTTTTGCTCTTACCACGCGATTTGGCGTGTGACATATGTGACAATAGAAAAATAAAGATTCACAAAAGGTTTCCTTTATTCACAGAGACATCACAGATCCATGGTCAACAGTTACAGTAATTCAGTAGCAGGTGTGTTTTAAGAGGTTTAAGGTTCAGCTGAGTGTCCCATAACAGTCATGGGAGATATGTCAAGTCAGGACAGTGCCATCAACATACAGGTCATATACAAGGACCTGTGTAATTACAGGAAGACAATGCCCTGCATAATTGGACAGTCTTGTATCTAAAGTGCTACATTTAACAATCGTATTAGCCATCACAAATGAAGAAACCTTCTTTTCAATGTGTGAAAATCTCGCTTACTTTAGAAATACCACCTTTTATTTTGGAGCAATTCCTCCAGGTCTTCGCTTTGTGCGAGCACCAAATCACATTTTAAAAATTCAACAATGTTCTTGTTATAATTCAATACAGAGGAACTTGGTAACTTTGTACTTAGCAGCCGATTGGAAATATGGGAACATTTTTGGAGGGTAACATTTTTAAATATTTCAAATCAACCACACGGGCTGTACAAAGACACAGTAAGACACAGTAAAAGCTGTGGTTATAAACACATCACACAACACAGGTTCAAACAACCGAAAACGTTCGAACAACAAGTCTACAATCTTCAGCTCTAACTAAAAGCTACACGGACTGGAGGTACGGGCTGAACAGCAGTTAGTTCACTCTGCCTACATAGTGTTGAGCTCACACTAAACAACCAACCTTGTTGCTAAACAGGACTGTAAATACTAAATCACTATATAACAGTAAAGACAGAACACGTGTCCACAGTGATTGCGTCTGCTTACACAAGACCAAAGCTGCTACAGGTTAGTCTGATCTCAAATCAGCCGCTCCACACAAAGGTTAGTTTGAGTCCCCATCGCAGTCTCCGCAAAGGCACAGAGACCTTGTTGAGCACCACAGGACCGAGAGCACTTCAAATCCATCCCCACCGAGGATCTCGCACCTGCCAGGATCTCAAACTCCTACCTGCAGTGGGTCGTAATTTCACACAGTGTGCCTCTAATGTCAGATGAAGGAGGACACATGATGGAGGTTAAACTAAGCTTCAGGCGAGAGCACAGCTGTTTATCAGTTCGCGTCTGTACACAAACCCCACACACACACACACACACACACACACACACTTCACTGCTCCTCGTCTCCACAGTGCCACGTCAGCTTCTGCTCGTAGAAGTCGATGACCACCTGGGGACACCTGGCGCTGGCTTCACGGGCCGGCAGCAGGGCCACATCGTCGGAGTTCTTCCTGTGGGGAAAAGAGAAGAAAACCATTAAGACAATGGCCTTCTACTTCTGATGTATGTATGTAAAATGTTTCAGCAGCACCACCCAAAAGGAGGAAAGGCCGAACGGACTGAATCACATACATTCTTTTTAATATTGTAGCTTTGAATATGCAATGTTATTACAGCTATTATTATGCATTTATTAACCTTGTGTACACTGAGTTGCCTCTAGGGGTGGGCAATGTGGCCAAAAAATATCACAAGCTATTTAATCGCCATCGCGATGTAGACTATTAACCAGATTTAAAACGGCCTATGAATCTCTTCATTTGCACCATTAAAGCACAACGCTGCATTAAAGATTCGACACAGGTTTCATAACGGCAATTACCCGGAGATCACCCTGAATTAACCCGAGTTTCACTTGAAGGTGTAAACAGAAGCAAAAGATAACAAGTCATAAAATCATAACTTTCAGAGTAACTTAGGTGCATTGTTTACAATACATCACCCAAGGACGAGCCACGTGAAGGAATTTGTCCAATCAGCACAGCCATTTAATGGACTACATCACTCTATTGGTTTGTTCACGTGTCACAGGTCCATAGTCAATGACGCTATGTGAAGTACGGAAACAGAAGTATAAGGACACTAAATATCACAATCTCGACAATTCGCCTGAATGCCTTAGATCACGATCGATATAAAATCATCGGACTGTCCGCCTCTAATTTCCTCTGTTTGAAAGGTGCTAATGAATAAAAGACAAATATTGCTTTGCCTAAAATGGATCCAACTAATCCAAAATGCTAAATTCTTCACTTTACACAATGAAACTAAAATCATCTTCTTGTTATCATAAATCAAGAAGTTCAGTTTAAGCAAACGATCCACAATTTTGACGGTTGTTTTTGAGTGAATACTGCACAAGAGCTGAAAAGGTTATGAGGAAGGATGTCACAACTCTGGAGTTATCATGGCCACAATCAGTTTCTCTTTTATTGGGAGGTGAACAACAGAAATACTCCAGTGGCATTGCAAAGTTATCTACCCCAGATATGTGCTTGCACTTTTGTGATTGGCCAACGTAGCGTCTTGCTGGGTGACTTTGCATTGTGGCAAAAGTTGAGACAGGGTCAACTTTTAGACCCTTTTTTAGGCACTTTTTTTTTTTTTTTGCTGAAACCCTCTGTGTTTGTCTCATGTCTCATGATGCATGCCCACATCTTTCCACAACTCCTGTTTGTTTTGTAAAATGAGCTTAGCCTTTAAAGCTGCAAAGCACCTTTACTCTGGCCAGAGGCACTCTCTCCATACGCAGTTAGTAATCTGCAGAATGTTTTGTCAGGTGTTCAGTGTCAATGTTCTCTAACTCGGAGTCCTTAGTAAATTATATATTCACATTGCATGGTCGGTAAAAGACACTGTACAGACTGTAATGAGACTGCACGCCTACAACAACAAGATGAAATAGCCTCATAAACCTGACACAAAACGCTCCATCATCTTCGCCGCAGGCTGAACATGTAGATAGCAGCTTGAAATGTGAACAAGTGCGACTTTTACCGTCACGCAAACATTTACCCAACCCCTGGCATTTATTCAAGGACAGAGAAAAGAGGAAGCGGCGGAGTTACCATTTGACTAGGAACATGAGCTCTCCCTGCCTGTCTGTGGAGCCGATGATGCATTCAGGCTCGAGGTAAGTGGTGAGGTTAGTGGGGGTGTCTGACTGCTCATCGTTTGGCTCGAGGACGTCACTGTTGCTCTGCACAGTGTGAGCCTGCTGAGACTGCATACAGGACTGCAAAGAGAGTGACAAGGACAAAGAAGCAACCGTTAGAGGAAACCACAAAGATAAACTCTGCATCAGGAGACACCCTGGTTGTGGGTTTTTTTTTTTTTTTTTTGCTACTGTACATGCACATTGTGAAAAAATGGGAAATTTAACTGCTTTTTTAACTGCTTTCACTTTCAGGGGCATTGCGAAACTAACCACCTTCACACGCCATTTAGTTTCATATTCAGCCTTACAAAAATAGGAACAAAATCTGCCAACACGGTCAGCTGATTTTACGACAGTGCAGCTTCTTTATACTGTAAGAGAAAAAAAAACATTTCAGAGTGTAACTAGTAAATCTAAAGAAATGAACGCATTAAAAGGATAGGAATACAGTATGCTGTGTTCAATGAGGAAGTTCTGTGAATAACATGGAAAGAAGGTGAACTTACAGACGTATCACCCCTGCAGTTCTCTCATACTCACAATTTCCGTCTCTTGCTCCGTCATCTCTTCTTTGGGAATTAACTCTTGTTCACTTTGCTCTTCCTCAATCTCCTCTGAGAAATGAGCGTTTCTCAGGAACTCCTCGATGAGCTCTGGACAGTCCAGGTTGTCCTCAGGTTCCCATGTGTTTTCTGCACTGTGAAGACAGAAGTACGAGGCGAGAACACGTTTTTTTAAAGTCATTATTACACAACATCAGTAAGCAAGAAAAAAAAGAAGCTGAGTCTGTAACATGTCACTCACTCGGTGAAGCCTTTCCACTTCAGGAAATACTCCACTCTTCCGTTAAAGACTCTGCGGCGAATGATTTTTTCCACCACAAACTCCTGGACAACTGTAGTCTCCTCGGTCTTCCTCTGTTTGGCAGTCTGCTTCTTTCTCATCCTGCCATGAATGACAAGCAAACAGACGTCAAGCAGCGCGCATTACATGACCATCGAGCACGCAGGGACCAACACACGAAGTGTCTTATCTTTGTGCCGTGTCAGGCACCAAACACTTTCATCTCTGACATTTGCAGAACGACATGGCAGTGTTTCGGCACTCTGCTGTGCCCTTCAGACAATGATCCGCACACTTATTACAGCGCTCCACCTGCTGTTTCTTTCGGGAGCACAAACGTAGCGCGCGTTCAGCCCGTAACGCAACACGTTAGTGTCTACACACGTGCATACTTTCATGAACACGGTAATGATGAGAGATTATTGTGCAATCGCCAGCCTGAAAAAACATGAGAGGAAACATCCCTGCGTGACACACGGGGACAATATGCACGTACGCTGTCGGTGTTTACTTAATCTCGGCGGACAGCCTGCTGCGGTGCTGCTCTGCTCTGTTTTTGGAGCTTGTCGCTGGGAAAACTACATGCACACGGCACCGTCGGTGACGCTTTGGGCGCGAGCGTGTCGGTCGGCGTGTTTACATGAGCGAAACAACTTTTCATGAATGAGTTAAAATTAAAGATGGCCGTGGATGCTCGGAGGAAGTGGTTGCCAAGGGAAAAGGTCATGCCAGGAAAACCGGGAGGAGACGACGGGGACGCGCACGCTGCCAACCAATCAGAGAGCAGTCCGCTCGTCCGTCCCCCACCCTCCTCCGCCTCAGTCCAGTGGTCCGGAACAGCCCTGCCACCCATGGGCGTCAGCTGGGTATGGCAAGGGACTGTGCGCACACGACATACCTCACTGGGATTAAAGACCAGGTTCCAGATTTATGATTCTTTGATGTTTTAATCATATTTATGATATTTATTTGGAAGCGACACACACTACAAATAAAAATCTCATTAGAGGGTGTAAGAAGTAAGTCTAAGGCCGTAAAAAAGATTAAATCTGCATTAAAAAAAATATGCCAAATGATTACATGGGCTTCACCATTTATCATAATTTATTGCTGTTTTATTATATGAACATTAAAAAAACAAGTTTGAGGTTCTTGAGAATTTTGAATATTTCCTTTTTATGCTACTTCGACTGCACTTCAGAGGAAGTCGCATTATACCTATATATACATACAAATATATATCTTTAAATGTGAATAGTGATTGATTGTGATGTCCTTCTAATGTCTGATGTCTCTCCTATAAAATTATTTTAATTTGATGTCAGCGAGATTATCTAATTAAATAAAGGTATTATATCAATGAGGCAATACCTTGTGGAGGAATGTTGTTCATCTCTCCAACAGAGTTTCACAGACTTGGCAAGGAGCATTGAAGTTGTTCTGGAGGCTCGTTGTGGCCTGACACTTCATGATGTTTTTTTTCTGCATATGTATTTTCATATGCATGCATACCTATATATGTGTACATATTAACAAAATGTTCTTAGTAATAGTTAAAATTAGCTGCAACTTGACAACAGCAATATAAGAAAGTCAATAATAATATTCAAATTTATTCGTATTTAGTATTAAATTAGAGCTTTTATTTTTATTCATTTACTTAAATAGATGCTGTTGCTAGTAAAATTCAGAATGCAGGACCTTTACTTGTAATGAGTTGTTTTTATATTGTCTTATTGCTGCTTTTATTTAAGCTACAGATCTCAGAGGGTTTTGACAGAGGGGATCTGCACTCCACGATCTCCTCAACCTCACTGAGGAGATCCCAGGAAAACACCCTCCGCAGGATTTGATTGGCACCTCCCTTTTAGCCAATAGGAAGCACCAAAGCTGCTGATTGGCCAAGTAAGCACCACTAAAAGACCTTCCAACTTGACTGTATTTGCTTTTTTTTTTTGCACCAGTTATTCCGCATTTTTTATAACACGCCACTGGGGGACGCTGTCTGATTGTATTGGACTGCCAGGTTGAGCTGACCAAAAGCTCAGTGCTCCCTTGCCTCAGTAAACTAATGAGAATGGATTTATGCTGAAAAGCTCATAGCAAAAGGCAGCAGAACAAAAGGTTTTACTGGGAGGTGGATTCACATTGGAGCTGTCTCTGATGCACTGTTGTTTCTGCTACCATTCCATCCCCAAAGGCAGACTTATGTAACACCGGGCTTATTTGTTCATGAAATGTACTTATGCATACACTGCAACAGCACCATGAGAATGTAGCACAGATAGAGGGATGCCTACAGTAAAAGCAGCTCATGGTGATGTGTCACAGTCCTGAGAATTAATACCTCCGTTTCATTTTCAATAAGAAAACACAGGGGAGGCCCTGGGGATGTGATTAAAAATGGTTCCAGCGAAAAAGGCTGGCAGACGCCTGCATGGAAGATGAATGTGGTTTGTATCCTATCCAGAAAGGGATCTTATTGACCGCGCTCTCAGAGGGGACAGGACACAGGTCTAATGCAGGTTGCAAATCAATGTACACAGATGCTGTCCCGTTCAACTCCTGGAAACTGTAGACCGACCGTTGGTGCTGTATGGTCATCGGGAATGTCAGGTTCTCTATTGATGGTGCTGTTTTCTTCTGTGATTAATTATTAACTCTGTGTTAAAGATGTTCTCAACTAAACACCATTTACTTTATTTGCCCTCAGCAGCTCTCGCTTCATACGGGCACCTCTTTCCTCACCGAGTCATTAGAGAAACTTTCCAAAGTTTTTGGTAAACTAGTAATCTTTTTTCACTTGTATCCTACAATTGACCTTTTTTTTCTTTTACATATTTTCAGGTGATGCCAGAACTATCCTTTTAATAATATGACTTTTTTTTTTATAAAGGTTGATAAATAATTGTCATATGCTTTATAGATCAATTATAAGCAACTTTTGGTTTACCAGGTTTTCAAATACAAAGAAAAAAAGAAAAGCCATTGGCTAGCATTTATCTTTTATAAGCCACCAAGGCTGCAGTTAGAAATGGGAATACGTTCATAATAAGTCCAGATCTATTGCAGGTAACTAGTCAAGTGGTCCACTGAGGGGGTCTCTCTGCTAAATTAACAAGCTGGAGACAAAAGAAGTGTCACGCTGAAGGAGATTAATTTTGCAAACACTGTCCTTATTAAAAACTCAGTTTATTCATTAACCATTAATCAAGGCATTAATTAGATCTATGCACCCCGCCTTATAAAGTGGAACCATTTTACACAACAGAACCACATAAACCGTACGTCACATCTTTATCTACAGTGGGTCACAGGAGTCTTTCTCTGTGAGTAGACCCACAATCCAAGGCAAGGCATGTGTTGGTTATCTGCCTTACGACCTGCTGTTGTCCTCTGACCCCTTCCTGTTGGCTCTTTTGGGGTTTTAGTACTAGTTGCCATAGTAACCGAACAGCTAATAGGGTTGAGTTGTCGCTGCAGCCGCGGGAATGGCAGTAATGCCTGCATTGAGTTCCTGTCTGGATTTATTGCTCTGCTGCGGCATGGATCACTTTGGGGTTATCTTAGCCAAACCCTGGAAAGTCAGTAGGTTATTTCAGCTGGATAGCACAACTTGGCAATGTTCAGAAACACAGAGACACAAACAGAGATTTCTACACTGACAACTTTTTTGTATTTTCACCCTTGCAAGGCAGTCAGGAAAAATCAAGAGATAGAGTTATGCAACAGGCATTACTGTCTTGAATTAAACAGTTAAATGTGCAGTTACATGTTTTGGATCTAAACCACACCGTGTCTACATTCAAAAACAACCCAGTTAGAAAAATCTGTTTTATCATCTGTTTTCAACTATTGCAGAACCATAAAAACAATTAAATTACAAACCGGACTTGTAGGAGTTAGACTTTAAGGGAATTAGAGAAATATTTGGGATGTTTAAAAACCATATTTCATGTCTTGCATGTGTTTGTAGCCTAAATGACATCAGGCAATAATGAAGTGATTTGAGGCCTATTTTTGTTCCTTAAACCAAACTGACTGAACCCAAGATTGACCAGGCCACTAAAAATGAAATACAGATGTTGATGAAATGACATGCTCCAGTGTACCGGGTGAAAAGATATATCGCGTTGTGCCGTCATCCCTTAAATCTGCTCAGCTCCCTCCCGGACAAGCACATTCCTGGGGCCCACTGTGAATGTAGCCCTCATACAGATGGGCCTTGAGAGCCACCCTGCCAGAGCAGAAATGAGTCCAGATGGCTGGACCCTGCTGTGAGGAGCTGTGGATGGAGTGAGTGGTTCAGGCCAAGCCTGAGTGGACCCTTTTCACACAGAGGGCCCCCGGCGTTCCCGCAGTACCACCTCGAGGCTCTCGGGTTACAGCCGGGGCGAGGACATTCACGGATCTGTTATTCTTACCGAGCGTTAATCGGGTTGTACAAAGAACTGTGTTCAGCGAAACAGTAATATTGATGGCCGGTCTTGAGGGAGAGGGCAAGCAGGGTGATTTACATGGGCTCATTACTGACCGATTGATTGATTGATTGACTGCATATTTACAAAGTGCTTTTCTCTGAGATCATTCCCACATGTAATGCGCACACACACACGCAGCAGTATATTTAGAGTCGAAGCAGGAGTGTGAGAGCTGAGATGCTTTACTGTCACAGACTCTACCACCGCTGTAGGGGCCCTCGGCACCTTCATCAGCTCCACACACTGTGTTCAGATCACATTCAGAGTCACATACTGAATCAATCTGGCACTGGTGTGACAGGCTCCAAAGCAGTTTATGTCGTCTGTATGAATACAGCAGTGGCAGAGAGAAAAGTGGCTTTTCATGAGTAACAGAGGACGTAGGACAGCAGACCACCTGGATTTGCTTGCGGAAATCTGTCTCCTGTTTCAGAACACTTATACTGCCTCCAGATACGTTCCCCTGTGTTATTCTATACCTTGTTCTGGCATGGAGGGCTTTAGGGGGTTGTTATTGCTGTGCTTTGTGTCTATAGAGTTACTGGGAATTAATACAGCAGGAATATATCTTCAGAGTATTCATTTCACTACAGGTTTTGATTAGAAGATTTAAAAGATGGATTTTAAAGCCCTGAATGTCTTTGTAGATCACTAAAGTAACATATGTTCTGGGACTGACTTGGGATCGTTTTATCAAACTACTATTTCCAAGGTCAAGAATAAACTTTCATGCTATTTTTTTTTCAGCACAAACTGACAGGAAGCCCTGTAATTGCTCGGGATAAAATATTTACAACGACTGAGATGGAGCTGGACGTTACGTTTACGTTTGTGATATGGAAAGTGGATTTTGAGTTGGGATTTTCCTGTTATGGAAGGATCTAACTGCAATGTAAGAATACTCAATACCACAACCAAAGTATTGCACACACATTTTTGATAAATAAAACTATGTTTTCTGTTTTTCATATCCAGAACGTGCTGTTTTGGAAAGGTCATTTGAAGTAGCTCAAAGCTCAAGCTCAAAGTGTCACCATACACAATCTGAACATTTAAATGACCAAGGACCAGTGTCTCTATGTGGAGTATACGTGGAGAAACTTCCCCATTCCACTGTCTGATATACTGTATGTAATGACTAAGAAATCATAACAATTATGACTGTCAGCTAGACCAAAGAAGAAGATGTTTCAGAACTAATCAGACAGGTGGTGACTTCATCTCATGTGCCTCTTGGCTGGGGGTTTCCGCTCCACAACATGGAGTCCATCGGATCCTGTAACACTCTGATTGACACGTGAATGGCACCAATGACAAGCAACTCTCATTCCCCCAGGGGCCAATGTGGCACGGAGTGAATGGAAAAGAGTGGAGGGGAAAAAGATCGCCTTTGAACCTAGACTATTCTCCCCTTCTTCTACATCTCTTTTTCTCCCAGCCTCTCTGTGGGCCATTCTCCTAACTTTTCTTTCTTTTCTCAGCGCGAACGTTTTGTTCTCCTGAGTTTGGAGCTAGTTGACTCCTGAAGTAAAATGTGAGTAAAGCTAAATTAGTCTTTTCAGAGGGCCATGGAGGAATGTGTCAGTGGGCTCAGAGATCTGATTTTGTCAGGAGGGGTTAAAGAGAAAATGTAAGTAAGCCCTTAAATTAATATTGTTTAACATAACTCAAGTTCTGATTACCTTTGGGTTTTAACTTAAGCTGAATCTTGTGTTTCTCTGTAAAGAGATGAATTAATGTAAATTCCCTTCACACCATCAAATTTCAGAAAAGATATGTCACAATAAAGCTACTTTTTAAAATACTTATTTTAATGATAGCACAATTATGATTCTTTTCTGACGTTTTCTGTGATGTAATGGGAGACAAATACTTACTGGCTTTTGATGGATTGCTGGCCACTGGTTGCACACAAAGCATGACTGCTGCTGTCTACGAAGAGATTGTTTGCTTTCTAGTGGCCTGCCTTTGTCACACATCCTCTTCCATCTCAGTTTCTCTCTATGCTGAGTGTTCCCTTTCACGGCTGCCCATCATCATCCAGTGAACCCAAACAAGGAACGCTGCCTTGATTTGGTTTTCTCCCAACAGAGAGACACGGGGAAACGAAGAAGAAAGGGGAATAGATTTGCTCAACTTGATGGCAGGAATGAACCTTCGCGCTTACATTACAAAGTCCTTGTGCATGGTGATGGTTCGGCAGTTTTAGTAATATGCCTATTTTCATATCTTATCTTGGAGTTGGATGATAACTGATACAGCTGTGCACAGTAAATGTGAAGCACCCACTAGCAGCTGGTTTGTTAGCCTGGCTATTCACAAAGGTAACAACATCTGCTCACAAAGATGACTACACAAAGAATTTAACTTGATAATAAGTCAGATTGGGGGTAGCTGGTAGGTGGCTTTTGTTACCTTTAAACAGAGCCAGGCTAACAGGCTAACGGTGTATCCCTGTTTCCATATTGTAATGCTAAGCTAAGTTAGCAAGTAATTTAAGCGGTATTAATCTTCTCATCTAACCGTTGGTAGAAAATTATTTCTAACCTCACAAATGCAGAGCTGGTCTGGACACAGGATGACATTTAAGCAATATCTCTTGTATCTCTCTGTGTATTTATCATGTGAATATGAGGGCTATAAACAATAGCCAGACTCTAAGTGCACTTTTCAGCAAGTAGACAGCTGAATAATATCTCATCCTTGAGTGGTGAGAAGACCTTTGCCTTGGTAAATCTCCCTGTCACTGCGCAGCTGCTGATTGTCTACTCTCATCGAATGCAGCTCCACAAACCACCGAATCCAGTCTGTTGACCTTTCACTCATTCTCTTTCTCACAGCTGTACGCTTTGAACTTTAGATCTGCTCCACATCCAATCAGGATTCACCCCCTTAAACCCCACACATCCCCCCTCTGGCTGCAGGAAACTCGCCCATCTGCAGTCAAACCCTATGTCTGGTCTGCACGGGTCTGGATGCAAGGCTTTCCCCTCAAATGCAGAGCTCTGCTTTCTGGGTCCTGGGAATCTGAAGCTTTTCTTCCTCAGCCAAAAGAACTGTGACCATGACCCATTTCAGCTCAGCGAGACCTATAGCAGCTCCATGCCATCTGAAGGCAAAGTGCTCGTATAGGCTGTATAGGCTCCAGCATGAGCACATGGTGGGGCTAACCAGCTCTTGAGTATTGCCTGCCTGCCATCTGGAAAATAACAGCTTTAAGCAGGTCCTGCCAGTAATTACCCTGCAAACTCTGAACAAAGGCACAGAACACGCTGTGGTGAAATCTGGATAATTGATGGAGACAGGCCACAGCAACTGAAGGTCTGTTCCAAAGGTTTTGGCCGAAAACATTGAGGTCAGGTTTGAGAATTTGAATTTGGTTTTCGATGAGGTACAGTATAAAATAAAATTACCCGAAGGCCCAGAGCTGAAAAACTTCAACAGTTTGTTGTCGTGTGCTTGAAATGATACTTGGCCACGTGGCTTCTCATAAACTCTGACACTTGATGATGATGATGATATATGATACAAATTTTGTCTCAGTATGTGCATATGTGTGGTTTTCATGTTTCTATGACAGCAAACACATTAGAGATTAAAGGGATAGCTTCTAGCTACTAGCTTGAAGCTATCCCTTTTGATGACCACATGGAAAGAAACAAACTCAAAAATGACTTTGAAGACCATTGATACCACTTATGCAGTAAATATTAAGCTATATATAGCAGACAGTTAGCTTAGCTTATAACTGGAAATGGGGGAAACGGCTAGCCTGGCTCTGTCCAAAGGTAGCAAAATTCAGACACCATATTTACAAAACCTGAAGTGAAGTTGTGGTTTTGTGGCAGCTATGTATGGGTTTATTTTTTAGGCAGTGAGACCCTCTTTAATTAACACAAAGGCACCAGTATGCTCCAATAGAAGTCCTTGTCAATGGCCGAACATCTGAATCATCACATCTCCTCTTCCTGTCGGCAGGATGTCCACCCGGCCTTTGAGTGTGGCCGTTTGGGACAGTTTTACCTTCCAACGTAGTTAGAGGACACGTGATATGAGCTACTTTTCTAGTATGCCCCAACTTTAACTAGCTGCTCGGCGCTCTCAGCAAGAAAGCAAATAAGTCTATTTCCCAAAATGTCAAACTATTCCTTTAATCATTCTGGACTGACAGGGAAAACATAAGATGTGTAACATTTGTCCAACATATGCGACACGCAGTTCTGAGTTCATTTAAATCAAAGCCTCCACTGTTTGTAGGCAAGATAGCTCCTCCTCAAGTAGACAGCTTCAGACTTACCATGAAATAGTGGCTGGGTGTGAAAATTTGTTTCCATAGCATGCTTTGCGCACATTCGTATAGAGTGCTGAAAAGCCACAACCACTCCCTTGGTTTGAACCATTGCCTGGACCTGACAAAACATGAAGCTGATTTACATTGTCCATCCTCCAAAATGTCCTTTTCAATTAGAATCCTATCAGAGGCTAATCTGGAAACTGTTAGTCAGTGAGTCTTGAAAATAAATTGTTTGCAGCTGAGAGTCAAAAGTGGAGGAGGGGAAACTCAGGGGGGAACAAGTGGCAAAGTCCCTCCGGTGAAATGCCATGTTTAGGCTGATGCACAGGAAACAGGCTCTTACCAGCCAGGAAATGAAGTGGCAAGCACAGGCCGGCTTAAATTTCCCCTCCTGCTTTCAGATGGGCCTTGTTAGTGCAGAGACACCAGGGCTCCAGCTTTTGTTCACACAGAGCCAATAGTAAACAGCACTGCAATGTTTTTAAAAGACTTTAAGTGCTTGTGATGGCATGTGAGTGGTATGTTGCCATGAGGTCTTGAGTTTCTCAGACCTCCAGAATCCCCCACCCCCCACCCCCACCCCCACCCCCCTCTGTCTCTGAGCGGCAATGGTCTCGATGTGAAAGAGCTGGAGCAAATTTATGTGCAAGCGAGGGAAGCAACTTCTCTGACTTATGTTTTACTGCCCCAAATTTGTGGC
The DNA here is from genome assembly GCA_023373845.1 of Nibea coibor. Taxonomy (NCBI): domain Eukaryota; kingdom Metazoa; phylum Chordata; class Actinopteri; family Sciaenidae; genus Nibea; species Nibea coibor. The sequence continues at coordinate 13,831,756 of CM041726.1, forward strand.
TTTTAAGAGCAGTTCAAAAATGTTTGGTAAAGATTTTATATTTCTGTCCTTATGTGCTCTTTATTTTTCTATAACTGACTATTTTTCTCAAAGGAGAAAGTCCCATAACAATGGTATATAAATAAAATAGTCTTTATTAACAATTGATGACCTTGGATGCGTTTGCAGAGAAATAGTCGATGCTCAAGGTGAGGAGAGATCATTTAAAGAAAATGTTCTATTACTCTTGAATGCACGGTCACAAATTTTGAATATTTTAGGAAGTTAACAAAAATGAAAATTAACACTCCTTTAAAAAGTTATCTCTCGGTTTGTTTCGTTGATCAAAAATCAACAAAACAAAATAAACAGGCAGTTCTTCAATGTGTATATTTTATAAAAAACCTCAAGGATGAAAGCTAGTGGGGCCTTGTTTCACCTTGACTAAGAGTGATGAATAAGGTGATAGCTGCCAGCAAAGAAGAAGGGGGCAAAAAAAACCAAGACAAGCCAAGACTGAACTCGAATTCTTGAAGAGTCAAAAATACTGGCATCAGATAATCCACAAACCACAGAGTCAGAGTAGTCTTGAGTTTGAGGCTGGAACGCTGCAACTAGACAATTTTACAATAATTTAGATTTACTCATTATGTGGAAAATACAACACAGGTAGGTTACAGATGAGGTTGATGATGAGTTTTGCAGGTATTTCATAAACAAAAAAAAATGTAAATCTTGGCCTGCTGGTGTGTCAGGAGCTCACCAAATCAAGTTTGCACAATTCATGCTCAGAGGGGGCTGTGTATGTTTGTTCACTGTGTGCTTCCCATTGGTTCTGATGCATCTGACTTGACCACAACATCCACAGCTCCATCCTTGTCTCTCTCTGCACTTCTAACAATCAAAGGTGAGAAACCCACACAAAATTAGACCTCATGGTGATGCTAGAGAAAAGGGGGCCGCCAAAATCAGTAGGCTTCACGCTCTGGGGACCATAAAATTTCATGGGAACTGATCCTCCCAAACACCAAAGTGGTGGTCCAAGCTACAACGGTCATATATACACAAATCAATAAATTTTCTGAAGAATATTCCATACACAGAATTATGGCCCCGTTAACTTTATCAAAGACCAAAATGTTCAAAGAGTCAAACAGTCAAAGAGAAGAGAGGATGACAGGTGACTGAAGCTCGTGTAGACAGAGATTTCCTGTTTGCGTTCATATGTTCGAAGGTCAGAGCTGGCTGGATGCCCACACAAACTTCACTCCGATGTATGTAAAGGACCACCTTGGTGTGAGGGCCTGCCACGATGACGGCGGGGAGTGATTCATGCCATGAGCCTCAGTATAAACAATTACAGTTGAGTTGATGCATTTTGAGTATGTGTATGTAAGTTGGAGAGAGATGAAGTGAGAGAAAAGAGAAATACTGCTGTCTGACCGCGCTGGGATTTGAGCTTGGTGTGCATGTTTGCAGTGTGTATAATTTCTTCTCACAGGCAAACAGCGATGATTCAGTATCGGGACGACCTGAGCTGTTGTGCTTTGGCACTTGTGGCGCCAACCATGGAACACATAGGATAATTCAAGCTAAACACTGCAGTAGCAATGGGGCTCACAGAGACAACTTGACGCCAGAGACAGACAGAAACCTTTTTACCCTCACGTGTATATTTTAAACTGCAAAAAAAAAAAGCCCCAAAACATACATATCTAGAAAATCAAGCATATAAATAAAAAAGTATGTTTTTAGTCAATACGTGAAGGTAGAGAGGCAAAAAAAAAAAAGTCTCTCTGGCCTTGTTGAATAATGGAGGAATTGCCTGCAGGGGAGTCGACACAAATAACTCAAAGTATTTGCAAATAAAATCCAAACGGCTTCATCTCTGCAGCTTTATTTGATAATCTGATATCGATCCCCATATAGAAAGGTGTTCACAAGGTTCTCTGAAAGTTTAATAGTTGGTAAGGACGTCCAAGAAAACGTCACCCTCCTTGATATAACTCTGGACTGAGCGCGATTCAGTCTTTGCTTCCGTAGCTAACAGTTATCGGCTGCATCACTTATATCTTTATCACTTTATACTCCTTCATCTCCGATGCGTTTGTTTCCATCTGTTTTGGGAGGAGGCTAGAAGTTGACTGGCAGAGGTCCTGCTCTCTGAGAGTTAGTGGCTCGCTGGAGGGGCTTGTTTCTATCAGGGGTGAAACACCCGCCCGTCCATCACCCTGACAGAGCTGACAGCCATTCAACCAAACCAGAGGAGTTCCTGCCAACAATCAAAGGGCTTTTCATTGAAGGAATCCAGCTCTGGCCTGTCATCAGGGAGGGGCGTTCCCGGCTGTCAGCAGGACAGGGGGGATACTCTGGGTACTGCCTCCCTTTTTTTCAAAGTCTCTGGTCAAATCCATGGCATTGGTCAAGAGCACATGCTCCTCCCTCTCTCTCTGCCTCTCTCTCTGCCTCTCTCTCTCTGTTCTCTCAGTTTGTCATCTAATTCAGCTGTTGTCAACAATTCAATTAAATTGTGTTGTGGGGCGTTTCATATCTTGTGGAACTTTTTCTACTTACATATAAGGCTTTATTTTATTTTTGGAATTTTCCACTCAACTTGATTTCTGTATTGATTTTCATTTAAAATACTGGTCACGTGCTTCCCAATAATGCCATTTCCCTTTATTCACCACTTGAGGGAGACAAAACAAAATTTTAAATAGCAGACTGGCTGAAAAACTTATTCAGGACTGAAAAATAATGGTCACACACACTTCCCGACTATATTATTGCATCAAGTATGTAAATGTTTAAAACTATATTGTATCTACAAAGAAATCTTTCATCTGGCTCTGTTGACTTTTAAAAATATCTTCCATTACCCTTTCCATGAGGCAGTGAATTTTACTCAGAGAAGTTTTTAAAAGATGATATTGATTCAGGCTGCAGCAATTTATTTTTTATTATTGTTTTAATTGTCCCTTATTCTGAGGTACTTACTTCTTAAGTCCTGACAGTTTAAAGCTCAAAGATGTTCAGTTTACAGTGATTTAAAAGAAAGCATGCACATATTTTAGAAACTAGTGTGAGCAAATGTTTTTGCATGAAAAATTACTTGAAGAATGAGTAAAGAATTCATTTTTCATATCGCTAGTTTATCACATCAGTAAAAATGTGAATAAAAAAACACTTCTGTTGTACAGTTTGTTTTTTTTTATTTCAGTTCCTCTCAGATGTCAGAATAAAATCTTCATGTGAGAGGTTGCTTGCTGTTGCGACTGTTTGCTTAAAACATTTCCAATGTGTGATGTGATGTTGCTGCACGAACAAAAGGAAAACATGTAGCATTCTGTGCTTCAACGTCTTTTTATTGGGCGTTGTAATCAAATCAATAGGCTGTATTGTGATCATTTAAATATGCACACAACAAATAGACCAACAAGCTGTTGTCACATTTCTGTCTTTACTTGCAGCACGGTGTCAGAATAGAGCGCTGTCTGATGCTTCACTGGGTCTACTATTACATAACCAGTGAGCCGCCTGCATGAATCAATTATTCATCTCCGTGTCATAACACTGAGGATGCTTTGATTATGACAGACAGCCAGACAAGGCAGCGCAGTAAATGGCAAAGAGAAAACACGCACCGATCTCCACTGAGTATGTGGCTTCATCACGTGACTGCTGTGTGAGAGCACCTTTAAATAAGACCAGGATCTCTGCTGTAGTCAAAGACTGCAGAGATGCTTGATTTTAAAAACAGCCCTTGGCGGTTGGTGAGTCAACACGAGCCTATTGTACACAAGTGAACGCCTGTAAGTCATTCCACATGTGATTCACTAGGAACCGTGGTCATTCCAGGCCAGACAGAGGAGGGTAGACATATTTTCTACTTTGTCAAAAGTGTTTCAAGCATGTTTCATCACTTATAAGCCTCATCAAGGCAGGTGATGCTGATTGACTGCAGTGGTTGGTCCAAAGGTTAAACAGTAGAGTACATCTTGATTTATCTGTCAGCATAATCAGCATGTGTTCTGGACAACTTATCTCATGACCCAGTCAGAGAAAGAATGAAATAATGACGAGCTGTAAATGTTCAAAGGCTTGTTTTTGAGCTGGTCGTGACTTTCTCTCTGCACTCAGGGATGGAGAACAGCTCTATTCATGTCCACAGTAAATCACAAGGTTAAAACTCGCCGTACTTTCTAACGACAGTGTGTCCCTCACTTCTTTTGTACATTTTCTGTTAAGTTTTTGGCTCTGCATAACACCATCTGGGGCCCAGCGATAGTAGCCTACTGTGGTTAATTCCCCTGTCACTGGAGCTATGATTAAAGCCCCCTGCTGGTTCTGGTTTGTTCCTAACAGTACAACCAGCATGCCATAACCTCTTAATGCACATGTTCTGTTGCAACACACAGACAGTTTGATCTATTGTGAATCCTCAGCCGGTCAATAGGAAATCATCTTTTCAACCACACATATATAGACCCAAAAAAAAAAGTCAGCCAGCATCGACTGAACAAGATGCAGACAGAATGTGTTCAAAGAGAGTTTGGGCATGTGATGTTTACATGTAAAACCACACAAGCCATTTACTTACAGCAGGCTGCTAACGTGATGATCAAAAGCTACAGAACAGCTGCTTGGTGGACATTGGTGCAAGATTATGGCAAGGTTTTGCCAACCGTGGCTGAATTTTGTTAATATTCCTGCTTTCGTGCATGTTTGCATGAGTAATACAAGCAGCCGTTTATGGTAAATGTGATAAATCCATGTCAAACATGAAATGAAAGGCGAGTAGTTCCATTATTATCTAAATAAAATCATCATTTATGGAGGTAAACATAGAAGAAGCTCTTTTTTTGCAGCCATTCAGTGAGTGTTTTGTTTTTTATCATCTACCCTAAAGTTTCCTGCTGACTGTGTGCAAGCTCTAACCTTCGTGATGTGCTGGTGAATGCGTGATTATTGAAGCCGTCACACTGATGGCTGCCAGTGCTATATCGAAACTCACAATAGAGCTTCTGCGTATCATAAAAAATATATGTGCACATAACAAAATAAATAATCATGAGGCAAACAAAGTTATTCCTGGTACATTAGTGTTGAGAGTGCGTATTAATATTTATAGTCTACTTCACACTATTACATTTGCATGGCTTTGCTCGCCCCAATCTAGTTTCTAAAAATGGATACAGGACATTTCCTGTAGATTTACAAAGCAGCAGTTAGGACTGATCTCATTACTGTGATGATGTTTATACACACAGTGTTTGATACTTCCACTGTAACTCATTTTCGGAGGTTATCGCAGATCGTTTGTTCCCTATTTTCAGCCTCCGTCTCGTAATGAATGACTCAGGGTGTATGAAGGTGTCAAGGTGTATGAATATCTTGGATATTATCAATCACTGCACAAGCCTCTCCGGGGAGTTTGTTTTGCACCCAGTCATTTAGCCCTCTGCATCTGCTTGTCACTGTGTGCATATATTGAAGTATGTCAGTCTGAATAGGAGCGAGAGACATTTGTGTCTGTGTGTGAGGGAGATAAAACAGTAAAAAAAAAAGAAAAAAAGAAAAAAACACAGTAGAGAGGAGAGAGGGAGAGAGAGAGAGAGAGAGAGAGAGAGAGAGAGAGATCAAAGACTGTGTCAGAGCCAGGCCCTGTATCAAAGATGAGGTTGGAAGGCTCTCCCTCCTCTCTCCATCCGGTTCTCCCCTGATCATCGACCCTGAGGAGAATAAACTCAATCCATGTTAAATTATAGATTAAGGCCCGGCTCTGGCTATGGCTTGGCAGCTGGCGGCTGCATGCGCGTCGAGCTGCACTGAGTTTTACACACTTCTGCTGCTGCTACTGTTGCCTCACCTCGCTGCCTTATTAAAATCAACATCAAACACTCTCCACAGATGAATAACGGGATTTAAAAGAGACTGTATGAATATGTAAAGATTCTCTCTACAATGTGCTCTCAGTCAGGCTGTGGCTGTGTTTTGTTGGACTCTGTTTCGCGGCTGAGTTAACCTTTAGCTTCACTTTTCAGGTCACAAGTGTTTTTCTCGCTGGTAATCTTTTATTCACAGATGCACTTTGTTCTTTTTAGCTCTGTGATGAGATGACTTGGAAAATCCTTGTTAATATTTTTCTGGGTATTATCTAATAGAAAGAACAAAAAGATTTTTGCTCTGCACTCTGTTCTCAAGATATTTCAAGGAGATGGTGCAATCAGAGGACTGCAAAGCATCAGATATGCAAAGACCGTATTTCATTTCTATATCCATATCCACAGAGATTCAAGTATAACACAAACATTTCATCTTTGATGTTTTGCACTTTTATTCTTCTCTTCTACATCACATGAAAGAAATAAAAAAATATATTTCTAACTTTCTCAACTTGTGATAATCAGTGACGACAAATCACCACACATTGAAAAGATGATGGCGTCTAATAAAGAGTATAATGTGTTATTGTAAAATATCCAATGAGTTACTTGGTGCAAATAACCTTGTGTGTCTGTATTAATGGTGAGGAGAGCAGTCTGTCACAGACCTCTTCCCTACATACTTTTTATGTAGCTTCCATCTCTTCCTTTTTTTTATCATATTCACGTCCATAGCACGTTCATATCACGGTTTTGTCATCAGACTTATAATCTGTGTGCTGTGTCTGCTGCAGTACTTGTGAACAATAGCCAAGGAAATCTTCTGCCTCATGCCTACAGTCAGCCGGGATTGGATCCAGCCCTATGCGACCCTGATAAGGATCCATCCTTATGGATGGATATGTAAACCACAAATAACACAAAACGATCAGTTTCCATGCCACAGTATTTTATTCACAAAACCAGCTGGAGATTGAGTTCCTCCATTCCTCCATTTTATCTTTCTTTTCTTCTCTAAGAATGTATTTTTAGTGGACAGTGTATAAATAGTAGGAGAAAATGCCAATTGTACATAAATATAGTCCGGTGTATGAAAAATAATGAATGTATAATTTTGGTACAGTCTGTGATCGAAAATAGAAATCTGTATCTGCTGTTCTCGACAACAAAAGTGCAGCAACAATATTGTTACGTAACAACACTTAATAATTCCCTTACAGTGATTTCATGCAAAGTAAATCTCATAGGGCAGTCAAAGGCATCAATATAATGTCCAGTGTCAACATCAAACATACATGCAGTTTCAACATAATTAGCATGCTGCCCAGCCTGAACTACAAACCACTGTGCTGAATCTCAAAACAATAGAAACAAACGGACACGTGTACACACCCTGTTTTAAAAGAACATTAAAACCTCTATTTGGGCATTTGAAATACTTTATGTACAATAATGAAGTCTTCTAAAGGCATAGTTCAGCTTTCAGAGATTTTCTCCTTCTCACTCAGAATGAGAAAAATTCATGGATGTTTTTCATGCTGCTGTGTGCAGTTTAATATGGCAGCACATTGCAAAAAAAAAAATATAATATAACATTTTGACATTATCAGGATATAAAAACTTAACTAAACACTATCTATCTTGCTATAACATGAAACACTTCATGTTATAACGTGACAACTTATGTTATTAAAATGTGAAACCTAACCTAAATTCAGATAAATAGTAGAAAAGTTAAAAAGAAAGTTTCTCTCGTATGTTGTTATAATGAGAAAATATGTTGTTATAACAATAAACTTTTCATGTTATAACACAATACTGATCCATTTTCCTTTTTCTGGTGTGGCAGCAATACCGAACAATAAAATTTGTCTAACTTTACTCTGCTAATGCATATTTATAGAGTCATCACTCACATCCTGAGGGTTTATTGTAATACACTGTACTCATTAGCCTAGCAATAACAACTACAGTAACATGTGGGGGCATGTAAAGAGACAGTAAATCAGGCATTTGATAACATTTTTTAAAATGAAAATTGCATGTGTTTTTCTCACTCAATAGATGTTCCAAAAACCTAAACTCTACCTTTAAAGTAACTTACTTTCTCATAAGACGAAACCATTTGTTTTCCTGTGTGTCAGAATTTTTTAAGGAATTATGTTACATACACACAAACATACATACGCATACGTTTAACCTCAATTCACACCTCAACCCTATCTTTGACAAGGAACTCGGACTTTCATCCCTTGTGAGGACTACTGGTCCCAACAAGGTAACTGCAACGAAAAGGTCCCCAAAAGGTGACATCTGCGCGCGCACACACACACACACACACACAGCCTGAGGATTTTATCAGCCACCTTCCTTACAAAATCAACACACAGTCTCATTTCTTACCTAAATATGCAAGGTTTTCAACTATGTAGCAATGTACATCACTGCTCTGATATATACATGCAATTCACAGAACAAGTTGACGACCAAAGGCTCAGTGAACCTACAAACACTGAAAATAAAGACATGCAGCCAAAGGATTTGCAACTGAGGTAAGACAGCCTATTAGTAAGTAACATTCAGGAACAAAGTCATGCTCCGGTCTACATTCAAAATGGCAATTCATGTGACAGAGAGAAATCACAGTGATTCCTTTATGTTTTTAAAGGCAATCTAATGGGCATGTGGTTTTGAGGCAGTTCCCATTACAAAACATTACAGTAATAAGTGGCCCTCTTTGGTTTTTTTAAGAGTTGTCTCTCATTCTTATATATCTCAGTCATGAAAAGGTTCCAGGTAGAGAGAGAGAGAGAGAGAGAGAGAGAGAGAAACATGGGAATCTGCCCTTTAAATATAGTTCGACCAACAGGAATTATTCACGCTCCTGAGTTTAACACAGTGACACTTGGGAGAACCAGCAGATGAAAACCGCGTTTCAATTACCCAGACGTTTTAAAAATCGTTTTAGGGTAGTGCATGTGTTAGAAAATCACAGAGTATGGAAAAGGTCCCATGTGAGCCATTTAATGGATACACCTATAATTAACACTTAGCTTGCTTTACTTCATTCCTGCAGCCGTTATGTTGCCAGTTGATGCTTGATTATCATCACAGGAACCTTTGTTCACTCTGGAGCGCACATCTTGACTGCACTCAGACTTTGACTTAACCTTGGTGTTTTTAACCAGCTTTACAGTCTCTTTGGAGTCAGGGTGCTGATTGGTTTCTGTGCATTCATGAGACTCGGGACTCTGATCTGATTCAGGACTCTGATTGGACAGTGAGGCTCTGCGTGTCTGCTGATAGGACAAGCAGAGGTCTTGCCATTTATTTCGATTGGCATCTATCCCATCTACCATTGGCTGCAATTTCCTGTTGAGCTTCAACAATGCCTGGGAGAAGACACAGGAGTTTAAAGTTTAAAGTCAAATAATGCTCCTGTTTTAACTGGGTTTTTTTTTAAATGAGGTCCATATGAAACATTATATATATATATATATATTAATATATATGTACCTGGTAAAGGGGTTTACATATCCCATCTATCCACTCCAGTTGTAAGGCGGGTAGCTCATCTTTACGATTGCGGTCAAATATGGCCTACAGAGAGATGACAATCCTTTGTCATCCATGACCAAAAATATGCATCATATTGATTTGACAAAAACTGGTCACGTCAAGGTCACGGTTTGAGTGTATGCTTGGAAATCAGTATGAGAGAGAAATCTCATTGAGATATAAGACTTTGAAAGCTTGCTTACTTACCGCTGGGGTCAACTTAAGCTCAGAGCGTTCTCTGTCACCTTGTTCAAAGAATTCACTCGTCACCAGCTCTGCAACCTTGGGACATGAATGCCAGCCATCATTTTTTAATTAGTTTTCTCAAAGTTAGGAGAACATTTGAATCATAAAACATGGGCTACATCTGAGTGATTTAGCACAGAAACTTCTGGTGTTTTTCAGGGAGAGCAGGGAGAACAGGTCCAACGAGCTATGAGCTATGAGCTTGATAGAGTGATAGAGAATAAAACCTGTTTGGATATCTTCCAAGGACGAGTGACGGCCCCCAGATCGCATGCTGTCATCAGCATAGACCTGTTGATGACACGATGAGGACATAAACTCATTTTTAGCTCCTTGTTTTGCTCTTCACAACCATCAAGTGATTTTTGCACAGGGCATTTTGAAGCACAAAGGCAGAAACCTGAGAACTTCTCTGTGTCCTTCATCTGTCCAGCTGAATTCTCCAGACAGCACACATTCAAAGAACTTGGTTCTGCGCCTTACAAAGCAAAGAGAGAGTCAAGGATACAGAAAATATTAAAAGGCAAAAGAACAGGATGTTTTTAGCACTTTGCAATAACAATACATATAAATGATCTAATTACATGTACATCTACCCAGTGATCTCCAATAAACTATTTCAGTTTGACTTTTTACCAGTCATGAACTACTTGCAGTTGTGAATCCATTAAAAAGACCACTTACTCAAAGTGCAATGTAAGGTCTGTGGAGAGAATAGCCTGCTTCAATAGTTGCATCATGTTGCTATATTCTTTAGAGCAGAGGTTTGCAAAGATGTTATGACCCTGTGAGAAAGTAAAATACAATAGCATACAGTATACACATACACAAAAGAAGGCAAGGATGAGTAATAGTAGCTAAAATGTCTCCTTACAGCCACTGCAATGATAAAGTCATTCGTCACTGTCAAAGGAAACCCTCATTATCATGTTAATTAGCAACGTGTATAGACTTTCTCTGTCCTCTGTTAAAAGAAATCATTAGAGAACACAGTTCCTAATGATCAAACTGATCGACACTGATGAGAAAGCAGTCTCAAAACATCATAGTGGTCACTGTTGCCACCTACGAGTAGGCAGTTTATACTCAGCACCATCCCAAAGCTCAAACTGTGGCTTTCTGGTAGTACCCAAGACCCAAGATCAGGATGATTAGGTGGATTTTTGTTACACGTTCATTGTATTTTTATTGTGTACATTGTGTTTCATATTTATTTTCTTGTTGGATGTATCTGGAGTATCTACAGACTGACATGACAGAAATTATCCAAAGGCAGTCGCTTGTGGGATTGAACCATAATTGCAGAGATAACACAGATTACATAAATACAACATAGCGGAATACTTGTTGTTCGAGCCCTCATACTCCTCCACCATTGTGTTTTCATACAGCCCAGTGAAGTGAAAATGAAAAGGAAGATCTTTCAGAAGTCCTTTCACATTATAATTATATAAGAATATTGATCTGACCTCACTTTGTAGGATCATGACTGCATGGTTGAAATGATGATGCTCCAGGGTGGCTGACGTTCCATAAAGCAGAGCCAGAGCCGAACCCGTCCTGCACAAAAAAACAGAGGAGGGAACTTTCACCTATAAGACACCTGTTCATCATCATACGTTAGCCTTAGGTCACTTACTTGGCTTGAAACGCATTGTTGGTGCCTCGGTGGTCCAAGTCATGACACAGACAGCCCACCATCAGTGCCAGTATCTCTGCATCTGACAGGACATCCTGGAAACTGGCTGTCTACCGAAAGTAAAGCAGAAAGCCTTATTCCTTCTTTGACAACACTCATTAGGATGGGCCAGAATGGCATATAATGAGATATAAACGGTGGGAGAGGATGGATGGAAAGGGTCAGATGGGATGGATAGGATTGGATTGAAAAGGAAAGGAAAGGAAAGGAAAGGAAAGGAATGAGAGGAGATGGAATGAGATAGCATAGGATGGGAAAATCATCTTATCTCTCACAGTCAGTATCATATATACACTCACACATTCTGTATCTTCTTTGCAATTATATGATGTTTTCACTGAATGAAATATTCAAACCTAACACTCCACGGCTGCACCGTTTCGTTTCGTTGCTTCTTGAAACTTACTGTGATCATAATGAACATGCACTGCGACACATTGAAGGCATGCCTCCAGTTATGATATGCCACGGTTCGATAGTTCTTCCTCACAGTCAGAAGCCAGCGGCACAAAACCTACAACACAACATGACATATAGGTCATATACATAGATATATACTGTGGACACCTGATATTACGGGAAATATTCCAGGGCCTCACCTCGTAGTCAATTTTAAACTTTTGGACAACACCAAGTTCCAGAAACATGCGAAGTGACGCGGTGATCATGGCGTCATTGTCCAAAGAGAAGTCATTGAAGTGAAACTCATCGATGCCTAGCTCACTGCTCAGGGGGATCTTAGCTGCCTTAGGGGAAAGGACAGAGCTGTCAGTCACACAGTGCCAGGGAGGGAGGAAGCAAAGCATTAAGTCACGGTTTAACTGCACTTCACCTTCAGTCATTCAAGCTCAGATTTCATACGTTCAGAAAGTTAGTACTTGATATGAATGTTGTTTTCTTTATCTTCTTTTACCTTCAGTCTGTCAACTTCTACCTTGGAGCAGGTTGCATGGTAGGACAGCATCTGGATAAAGAGGTCATGCAAAACGGTTAGATATAGAAAACTCAGATTCTGATTCTGATCTCATGCTAATGAGGTGAAAATCCTTTAATTAAGACCAACTCTTTAAAAAAGTCACTGCTGCAGAAGATATTCAATATGTTCCAAGAATTTTGACGTGATCGAGCTTTCCTATATATACCGTGTTACATAATCTGGATCAAAGAAAGCACCTCTCTGCTTTTAAAACCAATTTGTTGCTATATTTTGAGTCTCCTGACAGAAAAAAAACTCCATCAGGTGTTTAAAGAAACAGCAAAGATTATGTGACAGAAAAACAAGAGTGTGTGTTGCCTTTGATGAGAGGTGAGCAGACTGGCACATGTATTTATCATGAATTATTGAAAGCAGCTGAAATATTTATGGTAGAGAAGCAGAACCATGTTTGCTGTGGATAATGTGACTGCTCAGGTTAGATACCGGGCAGTGGAGCAGAACGCAGACGGAGACACTAATGAACCTCTTTTAAGATTAGCATTAATCAGTGGCCATGTTCCTCTTCAATTACTATTCTATCATTAGCTCTGAATTGACATTAGAGGTGAAAATCAATTAATACAAAGTTTAATATTTGATTGTGATTAAATAAATTATAAATACATTTAATTTCCCACTTTTATAACCTGTCTTTTTAATGTCACATTCATGGTAATCCCATCAAGTGCAGACACAAAATAATTCCCACCATGAGCAAGCACTTGGTGACAGTGGCAGGGAAAAACTGTACCTTTCTACTGTTTTTGTAATTTCTATATGTCACATTTTGAAGCAACCGGGATGATGGAATGAGAAAATGTAAGAAAAAAAAACAATATGAAACAGTCAAACATTGAAATATATATAAATATTTTATGTCTTCCAAAGTGGTGTGGTGATGGTTTTGTTTGTTGTAATGAGCTTATTGCAGGTCTTACATCCAGTGCTACAGACTGCTTGGCCCATGTCTTCTTAACTTGGTTGTACATCATAGTGTTGTTGATCCCAAGTCCACAGAATATTACAAATGCCTGTAAGAAAAAAAAAACATAGAAAAGCACATAAAAGGAGCCTATGAATAATGTGTATCCAGTGTAACAATGAACACATTTCTTATGATGTTGTTTCGATCAAACAGCTGCAATCACAGTTATGCAAAAAATAAACTAACCTCAAACAGTCTCTGATCTGCATCATTGAAGGTCTTCCTGTCCAGGCGATTTAGAATTTGTGCGACGCCTGTAGAAAACACACACACACGCACGCATCATTAAGTCGAACATGAAAACTGGTTTTTCCGCAAGGACAAATTGATTATTTCCGGTGAACTTACCAATTATCTGATGAGTTCGATTCCAGATAGGGACACATAACACTGATCTGATGTGAAACCCCGAGGCCTGATCTGCCTGTAGAGAGAGGCGACCGTCACAGTGGATCAAGAGCACAATAGCATCTATGAATGCTAACGTTAAATCATTTTACAGCAACATTTTGACCACATCGACTGATTTTAAACATCATGTGACAAATGCAAATTCACTTCTGCTCACAAGTACTGTGACAATTACAAGTTTTTTTTTTGTATCTGTTGGTGTTTGTGGTGTGTCTGTGTCTACTTACTGCAGTCACAAGCATGCACAGTATGTGTCCATGCATTTGTGTGAGTTCTACTAGGTCTAAAAAGGAGACCACTGTGTCCACACCTCAGCATCAAAGCGTGGGTCCTGACACACATCACTGATGTTAACAGGCAGTCCTGTGGAAGCCACCAGCTCAGCAATGCTGTTATTGATCAGCCAATCAGAGCAAGATAGCTTCTCCATGCTGATGTGGCCAATGAGACAAACAAACAAGGTTCAGGCAGTTAAAAGTGCAACAGAACAGCAGCGGACTGTATCCATTTATACTTTCTTACTGTGGTGGTGTTCCCCTAAGATCTCCTCAGAGTAAATAATCGCTCTGACATAATCTTCTTTCTTTTTTTGTACCTGATGTCATGGTCCATGTTGCACAGTGGAGACATGAGCTCAAACGTCTGGGAGAACTTCACAACCTACAGCAGAGATGAGTATTATCACAACTAGAGTTTTGCACGGGAAAGGCTCGGTAGCGCAAGTTAAAGTAAATGAATCTGCGAGGCAGGAAAAACCTAAAAGCTGATAAAGAGTCAGAGGTCTCACGGGTGAATCGATGTCTTCAAGGAGAAGCACAGAGCAGCGTTCACACTGCAGGAGAGTCAGCGCTCGCTGCATAATCTTCCTTACAATCTTCTCCAGGTCAGTCTGCTCCTCAAACAGATCGTTGACCACCTCCAGCAGAGCCTGTGGCCACGGCAAAGGACACCGATGACTTATATTCACTGCACAGTGCAGACAGTGACGGGTGAAATCCCTTCAGTGATAACATCGTGACTGATAAGTATCTAGTATACGTCTAAGTCAAGCTAGTGTGTCTGAAAGTGGAATTTGGTTGCTGTTATCTCTTTTCTTTAATTAAGTATAAAATTTTCAGTGTTACTGTTAATTATACAGTGGCTATAAAACAATCAAACATTCATTACAGTCTCTTACCCTACTTCTTTCATACTCCTTGCGAGACTCAGAAAACAACTTGGCATTAGAAATCGATATCCCACAGAATGGTAGATACATCTGCAGTACCTGAGTAGCAAAAGTACAAAAAAAGTGGTAAGAGGCATGCATAAACCATAAGTGTTAGCTAATTGTGTGCTAAGAAAAAGGGCATAGAAACAGGTAAGAGAAAAAGATGGAGTACACGTGAATGGGGAAAGTCGTGATGGCCTTGGCTGCTTCTCTGCACAGATTTCTCTCAAATAGATTCCCTGTTAATGAAATATTGATTTAGACACAGAAGGCATTTAGAAGGACGTCAAGGACCCTTAAATGTCTAGCTAAGCTGGCAGATCAAGACGTTTTTCTATTTTCAGCTTCTGCGTTGCTCAAAAGTAGTCACTGCTTTGTTGCTCTGCTTGAGCTTTATTTAGAGTTTTGTTTTAAATTTAGACAAAGCAAAATGATTGAAAGAGAAGCTATCACAGCCATTTTGAAACTTTGTTTAAAGTTGATTTTCTTTGAAGTAGAGGCCCCGTGATAGAATAAAGTAAGAATAAGGAAGAATAAACGATTTTCTGCAACTTTATTCTGCCACCTTGTGGACAAATCTCTGCATTTCAGTGCAGGTGAGCTCCTGCAGACAGAGCAGTTTAAACTGTCTTGGTTTTCACTGTCTGTATTTGATTTTATGACTTTTCATTTCAGTGTCTTCACACACAGTCTGTCAAATGTGCACCTTTACTTTTTTTTTTATTATTGCCAAGCCTGACACAGCCAACGCTTTTCACATGAGCGAGGTGCACTACATATTGCTTGCATCATCAACAAGCTGGGGAGAATGAAACTGTATTCATAAGCTGTGGAAATGTAAATGAAGCTAAAACATGCAGATTCCGGTAAACTCATTTCAGTTGGATTGCTCGGGGAGCAATTGAAAGTCTGCGGCTCCTAAGTGTGCCTACATATTGCACAGCCAGACATATTTAATGTTCCACACTTGAGTAAAGAGGTTGACCTCCTCCTTTCACTTTTCTGGCTGTTTCCTTCAGAGGGAACGCTTTTGCCCTCTCCACGGCCATTAAAAAGATTCACAGTACAAACAGCGGTTGTAGCTGCATGGCTCAAGAGTTTCTGCGCAATTAGTGTTAGTGTTGGGAAGGGGAATCCAACTCTAACTCCATCTCAGCTATGCCCTTAATGGTCACACCAGCTAGACTAATACTGAAGATGATAAACGCAGGAGGGTGTGAAAATCCCCTGGAAAGATGAATCTGATTAATGTTTTTTTCAGCTGAAAGACATAACCGGGCCTCACCTTCTCATCATCCTCGGTAAAGGGCGTGCCCATGGGATTCTTGTTGATTGCTTGCACTACGCCAATGACTTCTCCATCGCTGTTACAGATGGCCATGCAGAGGATGGACTGGGTCTTATAGCCTGTTAATTTGTCTATCTCGTCACTGAAGCGGTGGTCCTGGAACAGTCATCACATAAAACACATCTATTAAACACGGACGACCCCGCATTAATCACACTAAACGTCTTGACCGCACGGGCCACGTTGTGCCACAACATTTGGGTCTTTACGCACTCGTGTCACGTACAATAAAGCAGCCCTGACCCAATTGTTAGGTGCGAGTCTTGTTTTTACTATAAGCAGAAACTATAATACTCCTCGCTGACACATATCTACACTATTGCAGTAATAAACCTCAGGGGGATCCGCGTCATCATGTTGCCTTAGCCTCCCAAGCAGCCCAGGGCCATGATATAATGATGTGGAGCGCAACTGGTAGTGAATAAAACGAGATGTGGCTTGTGGGAAACTGCGAGGATTATAGCGCTTGCTTCCTTCCTTTTTCTTTGACCAGTTTTTTTTTTTTTTTTATTCTGGCATGACCTGGCTTCCATTTCTCAGAGATGTGCGACCCCCCCCCCTCAAAGAACTTGAAAATCAACTGATTTTAAAAAAATCAACAATTTTAAAATGTAGAAATGTGGCCAACAGGGAGCTTCTTATTATCTCAATAGCTCCATTACTGTAACCCCCCTGCATAAACTTTTATCAAAGTATAATAATTCATGTTTAAATATCATATGTAGGTTCAAATTTACCTCATATGCGTTGGAGATGTTTACGGTTTCTCCATGCTCTGCCACATATCCAATGATACCCTTTCCCCATGGCACCTGCACTTCGTTGGAGTTTAGGGTGCTGGAGGACGGTCTGACAGTGGTGCCTGAATGCACATCAAAGAATTTGGACACCAGCGTCCTCTTGTGCGCTGGTCCCTCAACGAGGAAAAGCGAACACCTGTCTGCATCCACCAGTATACACACGTTGATCAAGATCTTATAGCTGAGGTTTGTCAGGTCCAAATCATTGGAGATGTCCTTCACTAACTCCAAGAAAAACTCCCTCTCGTTGGTCTCCTTGAGTCTGTATTTGTAGTCGATGGCGCTGGATGCATACTGAGGCACGTTGACCCTGGACTCCAGCAGAGCGCTCAGGATGTGCGCGGTGGTCGGAGGCAGGGAGCTGGCTTTACGCAGGAGCGCGCGGCGCCTCATGCTGGACTGAGACTCGTGTTCGCTCAGGCTCACATGCTCGTCGTAAGTCCGGTGTGTGGTGGTGGCTTTAGATCGGGCGAAGTTCCGTCGCAGCTCCATGTGGGACGATCTGCGCCGGAGCCCGTCCGGGTTGCTCGGCCAGAGCGGGTCCCTGGCAGCGCCTCGCCTCTCCTCTGTGGCTGTGGACACTTTCGACGGCTGATGCTCCTTCAACCATCTGCTTACCTGATCACATTTCGCCTTTCGAACGAGATACTCCTCGAAGAGATCTGGGTGGCAGTCCAAAAACGCCTCTACATCCGAGAAGTCAAATGTTGTCATGGTGAAAACCGCTGTGGGGACCAAACGAGACACTCAAATGTGAGAGAACAAGAGTTAGACGAGTAGATGACGAGGGGATGCGGCTGCAGCTGAGCTTCTCGGAGAAGTGATGTCCTCAAAACATTTATTCATTCATCCCCCCCACATGAGCCAGTCCATCGTACTCTTCCCTGAAACACTGGGAGCAGAAGTGGAAATAGATTCAGCTTATGTGAGAGCGGATTGATGACGAGCAGTACAGCTGTCTGTCAAACGAGATTGAGCTGTGTCTCCGGGGAGTTGTGTGGAGTACTATGCAGAGGGGTAGAAAATAATAAGGCGCCTATATTCTCTCCTCTCTATAGAAATTGAAAAAGGAAGAAGAAAAAAAACTGCAGGGCAGGCTGTTGACTCGCTCTTTTTATTCCACACCACCAGAGACACTCCAGTAAAAGAATGAGAGAATGAATTTGATGTTTTGACATAGTTTTGTGACTGTGCAGTGTGCAATAGGAGCTTAAAATGGACTTGGAGCTTAAGCCAACAAGGTGAAATCTGATAAATAAAATAGTATGTGAAAAGATGAAATAGCCTATACATAGTGAAAAAACCTACACCTACATCCCAGAGAGGAGATAATATACTATTTCACAAGATAGATAGAGAGACAGACAGATAGATAGATAGATAGATAGATAGATAGATAGATAGATAGATAGATAGATAGATAGATAGATAGATAGACAGACACACATAGCAATACACCCTAACCTTTCATCCAAGATACTTCAAGCTCATTTTGAAATCTTTCCTGTTTTATTTTATAAAGTAGTTATTTCACTTTGTGTTGTTATCACATGGTCAATAATCGTAAAATAAATCAAATTAACAGAGACTAATTGATGCACAGTAAACCTGGAGCTGGGTTATTTGGTTGGTTTCAGGGGTCAGAAGGAGCCAAAGCTAATTTTTGAGTCTCCACAAGGTTTTTTGACTCATGGGGTTTAGCTGGCAATTTGCAACACACGAGGAGAAAATAACCAATGTCACATACTGCTTCTTTCACGGGAGGTGAATTAAGTGTTTCAGAAGTTATTGATGAGCTAACTATTAGAACTACTGATTAA
The DNA here is from genome assembly GCA_023373845.1 of Nibea coibor. Lineage (NCBI taxonomy): Eukaryota > Metazoa > Chordata > Actinopteri > Sciaenidae > Nibea > Nibea coibor. Next base: position 13,850,673 of record CM041726.1, read on the forward strand.
GTTGGATTTCTGTCGGTGTGTACAATCCTGCAGGGGTTAAGAAACAACCTGCATCTGCACAATAACTTTATATTGGCGAAATCACTGCAGACTGTGGCACATTTACAATGCAGCAGCAGGAAATGTAATCCGAAGAGTGGCGGTTCCGCTGGGGCAGAGCAGGGTAATTGGTTACTGGACTTAGCTTAGGCTGCTTGATAGGACTTGGGTGTTTTGCTGAGACTTTGGACAAGGTCTCTTGGGAATCCCAATTAAAAAGCAGAATGCAGAATATGGGTCTTGAGAGGGCCAACAAACAAGGCAAACCTTGCTGCTTGGAAAGCAGTACATGTCATGTCCAAGGAGAGGCAGCTGTATTGATTATAAGCCCTGGCTGCATGTTGATTGAAAACTGGTATTTAGATACAGTTTTCAGGTTTCTGATGTTTTAAAGAGTGGGGAGCGGATCGGGTTTGCTGTCCTATTTTAAAGGCCCCTTCACCTTCTCACTGAGTAATAGGATCCCTCATGAAGACACTGTTTCCTGCCAAAGTTAGAACAGTTTTGAATATTTTACAGGAGATATTTCTGTATCCTTTTTCCCCTCTGCACTTTTGTCACTGGCTCAGTGAGAAAACATCACACACCTCCAAGCACCAATCAGGGTTTAGCTACATTTATATCAGAATTATATATATTTGTGGCTTTTTGGTCACTGTGACGAAAATCAGAGTGCTGATGAAGCACATGAGTCTTTGAGCATAAACTCTCTAATAAATACTAGTAAAATTGAATTGTTACTTGTTTTGTTCACGAATATTTAATATCAAAATAAAATGCTAAAATATAAGTTTTAGAATAGAGGTTTTAAAGAGCTTTAACGTTGACAATGTTGTTTTCATATTACTGAAAAAATGCATCTAATAGAGTTAATACCTAAATATAAAGAGGAACACATCAGGCTTTCTGTAGTCCCCTTGTAAAATCGGGGGATTATTTTGACTCACTCACTAGGGGCTGACAAAATGAGGTTCTTTAATTGGGACAAAATCTCATCAAATGGATTTTGAGGATTAACACAGATCAGAGTCCTTTGATATGAAAAGTTTTAGGAAGTCTCCTGACACAAGCCATATTTTTCTTCTCCCAAAAAGAGAAAATTAATTTAGCTTTTGTCATTTTTTAACTTTCATCAGTGTCTTATGTGTAGTCTGGAGCAATAAATTGGCCTTTTTCATGCAAGCTCAGTCATGGCAGAGTAACAGCACCGTGGACAGTACACGTCTAGCACGTCCACTAAATCCTAGAAGACGGTGTTCTACTAAATGAGCACAGAATCTCTGAATCAGCATGAGAACAGGATGATTCTCAGGACAAAGTCGTTTTCTAAATTAGATCGTTCCTTCGACTTTCTTTGAGCTAGTTTTGTGGCTTTGTCTAAGGCGAGCAGTCTGAATGTATGACTGTTCCCATGTTGCATAGGGATGGCGACAACAAAACATGACTCCTGTAACCAAACACCAGGCACATAGGGCTTGTATCTGATGTCAGCGCGTGCGGGCCGGACTCAGCTTGATTTTCATTCCACCCCATGCATAGCTGTATGAGTTCACCAAACTGTGAACGTGTAATATTATCAGATCCACACTTGATGACTGGATGACAGGCTTCCTGAGCAGTGATTGCCTACCGGATATGAGAATGTTGATATAATATGAATTATCAGCACACGACCCCCTTGTTGTTGTACACGACAGGGACCAAAATTATTTTCAAAATGTTACGGTTCCTATTTTTGTCAGTTCTTATGAGACGTTGTCTGTCTTTAGTCTTTAGTCTAGAGAGACTTTTCATACTGCATCTCTGCTCACAGCGCGCCATGGGTTGGATTGGGTGTCACTCACAGCTGATCCTATTGTTTATTGGATCACTGTCACTCTGGCTGTCCCAGGAACAAACCCACCTCACTGCATACAAGTGAAGTCGAGGGAGTCCTGTTCTGTTCTACTGCTTCCCACATCTGAACCGGGAGAACAAAAGAGACTTTTCTGGATCTGTTTTTCTGCCACTCACAAAAGGCCTGATTAATTTCGTCTATACCACAGCCCAGGTAAGTAAACATGACAATGTGTTTCTATTAATTGAAGTATTTAATACTGATCAGTGCATAATGTAGTATAAATAAAGTAGAGGAGGCACCACTGGCTAAGATCACATAAGTTCAGATCTTACAGTGACTTTCAGAGTTTTATCTGTGCTATAACTCGTGCCCACATGCTACATACTTGTATTGGTGTAAACATGTCATTCTTTTTATGAGTCAAGATGGTTTCGTGACATTTAGGGACGAGCTGGTGGAAACTTTTTCCTGACTGGTTTTATTCATGATACATTTCTGTGAATTAACACTCACAAGGGAAAACAATGAGACAAAACAACCATACTGATTGGCATTCAGTTTAATTGACTGTCATGTCCTTTTGCCCTCATATACTGTTCCCCTCCCTTTCATCCTCCCTGAGTCAGTGCTGCAGCAGCCAGATGGAGCTCAAGTCGTCACTAAAGCATGGCACCCAGCCTGATTTAAACGGCTATTATGACGTTGGTTATGGAGCAGCCGCCCTATCCGAGTGAGTGTAAAAACATTCTGTATAGACAGTCAAAGAAAGTTGCAGAATTAAACTTATATTTACATCAAATGTAGCCTAATTATAGATTGTTTTATATTATATCAGCAGTCAACGACTTTATAACACTGCTGGCAGAAAGAAAAGTAAAGTTCGTCTCAATGACCAGCTGTGAGTAACCAACGATCATATTATCAGAAATGTAGAAATATAATTATTATTATGACACTTAAGAATGATGACACTCATCTTTTTTTTCAGCATACCAAAACCAACTGATATAAATATGGCGTGAGTACTTCTTACTTAACCGCTTACACGTATTGTTTCTTGTGTCTACCTCAAACCTTAATAAATCTTAATTTAATTTCCTGTTCTCCCTCCAACAGGGAGAAAATGATAAAGATTGCAACCCCTAAAGAGCATCCCTATTCATCTCACATCTCCCGGTTTGCAATCTTCCCCTCCTTCCGCTCTCCAGATGATCCTGAAACAGGAGTCAGAGCAGCCTCCCAACCTTTCCTCAACCCCCTGATCCCGAATAGTGCACCAGGCATCACCCTGCTGAGCAAAACTATAGGTAACTGTAGGCATGTCGTGTTAAGAGGGCATGGTGGGATATATGTTTACAGAGAGTTTGAAGACGTTTCTGTGTATAGGTAGTCCTTACAGACATGAGGTCTTGGAGACACCTGTGAAAACCAGAAAGAAAGCTGTAACGTGGAGTGGAGAACACGGCTTCTTAGATGTGAGTAATGAAATACTAAGTTCATAATTTTTTTTTTAGGTTATCCAGTACATCAAATGACTGAATTTCTTTCCCCAGCATTCAAAACCACTGAAAGAAGAGAAGCAGGTTTTCTACCCCACTCCTCCGAAGACCGTGTTGCCCAACCCTAAACTTCGCGAGTGGAATTTGTCGTTATCTGAGCGAACATGCAACATGCTGAAAAATTTGGAGAGGACTAACTGGGTCACCTCTTACCAAATGCACTACACAGGTAAATGGTCCTAAACACTTTTGGGGCTTTAGCTTTGGGGCTTTGAATTGATTTCAATTCAACATCTGATGCTGAATGATTTATATTATAGTCTTTGGAGGTATAACATAACATTCTTATTACTGACTCCAGTAACTAATAACTATACAAATCCATGCTACCACTTGTTATGATAAAAAATAAATGCAGCCCCGATACAGAGACGGGACTTGACAAGCACAACTTTACAAACCATGGCACACATAAAAGCTTTCTCTTTTGCAAAAGAAGGGCAAAGTAAAATACGATTCATCCCCTGTTCTCCCAGCAAAGTTAAACTACCGTCCCTTCAGCCAAAAGAAAAATTACAACACCCTCCCTCTTTTCTTGCTCCCTATCGTCCACAATCATTTCCATCCAGTCCCTTTGCAGGAAGCTGAAAAAAGAACAGAGGGTACATTTTGGGATCATAAGTAATGAAAACCTGTGTGTACCATCACTTTGCAAAGTAATGCAGTATTAGGACATGCACAATTTTAACATCAACAATCAATAATATTGTAACATTAGGCATTTAATATTTGAAATGTGTTTTTTTTTCTAAGGATCGGGACCAGCAAATCCTCTAAAAATAGATGACTTCAATGAAAAAATGAGCGACCCCACTGGAATAAGTTCACACTCTGTACCGCTGGTAAAAGCCTTGAGAACATTGCACCTTTTTGTGTAGCAGCATTCTGAGTGTGCAGTACTAATACAAAAGAGTTCCTCTCCCTACAGAGAGAAAAGTCCTTTCCTGTGTTTGTTCCATCTAAACCAAGAAAAGGATGTCGAAGAAGAGAGGAGAGGAGTGTGGAGAGGAGCAACTGCAGTCCCACAACTGATGAACTCCCAGATGCAGGCACTGCTTCAGCTACTGTAAACCAGCACAGGCCACAAAAGATCATAGCTAAACATAATGAGGCCCCAGACTCAAATCAAAGGGCACATAGTCAATCTGGGTACAGCTCTGGCTCTACAGAAACACAGGGCTCTGAGCTGCCCCGGGAAGTCTCACACAAACAACAAACTGACAGCAAAAGCTTTGCTTATGAGGGCAGGGAGAGAGGAAACTGTAAAGTCCAGTTCCAGTTTGACGAAAGTCCCATGCAAGTATCTGTGTCACAGAGCAGCCAAGAGGCTAACGCTGCCCTGATCGCAAACACAGAGCGGCCTCTGGACCTGTGCAACCGCCCACTTTCCCAGGGAGCGATGGAGGCCAATGAAGAGAAAAGCCTGACTGATCTGTGTGTAAAGAATGAACCAAGTAGCAAACAGGACTATTTTAAAGCTGGAAGAAATGTATCTAGCCTTAGTCAGTCAGCTGTAGCCAAAGACCTGGCAGGTACTGAATCACATGCTGAGATATTATCAAGGGCAGCTTCAGGCCAGGATGAACTGGCAATGGGAAGAGAGCTGGCAGGTAGTATCTCTAACCCCTGCATCCTACCAAGGCCTACCGTCCTGCCGGGCATTCACTCCGTGAACAGAGTTGGGACTGTGGGCAGAGAATGTGCAGCTCTCAGCCTCGTGGACCTTCAAAATTCATTCAGTAAATCAATGGCCCATCACAGATTCAACAGCTCCATCACACATGCGGCTGTGAACCTGAGGGACAATGCAGTCACAGGAAAAAAACACAAGTTCTATGGGGTCAACTGTTACTACCTCCATGGATGACTCAGTGGGCAAGCATTAACATCCTGGAAGCAAATCATAGCCATAATAATTGACTACTTTATTAAATCTATGTGCTTTGAACTTCACTTGAATTTTCCAAAAGGTCATAAAAAATCCTGAAAAATGGCTTGATGGTGAGTTTTATGGAAGACAAAATCAGGTAGAAAATTCAAGTGTTTAATATGCAGGAAAAGTACTGGTCAAATTCTGGTCTAAAAAAAACAGTTTAACATCCAGACTACGAAGAAGAAGAAATCGAGTCTGAAAGATCAGACTTCTGTTCTGTCAGTCAGGTGAAGCAAGCACCGGCCCTAAAATACAAGAGGAAGAGATATTAAGTTTGAAGACTAAAATTATTACGGCTGTGATTAAATTTCATAACATCCACACCAAAAACTGGTTGGCACAAAAACAAAGAGTGACTACAAAGGCTGAAATATTTCACACACGCTCACAATAAAATAATTTAATTTTAAGTCTGTGATTCATAATTTCTTTACACCAACTCTCCAGACTGTTTATTTCACTCTCAGTATTTTGTAAATACGTATTTTGTAAAATGTTATATATATATTGTTAATATACTTTAGTTTTCCTCTTTTCATTTGCAACGTTCATTAGACCTTGTGGTGTATTATACAATAATGTTATATAAGGCTCCCTTAAGCCACGGCTGATTGTAAGGACAGAATAAAAGAAGCGGCCTTCAAAGCTCATTTCAGTGAGTTCAGTCTGTCTGCACACTCTACACACACACACACACACACACACACACACACACACACACACACACACACACACACATACACTCAGTAAATTCGGCACAGATAAAATAAAAAAAGGTCTTCACTGCAACCTTTTCCATTTTACAGAGGAGAAAATTTGTATAAAAATATTTTTTTCCTCACAAATGTGACAGGGTTCAGCACAGAGCATTGTGCCGGCCTGTGTTATGGAATTCGTTCCTCTTCATTATAGGTGCTGCAGTAACCTTGTAGCTCGCCATTGTAAAAAAAAAAAGAAAACATGCCTTTTCACACGTAATCTGTTGCTGTCAGGGTGACTTGCTGTGAAAAGGCTTTTTGTGTGACAGTAAGTCCTTGAGCAGCAAGACTGCAGCCTTGGGTGATATAACAGCCTCCCATTCAGACTTTCAGGGGGGGAAAAAATAATGGTAATGGTTCGCACAGCAAAATGTACCGGTACAAATTTTCTTGCTGAATATTGCAGAGAATTTCAAGTTATGAGGGCATTTCTAATGAGGTGAAATCTTGAGAGCAACCAAGATAAATATTGTTTTCTGTTGTAGTAATAGTTGCTGTACAACAAGCCTGCATTTATGACAAACTTTAACTTAAAAGTCATACAGATTTCATACTTACTAGGTCACCCATTAGATATCATTTTAATCTCATGGTTTGCAAAGATGCTTTACTTCTTTAACTACAAATTTATGATTATGTCACGACTACGTCTGGAAAGCTGTGATTCAACCATGTGTCCGGTAGGTGGCAGTATATCATCACTTTACATCCCTAATGTGTCACTGACTTCATTCCGTCGTTAGATCAGGAGGTTATTTTGCCATTTGGTGTCATTTTAGTGATTTCCACGTCACACATATGACCTCAGACTGTTATTAGAGACAGAGAAGAGTCATTCCACCCCCTCTACGCGCGGGCACGGGGATCCCAGTTTGAATGACATCTCCTATTAAACTATAATTAAAGACATGCATTAGATGATTCGCAAAGTGACGAGAGTCTGACTCTATCTCCAGCGTGTCCTTGCTTTTGGACTCCTGCTCGACGCGTCATGGAAAAGCTGCTGTCAATGAAACAAACCCCCCGCCCCCTCGGAGGTGACGCCACCTGCGTTCCGCGTTTTAATTGGAGTCTGGCTCCAGTCAGTCACACACACCACCGCCCTCCTCCAGCGGTGGAGAAACTGATGCTTTTCAGAGCGGATGGTGCGTGTGTGTGCATGTCTGACCGGCGAGGGGAGGCTGTGTGTTCGAGGCTCTCGTCTTCCTCATTGGCTGTGTTCTCTCCTCTGGGTTTGATAAACAGACTGTTTGAGCAAGATCCCCAACACCTGGAATTCACATCTGTAACTCTGACGAGGTGAGTGCGATTTTTTTTTTCTTTCTTTAACAGTTAAAATCGTCTTTTACTACATAGTTTGATTAGTTATTCTGCAAAGTAAGCCGCGTTTCCACTTGGAAATCATGTCAGTTGCACTTAAAAGTTGCACTGCAGTGCCTGGTCTTGCTCTTTGAGGCACCATGCGACTGAAACATTTCAAGACAGTTAAACAGAGTGCTGTTTAACTCGTAAAGCTTTTCAGGGAAACAGTAAATTACATTTCCATGTCATGACACGACACCGAGTTCCACCCCCCTACAGGGTCTTCCAATCAGGTATGATTATAACATGTGATTCAGACAATAAACACCAGTAGATCCTTTCAGTCTCCATGGTAACTCTGGGCCCCCTTCCTCTACCTCTTGACAAGTAAATACAAGTTATGGAGGTAACTAAGTACACTGTTTCCATACAAACCTAATACAGAGTAGGTCTCTGCAGCAAGCTTTCAGTGTAACCCAGTCACAAGCCAAAACTATGAATAATGTGTCTTCATGAGTGGCTGTGTCTCTCATGCTGAGTGGATGTAGGTGTGTGTGAGATGATGACAGTGAACACAGATAGGATCCATTTTCAGAGTTAATCCGTGCTCAGAGCTCGGTGCTCAGAGCATCTCGTACCCACCGTGCAAAAAAAAAAAAAAGAAAGAAAGAAGGAATGTGGATGATTTTACTGGACGCAAAAGAATAGGTATCCCAGTTATCAGCACACCTGACGGTCACAATTAAGTGTGAATGCACCATAATTATGCTGGTTCTCATGCTGAATATGGGGCTCGTGGCAAAACTTTCCAGTTGGTGCTAATCCTAAAAAAATCTGGGTGAGTCAAAGCTTGTTGCTCGCTCACAGAGTAGCTATAATTTTAGGACTTGCACAGTGTTATCTCAGCTCCTTTGGGTGTTGTGTCAACAGAGGTGGCTTTTCAGGTGCTGCTTACACTGTGTGTGTGTGTGTGTTTTGGATCATGTGTGAGGCTCAATAGGGGCTATTGAGGGAGAGTTTCTGCAAAAATGTGTGCGGTCACGTGGCATATAGGAGGTGGATGGTGCACACACCCAGCCTCACATTGGTATCCAGGTGAAGGACAAAATCACATAGAGTGGAAAAAGACTGGACTTTTCTTGTTGTTAACACTCTGCCCTTTTTATACCTCGACCTTTTTTATGAAGAGGGTTTGGTGGCTGCAGTGTTACTCTTGTCAGCTCCTGAGGTTTCCCGCTCCTGTCGCACCCAGGTCAATCAGTTAAACACAGTGGGACTGTAGGGGAGGGGAATCTGTGGAATGCAGCAGCAGCAGCAGGAAAGAAACACATATTTGTCTGTGCACGACATGTATTTGAAACAGCAATGTGGCTTTCCATTGCCTGAGGCCACCACCACAGCATTTCGTTTTTTCCCCGAGCGTAATGCATCATTTTTAAATACACGTGCACAAGCTTTAATCCATTAGATTCCACCGTGAACATCTATCATCTATTTTTGTGCTGAGTCTTTACATCGGATGGAGTATTTCTGCAGTTTTCCAGGTCACCTGCCGTGTGTTGTTGCTTGTTGTGTACCTCAGGAGAGGAGTACTGCACAGAACCACTGCGTTTATATTTACCAATCAACAATACCATTACATTGATTAACACCACTGAGATAGCAGACGATTCAGTATACAGCTGTGACTAGAAGTATCTAAACACATTATTACTATATAAGTCGTACAGTAAGTGACCAGCACAACAGCTCTTGTGAGCATGTCGTGCATGTGGCAGGTGTTGCCTCTTTTTGCATGGACAGTAGGCCTCCATAAATAATTCACGTGGTTTCATTTGTAAACAGGTAGATTTGGTTCGAAGCATGTAAAAGAAAAAACTAAATTATAGACCATGTCTGCTTTGTCTTTTTAAATTTCATTATTTTTGCTTTCATTTAAAAAAAAGCAAAAACCTGTCTGTGTCGCACACAGTTGTAGCAAAAAGACATGAAATGACAATATTTCAGTTTCACTTGTACCAGATGAACAAGACCACTTGTAACTGCATATTGCATAATTTTGACTGTCTAATCAAGTGACTCAGATCATACAGCCATATGACAGTGTATTTTAAGGTGTATTTTTAATGGTTGATGCTCTTGTCTCCAGGCGTCAGCGAGGCTAAAGGAAGCTCGAGGGCTGATTTCATAACTCCCTTACAGACTGCCAGATATCAGCATGGAGTTTAACGAGGGTGGCACTAGCTAGATACTTTTAATTTAAAAACAAATGCTCCCTGCGTGAGCGAGGACATGTTTTCACTGAACTCCTCCATGCAGCCTTGATCATTCTCTTGGTTTGTAGAGCTGAATTATTCAAAATGTTCACCATCTTAAAGGATGGGTGCACTCATGCACTTAAATAATGTAAGACTTTGACTTTGAAAATAATATATTTTTTTTACATTTGGACAAATGGTAAGTCAGCTTTAGCTAGTATGTCATTTAAATAATCATGCATACATCCTCTGAAGTAATACCTATACAGGAATATGGAATGTGATGATCGTTTCATTTTTAAATCGTATTTCATTATTGTAAGGATTTCTATTGATCTTTTTATGGTATATATTCAAAATTAAGGATTGTAGGCTCTGTCCTCATAGTGCCTAATCATCTTTGGTGCTATGATGATTTTGACTTTGATTTTGTTGCTAAGATTTTATCCTATCCGATTAAAGAAACAGAGATGCATATGTTTTAAACATTTAGATATAATAATGTCGTGCAGCACAAAATGCATGTCAAGTCAGAAACTCCAGGGGTCTTAGTAATCAGGCCTCCGATCCACTCAACCATGGCATCCCTGGTCAGCAGCCCATATAGTTAGCACCAGATATTCTAGAGACTGTGTACATGCAACACAGTGTGTGATAGGTGGTTATCAGCACTTTTTGAGTCATGCTAGCTGCAACGATTTCCAGATAGCAATGTTGGTCTGTTTCTCAGTCTTCTCACCAGCACGATACAGATATCTCGGATGCAGAAAAATCCCCTGTGACTTTTTATCCAGTGCCATCAATAGGTCAAATGTTAATCTGCCCACTGTTTTGGTTTATGCCAAAATACATAGGAAAGCACTTACATTTCCATCAACCTCACATGTAGGCTGTATTACGTGCTAGTTAGTAAATGTTAGCATGCTAACAGGCTAAACTAAGACGGTGAACGTGGTGAATAAAACTTGCTACGTATCAGCATGCCACTGTCATGATAAATTAAAGCCGGCTGATTAAAGCAGCGTTTGGCTCAAAGCACTGCTGTGCCTAAATACACCCTGCTGGAGCTGTTAGTGTAGCTGTGCACTTGTCTTGTTGCTACACGGTGACAGCTTTCCCGATTTCATTGCATCTGCATGAATGAAAATAACAATGCATTCTAAAGCATTTAAAAGCGTTTGTTTTGCTGGTTTTGGCTCCTTGTTTCAGTCATCAAGATTGAAAGATGATTCAGGCGGTGAAATTGAACAATACGTTAATGGTGTTGTTTCCTTTTGTAATGCACATTTCTCTGCGGTAAATTTGCCAAAGGCAGGAAATTAAGTCAATAAAAACAGACCAACTTCAGAGATCTGTGGGTGAAGTGTTTTCACAGCACAACTCCTGACAACACATACTGCAAATACCAGCCTCCAAAGCACAACGGCAGTCAAACCACACAAACATAAGCTTGTCAGAGATGGAATTTATAAGAATTCAGAGCTGTTCGTTGTAAACGCCCCACTCTTTTGTGTCTTCCAAGGATGCTGCAGTTTGAGTCAGCTTCTGGTGCTGTGACAGTATGTCTTCAATGATATACTGGATTGATACTGAAGACTCATACATACTCCACAGTCCTGTGACTTGCTTTACTGATGTGGCTGACAGAGTTCAGGCATGAGGTAGATCTCTCAAGATGTGGTAACTCTTCTCTGTCAGACAGTTTATATCTGTCCATAAATGGATGGTAATGGAAGACGATGCCATTTCTAAATATATCTGCTCTCGAAGGACTTAGAGATTGCTTGTGGCAGTGCAGATGTTCTTTCCAGTTTTCAAAATATTTCCATTTTATGCCAGTTTTTTTGTTGCCATATGAGGAAGAACCTGCATGCAATGGCATGGACCCTTTCAATGTCATCGTCCTCTACTCTGGGTCAACACCTCTGAATTAATATGAGAATAGAGGACCAGATGCGGTTGCAACCTAATCAGAGCAGTGGTTGAGTCGTAAGCACTATAATCTTTCATTTGGGGAAAAGCAACAGCTTGATCGCCGCTGTCACGCAAGTTACTCCATGTGACACATAGCGAAGAGCAGCGTACCATGAAGTGGTTCGGCACATTTATGCGTTGCCCACACTCTTTTGTCAGTGAGTGTTGAGTTAAGCTGTGACTCCGCTCTACGTCCTAATGAGCTGGTGCTGAGTTATGAGGCTGTCAGGCTCCCCCACAATGTGAACATAACAAAGGAGAGGACCTCTGGCACCCTCAGAGTAGATGAGACAAAGAAATAGATACAGAGAGTGCGAACACCAGGGAACTGGGAGTGGAAGGACTGTGACGAGGATGTGGTTGATTAACAGGATGTGGTGCGGCGTTTGCCAGAGTGTGTGATACTGAGCGTGTCATATGTCACACAGTAGTGGATGAATGAAAAGACGTCCTATATTGTGAAGGGACTCTTTCTGTCTCGCCCACATTATTACAGTCATAACTCAGCAAGTGCTTTCTTTCAGGGTGAATATGATGGCTAAAGAAGGCTTCAAATTCCATTACGTAGATAGCAGAGAGAGACGTGCGCGCTTTAACCTCAGCATTGTGAGCTTGGTTTTTGGAGGGGCTTCCTCTGGTCCTAGCAACCTTTCACCGCAACGCCTTAAGCAGCACACCATCTGTGTGTCTCTTTCAGAGAAGGTGTGGCTGCACACACAAACGTGGGCTGGCAAACATTATCCTGCTCGGTGAAGAGATGTACTAATGAATAATAGATCTCATGTTGGGATAAAGCCAGTTTTGCCTCTGTGTCAATCCTCTGGGCTAATGGCTCGTCGGGTGCTGCCTTGCTGACCTGTAATGTTTATTGAAGAACAATCTAAGAAATATACGTGTCTAGACTCTGTAGTTTTCTGTTTCTGCAGGCGGATTTAAGAAAAGAGTTTTTTTTTCTTTTGCCCTACACCCAGTTATACAGTTCAGACTTTTTTTGGAAAGGTTACAGGGCAGAAGTAATGGCTGGAGAAGGCGATTTATTACTGTGCCTGATAAAAGTGACAGTCTGTCACAAGGGAAAACTATGAAACTTTCAGGCTTCTTCTTTGGAACAAGAATTATCATGGTGAGTATACTCACTCCTCAGGGTTGGATAAGAAGCTGATTCTGACTGAGGCAGCACACTGATTATAGACTTATATGAAACTGCAATCACATCAGGAAAATCTGGGAAAAGAAAAAAAAAGAAAAGAAATATTGCTTTCATGTTTAAATGACTTAACTTTCTCTCTTGTGTCATCCCCAATCATAGACCAGCTACTGTTGTTGATGGTATTATCATAATTTCCTGATTTTTTTCTTCTTCAGTGATATAGACAGGCTGCTCTGACTCAGTCAGTTTAATGCACGAAGCTGCTGAGCCTGCGGTCCCACTTCCTCAGCTCCACCGCTGGCATGACACTGGCTCCTTTCTCTGTCAGTACTCCGCGCCCCAGGTCTTAAATCCTCCTCTTCCCAGTGGTTCAAAACACCTGTGGTGTAAGCAGCAAGCCTGCAGCACGGCTAATAACATCAGTCTGTTAGCTAAACGTTAGCTTGGGTATATTTTGCAGTTTTGAATTTTTCCTCTCCGAAACACAATATCATCTTCTTACTGCTGTCAAAGTAAAGAAAACGTATCTGGGCAAAAGAGGAAGGAAGATATTGTTCTCTGCTAATTTTCGATCTCACCCTTTTCGTTCGCTCTGTATTTGCCAGGGTTCCACTTCCCTCCCCAGAAAGTGTTGTTCTGCATTTCAGTAATGAAATAACAAAGACTAAGTGGCATCATCCCAGCACGGTAATGCACAGATGTAATACGATTACTGTTATCAAAGTGGTAACTTTTAGATGCAGCAAATGTGAGCCTGCTGTGCCTCCACTGGTAGGTAACAGCTATCAAAAAATGTTATTCATGACTGTGGTGTTTTTCCAAAGCAATTAGGAAGTATAATAATTCAGGTGTGCTCATGAGAAACCAACTTCTGATTTGGGTTTATCCAGATGGATGGATGGACGGACGGCAGCATTAGAGGAATGGTAAATGACCTTTCTCACCAGAGTTAGCAGTTTGCTTTGTGGCTAAAGAGCTTTGTATTGAGAGAAATTATCTGTCAGTAAATGGCTGGTGGACCACAGAGATAAAGAGGTTACCACAACATCATGTCAGGTGTTTGCACTGGCCATTTGTTTTGTCAAGTTTAGGCTGAGCGGGTTTTGCCTCTTTAATTTGAATTCAACCTTGATTTTCTTCTATTCAGATAATTCTGTTTCATCAAACCAGACGGTCGCACATCAAACAGAATCTATTTAAATTCAGTGCGAGCTGGAAAGCCATTCTTTTTATCTAATGAAATAAAGAGCTATCTTTTTTTATTATTTATAGTCTTCCCAGCAGCTTTGTTTGCTTTATACATAAACATTGGCGATTTTATAAACATAAGCCCCATAAACATGTGGAGCTGGCTGCTTTTCATGGCTTCGAATTGGATCATAATTCAACCCTCACAACCGGGTTTTGCATATGAAATGTAATTTAATAGATTATATAAAGCTCTATGTTTTTAAAGGTTATCTAAATACCATCAGCTCGGTAAAAGTCAATATTCTAACTTTATTTTAAGATGACTCATCTTTCACCATGGCCGCCATGACGACCCCTCGAGTAGCCTTAAGCATATTTTCTCTCGCTTGTCATAGCTGAACTCCAGCAGCATTGTGTCTCTACTAAAGTGAGCTACACTCTCTCTTTCTGAGCAGAGGGAGTGTGTTTAAGGGTCCGTTCCAACCCAACTTTTTTTTTGAATTAATGTGGGTGCATCAGTGTGTGCTGTCACTTTTGCAAACACGACTGTATTTCCCAAGGAAGTTTCACAATGTGGTGGTTCGATCATGAGACGTTTACTATGGTGAGTCACATCATGGTGAAGCCTGAAAGCTTGTTTGGCCTGTCAGCCCTTTGGCAGACTCTGTAGCAGGCAGAGGAAGGACTGAAGACCATCTGCATCCGTGTACTGCAGAATGTAATAAAGGGCTTTTAGACTCTGTCAATCTGGTTATTGTAGCTTAAAAGGATAACTTTCAGTGAAGATCTATAGCTGACTGAGGATTTGTTGACAGCTTTGAAAAGTAGAAAATCTCAGCAGCTTGTGAGGTGGTCAAACAGCTGCAGACATTTGTAATTATGTTGTGCAACTAGAAGATTTTTATTCGTTTTCTATGGGAATTACATGATTTATTGTGCTAAGAACATTTGGCAACCAGAAATAGGTTAGAGGCCCAGAGAGTGCATCCAGAAACCATTGTTGCATGTAGAGCTGAAACTGATGTTTTGTCATTTTCAAGCAAAAAGGACAATATTCGTTGGTTTCAGCTTCCCTGTGCGCTGCTTCCCCCTGTTATATGTGACCTGCAGTTATTCAAACAACAAGGAAAGTAAGCAACCACCAATATATATTAAGCTAGTGGTTTTTGTAAGACTGTACATTAACGTAGGCCATGAGCCATGCTCACAGTGACTATGCCATAGTCTTATGTATAGCGGGGAGAGAGAGAGAGAGGCAAAGGACCGCAGGCCGGAGTCAAACCTAGGTCGCTGCAGCATGGTTCTAATAGTTAAGCTACCAGGGTGCCCCAGACAACTAAACATTTGACCTATTGGTGGAGCTAGCCGCTGAAGTGATTATAATGTATCCTGAGTGAGACATAATTGTTGTCAAGGTATGCAAGCACTAAAATCATTAGGATCCACCCTCTGTGGATCCAAAACACAAAATTGTGTTCTACTGACTAAGAGGCCAATGTTGCTACTCCCAAAGCCCCAACGAATATTTGTTTGTTGTTATTCTTTGGGCTGCCCTTGGCTACACTATTCCCCCAGAGAAACACGAAACAGCATCATATATAACTCTTTTGCTTGCAGTCCTTTTTTCTGCAGTCTAGCAGTCAGATGTTATAGACTCAAATTCAGCTAAGTGAGAAAAGCAAAACAGCCAATTTGAGTTTTAAGCTCCTGCTAGTTACTCCTCTGTCACCTCCGACTGTCATGCTGTTTTTTTCATTTAAGAACAGGTGTGGGTATCACACACCCACACTTTACTGGAGCACTCGAGAGATGTCTGTCACCTCCCCGCACTAATCACCGAGCCCTTTGTGTGAGAGACACTTTGAAAAGAACATCTGCATGTGTATCTGTTCCTTTAACGCACAGATTGTAGGGTAAAGCATGGCCGCCAAGCTTGCCAGTAATGATTTACATCAGTGTTTATATCATGCTCCAAATAGATTGAACCTCAGTAGACTTGTCACTCAGAGAAATTATAGCTTTACTGTAATATGCGCAGAATCTAAAGAAAGGTATAATCATGGCACATCTTTAGATATTTCTCTGTATTTTCTTAAACTTTATTGAGGCCAGAAAGCGGGTAATTATCTTATATCATATCTAGTTATTTTACTTATAAAACTTCTCATTTGAAAATATCATGGACACATGATGAAGTGTCTGATTGGTCAACCATGTCCCAGCATTAGACCTTAAATTTTATATAGTGATATGTTAGGATTGCTGGACAGTATCTGCATGTTATTTGAGAATTATTCAGCTGTTGTTAACTAAAATCTGTTCATTTATGTTCACGCATTTTTCTACGTGATTGTTTTATTGAGATGTTGCTGTGATGTGTATCATTATGTGGATTCTGCCACATGCTAAGCACCGCCGGATAGATGTTTAATTTAATGGGATGCTTTCTTTAAAATATTATTACCGTCCTACATCCTCTCCCTGTGTCTTTTTGTGGTCAAACATGAAATGGAGAGCCTTTTTTATGACAGTAGAACTTTCCCTGTGGCCCGTGTTTATCTTTTGTCTCTGTAGCTGTCAGCTTTGGTGCGATCCCTCCATTTCTTTGACACGCCAGACAAACACACTCAGCACTCGCCGCTCGTTAGCGTCCCTCTTTTTAACCACGCTGTGGACTCAGGCGTGCTTCTTCTGCTTATTAGCACGAACCACAACCACTTGTGTAAGACTTACACTGTCTTCATGTTAAACTACTCCGTTTTATTGGGTATGCTTGTCTCGCATATTCCCATGGCTGTTTACTTGCGTTTCACAGTCTGTAAATGACAGCGGCCACCGTCAAGTGAAGGCAAAAAATCCATACTAAAAATCCATACGGACGGTAACCCTCACCCCTGCAGCACAGCTTCTCTGTAATCTAATAACATTTTCATTGCAATCACTTACTGCATTTCTTCATTGCCATCAAAGAGCGAGTGCTCTTCAGTGAGAAAGGGTAATTACTGGAGCTGTGACGTCTAATACTGCGGTCACCCTCATGAAAGCCTGAGAAGTGGTGTTGTTGTATCAGATGAAAGGGTGCCCTGAAGGGTGACAGTGGGACAGGTTTGCGTGTAGCTGGTGTGATCAGTGGAAAGTGGATGAATAAATCATAGGACAAGGAGAGTAGGAACCGGACAGATACAGATATACTGTAGGTAGATCACATTTAGTGTCTCATAAATCATAGTTGCCTGTAGCTCAGTCTGACTCTTTCCTGGTTTAAATGAATTCAACCCTAATTGAGCTGATGCAAAATGCACAAGACGTGCTGCTGGCCCTCTTATTGTGTGCCCTGCCACTTTGATCCATTGTTGTGGCTGCATTTTGGGCGTCATGCTCTATCAGTGTAAACAGCAGCCTGTGGTCCACAAGACAGAGCAGCAGTGTAGGCTTGGCCGAAGGACGGAGGTTTCAGATATCTGTGCTTTTGTCTTTCCAACACGAAAGGCTGTGGCCATCATGCAGCACAAAGCTTGCGGATGCAGAGCTGGTAAAGTGATTAACCTTGCCGCCGCCGCTGCTGCTGCCGCTGCTGCTGCCGCTGCTGCTTCAAAGTTGTTGTGAACATGTGTGTCTGAAACAGTCCAAGATGGCAGAAGAAAATGTTTGGATGATTATCCAATCACTCTATGAAACCAGAAACTCTGCATCTTAACCGATGACGTGCTGCTTCTTCCCGTGTGGACGTTCTGATTTACACAAACACATCACGCCTGCTTGTTCGTCAGCTTTCCACACTGTGACAAACAGTCACTTAATAAATGGTGGTTCTGTGTGCTGACACAGTAGACCAGTCACATAATGTCAATTAGTCTGTGTGAAGTGTGACAGTAGACTGAAGGCCTGTTATTAGACTGTTATTTTCACACACCGTGCCGATGTTATGATATTACGATCTCTCTCCATCTTTACACGTGACACTAGTTATTTCTCTTCTCATCACAGACCTGTGAAGTCACATTAGCCACCACACCACTCAGATGCTGAGCCACAGGTTGAAATTTGGCTTCTCTCAAGGACTGTTCAACTTTGAGGAATTTGCTTTTATTGAATATTTCCAGTGTTTTATTTCTGCTCTACATGAGTATTACAGCTGTAGGTACTTTGGACAGCTGAAGAGTGACAGGAAAGAGAGATGGGGAATGACATGCGGGAAAGAGCCACAGGTCGGATTCAAACCCTGGACTGCCGCGGCAAAGACTCAGCCTTTGTACATGGGGCGGTTGCTGTACCAACGGAGTTAAACGCCACCCCGAAAAAGTGCCTCAGTTTAACATTAAAGTGCTTCCACGTTCATGCATCAGTAATAATGTAACACAGTATACAGAAATAATACAGCTATCATTAGCTGATAGTGAAAAGATTAATCACAGATTCCCAGAGCATCAGGTGACATCTTCAAGTACTTTTTCCAGTGTTCTGCAATTTGCCTTAATTAATGACTTCAATTATTAATCCATGTGGCCAACCGTCATAAAATCACTATGAAACAATTTAACACATTAAAACGGCCCACTCTACAACTCATGGCTGAAACGTTCAGCAGCAGAATACAGTTTGGTGTCTAAGCTCTGACCTCCCCCACAGATATGTGTACATAGAGATATGGAGCAGTGATGAGCAAATATCTTAAACCCCCCCCCCCACCCCGGCGCCAGCAGGCAGGTGTTGGGGTGGTGGTGGGGCTGAAGAACAGGCGGTGATGCTGGTGCAGGGCAGCAATCCCGCTGACAGAACAGACAGAACAGAGGGAGAGACGGGAAATTATGCAGCCTAAATAGAGCAGATTTGGAGGGTGTGTTTAGATTGGATGACTGTGAAGTGTGAGGCTTGTCACTTGTGTATATGAAGTGCAACTTGAATTGTCTGCCACAATGAGCTTGCGGGCTTCGCTCCATTTATGTCTACTTTTGATACTCAAGTACATTTTGCTGATAGTGGTTCTGTAGTTTTTAAAAGTAAACTTCTGTAGGACTTAAATAACAGTACTTTAAATTTGTGTTACTGGTCCATGTACTGTGTCTACCAAACACTGCTGTACATGCATACTTCTAGAGGGTGCTTTAAATTCATAAGATCCTTAAATGCTGACAATCCATCACTCTCTTTAAGAGTAAGATGAATAATTTAAACCTGCACTTACTTCACTTGCAGACAAATTTACGACCTCCGGTCTTGTCTGTCAGTTTCGCTTGCTGATGTTGAGAAGCCTCCTGTGCAGTTTTTTCTTGTTACATCGCATATTCTGCTACATGAAGATGGAAAAACTAATCACTCTTAATGACCTAATGCATTTTTCAGTGAGATGTAGCTAAAAGGCTTTTAAAGGGCTTGCCTCTTAAAGCCGTCTTTCTCTCCACCCTCTCTCCCCGCTGACCCTATTTCCACCTCTACTTCTCTTTGCAGAGGAATGGTCCTGGTACTCCAGCCGTAGCCTTCGCTGGCCGGTCTGCAGAAGATGGGCTCCGAAGAGCGCAGTTCAGCCATGTCACAGAAGATCTCCTCCCTGTCACGCAGCAACAGCAGCTCCTCATCCAAACATGACAGCCGACAGGTAGCACACCCCAGCTGAAGACACTGTATGACTTATCACTAACAAGCATCCATCCTGAACCCTCAGCAATCGCGTTGCACTTGAACTACTGGCCTCTTCTTTTCTGATTACACAGTTTGTGTATTGCAGTCTGCAGCCCTCTGGGATTTCCCTTTGTCACTGGAGGAGAGTGAGCTGACAGTAAATGTCTCAACCACAAAACTTTTGCTAATAGATTCTCAGATGTTCCAGCTAGACTCTGTTTGGCTCTTTATAAATGCAAGACGGAGGAGACAGCCTCATCGGAGTGTCTGTTTGCATTTTATATCTTTAGCAGCAAGGATTAAATGCTGCCAACTTGAGAAAGACTTTTTCTCGTAGAGCCTTTCCATCACAGCATTAGCCACAGCCTGCAGCCTTTTCTCCGAATGGAAAAGGGTGTGCTCTGAATGCAATTTTGGAACAATTCCCTCGAAGGTACTTCTCTCACACACAAATTAATGAAGACATTAGCACCAGGAACAAACTGCTCTGGCACATGTCTTTTGTGTGTATCTGTAAGGAGTCATTAATTTTTCATTGTCCACAGCGGCCTTCACCGTTTTAAATTAAAGTAATAAAGTTTGCGATTCCTGCCCACAGGATACACCGATAAGTGGTCCATCTCTTTAGGGTAACAACAAATGCAAGGACTGTTTGAATGTTTTTATTAGCAAAGAACCCCTGAACAACCAAATGAATAAATACTCATATCATAAAATCACAGTTTCAAACCACTTAAGTGTCAACATGCTTGGGCCAGTTTCATCTCACCCATAAAAAAATAATCAATATTTCCTCATTTTAATTAAGTATGCTGCAATGAAATAAAGGAATAGTTTAACAATTCAGAATGTACTTTCTCTCTGAACGCGAGGAAACAGTTAGCTTAGCTTAGCTTAGCTTAGCTTAGCTTAGCTTAGCATAAAGACTGCAAACAGCGAAGCTTGCACTGTCTGCAAGTAACAAAATCTTTCTGCCCGCACGAAAACTTGAAAACAACACTCCATTTCACAGATTGTTATTTTGTGGTTGGGTGGAGTAACTCCCCAGAGACCACTGTTAACCACAAATGACACTACTTTTCTTATACAGATTGAACAAACAACATATTTTGTGGGATTTGAGAGGTTGGAGGATGAGTTTCTACCAGACCCAGGCAGCAGTTTGTCTGCTGAAGGTATATTTATGATAGAGATACGAGAATGGAATACAATAAGTTTATTCCTTAAATTTTTAAAGCTGTCTTTAATATTTTGCATGTACATGCAAACTAGTTGCACTGTTTGGGTTCATGTTCACTTGTCACTGTTCATGACACACACTGCAGCTGAATATACACAATGTAGGACAGCCATTTTCTAATGCCGAGAGCTTTCCCTGTGAGCATACATGTCCTCATGTCAGTTGTCACTGATTTTTCTTTGGAAATGTCTTGTGACCTTGGAGGAAAGTTCTCAGGCAGAGTGAGACGATGACTCACTGTGCTGTGTCAGAGGGAGCTGTGACCACTGCTCAGGGATAGTGAAAGAAAAATCCACAAGCTACGTCCTCTCCATCCCCCAACCCCCAGATTCTGAAACAAGGGTTTATTTTAGACGGCCTCACCTCCAGCAGTCAGCCTTTCCAACTGATATAGTTTGTTTAGCCAGGGCTGTTATATACCGGAACAGTCAGGGACACACTGAGATAACAAACACAGAGTCACCTCAAACCTCTGCCAAGAACCCAAAGTCCCTCTGGATAGCTGTGATGTATGTGTTTGAGTTTTTGTCCCACTTGAATAAATTTATGAAGTTTAGGACAAAATCCTAAAATGCTGCATTGTCAGTAGCTGCATCTTTCATTTAACCTGTTAATTAATTTTTCATTAATTGAAAAACAGTCTCTAATGTGTCAGTATATAGTTAAAGATGCCTACGTAATCTCCACAAATTTATTTTGTCCATTAAGCAGTGCTAAAATACTGCTTATTCCACTTACAATTATATTAAACAGAGAAAAGCACCAAAATCTTATGTTTATATAGCTGTACATCAGTTCCTGGTTTGATTCCAGCTGGGGACCTTTCCTATATGTGATACCCCACCCTCTCCCTGTCCTTCTTTTCTGTCTATTTCTAAACTGTCACAATAATGACAAAAGGAAGTCCAAATTCGAAGCAGTATGTTGGATGTTCCGACATTAAGTCTCTAATATGGGTCAAGCTCTAAAAATACTTCATCCTACATTTTCCTCAGTGGTGCCCCATTCATTTTTATGAAAGTTATTCACCCAGCGCGTAGACTAAATAAGCTTATAGAGCATGCGTCCTTCTCCAGCCAAGGGCATATAGAGGCTTACTTTGGATGAGCTGGTCGAGCTGGCTGCTCCTTTTTTAATGATCGTAAATGGGAAAAAGTCCTTTTTGGCGAGAGTGCATGACTTGATATTGCCATCGAGTTTGACCATTATGCCAAAATTGCCTCACAGCCCAAATGACTAATTGATTTATTGGCTAATTGTTTCATAAATAATATAAACTAAAAGTGATATACACCGCAAAATGATTTATGTGAGACCAGAAAGCTAGATAGAAGATAAAGCCCTCTGTTTATACTGTTTATGCTGCCTTCCTGGATGCATTTATCTGGATTTAATAACTATCACCTTAATCTCCGTATTTGCAGGGGATTTGGATTTAATCCCAGTTAGGAAATGATTATTGTGAAGTGTGAGATTAAACAGGTTAGCTAATTTTGTAAATGGGACCATGAGGTGAAATTATAAATCTTTCAAGCCCTGTCACAGGAGGGCATTTCCCCCGCCGCAATGAAACTCTCATCTCCCACTCCCACGGCCTCCCACTGACACACTGACACAATGCTTTTGACTCATCTCTGTTATGTGCATGCTTCATTCATCTTATCTTACCAAATCCCAGCGCTTTTGATCTGCATGTACGCGCACAAAGATGAGCGTCTGCTACTATTTCAGATTTCTCGTAAAACCATCTCTGCCCACAGGACAGCTGGGAAATAGTGGAGGGCCTGCGCGGAGGCTTTAGCAATGTCCTGGAGCCCCAGAAGCAGGAGGGCTACATGTTAAAGAGGAGAAAGTGGCCCATGAAGGGCTGGCATAAGGTAAAATCTAACACCTGCAGGGTCCTCAAATAACCCATGGTGCCTTACTCATCTCTCAGTGATAGACGACGTGATGTATTTTTAGACTTACTTGACAACTGAACGTCATCTTCATTTCCCGGCTTTACTACAGAATCTGCTGACATGACTCATTTGTCTTTTAAACTAATTGAATGAGCTTATTCGGTAGATGATTTCACCAGTAGACAAGTCACACATGACCTGGGTCAGTGCCTGTTCATGCTCTGTCTAAAAGCTTTCACTGGGATGATGCTGTCTGGGTATCTTGGTGCTCCTTCACAGATGCATTAGCTGATGGCCTGTTGGTTAATAGAACTGTATACATTTAGTATTGACTTGCAGTCAGAGCTTTCCAAGTCTATGTGCTTTCAACAGTCTGATCCCGGTTATGCTCAGTAAGAGCACCAAGGATCACATTTACGAAGAGAGAGTGCTGGAGAAAAATTGCAACAAAGTGTGAGAGGGAGAATAATAGAGGCAGACGAGAGCCTGAGATGACAAACATCTTACCGCAGAGACATTAACATCATAGATTAACAAGAGGCTCGCGTGATCACGGAGTGTACATGCTGTCATGTTTGTTCCCAGCCCACTGTCCCTTTTTTTCCCCTACAGAGATACTTTTTCCTGGACAAGGGCATCCTGAAGTATGGCAAGTGCAGTGCTGATGTGAGTATAAAAGCCTGCTGGCTGTATACTATGTGGCCTAGTCAGTTATAAAATATTATAAAGGACGTGTCTTTGCCAGAATGATATATCTTTGCTTCGGTCCTTATTCTGTCCCTATCTCGTTTTCATTGATAGGAACCGCACAGTGCATTTTACCTACCAATCCCACATAATTATATATCAGCCATGCAGAGGCTCTACTTGGCCACGGCGGCTGAGCCACTAAAAGGATTATTATTGCTGCTTTAAACAAACTGCTTTTTTAAAAAACTCAACAGTGTCCTGTAGAATTTATATTACAGTCTAATACCCGATAACATTGTTTGTTGACTTGCAGATCGAGAAAGGGAAGTTACATGGCTGCATTGACGTGGGTCTCTCTGTCATGGCCATTAAGAAGAAAGCCAAGTGCATCGATCTTGATGCGGAGGAAAACATCTATCACCTGAAGGTAAAGCACAAGGCTAGCCATCCCCAACAGACCGCTAGGAAGTGAGGTGAAAACATGGATTACTCGGATTATTCCCTTCCCAGATGCTAACATTAAAATGACTTTTAAATGACCTCATGCGTTGCGGACGCGTGCGAGGGAGAATTATAGTACCTGTGTGTGTTTTTCCACCTCCACGCCTCCTCCCTTGTGTGGATTTCTGATTGTGGTATCTGCTCCGCAGATTAAGTCACAGGAGCTGTTTGATGAATGGGTGTCCAAGCTGCGTCACCATCGGCTCTATCGGCAAAATGAGATCGCCATGTACCCTAACGAGAAGTCCTTCCACTACCCGCACTACCCCTCCCCCAACTCCCCAAGCGTGGCTGAGAGCGCCTCGATCAGAAAGGTATACCTGTGCACTACGCAGCATGCTGTTAATAACATTAATGTAGAAACTCATTATGTACTTTCTGCTGTGAATATGCTCATGAATATCATGAATATCATGCACCAAAGCCCCCACCCCACCCACCCCAGCTGTAGAAATTTATCAAGAAAGCAGATTATTATTGGACTGACCTTTGTTTGTTATTGCAGTGCATGTCTATACGAAGGCAGTCCACAGTGCATTCTCCAGCAGCCTTCCCTTTTAGTTGCAACAGCCAGGCCAAAGTAGCAGCCTGGCTCCAGTCATCTGATGACATGGACAAGTGCTCCAAAGGTGAGACCACAAACCTGGCGTGATCTGTGGAGTTTCTCGACACACCGGTAGCACCGTGTGTACTTCTCACTTCTTGTGTCGACGTTATATGATTTCATGTGTCTTACCTCCTGTCCCCTAAGTTATAAGCAATAAAATGTTAAATTTGCACCTGTATTTAAGCTATAATATGCGCTCTTTTATGCATATCTGAATTTTTTATGTTAGGTGCTTAACACCTTTTATATTGACCACGTTCTTAGAAAATAAAAAAGAATAAGAATGAATAAACATAAACCCACGCCGCTTCTAAATTGGAGAATTATTCAGTGTTCGCTATTCAGAGCCTCCTACTACCTAGTAAAGCTGCCAGTGACAGTGACTCTTTGGAGAGTCCGGCTTTTTTATTCGTACATTTGTAGACTTGTCGAACTTACAAATACTTGTGTTACTTCCAATAAATCTGTCTGCCTGTTGTCTTATCCGCAAGTAAGCCCGGCATGGCTGGCGTCGTGTTGTTGTTTATAAAGAAAGATAGCTGCTGATAACTGAAACTGTTTGTCTCAGTTTTCATTCATCAGGATTTCAATGATGTACCCATTCAGTATTTCCTCCAGCCATTAAGTGAGAAGTGATCATTTTCTAAACCAGAAAGCCCCCAAAAAAGTGCCCTCTTGGTTCCCCTATGATGGATAAAACAAGATAAAGTGCCCTCTACGGTGGCCCAATCAGCAAGAAAACACACTAAAGTGCTCTCTGGGGTGTTCTTCCAGATCCACATTGGTTACCCTACATGCTGGAAGATTGGTTGGTCTCTGTGTGCCTCTAAATAGTTAAATAGTTAATAGTTTCCTCTGTGTTTTTATTACAGGGTTATAGTAGTAGTACAATACATATTTTCTTCCAAACAGGGGAGATAACAAAATTTGAATTTTGAATAAAGAAAGCACTTACAAGCGCTCATCTTTCATTTTCACACAAAGGTGCACTACACGGTATACAGTCATTGCAGGAGAAACGCGGCCTAGAGCAGAATGACTTTTTCTGAGATCTTCAAATACAATGAAAACTAAATCAGAAGCACAGACCTGCAGATTTATCAGATCTGAGTATCACTAATGCCTGAAATCAGCCTTTACCTCATTACGAAATAAGTACATACGGAAAGGCCGTGAAGTGTTTTTTTGTATGCATGTGTACATGTATGTAAGAAAAATATATTAAAAGGTATCCTGTCATATTTAAATGTAAATCCTGTTCTTAAACACTGTCCAAACCAGGGCTTAGGAGGGAGAATGCCCTACAAGAACTATATAATTTCATTAAGGAAGTTTCCTTCCCAACCTGCGTGTTACGTGAGCGTATTTGCTGATAGTAAAGTGAGTGAATGACTTATATGCTCTGTTGGTCCACCTGAGCTGTTTGGTCCTTTGTCCCTCTGAACATCAGAGTCTTGGATTGTACAACTTGATACGTTCTTCTCCTTGACTCGCCGTCTCCTCTTTCTGAGACGGGCAGAGTTGGGAGCTGCGGTTGCGTTACTGTGTGAAGTCTTTTAGGCCTGGTTAGCACAGCTTTGTCTTCCTGCTGCCACTTGAAGGAATGCAGAAACAGAGCCTCATATTATGGCAGGAGGAGCAAACTTTTAAGCGTTTCTTAAGCCTTATGGAGCTGATTTGAACGAAGGATATTGTAACCGTAGTTCTGTCAGTGCCTTTGCCATCCGGGAGTCCCTGGAGTCACGGACTGAATGGATGGTAGGTTTGGTTCTGCGAGTCCTTTTTTTGGTACAGAAGGAGCGGTCAGTGTCATTGTTTTTTTACTCTCTTCAGACTTTTCGACCTTATCTCAGCGTGGGTCTTTTTCCTTCTCTAAACAGATTTGTCTGTCTGTGAGGCCTACCTGCTGGAGCTCAACCACCTGCTTCAGAGTATGGAAGTCCTCCACCGTACCTATTCTGCTCCATCTATCCAAGCGCTGCAGGTCAGCACTTCATTTCTGATTCCTTCTACTTTAGCATGCAGAACAGGTTTGTTCAAAATGTTTGTCATTCAACATGAAGACTGAGAAAAGAAATGAATTTAATCACATCCAAAATATCCGATGACTCAGAATTTTATGCCAAGTAACTTGTCTCGTTTCATCTTTTATCATTTCTCTCCATTAATATTCTCTGTTGGCCTCAAGTCATTTCCTACTTATTATGGAATATATTGGATCCTCACGGAAAGGGGTGAAAACATTTCCTGTGTAAAGGAAAACTACTCTCTGTCTTGACCATCTTAATGTCCACTAGGCATCTACATTTGACAGCCCGAAAAAGGAAAAGAGACTCCCGCGGAAGTGGCGCAGTAAAAACTACAACAAAGATGTCAAAACAACCCTTCAGGTAATGAACGTGATAATGTGGTGATCATCTTTTTTTAGGTACGTTTCCCTCCAAGCTCTACTCCTTCTGCTTCACTTTAGGTACCCAGCTGCATCTCCTCCGGCTCAATCCGCCTCCACGCCTCTAACCCCAACCTCTCCACTGCTGCGCTTGGCATCGACAAAATCGATCCTGAATCCCTGGATTCCCCTTTTGACGTGGCCAAGCTGCAGGAGGACTTCTGCCGTGTCGCCACTAACCGTGAGCTGAATATTATGAGTTAACGTTTTCTAAACTACAACCCTTGGAAAATAGGTACCTTAATTTAGTTTTCTGCCGTCCCTCATTGAAATGTATGTTTTTTTTAACCTGATGGCATCATAAATCAATTTTTTTTCTGTAAATTAGGTTCAAAGTTGCCGAAGGGAACAGCTGTCAATTTTGCAGCCATTCAAATCGATAAATTCATGCACGTTCAAAATGACGCGGCTAAGGATGTGTGACAGGCTTAATCTAATACAGCGATGCATTAATTTCGCCAGCGCCTTCAGTAATGGTGCTTTTCAAGGACTAATTATTGAACGCATGCTCTTGCATGGTGAACGAATGTCATAAAACAAAGACGGCAGCTTGCTGAGCAATCCGAGATAATCAAAATGTCATACTTCGTTCCGTTTTATTAGTAGCACGGCGTGAAAGACTGTCACTGGATGCACCGTGACCGGATCTGCATTGCTCTGTAATTAACAGAGTTAAAGTGCCCCACTTCTTCTCTTGCTGCCGCAGTGCATACGACCATGAAGTCGGCCCTGAGCTCACTGACAACCGAGAGAGAGCGATTAAAACAATGTCTGGATCACGACACGTGTCCCCCTACCTCACCGCAGGTTGTTGGTTTGAAGAACGCTCTGGCCACGGTACGTGAAGCAGCACACACACACACACACACACACACACACACTCAGCATGTTATCAGACAGTAGAAGTAGGTTAGACAATCCACTCTCTTTTAGACTTTCACCTCTCAGATGTCGTGTCCTCCCACACCACTTGTCAGTCGTGACACACTGACGAGCCTCTTAGAGGGGATTATTGTACTAGTTGCCGGTGTGATGTCTGCCCACCTGAACTGTGTTGAACACTCATGCTTCCTGCGGCTGCTACTTCTCACCCAGAGGCTTTTTCTGTGTTTCGCGTTCTGCTTAAACACCTTGACTTTCCCGCTGACTTCTTTTGACACATTAGAACAGATTAGACTTTCTGCGCGCTCTACACCGACACATTTCTTTGATTTAAAGTGCCCTGCTGGGTGTTAGCTTTTCTTCCTGATTACTCAGCTTCTACCTACTCTACCTCACATAGAGTCAGTAATGGGTGAGTAATACAGTCTCGACTCTTGTGGATTCCCGTCTGATGTCTGCGGTAAGAGAACATATCATCTCTATAGATTTTCAATTTAAATTTCTGAGACCGTTTAGTCGAGGGATAATGAAATTAGGGCTAGCCTTTATTCGATTCAAGGCACTGTTGGTTGGGTGTGTCCGATAAAGTGTGTTTACACTGGTTGTTTTTCCAGGCTTTAGCCCAGAACTCTGAGCTGAGAGAGCGCCTGAGCAAGATTCACACCGAGTCCCACATCGTAGAGCCCACACTAATAAATCTCACTGCCCCTGTGCAGGTGGGTGCAGGAATGCAGTGACTCTACTCCCTCCCTCCCCTACACCATCATGATGATTATTATTATCTCCCTCTTTTTATTTCCATCCCACCCAGTCTCCAGTTTGCCACAGAATGAATGAGCTGTCCTTTCCTTCTCATCCGGATTCAACAAATGTTGCTCTCCTCTCACCCCCTCGCTCGACTCACTTTGTTTTATACAAGACAAGCGCTATAAAAACTGAATGTAATTTTTCTTCGCTGCGCACTCATCTCAAATAAGTTTCCATTCTTTGCTGTGATAAGGTGTTTTCCCCTCACGTCTCGCTATCGCGCGGCTCAGGGGGAAGACTTCTAATTACCTGACACATTATAGTCTCATAAAGGAACCTCTCTGCTCACATAATCAGATTTTCTGACCGGAGAGTGTGAGCTGATCTGCTTAATCTTATCCCTGGACATTTGTTGAACACACAGTGTAGAACAAATGTGCCTCCTTTGGGATTAACTCCGGGCTAATTAATCAGCTTCAGCGGCAACAAAGGATAGGAGGGACGTGCTCACTTCAGTGTGTGGTTCTGTGGGAAATACTGCATGTTTGCAACTGGCTTTGAGTTGTCTCCAGGAGAATGACATGACTGCAACAAGTCTGTTTTCAAAGCGCATCTTGTTTTGTGTCAACTTGTCAGACAGACTTTGCAATGTCGCACAAGCGTGCGCGTGCACACTTGTTGCACACTTGCACTTCTGACTGGCTTTGGTTAATACCGTAATATATTGTTATACAGTCTGTAAAATAGGTTTAAATGACACAGTATATTCTAAATATATTGTGAGATTGATCTACACCTGTGGCAGAATCTTTCCTGTACACACATTTTTTGTTTGTTAAACACATTGAACATGATCCTGTGCATTTAAAAGCATAATTGTATTGTAGTATAGTGGAATGCTTTTTAAAATTGTACACATTTATTTCCTCCTAATCAATAACATTCATATTATAACACCATATTATATTACAGGATGACTGTCTTTCAGTATATTACCACATTTTGTGTGTTGTGATTGTCTCATTATCCTCAAATTGTGATTTGTATTGTATTCGGAATTGCACTGTAATTGCCAGCACTCCTGGCTGCGATGATGTCGCCTTCTTCCTGTTCTTAATTATAGCTGTGTGAACACTGTGTCTCCTAGAAACAGGACTCTGTTGATGAGTCCCGTCCCCTCGTACACCAAGTGTCCAATGAGAGCAGAGCTTCAATCACAGAGTCTTTGTCTGAGTTCTTTGATGCACAGGAGGTACTGCTGTCTGCTAGTTCCTCTGAAAATGAGGTAAGTGTGAAAGTTAGACATTGTATCTGAATCATTCTGTCTGCAGAGTGTGACAATTCGGTGCAGCCTAACACGCCTCCTAACAAGTCTCGAAGCTCCGCTTTTATGAAGCATGTCATGAAACAAGTCTGCCCTCTGCTCTTCTTTCGGTGTTCATGCAGCGCGTCTGATCAAATAGCAGCTGGAGCGGAAACAATATGAAAATTAGAAAGTTAATTACTTTAATCTAAAAATATGCAAAGTGCAAATTTGCCACCAGATCCTTCGGGAGCATTCATCTCCAACATATTAGATCTTCTCCTGACGTGACAGGATTTTGAAAGAGAGTCCTCTCTCTGCGGGTGGTATGAAAAAAGGAATCTTTTATCTATTAGGTGAAGTTGTTGATGTTTTATTTTATTTTTAGGCATCAGAAGATGACTCATACATCAGTGACATTAGTGACAACATTTCCATGGACAACTTCAGCAACGAGACAGAGAGTGAGAGACCAAACTCAGGTAAACAATGGGACAAAGAGCTACGGCGTGGGGAATAAAAATGCAATATTTGCCTCCGTGCAATTTTAGAATTCACCAAATTTCCATATTTGTTGCCTTCTCAGTTGACCTCTTCCACCATGTGTTCCTAGGCTCTGTGGAAGAAGGCACTGTGCTTTGTCAGCGTAGATCCTGCCTGCCCTCGCCCAGCCCCAACAACAGCACCGTCAGCCTGTGGAACATCCTCAGGAACAACATCGGCAAAGACCTATCCAAAGTGACGATGCCCGTTCAACTTAATGAGCCGCTCAACACTCTGCAGAGACTGTGCGAGGAGCTGGAGTACAGCGAGCTGCTAGACAGGGCTGCTAACACGCAGGACCCTTTTGAACGTATGGTGAGATGGCGAATTTAGAGTTTGCAGTTGGAGTGGGTGGGCAGAGAAATTTTTTTGTCGCACATATCACGTCCATTTTAAGTAGTTAATTCGTCTCCTGTGTCCATGAGTTCATGAGTTCATGCTGCTTGTAGAAGTTAAATGAGAAAAGTGTATTTTAGGGGTTTCCATAAAGAAATTAGAAAATGATTGGCTTAGTTCTCACTTTATTAGTGGAATAATTACACATTTTGGGAAATACGTTTATTCAGTTTCTCGCCGAGAGTTAAATGAGAAGATTGCTGCCATAAGTATAAAGCTGGGCCGAGGACATGATTGTCTCATTTTAACATGATGACTGGGAACAGCTCTTTCTCCAAAGTGAACAAGAATCTGCCTGCCAGCACCTCTAAAGCTGACTAATTAACATGCTCCTGTTTGTTTAATTCATACGCAAACAGATTTCTGAAAGACAGGATAAAACCAGGTCACCCGATTTCCTCTGTTTGCTTCTGGCTGCCACTTTATATTTAGCACAAAGACGTGAGAGTGGTATCAATCTTATCTTGTAACTCTCTGCAAGAAAGCAAATTAGCATATTGCCCAACACTTGCAAGCTCTCCTTTAACCGCAGTGTCAGAAGCTAGAGTGTAGGAGCCAGAAATTACCCAGTGCTTGATGCAGGGACTCTAGCAGCCTGCTGGCAGAAGTATTATCCAGTGTTAGCACTTGTGCCAGCCCTGCTTATTACACTTCATGTGGGAGAAACCCAAATCTCCGTCTATAGATTTCCAGCAGGAAGATGGCATGATTCTGCCTCTTTCAATATTCCACATTCACTGAGTTCAGAGTGATGGAGTGTAAATGGTTGAAATGCGTTCAGGTGTAGGTGTAGAGATACAGCCTCTGGATTTACACGGGCCAAATGCGCAATGTAGAGTATATTGTGTGAAATGAAAGCAGCTGAAGCAGGTGACAGCTCCATTCTGCGGCCTCCCATTATGACGTGGAAGTAATTATCAGTGCTCTTTTGGCTCAGTGCAACTGTTGGAGTATTCAGCCAGTTATTCTGCTCATTACAGGGAAATGGAGAGGAAACTGGAGGTGCTGAGAATGAGAATGGGATTTGAGACACATTATGAACCAATGATCTTGTGATAAACTGTCCAGGTTTAAGGATTTAAGTCCCACTTATGCTTTTTGATCCACCTCAGTTGAGGTGACTCAGTATTGTGCTTTCTTTGTGTAGGTGTACATAGCCACGTTCGTTGTATCGGGCTATGCGTCCAGCTACTACAGAACCGGGGGAAAGCCTTTCAACCCTGTCCTGGGAGAGACATACGAATGTGACCGGCCAGATAAAGGCTTGCGATTTGTTGCAGAGCAAGTATGTATAAATCCCGAATCCTGTGCTATAAAATATTCACAATATTCTATTAATAACACACTGAAATCATTAATTGAATCAATTCACTAACCCAGCTGTTTGTATCATCAGGTCAGCCATCACCCCCCGATCTCAGCTTGCCATGCAGAGTCTAAAAACTTCATCTTCTGGCAAGGTAGTAGAATACAGAAAGTAGTATAATCAATTGTCAGCAGCTCTAAACATTATAGTGGCTTGTTGACCAACATGAATTTTAAGTGTGTATAATTTGCTTTTTCTTCTGATTGATTTTGTAGACGTGAGGTGTAAGAACAAGTTCTGGGGGAAGTCGATGGAGATTGTTCCCATCGGTACCACTAATGTAACTCTGCCAGGGTGAGGACACGTGATCTGAACTCTGGACTGTATAAACCAATGGTCGTGTCAGTTGTGAAGGCGTATCGACAGGTGACAAGTTAAAAGGAACGTGTCACATCGCTTTTTTTCTAGATCTGGAGACCACTACGAGTGGAACAAGGTGACGTCCTGCATCCACAACATTCTCAGTGGACAACGCTGGATTGAACACTATGGCGAGATCACTATCAGAAACTCCAGAAGTGATGTTTGTCAGTGCAAGATCACTTTTGTCAAGGTGAGGCATGTCGGAATATCCAGTAGCAGTACGCACAAGGCACTCGAGGCTGAAGTATGCTTCTCTGTTAGGTGCTGCAAGGCAAGACATGGACATGACAAAGTCTATATGCAGTCCAAGTCTTGAGCTGATTTACATTTAACCGTGTGATTTGACCTTTGACTGTCACATTTTCATAACACTAGATAGATTTGTGATGCGGGGACAGCAGACCAATAAAAGTAACATTTGTTTTAAACGTGCATCGCTTTTTGACCCACTACATAGCCACAAAACTATAGTGTTAAGATGCGAGAGAACCTCACATCAGCGTACCACTTCTTGTATTTGTATTTCCAATATTAGTGATACATTAGTCACAATATTTAAGTATATTCTACGCATTGTAGCGCTCTTTTTATTTTACCATATGCTTGTGTTGGAAGTTATTCCTCTGCTAGCCCCATGAGGTTTGACCAAAATATACGCCCAAGCAGAAAAAACAGCATTTTCCATATATGAAAGTCACCCACAGACTAAATACTGTATGCTTCCACTAGTCCATAAACCTTCTCCACAGACGGTGCTCTTCACCCGCATGCCAGCAAGAACCCCTTGGATGTTTTCGATGTTTGATGTATGGATGCCTCCACCGAGAGGAGAAGGTTAATTGCTTTAGTGTGTGCCCATTTGAAAGACCTCCTGAAGCTGTGCAGGATATCAAGTCAAGACATGTCAGAAGTCATTAGGCGTCCATGTCCCTCATTAAACTCATCAGCCGAGCAACACGCGCGCAGCAGCCAGGATTCAGGCTGTTTACACAACAGCAACATCTGCTGACTGCAAGAGGACATTATCGTGATCGCTGTGAGTCAGGGGAGATATGCATTGTTTAACTCTTATGTTCTTTTCCGACTCTTTCCACAGGCTAAATACTGGAACTCAAGTGTAAATGAGGTGCAGGGAACCATCACGGATAACAAAGGGAAGGTTGTCCACAAACTCTTTGGAAAGTGGCACGAAGCAGTTTTCTGTGGAGACCCGCCCTCAGCCACATGCGTCTGGAGAGCAAGTATGACAAGTTTCTCTCATGAGAATGAACCGAAAGCCTTTTTACAGCACAACGCATATCTCATCGATACAGTGTCTGATGCGGCGGATGTTGTTTGTGTATAATGTAGGTGCAATGCCAGTAGACCATGAGCAGTACTATGGATTCACCAAATTTGCTATTGAACTGAATGAGCTGGACCCATCCCTGAAACTGCTGCTACCACCCACAGACACCAGACTACGTGTGGACCAAAGGTAAGAGACAAATACAAAAAATGTGTTGTGTATTAATAAAATTGAATCTGAATAGCTTAAATGTCCTGTTGGGTTAACAGATTTAAAGAAACCTGATTAAAACTGTTTTTCTGCAAGAGAATCATTATAGACATTGTGTATAAAAAACTGATCTTTATAAATGAGAATCTAAGCATCTTTTATAATATTTATAGCATCATAGATGTTATTAATCTTGTCCTCTTGACCTGCAAGAGGAAATGCATCAAAGTAATTTTCGTGCAAATTTTGAAAAAGATTTCAAAGTCTGTGAAGTCTGCTGCCACAAGGCACCGCAGACAGAAGGAGCACTTTGCCATCAATGTGAAAAATTACACTGCCTCTCCTCCTTTAATATTTTGAGTAATTTGTTTTTCTATGTATCCATAATTAGGTCATCTCACTGTAATGATGCAAAATAAACACGAGTAATGACACGAGCGATGATTAAATTTGAATATCGAAGGAAAATGTTTTACGACGTTTGCATAATGAATGCGCCTGTGTCTCGCCGGCAGACTGCTGGAGGAGGGGAACCTGGAGGCTGCGGAGGAGCAGAAACAGAGGATTGAGGAGATGCAGAGAGACAGGCGGAGAGTCCTGGAGGAGAATAACGTAACGCATCAACCTAAATTCTTCAGGTAGCCTAAATATCCAGATTTATCACCAAGAAAGTTATTTGAAAGTGAGCTTGACTTTGCTCTGAAGTTTCAACACTCAACTATCTTTCACAGAAGCTATTCAGTACTGTATTTTTTTTCCCTGCCTCCACAGGAAGTCAAAGGATGATACCTGGGTGAGCAACAACACATACTGGGAGCTGAGGAAGGACTTCACCCACGTAGATTTTCCAGCGCTGTGGTGACCCCTGCACTGCAGATCACACACATTTCTGACCCGCACAGCCTCTACTGTGATCCAGGCTGGTTCTGGTGACGTCTGTACCCCAGTCTTACCATTCACACTCAGTACCGGTCTTCTTTATTGCAGTTCATCAAAGTTATTGCCTTAATAGCAAGTGCTTATATAAGTTGTGTAAACATGTTTATGCAAACATATAATGAGAATGTTGATACATTTTGGCAAATTTTGCCCATATTTTCACCTGATATGTTACACTGTCTCACTTAAACTGAGAAAAGGAAAACTACTTGGTATCAAGGATGACAAATCCTTATCATAACTCCTGTGTACACTAGCTTAAAATGAACAACTGGTCACTTTAGTCGGCGTCTTATCATGGACATTCTCTACCTCTGAGATAAACTAGCCTTGATATGTCATTGATTAAGTGTACACATCAGATATTTATTCTGCACCTGCCTGATGCCTTACTCGTTGTACTCATACTGTTTAATTTATTGTTGTCGCATCTCAGAGATCTTTAAAAAAAATAATAAAATATGTAGGAAGTCCTTCCTCAACATTTTCTGTATCCGTACAGTAATTACATGCTTTTTGCTATGACTGTGTAAATGATTATGAAACTATGAGCAACAGTAGCAGATATCAGATCCAGCCATTTTTCACTCTCTATCCGTTGCACCATTGTCGACCTGGGCCCTGGGCTTTGGGACCAAAAGTGTCCAGAATTATGCTCAATGAGCTCAAATAAAATCTCTGATGCTTTCTTTTTGTGGAGTCGTTTGTGACTGTTTGTTTAAAACACTGGAATCAACAGCTGTGAACTGGACCTTTATCATAAATCCCCCTTGAAGTCAGTGTAAAGTAAGAATAAATATGTGTTCTGAGTTTGTCGGACCAAAGAAGAAGAAGTGCTCCAGGAAGTTCTGAAAAGTACATGACTAACTTTGAAACACTGAGTGAGATTAATTAATCTCTGTCTCTCTGCTAGAGGTGCAGGGGTATGGTCAGGGTGGCCTCAGCGTGTCATCAAGCCGCCCTTTAGGACGGCCCAAAAAAACCCTGAAAACTGGTGAAAAACTGTTTTAACCTGTAACTCCACGTTTCAGTAATATATAGTTTTTTCATGTGCTTTCAGCATCTATTTTCTAACATATTTAATGTATTTCTAAAGAAATCTCAGACTTGCCTTTACATGGACTTTACCCTGTGGGCAGATGACTCAGTCATAACTCTTGGTTAAATGTATCAACTGCAAACGTGAAAACAACTGAATCATCAGTTTTCAACGTCACGTGTCCACAAAGGAGGAAGTCCATTTCTTCTTCTTGCTGTCATCATATTGTGTGCAGCAGAAATGCCATGTGGAAGTGTACTGTTATTTATTAATTTAACATGTCATCTGTGGTACTTTGGGAACATTATCACCTTGAATGAGCCTTGTTTGTTATACAACTATTATTAATTAATTATCTGATGTAACAGCCGTCTGAAGAGAGTCTCTATAACATTATAGATCCACCACTGCATTTACTATGGGGCGTGGAACAAGGATGAGGATCACTCAATAAATTATATTGGCTTTGCTCAGGCCTGCAGGTTTTGGGCTCCTCCCACGTGGTGAGTTTCACGTGTTGGCCTCACATAGTGTTGGCACTTTGGCATAAATATCATGTGCAGCTCACAATGTTTTTATTATGGCTGTGTCACACAGTTGGGTGAACTGTTTACTGTCTTAAGTCACTCTGAGAAAACATTAAATGGCCCTCAACTGTGCTGTGGTGTAAGTTGCTGTGTACTTCTGACCTCTAGTCCTTACATCTGTGTTCTGCTTTACTACAGCCAAAGTCCAATTATGATATACTGATTATGGAGCCCTGGAACAAGTAGAGGTTATCAGACCAGTCAGAAGTATAAATAATAACAAATGAAGTAACATGATGAAACATGATACATTTATAAAAACATATTTGACTATTGGTAGAGAGTCTGCGATCTTTATAACAAATCAACTTCCAGCAAAAGTTGGCACGCTGTGTAAAATGTGAACAGAAACAAAATGCGATGAGGAAAATATGAAACCCTATAGGCTATTTAATCAAAAATAGAACAAAGACAGCTTATCAAATGTTGAAACTGAGAAATCTTATTATTTAAAACTAGATGCCCATCTGATGCCAGCAAAGTCTTTCAGGAGGACAGTAGGAAGGGGAAGCTTGAAGCTCATCCCCAGAGAGAAGACGCAGGAAAAGACACGGGGGTCTCCGAAATCAGAGAATATGTGTACACAATGAAATATGTAAAGTGAGACTGGCGAGTGAGTGTTTCTGACTGATCGGTACCAGCCACTAGATGGCAACAAATAGCCATCAATGGTGCACACAGAGGCGGTAGACGTCGTGCTGTTAGCGCCACAAACACAGCAGCACCCTGACTCATCTGAACGGAACGGAGCCTTAACTAGTACCAATGGCAACACCTGTGTTCACCTGCTATTATGTCTGCTGTGAAAAAGCTGCTTTTGTTTTAAACCAATGAGATATTTAGGACAGATAGTGCTAGGACTAAGACTATAAAATGGATAAACATAAAATTATTATTATTATTATTATTATTATTATTATTATTATAGATGTGTTCTGACAGTGTCTTAAACGCACCACACCTTCCTGAGAGAGGAGGCGGAGCGTCAGTGCGTCTTTTGTCCACAACAGAAAGCGGTGCATTGCACAGCACAGATATCTGGAGGATCTGAGCTCTAAAAGTCTGCTCGCAAAGAAAGTTTCCTGTCTGGTTCGTCGTTTTATTTTGGTAAGCGGTAAGTAACATTTGCACTGACTTTGGTTTACGTTGCTTTTTGCTCTGCGAGCTTCTCATCCCGATGACAGCAACTTAAGATTGATGAGCTGGCTGATGCTTGTAACATGTAGCTAAGTTTTCAATAGGAAGGAATGGGCGCAGTGTTTTGTTTTTTTTGCTCGATATGTTTTACAGTTTGCAAACTTCAATAAAGTGTCTGAGTGAACAGTAGTCATGACACGAGCAGACAGGAAGTGCTGGTGGAAGGAGTGTTGAATCCTTGTTTTTGCTCGGTGTCTAGCCCGAGGAGGAGCCCGCACAGACTGAGCCTTTGTCTTTGTCAACCCTCCTTCTCCTCATTCCTCACAGGAGATGTTTGCCACAGCCACCAGGAACTTTGTGGAGGAGGTGGATGACCGAGGTCAGCTGATCCCGGTGTCCAGCCTGAATGACACTATAGCTCTGCTGACAGTGGTGGTGAAGCGCAAGAGATTCTGGCCCTGGCAGAAGCCCAAGTACATCCCCACTGATTTTAACCTCAATGATATACTAACAGGAGACACACCTATAACGCCAGGTAAACATCAAAACCTTATACACTAGTATAGCACCTGTTCTTAATCTTATTTAGTTATCTTCAGTGTATTAATGAGTTGTGCTAATTCATCATTTCAAGATCACAGAAAGCCTAAATGTTTCACTGCCTGAACAGAAAATAGGGAAGGGAAGAAAGCCTGGAAATAACTCGTGAATGTGAGAATTTATGTGATGTGATGTTGTTGTGATGGGAAGAATCTGCTCTATGGAGAAAGGTTCTTATATTCTGGTCTTGCCCATCACTAACTCGCAGGAGATTCATAGAACTTTACGACAAAGTATTGCGGGTAGACATTTCATTTAAAAAAGAAAAAACTTAAAAAACTTATTTGAGCGGCCTGCCCTCAGAAAATGTTACATCACAGGTTGGATATTTGTTTCTAAGTGCAACAGGCAGAGAAGCCATTACTAGAATGTGGCGAAAGGCAGACATCCCGCCCGGTCAATGATTGACATCATTTATGACATACTCAGAATGGAAAGGATTTTTATGTATTTTTCAGTATTATAAAGGCACACCCAACACCCACTTTCTGTTCAATAAGTTTGGTTTACTATTTTTATATTTATTTATCTAATGTAATTAAGTCTTGTATGTTTATTTACTCTGCCCGCAGGTGTCACAGAGGCAGACTTCATCACATATAATGGGAAGTTTGGGGGCAAGATTCAGGGAAATGTGGGAGCAAATTTTTCCCAGTCCACTGTGAGCCTGGAGGGTAAAGACTCGTCCACACTCCAGTCGTCCTTTGGCAGTTTGAAGAAAGAGGAAGTGGATGTGCAGAAGCTGCTGCGAGACTCCAAAGACAGGTAAGTTCCCCACCTGTCCCCACTGATGGAGTTTGTTTAAAGAGAGTTAAAATGAAAGAAGAACACTGAGTATCACCTCACATTCAGTCCGTTTAAAGATTTGCAAACAGTACAAATGATCTTTGTCCACCTATAAAGCTGCACACAAAACATAACTTGGTTGAATATTAACACTCATGGGAAGATTGCTTGTTTTTTTAAGGAAGAAAAGCATAATAACTCTAAAATTCAACTTACTTTCTACTTTAAACTTCATATTTATATATAACACAATTTCATATAACAAGTATTGTGTGAATTCAATGTCCCAGGGTCTTGGACATGTCCCATAGTCTGGTCCAGCAGACAAAAGAGAAACACAGACAGTCGTTCGGGATTGTGAAGGAGCGCATTGTGAACACTCAGCCCTGTTCGGTCATAGAGGAGGTGCAGAAGGGAGGACAGTGTGGAGGAGGACTGAGCCTCTGCGGGCCTAAGATCTCAAAGGTACAGTATCAGGACTGATACACACATTCATTATGATGAAATGTAAGTTTAATGTAGCGTGAGGGTTGGCATGAACCCCCTGTTACGAACGAACATGACATAACAACAGTTATTAGTGATGAAATGATTTCCCTATTTGTTGTGTACACCTTCATTCAGTGTTGTTTAGTATTTCCTCCTCGGTTTGCGGTTTCCCAGAATGAGTTTTAGGTCTCTATGCAACTGTGTGTATACAGTAACCGTAGGGAGCAAAGCAATATCGTGTTTAGCCAAGAAGAAGTGAAATTTGTGCCAACTGTTGGTGGAAAATTAGATTCCCCTTCCGCTTCTGTAGTTCCTCTTTGAGTTAGCATCAGTTGCTATAAAATAAAAAAGTGTGGTGAGAAGCATTTGCTCTTTCATTCAGAAATACTGGGCACAGCTCAGACAGGTGAAGGGGTTTTTTTCCCTATTGTAGTCACATGGGAGATCATATTGACATTATTTTGGTATACACATCCTTTGGAATCTGATAAATCA
This sequence comes from Nibea coibor, assembly GCA_023373845.1. Classification (NCBI taxonomy): domain Eukaryota; kingdom Metazoa; phylum Chordata; class Actinopteri; family Sciaenidae; genus Nibea; species Nibea coibor. Next base: position 13,890,854 of record CM041726.1, read on the forward strand.
ACAAATGCATCACTGACAACTATTATTTATCCAATAAACAGGGTATTTTCTGCTAAAACACATATTTTGTTGGTAGTTGTGTTTGGTCTCACTTGTCTGGGCCATTTTCTGCAGTTTTCGCTGAAGGAGAACGCGAGCTTGAGTAAAGACAGTGACATTACCATGGAGATTCCCATCCACACTACCCTCGCCTACGCCCTTCTAGAGCTAGAAATCAAACACAATGGACACTTTGGTGAGAAATCATCCACTACATTCCTGGAAGAAGAGAGCAATTGATTAAAACCCTTGACAGTGTTTACATTTCATATCTGGGCATTTAAAATGTAACGTGTTGTATTTTTCACAGAGCTGTGTCTGATGTCCGACACCTCTGGAGGTTTTGAAGTAGATGGCCATGCTGGGAAAATGCTGTTCAGTGTCTCAGGATCTCCTGCACATGCCTCTGAAAATAGCCACCTTAGACTAGGTAAATTACTGTTTACTCCTCAGCGTTAAAATAGTCACCATAGATGGTTGTTGCAGTTGATGACGTGTTCAGAAATGTTCATTTCAAGTCACAAAGAGCTTCTGGAGATTGTAAGCCCAGTGTTGTTTCTTTAAACCAAGAGACCATGTAGTTAGACCTGATTCAGTGTTAGCTTGACCTATGTGTTTTTGGAGGTGAACAATGTGTCTATTTTATATTGTGTGTTTTTTTCCCCCCACATTTGTAGAGCTGGAGCAACTGAAGCATCATTTCCAGCTGCTTTCTGCTCTTCCTGTGACCACAAAGTCCTCTTTGTTCCAGCATTTCACAAAGGTTATAGAGGACAGAGGAGCTGTCACTTCGCTTCAGAGTGTCGTAAGTGGGACAGAAACACAGACACACCGTCATAATGAGGACTTAACGTCATCGACTTCTGTTATGTTGACTTTTAAATCTGAGTGTCTTCCTCCGTCTCAGCTGGACCAGATGTGCCTGGATAAGACCCCTGCCCTGGGCAATGTTACGACAACAGAGTCTCACAAACAGAACATCCAAGCCATTCTGGACCTTTTGGAGCAGTCCGGTCAGGTCGAGTCAGTGCTCACAGCCCTTCACCTCATTGCCAGCGCTATGGATGGTGAGAAAGCTGTGCTCTGTGCAGCCTTTGTTACTTAAGTGAAGTACTGCTTGAAGTCTACAATTTAAGGTCAGAAGGAGAAGCATGAAGAATGTCCTGAAAACCTAATTTCCGCAAGTTTTCATCCTGTATCTGGATCTTTGTCTTTCAGAGATGACAAACGATTGCCTTGCTGTCTTGGGGATGTGCTGCAGCCTCCCAGCTTTACAGACTCTGGAGCTGCTGGTGAGTAAAGTCATTTTTCACAAAGATGAATGCAACACAACGACACATTACGTGAGGTTTTTGTTTTTCCAGATTATGCATTACGCTACCTTTTTATGTTTATTACACCTGTTCCAGGTGGAGTGTGTATCAGGGAAAGGAGAGATGCCTCTGAGCAGCGCAGGCCTGACAGAAGACATCTATGAAAAGGCCGAACATCTGTTTGCCTCCTCTAACGTGTCCCTGAAAAGAGACGGAGACTCGGTAAAGACAGAAATAAACCACCAGCTGGGGAACCTTCCTCTGATCTTGTGTATTGCTGTTAGAGGTCTCGCCTCATTGGCCCACTGTGTTTGAACACTACCTGAGATTGTCATTCTCACCGGATGCCTGTGGGACAGAATAGGGGCACCTATTCGCAGTATTAAATTTGGGTTTTGGAGATAAATGTATCAGTTTGGTGAAATTACACGACACCGCAAGCTACTGTAGCGTTCAAACAAATGGTGGATGTTCTGAATAATAATGTAGGACACATGAAAACAGCCCTTAATCTTCCCCTCTCTTTGCCTTGCTGTTGAATCACTGGACATCTCATTAAGATCCTCTACATCCTTTAAAAGATGTATTCATAACTGTTAAATATTTTTTAGTACTGTAATGCGGATGATATGGATCGGGACATTGGCAGTCATTTTTTATAACTTCCATTCATAAAATACGTGTTTGGGTTGATTTTCCTTGTTTAGCTTGGTGCACACGGGAACAGCTCAGAATGAAATGAAATGTAGTTAGAGGACGTGCTGATGACTTTCACAAATGCCAACCTGTTTTTTTTCTTTTTTTGAATCATACTTTACAGACTTGCAGGTCTTGCTGAACTCAGGGTTGGTTTGTGAAACTGTGTTTTGTGTATATGCACTGAAGATGCCTCAATATCCACCAGAAACACTGCAATAGCTAAAGGGGACCACACAGTGTTATGAATCAGTGTTTTTTTACTCTTGTTAGTGTAGCAGGGTGCCCACTAAAGCACTATAGCATTTTACTGTTGGCAATCGACGATTGTCAGTCAGATCATCACAAATGTTGACTATCAGTTAGTTTAGGTTTTGGTTTGTGCGGTGCAGACGAGGCGTTTTGAAGATTTGAAGCATCTGATTTTAGGTTACACAGCCTTAAACCAATCAAAACTGTGGATTTTTACTGACAGAAAAAATACACCTTTTGGTCACAAGACCGTGTGCACAATCTTTAATGTAGAACTTTACTAGAAGTTACATGTCAGCATCAATATATACACTAATTTGACGATAATACTCATGAAGGAAAGGGGTTCAGTGACAGGCCCTGGTTCTCACATTTGCTTTAAACTGAGGCGCTCACTATCTGAAAGAAGCATCATTTTATTGTCTTTTAGTGCAATTACATTTTCATTTTACATTTTCATTCTTTGTGGCTTTGTATTGTGTGGAATAACTTTTGACCTCATTTTATTTTCCTCTGTTAAATATTGCTATATTAAATATTTACTAGTTTTGAATATTGGCACATGTATCAATAACGTTGTCCTCCTAAGAGCTTATTCTCTGAAGCCGTTTTTAATGTTTCAACTACAAACCTCACTCTGAACTACTTGAGCATATCTGTTTATGAATATTTAATCTTTTCATGCAGTTTGATTGCACGCATCTTTGAGTTTTAATCTGCCTTTAATTGTGGAGAATTATTTCAGGCCTTAAATTGGGAGTCTGTCAAGGAACAAAGTTAATAATAATAATGCCAATTGTTTAAACTTGCTAGCTTTTATCTGTATATTTTTTGTATGTTTCTCTATTTTGCAAAATTAAAAACAGATGACTTTAGACTGTTCTCTTCTCTCTTCCAGTTTGCTAATGTCTGTAAATTGATTTTGGCAGAAGAAGAAAGCAAAGCAGACGTGGTTCATTAGAAAACACCTGTTATTTATTTGACATCTGAAAATACATATTTTCTGAAATCTTGTAAAATATACCTTTTTTTAAGTCAATATGAACTTTATTTAAAACAGTTAAGTTTTAGTAATATCACATCAAAAGGGATGGTTCACTGAGATGCAGTACCCTGATCAAGAGTCCTGTGGAAAGTTTTTTTTTTTTTTCCTCCCAAACAAACACAAACACAGCACCGTATCAACCGATCGAACAGTCAGAGACACTCACATGATCCAAACGTCTGACAAACAATCAACAGAATTAATGTAATCTGTTGTGCTTGTGTGAAAGAGAAAGAACGGGTAAACACTGTAGTATTACTTTTCCTTCTTTACAACATCAAACAGTGACTGGCATGACATTTCCCATTTCTGAGGTGGAACTGCAAAGGTACCAGGGAATAAATGAAGCCCTGACGTGGGAAAAGGTCTCAAAAATATGACACTATTCTACATGAATGAGTTTGAAAATTTGCACAGTAGCGACGAAATGAGATGAATTACTAGAGGCATATGCACTGTAAACTGTGACACTGAGGTATCTTTCTTTTCGATGAGCAAGCCCTCCTCTTTTTTTTTTCTTTTTGCAAAATAAATACACTATCTTACATACAGATGTAAAATTAAAACAGGACATGACAAAAACCGCATTTGCTTTTAAAACATACTGACACGCGGGCCAGTATTTTCTTCCGATCCACATGAATAGAAAGTATCGTTTAAAAAAAACAGTTTCACCAATAAATAAGTACACTTCCTGTGTGTTGTGAGTTGCATAGTGTGCTAGAAAGAATTCTGGCAATTCAGATCAAGGTGACTCAGCTTTGTGATGCAGTTTTTGTGCGAGACCCAAATTCACACAGGGCTGGTGTCCGACACTTTCTCCTCGTGTGGAGTACAGTGTTGAGTCCTCCTTCCTTTCATGTGTCCCCTTTCATCCCAGGCCCAGGAGCTCAGACAGCACGTTTGTCCAGTAGGAGGGTGAAACATCAGTAGACCCAGCTGACTGGGACCCACTGCGGCTCTATGAATAATCGCTCTACTACCTCCTGCAGCTTGTCGAAGGCCTTGTCCAGATTGTCATTGACAATAGTCAGGTCGAAGTAATGGCTGTAAGCCCGGCGGATCCTGGCGCTCTCGTCCACAGTCTTCTTCAAATCGTTCTCCTGTTGCAGAGAGAGAGGTTCGGCACATTAGGATGATGAGGAATAAAAGCCTCGTCATCATTTTTAAAGTGTTTAGGAACTGTTAATCCTCTCAAAACATACCGTGAGTAGCTTGGTCGTAAGTCCAGCATCGATCACAGCTTTGTGCATAGCTCTTAGTGTGTCCAGTTCAGGAGCAGCGATGAACACCACAAATGGCATAAACTCAGCAGTCTTCAACACTTTCAGGGCCTGAAGAGAAAATATTAGTCACAACCAAAACTTTAGGGAAAAAAAAAAAAATCTCCACACTGAGAGCCTGCGACTAACCTGAGGGTTGACATCCAGGATGCAGGTACGGCCTGCACCCACCACTTCATGGATAGAGTCGATCTTGGTGCCATAAAGGTTGCCGTCATACTCGCCGTGTTCCAGGTAGCGGCTCTCCTTGATGTCCTTCTCCATCGCTTCCCGCTTCACAAAGCAGTAGTTCTGGCCGTCCCTCTCTTCTTCCCGGGGAGGGCGTGACGTGACTGGAGGTAAAAGGTGAGGAAATGTGTTACTGGAAGGACAACTTGCAACGACCTCAGGCGTCTGTTTCATACACTCACAGGGCACAGTGGTTCCGTATCGCAGAGGGTTCATTACAATAAGTCTGTTCTTCAGGCTCCGCCTCCCGACTCCCTGGGCTCCAATCAGAACCAGCGTTTTCCTCTGAAACGGCGGCATCTTGGCTACTTCTTCGTAGATCTGCAGCTCATAACGGTCAAATTCTGTTCAAGGCAACACACAGGCTGGGTGAGAATCACATTGTCATCAGTTGCTCTTAATTTAGAGAACCCCTGCACATGCAGTGGCGATACTCACCTGCATTCTTCGAAGTGAGGTACATCATTTTTTTCTTCTTTTTCTTCCCAGTTTGAGTTCCGCAGAGCATCCCTGAGACAAATTGGTAAAAAAAAAAACAAAAAAAAACCTGTCATCTTGTGGCAGTGCTAAAGACAAGAGTGTCCTGACTATCACAATTAAAGGAGCAGCATGGTGAGAGCTGATTTGTACTGACCTGTACCAGAAGTATCACTGTCTCTTCTTACAAAAGCTTTCCTCTTCTCCTCCAAGAACTGACTGGGGATGAGCCCTGCGGCTCCACCAACAACTTTGCATGCCTACGTGGAAATCGGAGTAGTTGAGAGACGCTGAGAGATGATTGAGTTATACAGTTCGTCTTACAGCTTTCAACAGTCACGTTTTCCACCCCACATCTAGCTCTGCTCGCAGCAGCGCTGCCCTTCACCACGGCTGAGCAAAACGTGCTTACTCACCTGCCACCAGTTGGGGTCCTCCTTGTTAACCACATGGAGAATGTCTCCCTTGGAAAATGCCAAGCCTGCCTCTTTACAGGGGATCAAGTTGTCTGTGGCCGGATTATAGTTGAAGTGTGGCTTCAGATAAACCTACAATTAAAGAGTGTGAACAAGGTATTAGGCAGTAAAATTATACAGCTTATGCAACAGGATTGCAATAATACCTTATATCCCCTTTTTAAATTCTGTAATTAGAATTATTCATAATGTGAATAAAACTATTTGTTCATCGTGGCTTATAAATCCTTGAACAAATGTTCAACAGCTCTTAATATAAATGTTACACAACTGTAATGAGTTAATGTCCATCATCGCATTCATAATTCAGTTACATTTCAAGCTTAATATTGCCTTTCACGGCTGCTGCCGCTATCTGTGTTTGCGCTGTGCTTTCTTTCTGCGTCAGGTTTGATTGTCTGCTCTGTACTTTGTAGGCCGACTACAACCATGAAGTCAGGAAAGTTTTTCACCAAACACAATGAAGTGGTCAAAATAAAGTTGCTGACAGATTCATCATGTGTCTCCCAGTGGCTTTTTACCAAGTTAAAACTCTTAACCACAACTGTAACCTAACCCGCACATAACCAAACACTATTAGATTATGTGAACTTTCCCGGCACAAAGGTCAGTGTCTGACATAGCCCTAAATACTGCTGCACCGTGTCAGCTGCTGTGTGTGTCTGTTACTGTAAAAAGAAGTGTGTGTGGAGTGGGGTGGTGGTGGTGGCGGGGGGTGATCCAATGAATAGAGTAGTGTACGTCCCAGATAGTGTGTGGAGTGTTATTAATAGAAGCTCCCTAGGCTCAATTTTCAGAAGTCTGGCATTTTGAGATCACCCAGGTCAGGCAGCTCTCACCCAATCCCTGACAGGTACAGCCTCGTGTACACCTGGACACACACGTCAACACATCCTGTATTCTGACACACTGGTGTGTCCGTTGCCAGTGTGAGAGGGTTATTTTCGTACCGCGCAGGAGAAAAAGCTTCAAATGCAGCCTCCTCTTTCCTCACCTGTGGGGGTGCCGGTGTGTTTTTGTAGCTGGGCAACACCTTGAGCGTGATGCTCCCACTGCAGTCCCTCAACAGCTCCTGGAGTTCATGGGGGTTGCTGCCGACCTCGCGACCGTTCACCTCGCGGATTATGTCCCCTGTGTGCAGCATGCCCTGCCTGTCAATCGAGCTGCCGTGCAGGATACGTGCGATCACCATCTCGCCACGCTCCACGCGGAACGTCACACCCTGAAAGAGAGGAAGAGTCATTTAGTACTGTCCATCTGCACATCATAAATTACACAGGAGGCCTATGGTTGGCTTTGGTTGATGTGAAAGAAACAAGTCACGTCGAGTTGCTTTGAAAAACTGAGTCACTCTGTTCTAACAGATCGGGTCAGTAAAACAGAACAAGTGTAAAACGTTTAACAGCTTAACAGGAGTGTCACACGTTTCCTCTGTGGAGCTGTGGTTGATATAAATGGCTGGCTTACTTACCAGTGGTTCTCCAGCTTTCTTCTGGATGCCAATCATCCTGACAGCATCAGCTGGCAGGAGTGAACCCGTCACCGTGGCATCGCTGTTCACTGCGGCATGGGGCATTTCATAGCACTTTGCGGCCACTTTGTCATGAGCCTCTATCAAAGACTGAGGCAGAAAAAAAGAGGAAGGAGAGAGAGAAATACAGACAAGACTAAGACAAGCTCTCCAAGATCTCTTTAAATACATTTCAAACACCTTTTTCTAGAAAAGACAAACACCAGTACTACGTGGTTCATCCACCCCGATATGAACAACTGACACTAGCACTGATATCTAACCATGAAAGGGTGAAAACATAAATTACTTTACAGTACACATTCCTTTATATAAAAAAAAAAGACACCTTTATGGGTGCATCAACAGATGACAAAGTGATATACAAAGAAGAGAAGTCAGCCTTGTTCTTACCCTAGCAGTCACAACATAGAGTTAGTATTGGTCAGAGACTATAAACTGCAAGATTCACTGAAACAGTGGGTGACACAGTATTCTCCCCCTGACTTTACCCACATAACTCAGGCTGCTATTGGCCCAAGGAAATACACCCCCACCCTCCCAAGTTGCAGCCTACAAGTGGTCGAGAATATACCGGGGCAACGCGGAAGCAGGGCTGCCTGACTTCCACAGCTGCCGACACTTCAGAGAATATTAGGAGCGGTTAGTGTAAAAACCTCTGACATCCATCCCCCGCACGAACAGAACACAAGCTGCGCCTATTAAACCCAGAGGCAATTGTGGACGGGAAGAATGAGGCCTAAGATACCTTAAAGTGAGGCTCCTGAAGGATTTTGGCAAGCTCAACAACGGCAGCATCTTTTTCTCGCAGGTTGTTGAGGGAATCCAAGATCTCTGTGACCAGCTGAACGTTATCATCCCGCACAGCTTGCAACTTCACTTCCTCAAGGCGCTCATGAGCCTGCACACACACAACAAACAAACTGGCATGTCATCTGACTGTTTACAGAGAGCCTGAAACAGAACACAGACAATAAAATGAAAATCAACTGTTTTATTTGTGCTAGTGTTGAAACATGTTGAAACACAAATCTTGATTTTGAAACAATCACACTGAAACGATACATTCACTGACTTTGTCCAGCATGTATCTGCCGTATCACAATAAGGATTCTTGGAAAACAACATCTTCTTGGTGCCTACTTCATGACACAACAGTGGGCATTCACAAATGTTTTTCTCCTTCCCAGCTATTCCCTTCATGTAAATCTTGTTCCCTTGCCCTCAGGCAGCTGTCGTCCCCTTGGCTCAAATTTATTCACTTCCGTCATTCCGGAAAGTGTTGGACAACTTGAATATGAAAAGCATTTCACAGCGAATTCCATCACCAGTTACACGGGGTGCAATGGTTTTGTTCTGGCAGATCCACAAGAAAAAGGTGGATAGACATGATGGAGCCCTGAAACTAGGGTCCACAAAAAGGATAACATATTCCTTCATGGTAAGTCTCAATATTGATACAGTACATTCTTAGGAACTCGGGGGAGGGCCTGTTTCACTATGTTGGTACTACTGAGAAGAGTTTAACACTCTGCTGTCTTAGTTTTATCACATGGCCAAATGAGATCATAGAATTAATCCTCAACTGATATGACACTAAATTGTTTCAGGTGCTGCCATTGTTGTGTCCAACTACTGTATGTCAAAAGACATCATTAAAATGCTAACTTGTGAAACATTAATGCATCCCTAATCGAACTTTGTGACACAAAGATGAAGTGGAGAACAAAAAGTAACATCTAAAGGAAAGAAGTGCTAGTGCTAGAAATGAGGACAAGAGCTCGCCTTTGTGACAGGTTTTCTATAGACATCATTCTATTCATAGACACAGTAGATGAACCCAATGACCTCAATCTGCGCTGGAGACTTTGCTCTGTTATGTAAGCCGTTTGTTCATCATGCTATCAACCTTTTTAAACTATGTGGAAAATTGATTTTACTCACTGACTTTAGAGTGAAAATGTACAAACTGCAGGAGGCATGCAGATCAGATGCTCTGCTAATGACGAGCACATTTATACCCGGCCAGGAGACATTTCCTGAGAGTAATTTAAACCCTGACACCGGAACAGTGGGCACACTGCAAGATTAGATAGCGTCATGGGGTAGCGCGTTACAAGATGCTGTTTATTCCCGGGTACATGTGCTTGTTCTAAAATTGTGTACATTTCAGGGACTGACAGAGATCGTCCCTCCAGCGCACAATAAAGGCTTGCCCATTTCATACTCGATTTAAATTTGTTGTTGAGCCCCGCACAGTCAGAAGAGCAAGTCATCAACTCGGACTTGGTGGTGACACGTGACACTTATTGCACCTACATTTCCTCTGGCTCACCGTGACATTTGGTCCTCCTCTCAACTATAGCTAGAGCTTGATGACCCACTAATGAGATTGCAATTTGTGTGCGTGTGTCTGTGTACATAGAGCAGTGATAGGGGCGAGTGTGTGTCTTACCTTAGCGAGGGAGCGGACGATGGGGCTCTCCATGATGCCTCGAAGGAAGATGAGATCAATATCTTTAGCTCCTGTGCCCGATGGCAGGTCCTTCAGGTTGTCCAGTACCTGCTGCATGGCTGAGGGAAAGAAAATACAAGTCATGGACTGAGCAAACAGAATGGCAAACACTCTCTTTACTTCTTCTTTTGAGCTTGCAAATGACCATTTTGTGATTGCAGGCAGATATTTTGGTGCCAGCAACAATGAAAATAATTTAAATTCTCATCCAATGAAAAAAGAATAGACAACAAAACAATGTGACTATAATAAGGGGTTACGAGACAAGAATGGGCCGATTCAGAGAGAACATCCCTTATTTCCACTGCGGCAGCAGCAGCAACAACAAGCACAAAGACTCACAAAGAAATTGTTCTACTAACAGATCTGCCTTGTAGAGACAACACCACACAGCAAGAGGCTACAAAATCCAGACACATGCAGCTAGTAGTTTAGCTGTGACACAAAACACGGGTTTGTAAGGAGAATAAGCCTTGCCTTAATTTGCCTTTTTTCCCCTCCAGACAGAAAATAGAAGTAGACAGCAAACTGAGATCTGACAGGTCAATTCACAGAAACCAAAACATTTGGCTATTTTGCAAGTGCATCATGTGGTCTTGTTTCCCTATGTGAGGCAATTGTATTTCACAGAGGGACACAAGAAAGATCAGAGTCAAAACGCCCACACAACTATCTCTAGGCGGTGGGCTCAGTACCACTCGAATGGTAATGAAATGTCACATTTTGCACGCAGAACTGCAACAGTCCCAGTGCAAAACATGAGTTAGGACTTTGACAGCTTACCTGTGCCAGACTTTGCATTGGCCACAGTCATGTTTAATATCCCTCAGCTCAGGACGGTGAAACTCTCCTAACACGGTCAAAAGCCGCCCAACTGCCTGCTTACAGAAACCAGAGCAACCGGAGGGCTGGAGAAGGTAGGAAACCCACTCGAGTCAGTGTGCGGTGCGCTAAGATCATCATACCGTACAAAGAATGTCATGAAATAAACAAGCTGACATTTACTGACATGTTGCTGTTGAACAAGTGCAGACACGGGCTTGAAGCAAGGGGCACAAAATAGCACAGAAACTGTTTGTTTGTCCTGGTGGTTTATGTGCATATTAGCACAGAGGGCAAGGGGAATGACAAAGAGGGCCATTGAGTGACAAAAGATGGGTCTTGCAATCTTCTGGCTAAAGGTTGTGCCAGCCACACAGAGGCAGGCCCCTGGGGACTCTTGTGCAAACACGATATCCAAACACAGTGAGGCAAAACAGTCCTACCAGTGCCTTGTGGGTAACTTGACAAACAGAAGTATGGGCTTTTTGAGAATAGACAGCCCCATTTAACTCTAAACTGTGAGCTGTATAAATATCATAAAAGCAACATTGTAGTCCATGCGCCCAGTGTCAACAAAGAGGCAGATAATCATCAAAAACGAAACAAGAAACTCACCCACAAACTGTGTTCAAATCATCAGCGCGGCACTCCGACACGGAGCCCTACGTCTTCTACAAAACACTCATCTGGTACCTCTGGACTGAAGAGAGAGGGGAAAGCAGAAAAACATCTCGCATTATTTTTAGGATATGGTGAAAAAAAAAAAACTGCTCGGTGTTTGTAACGGCAGCTCCAGCAGGTGAGCGTGCTCCTCTCAACACCAACGTGCTCCAGACTCACACTCCTCCTGTTCATTCAGTAGTATTGTAACGCAGCCGTTATGATTGGTCAAGTCGGTCACATGACCAATGTCTGTTTAAGGAAACTCATTACTCCTACCAAGTCAGATTAAGCTCAGCCCGGAGTGAGACTGTGGAGTATTAATTGTGTTGTTGTGTGGTCCATAACACCAAATGACATGACAAAAAAAAGTCATATGGAAAGACTAAAATCCTGATGACGTTACATTTGTTGGGCACGGTACCAAGCAAACGCTTCTCCTCACGTCTGGAGGACAGATTTTGTAGGCCAGGTCATCGCTGCAGCACTGCAGTGCTTCATTGTGATGCCGTGTTGTCACACATTTTACCTTCAAAGAACTGTAGCTTCTGCAGCTCATAATCAGCATTGCAATAAAATGTTCAACATATTTCACAGAACTACAATGAGAAAGATCTTCAAGTTGTTGTCATTGTTTGTCCTTACTGTCCAGATAGTCTGTTTAGCATTATAGACAACATGTCTCATGAATAAATTATCTATCTATCCATAACAGAGCTGGATTAAAGATGATACATATAAACTACGCAAGGAAATTTGTGTTTGGCAGATTATTTCTTTGTTGTAACAATACTTGTTGGCAATAAATCTTATGTAAGTGGAAAGCCTGTTTGTTTAACTTTGAAATGATGCCACATTTTTAAAAGGAGCGTGCATTTATGTATGATATGGATGAGCAGCAGAGCCAAGTACGACGGTTGCGCCCATGAAAGATTTTGCCAAATTTCTCTGACAATGCCAAACATCCTTTCTTTGCTGTTGACTCTTGTTTGGTGGATTGGGATGATTGAAGTCTGAAGAAACAAGACGTACTGTATTGGCAATTTAACAAATTATTGATTTGACAAACAAGAGCCTCAGTGACCTGTAGAAAAACACACACAGCCACGGCATGGTGTGGGATTTATTGCCATGAAGCATCGTTAAAACAGAGAAATAATCTACCAAACATAAATGTCCTTGCTTTTTGTGCGTAGTTTATAGGCCAGCATTAGCTTATTGCAGATATATCAGCATGTGTGTGAGGGGAAACAGAAAAATGCAGTACAAAAATGCCAGTTGGAGCCCCGACTGCAGACACGCATTGACATGGGTGAAAGGAAAGGAGGCCTACTGTATAATCCCGTTATAAAACTATGTTAACCATGTGTCACCAGGCTTCAGCGTTTAAAGACACAGCAGAGTACCTTATAACGGCTGTTGTCACCCACTTTAAGCTTCTTGACAGTTCTCTTAAATTAGAAGCCACTCTTGGTGAATGGGGCCAAAGCGCTCACAGTGAAGTTACACCGCCTACGTCCGTTACTTATCAAACACGTGAGGAGCGGCCAGGGAAGTGGACGCTGGGTGCCCACGGTGGAAGTTAAGTTCCTAACTGGTGTCTCTAAAAATCACGAAAGAACACTCGAGTAACTTATCAGTGGAGTTAAACCAAAATTAACCCACAAGAAACGTCCTGTCGAGTTAAAAAAAACAAAACGTGGTCTAAGTTTGCTGTCAACTCCACGCGCACTGGGCACGTGTAACCACTTTCAGTGTGCGGTAACTAAAGCTAAAAAAGGATAGCTAGTCTTCGGTGGCTAATTAGCGGTAGTAAACTGTGTTTTTGGCGTTAACGTATTTATCAGGTGTCATTTGAAACGTGTTAAGCTACGAGTACGCGCTGTCAGCTCCGTGTCACCGTTAATTCCACCGGCGCCCGTCCCGTTTTAAGTTGGTGCTAGCCGCTGCTAGTTCGTGGCTCATCTGCATGCACGTTAGCAAAGCTAACGACTGCTAACAAACAGTTGCGTGTGCTCAAACGTGTGTTGCGTCTTTTAGACTGACAAACGCCATTATACACGTACACTAAAAACAGTAGAGTTAACCCAGCTAACGTCTCTTGTTAATGTTGTTTTGTTGTGCAGTAGTAGTTGAGGTATCGTTTGCAGTAAGTCCGGTCGTTAGCCAGCAGCTAACAGTAATATCATGCGGCTCAGACTAGCTAGCTAACGTTAGCCGGCGGAGCAGTGATAGCGGAGAAACTAGAGCGTCCCGTGATGAGACCGGTGCTCAAGTGTCTTATAAAAATGAATGAATGATACATTACCTAATTTGATCCGTGTCGTCCAGTCACGCTTTCATTCTTCCCTTCATTTCAGTGTCATTTCGCAGATCACTTGCTCAATAGTAACTTGTTAGTGTATCTCCACTGTGCTGCCTGCCTGCCTGCGCCCCTTCCCTCAGTTCCCCTTCCAGACACACAGTGCTATGCTAATGACATCCAATGCCTTTCAAGTTATATCTAACCCAGTGAAATCCCGCACAACCCAACCATGTAATTCACTCTGCCCTTGACCCTAAAGGAAATACCGATGTGTGGAAATGTGAAGTTATACTGCATTTCATGGCTTAATCAAGCATGAATGTGACAGCCCAGCATAACCATTAGGTCACCCTAAATTCAAGTATACCACAGTCCTTTGACCTCGCTCAGTTCTTCCAGCTACCAGGACTTGAAATGTGTAGCTGTGAAGTTGAAAAATGTGCCAGAGTAGGTAGAAAATAGAAAGCTGTACTGAATGTCTTCATTGTCAGAGAAGCAGAGGACCAGTAATAACATTCCCCTCTGGAAAAACATGCGTCATATCAATAGTTAATATTACATTCTGAGGATACACTTACCTTATGAGGAAGATATTGCTGTAGACCGTGCTTTCATTAATGGCACCTCAGATATACTATACTCACATCTGGTTGCACGTAATCTCATTTGCACCGCCCGTAAGCAGGTCAACTTGAAGGTCCAAGCACTATCCCATTCACCAAACCTCGTTATTCGACTTCACTGGAGCTTCTCTATAGAGAACCAGATTTGCCGGCATGCATATTTAAAAGGAGCCCGTAGGTTTGGGACATGTGTTATTACGGAGTTAAACAAATAGTCAGTGTTACGTGATTCCCTTTTGATGTATCCAGGTCACTTGATAGGATTAAACTGTTAATCTGTTTTCGGGCAGGGTTGCAGGTACATCTCAGCAGGCTTGATTTAACAAGCGAAATAACAGGACACTGGTGTGCTCAATTTACAGCTAATTTCTATTTTACACTCCCCCAAATGGAACACTGAATTAAAAGCAATTTATTTGCCCCAGTTCTCAAAATGTTTAGATGCTCCTGCACCAGTAGAGAGCACTGTTACTCCATCAGTGCGTGACACACATAAGCCATTGTTCAACATACACAGTCTAGATAGGCAGGCATTAAATGTGTTTTAGAAGTAGTGTCAACACTACAGACCAGAGTGTTTGCATTACTCAATGTTTATTTCACACAGCACAAATTCATTTCATGTCAGTAACAGAAGTGGCAGCAGCTTTGTGACAAATCCAGCCTGGATGTGATATAACAGCTCAGCAGCATCACCACAGTGGCAGCTCATCGTACCTGCAAACACGAGGAAGTTACAAATAAAGCAAAACGTTTCAGACAAACATTAAAACCTGTAAAAGATGTTCTCCTTTTCACATACATGAGGAAGTACATCAGAAACATATCTTTAAAATTAAATACCACCACTAACTACAGTCTTAAATATCAACATATCTTTGGTAACATTATCAGCTTTTAATTGGGTAAAATGGATTTAGATAACACAAATGAGTAAAATCAAAAAAGCGTTAGAAAATATACAAAAAGCAACATAGCACTTCAAGTTTGAAATCATTTACCTGACATAGTTTGATCCTGGAATACTCTCTGTGCTCTCTCTCATCAACACATCTGAAAATACTGTATCTGGGGTGTCTCTTTTTCCATACCTGCACATCACAAAGAGTCACAAGCAACATATCAATATACTTCATTGCACGTTTCACGATTTTCTGAACCTACAGTATTTTCTAGAAGTTCAAGAACTAACCTCTGTCTTGTAATGAGATTGATGTAGTGTCTTAGTGCAGAATAATACTTGGCAAGCTCCTCAGGTGGTGCGCCTTGGCGGGGACCGGCAGGCTTGGCTGGATATGCATTTATGCCAGAGTGAATACAAGCCAGCAGGCAGAGAGCCAGAATAGTCAGCGACATCACAGTGCTGGAGCGAATCCTGGATCACAGGGAAAATTAACAGTCAAAACGCATAATACAAAAAACAGCCAACAATGTCATGATGCCAAAATTCAGAAATAAGAGCTCCATATTGGATTGATAGTCCACCGTGAAATCTGCTGAATCCAACATTACTTGCAGACTTTCAGTCAGAAGTGTGCCTTTAGGTTAAAAGGTGAGAAATAAAAACTTTGCTTACATCATAATGTAGCACTTGAAAATACTGCCGTCGTCTGTTTTCTTGCTGTTCAAGCAGCTCTCGCCGGATTCCCAACATTGCCCGTGTTTTATAGAGTTTGTGTCAGATGGGGAGGGAGGGTGATTTCTCTCATTTTTAGGGTACTCCTGAGAAATATCTACTGCCTCATTAGTTTTGTAATTTCTGAATGTCTAGACATTGAGCTAGTCAATTAGATTATGACCAGTTAAATCTACAGCATCCACAGCATTAGATTCATTAAAATATTAAGTATTTGACTTGGCAGGTACCTGTTCTATATATATATATTTTAAATATAGATTTACTTTCTTAACTACATTACAAAGTTAATGCGTGCTTTGAGGATTTAATAAATCTTGAATTACATTAGAAATGAAGTTTGTGTTTTTCAACTCTTGCAGAAAACCTTGAGTTTAATTAAAACTCACACAGGCACACATAATTGATTCATATCAGTTTGTAATATACTTAATTTAAATGCCCTTGTTTCCAAGGTACATTAAGTCCACTAGGATGAAAAGAGTATGCTTGAGCACACCCTTTTAAAGAGAAACTTTAATTATTGTAGAGTATATATGTGGAGCGATGATGTTAAAGTACTGGCACAAGCGGAGACAAACCTTTATGAATTCAGAGAGTCCACTTAAGAGTCACAAGCAGCGAGACAAGTCTCAATAAAACTGATGATGTGTAGCTTCAAATGGCTTATGATGGTCTGTTGTTTTCGCATTAAGTTGAAATAAGTTAAGCTTCCCCAGGTGTTTGGAAAGATAACGTTTCGGTTTATAGAGAAACGCAGAAGGGGGTCTTCATCAAGAAACAAAAACAACCATTAATTTAATTATGCATAAATAATCTGGTTTATAATCCAACTGTTGGGAGTAACAGAAAGCACAGCTATAGTCATTTTTATTACATGATGATAAAAGTGGCCTCTTCTGTGGGGCTGTGGTATATATTAATAATACTAATATATACAAGTGAATCAGATGCTTAAGACTTGAAGGACAAACACGCTTCCAAAGTCTCAAACTTATTAACAAATGGTGTAGATGTAAGTCCATTGATACTCTTAGGATTGCTTCTCATGTCTACATGAATGCAAAACACTATAACTCCACTTTAAACACTACTGCTTGACACACAGTTGTCTTAAGGCAACGACTACACCATTCTGGCCAAACCAGCGAGCAAATTTCCAAATTACACCAAATCCTACAAGAAGGACAGTGAATCGTACAGACCCATACATTTTCAATTCCCCTCGATAGAAGGCACAAAAAGCTTTCAGAGCCTAAATGGTAAGATGACTTTAATGGCAATCATTTTCTTTGAAGAGCACTCTACTGAAATTTGACAGTAGATGGGTGCTGTTGTTTCCTATGACAGTCATATGACTACTCCACTCCAGAGTCTTTGCAGGAAAGGTACACACAATCGAAAAACTTCCACGGTACACACCAACCATCTAGATGTTTTTATGCCAAAACATTCAGCAAGAAAACATTTG
Source organism: Nibea coibor (assembly GCA_023373845.1). Lineage (NCBI taxonomy): Eukaryota > Metazoa > Chordata > Actinopteri > Sciaenidae > Nibea > Nibea coibor. The sequence continues at coordinate 13,908,226 of CM041726.1, forward strand.
AATACAACGATTTCAATAGACAGTACACAACAAAGAACGATTTTCTTCACTCCCAACATATCCTGTTGACAATATCTACAAATCTGTCAATTTCTTGAGAGATGAAATATTCTTTCCCTGTTCCGTCACAGCAGCGGTTTCCATGTTTGCAACAACAAAAACTAAAAGTATGTAATTGTATGTTATTATTATATACTGGTCATACATTCTTTAGTCACTTTTTTTTAATGAGAGCCATTCATCACCTTTCTTTCTGAAAATAATGGAGGTGCTGTATGGAGAGTTGTCAGCAATAAATGCCTGATTGAAATACAAATGAAGACCAGGTGGATAAAGCACAGAGAGTCCTTTAAGTGTCATGTCTGATACATTTAATGCGCTCTGGTAATACTCATAATGAACACCCTCCACTGAGAGAAGACATGGAAGAAGTGCCAACCCACCAGCAGACTGGTATCAAAGAACCGAAATACACACTTCTGCTACTTGTGTTTTACAATGCAAGTATAATACAGCAGGTTGAAGCTGAAAGTCTTGGTCAAGGATTGTAGAGTTAAATTATTTATATCCAGCCAATTGCCTACCAAGGGGTATAAATCCGCCACCAATTAAGCTGCTCCTCTCCGTGCAAAGTATGGTTGCCATGCACATACACGTGTGCAAATTAAGCATAATAAGCTTTATACTGTATGCTAGCACTTATAACATGATACTTATGCTACAATATACTGAAGTAAATTAACTGTGGAAAACAGAGACTGCTACAGCTGTTTTCAAAAGATGACTAATCTCCCTTTTATTCACAATAACTCCAGTATATTAACAGCATGGCCACTAATGACTACAGAACAGTGGGTACAAATGTCTGCACAGCTAATGGGCACATTAGCCACAACAGCAAGTTTGAAGTCAAACACAGAGCTAATCCTTTTCCTTTCACTCGTTTCAGTTTTCCCTCCAGAGTCATTTTGTGAATCCACTTGGAAGCAATAAGTTCAGCCTTGTTTGTGACACACAAGGTGCAAAATTCACCATTAGTCAAGTCAAGTTAGTCACCATTAATGTCTAAATAACATCCATAGTGTAGTTTGTAATAGTTATTTAACAGTCTGTAAGATCAACATAGTTGTAATTTAACTGGGTTTTAATGGGTGTAACTTATGTGAACCTGTTAAGATTCACAATTCATTCATTTTCAGAGCACATAACTACAAACAACACAACCACAAGATATGAAAACAGTCAAAGTCCTACAAGGCTCCGTGTAGGCATCTCCTGCTTCATTAGATTTTTACATTTAGCTAATGTTCTGATTCAGCATGACTTACAAGTCAATGGAGCAGAGTGGTCACTTGCTAGGATGTTATGAGGGTATTGTCTATGTGTGTGTGTGAAACTGTGTTTGGTCCTACCTCGAGGCTCTGGTACAAAAAAAAGCAGTTATCTGCAGCTTAAGAAACTGAACTTTCCAAATCTTCAAATGATAACTTCTCAGTATATTCCATCGTAATGTCATGACAGAAACTTCAGACCACAGTAATGTAAAATCTGAAAATGTTCACACGCCTCTTTCATAATGCAGTCAGGACATGTTTTAGAATTGACAGCAGAATACAGCATGGTATCCGAGATGGTTGGTTGTTTTCCTGCACAAGACTGCACAAGCTCTTCGAGTTGTGCTGGCCAGTCTACGTGTGTGTTTACCAGTTCACTGAGCAATCAAAAGCACACGGAAGCACAGCGAATGCACGTCATGACTAATACTTTGGCTTACAACTCTTTTCTTGGAGCAATTTTGGTTTGTTTGGTTGAAAGCATCAGCTGGAATGGCTTGTTTTGGTGACCTCATGTAATAATTTCTTTGGAAAAATGTTCCTATAACTCACTCTTTGCAGACAACAAACTACTTGAATGGGAACCATGGGTGGAAGGTCAGAAAGTACATTGTAATGTGCTTCAGCACAACTTTGAAGTTCAAGCTTTCTTTTATATTTCTTTCTGAGACTTCATATCTCACACATACAACATTTTAGGTAAATGTATTCATTTATATTCATGTCAGTTCCATTAGCAAGAAAGAGAAAAGGACCATTCTTTGTACTTTTAGTTTAAGTAATTACACCCAATTTAATTCTTGAATATTGATTGCAAGAATTTTACTCTAATACTTCATTAATTCATCTTGTTCAGATATTTACTTTGCAGTAAGTATGCAAAATCCTTGTCACAATAAAATATTAGAGAATTATTCCAAGATATCTAGAATGATAATAAAATAATTTATTTTTAACCATCAGAATGTTAAAGCATACATATTTACTGCAGCAGACTCAAACATCATCCAAACATAAATGGTTATTTTACAAAATGCCATCTGATGCCCTCTAAAAAGGTCAACTATGAAGGCGTATACAGTTTATCAATATGATGTCCGTCTTATGGTTTCACTTTGTATCTTCAGCACTATATATGAAGTCCTCCGGTAGTGTCTCAACAGGGATGTTCTTCAGCTGCTCATCATAGATGCGGAGAGTCCAGAGTTTCTCCAGTTCATACAATTCTCTGGTCTCTGGTAGCATGAAATGAACGACCATATTCCCTGAAACGGAGAAAGAAGCAGGAAACTGAGCGCAACTTAAAACTCTACGGACAAACAGTCAGTCTACATTTACATGATATTAGAAAATATGATCTTTATGTTTTACATACCAAAGTCAATACACATCCAGTCGTCTGCATCCTTCCCTTCAAGCTTGACGTGCGATTCTCCCTCTTTCTTCATAAACTTGTACTAGAGGAAAAACATCCTTTGTGTTAGCTTTGAAAACAAACACAAGTCATACTTAACAATGAGAAAATGCAGGTTAGTTACCACTTTGATGGCATAAAGTGCCATTGCACGGAGGTGTCTCACTGATACGCCGCTGACAACAATGAAGTACTCGGTGTATTTGATATTCTCTGGCACTTTAATCACACAGATGTCCTCGGCATTTTCCTGACGCAGTAGAGACACGAGCACATCAAGAGAGAATGTCTCCGAGAATCCTGGAGAAAACACAAGTGCGGCTTTAACAGCATGTGCATGAAACAATATAATGAAACACAGAAATGCAGTTCACGTTCAATAATTAAAGCAATGCAGGGTGACTCATCCAGTCTGCATAACATCAGCGAACCCAGTTACAATTCCTAAATCAATTAATCACTTCTCTGCATCTGTTTTGTTAAATCGGTTGATAGTTTTAAACCAAATCTCTTTGGATTTTGGACTGAAGGTTGGAGATAAACTATTTGAAGGCATCACCTTGTGATTGAATTGTGATGGCTATAGACAGAAATGATTCATTGATTAATCTGGAATCAATAATAAAAACACTTGTTAGTCCAGAGAACATTTTGTTCACAAACAAAAAGATGTGAATTCACTTTAGTTGCTTGCTGCAAAACGCATATAAAGATAACTGGCAGATTCATCTTTGAATTATTTAATTTCGACTGTTAAATATCAGAAAATGATTGAAGATGTCCACCGGTTTTCAAAGCCACAAGAGCACGTATTTAAATATCTTGTTTTGTGCAAGCAAAGATCCAGTTATGGAAAAGAAAAGCATCAAATTCTCACACCGATCAATGTTTCAACTTATAATTTATCACAATGTAAGGAACGTGTGATCACATTCAACAATCTGCATGCATGACACAAATATGAAACAATCCTAAAATCAGACGCCATGTAGTCTGTCTATAGTACTTACTCTTACTGCCGTCAGCGTCCATCTCATGTGACTCCTCTTGAAACACTCCGGCGCTGCTCTTTGAATCACTGTCTTCATTGCACACGTCTGAATAAAGTCTGTTTGTGTCTAAGTGCCTGCTGTGCTGACATGAGGATACGGGAGGTGGAGGTGACCACGGCCTGTGGTAACAAGCTTTGGAGACGGAACAGACGCTTCTAGAAACACCAGTTTGTTGGAGTAAAACTCTGCTTTTAAAGACCGGTGTTACCAGCCTCTTACAGTGTCTGAGAATAAACATTACTTTGACTTTTTTGACATAGAAATACAACGATGCTACCCACGAGTGCGTTGAGGGCTAAAAACAGGAAGAGGTGCTCGTCCTTGACTTGTGATTGGTTCGTACGTCGTCGGTTTCAGGTCCAGTTATTCAAGTAGAGCTCCTCCTATAGGCCACAGAGTATATTGACCTCAGATCTCTGTTGATTTCTTAAACCTGTATGCCACAAAGCAGCATTATATACTCAGGACTTAATGAAACAAAACCTGAAACATTACTTTTAATTTTTTAATCTTTAATCTTCAATCATGCGTGTTTGAAACCTGATAATAATAAAAGGTCTCAGGACATTTCATTCAATCAAGTCATCGGGCAAAGCTTACTCATCCTGCTTTGTATATTGTCCCTCTGAGAAGCAGTTGTCTCAGCTCAATCTTAGTCTTATGAGACAACGAACTGACATCATGGCTGTAATGTTTCATGTGGTGTGATGTGTTATTGTTAATGGACACAGTCAAATTATGTAGCACGCAGATAAAAAGCAAGACACGCTGTATTAAAATGTATTCTTGACATTTATTTCTGTAGGAAAATGTTCAAAATTCCTACAAATACATTCTTTTACAAAATCAATGCATCTGCCGTAAACATGCTTTAATGTGTAAAATTATAAACATTGTAAAATTTTTCATAAATCCATAAATTCCTGAGATATAATCTCATTGGTCAGTAAACACAGTCATTAAAATTACAAATTCAAGTATGTAGTGAAAACATTGTAGTGCCCTTGTAGATCAGAGAAACGTACATTTTTGTATATTTGTATATTGTATATTTTCTTTCTGTCTGAAAGTGACGTTGTGTTTGTCCTCATTCTTCAGCACGGTCAGAGTCCAGCGTTACATTCAGTCTCAAACCCACAGGAATATGGTCCGTAAGGCCAGCCAGCTGAGTTATAAAAGTCATCTCTTCTATTTCCTGGAGGAGACAAAGAGAGCACATACATGGTTTTAAAGGATTCTTTATGCTTCTTGGTGTGAATAACTTGTGCTTTAAGACCTTCTCTATAGGATCTGACTGTTAGTCCATATGCAAATGTTTCCAGAATTATTCATCTTATCTAAAGGTAACTTCAAGGAGAAGGAGAAGACTGAGTAGAGTAAAGAGTAAAAATACACAGGGGCACATACTGTTTGGCAGTGCTTTGAAATGGAGCTTTCACGGTACAGGATGTAATCAATCCGTCGTCCGATCCACGGTTCCCCATTCTCAGGATAAACCAATGGGACGCCCTCTTCAGGAACAGGAGGGGAAATGTACTGCTTCCTCAGCTCCTCTCTCTCCAAAGTTCTGTACGGACAAAACAGAGTTGATCCTCAAAATCAGGTTCTGGTCACAGCACATCGTCACAAGCTTAAGAAAGAAGAACTGAGTGTACCTTTGTAGCTTTTCTGGGGTGTTAACGTCATCTTCGTACAACGTGGGCTGCTCCAGCAGAGTACCTAAATACCCAATAAAATGTCATCATCATTTTTCTCGTCTGTATGCGGTATTTACTGCACTCTAATAGTATAAAATTGTTCGTACCGATGACCCACGGCTTTTCTTGTCTAGGTCCTGCCCTGCAAGGATCTCTGTATTCCTCAAACAAACAGTGATTCTGCTCTAGGTTGTCATCTACACAAATATAAAAAAACATTCATCAATCCTAAAAAAAAAAAAAAAAAAAAAAAAAACAACTTTATGACTAGTATACTTTTGGAGAAAAAAATAATAAATTATATAGTAATAGAGCAAAAATGAATAAAAATAGGCATACCAGGTGAGCAGTTGTCAAAGTTGAAATCTCCACAGAGCACATCAAAAACAACGTCCTCGTCGGGCTGTTTATTAGCAGCTTGAAAATCGCCGGTCCACTTAGTGACCATGTTCAACTGCTCACAGCGAATTTCCCCTTCACCTGATGAAACAAAGTATAAACCAACTGTCGCAGACTTTGCTTCTCTTTGTTTTCTTAAAAGGAAAATGAGTTCATTAGAGCAGAACAGATAAAAATCTGAGATTTTGACTTGCCCTCTGGTGCATGAAGATGTGTGCAGTTAAAATAGCCAACCACTCTCTTCTGATTCTTATTCTGCCCGATTAGCACCTGAAAATTTCCAAAAACATCAACACATAATCTTTCCTCCGTGTTCATATTGTGCCAACAAAAGCCTGAGTAATTAATATGGATTCTGAAACACGAGTAGAACAATAGCCAAAACTGATAGCAGCTTCATAGATGATGTTACGCAAGCTACCTTAGCAGAAAGGAGGCCCTTGGCAGCAAGTGCATCTTCTCCACGGCTGTTGGGAAAGCAGCGGTACTGGGCCTCGAGCACAGGGAATCGGCTGGCTAGGAAGAGGCCGCTGTTGAAGAACTTGAAAGAGGAACAGCCACATGGCGGCTGGCAGGCGTACACACCAACGTCATACAGTATGTGTCCAAAAACGGGTCTTAGTAATTGGGTGAGCTTCTGTGCTGCTCTCTTATCAAACACCTCTTCTAGGCAGAGTATGTCCACGTTGGCTGGAAACAGTGATGACACTTCCCAGGGTACATTATCCTCCTGGCAAGGACCCTGGGAGAGCAAAATTCGGGGAGCGGTCCGGTGACCTGCTCGGCCATGCTGGTTGGAGTTCTGATTTGAATTTAAAACGGGAGTAGGTGACTCAATTGAAGGCTCTTCCGTGTCATCACAGGGCACACAAACTACATGACTATTGGAATTTGGGATTGAATTTTTCTCTTCAGCTGAGTCTGAATGGTGATCCTGTCTGTCAGTAGCCCCATATGTAGATGGGTGACCTGTCGGGAGTATGCTGTTGGAAGGGCTGAGAGTCCCACAGCTGCTGGGGGAGTCAACAAAGATGCGGATATGGGGTCGACACACACCCTGCACAATGCGCCGGCCAATGGCGGTCGCCCTGCGCTGGGTGTGCCCCAGGTTGTTGAAACGAGCCAAGCTGTCAGGCAGCAGACACAGGTTGGCTGTGGCAAATCCAAAGGATGCCTTTCCTACCAGCTCAAAGCCCTTGTGTGTCTCCATCTCTGGTGAGGACGGTGTCTCTCTGTGGTAGTTAAAGGGCCTTCGGCAGGCCTGAAGAGGTGCCCATAGCAGAAAGCCCAAGAAGGCAAAGGGCGCCGCAGCAAGAAAAAGAATGAAGAAGAAAATGGAGCCGAAGAAGACCTTGAGTGGGCGGAGGTAGCATTCCTGCTCCAGTTGCTGAGATCGCTCCAAGGTGGTGGTTTTGCACACAGAAATGAGGCGATCAAGAAACCAGAAGCAAGGCAGGATGAACGCCCATCCAACAGCATGTAAGCCTGCAACAAACCCATTAGGAAATGGAGATGCCCGCAAGGCCATGCCTCTGCCGCCTCTCTACACAACAGTCAGGATAAACAACATCAGGACTCCCTGTTCTAGCCTCATTCCTGTGCGAGTCTCCCCTCCATAGGCTCCGGTGACACTAAGAAAGGAGAAGAGAAAGATGTTGCAATAAACATTTATACAGCGGGTTCTCCGGAATGACCCGCTTTTCTTCTCACGTGCCCGTACATGCAGCTGTGGAAAACAATGAGCAACTGACATCTGTGCCGAGCTGAAGGCTACACAGCAATGCGGTCTGAGAAGGCAACGAGAAAAACATGGTGTAAACAGTCTGTAATCCAGCAGTTAAAACGTGCACAGTGTTGCAAACCGCTGGTCATGTGAAAAGCCTGCTTTCACGCCACACCTTTGTGTGCATTTACAGATTAAATATAAAGTCTTAATTAAATGGGTGTGTCAAAGTTGAAACCTAACACGTAATCCTAACACCAATACATTTTTATACAGAAATAACACCTGAAATATATCCCCAATGTATACATACATATATATTTTTTACTTTTTCCATTTTTTTTTCCATTATGTACTGACTTCCCCTTTAACTTTATTGCACTGCATTCAAAGAGCTCACTCCCATCGCAGACTTTGAGCTCTGACAGGTGGACAAAATAGACTGCCGTCCACAGAATACAGGCAGAAAGTACAAAACACGCCGATAATAGAAAAGACCCCATTCAAAGCAGGCTACGCCGGCTTCAGCAGCCGGGTAGTCTCCTGCTGGTGCGGGGATGTGAGCTTTCCGTGTGTCTGCTCCGTCACTTGATACAGGTAGGGTAGGTAGCAACCAGCGCAGGTACGCTAAGCTAACAGTTTCTTTCAAACAAATGACACAACTGCACTTTCAAATCTCGATAAACGTTTCGCGAATGGACGTATATCGTCGCTGTATCGCAGCAGCACCCGTATATTCAAGTCTCACATTTAACAGAAGCTTGTTAGGTCTCGGTTATCACAAACTAAAGCGGACACCTGTCCTGTTGCGCGGCTAGCTTTAAACAGCATGCTAACGTGGCAGCCCAGATGGTCTTACCTCAACACGAAAACCGGGACAGTCCGTGTGATGAAGCCATGCAGCGAGCGACCCACTAATGTATTTATTGTATCACATTTATTTACTATGCTGGCGCATGTTCTGATTTCTGTGTTGAAACACAGAACCGGTTCGGTAAAGTAGGTCCCCGATCATAAACCCACCCTTGTGTAAGCGGCTGGCATTATTAAGCCCCACCCCGTTGGTGTTGTCATGGTGTCGGGCTCGTCTGGCACGTGACCTTACCTGAGACGACCTCCAACTCTTTACATGTAGTTTAACTCCACAGTGTGTTTACTCCAACCAAGTGAGATCGGTTTAGATTGATAATAATCTGAATGAATCTGTGTTTCATCCAAATTAATCTGATGAAACACGTGTTGAAGACAACATCGATACAGAATATATACACTGTACTTGTTAATATACATGATTATTACACATATACATGTATGTATATAGTGTATATAACTTATTTTATTTTCTATATATATATTCTATATATTTTTATATATTTTTTATATATCTCAATTCTCTGTTATCTTATCAATAATATATGTATAATATATGTATGTAACAATACATGTATACATACATACATACATACATACATACATACATACATACATACATACATATATGTGCATATATGTATATGTATATAGATACACATACAGGCAATTTGTGGTAGCAAGCTATAGTCTTGCAAATCTAGACTCAGGTTTCTGCACAGTAAGTGAATGAGTAATAAAGATCAGTTCATCCGCTGATGCTATTAAATATTGCAGTGAGCGAACAGGAAGGATAACAAACTCCTGATGAAAGCTTTTAGTCCCTCAAGTGATATTACGCCGACCCCAAGCACATCACTTCACTTCTATTTCTCCACATGAAGGACCACAATCTCTCAGTCATTGCCTACATCCATTGCTCGGCATGAAAATGAAAAAAAAAGGTAATTTGCTTTGTTTAAAAGCTAGATCCATGACAAACTCATAATCCATGATGGTGGGGAATACAGTTCAGTATGTTTAACAGATTATTTCCTTCACAGAAAGGATACTGCCCCAAGATATGATGGAACATTGGTTGAAATAATAATAATAAAAAAAACCAACAAAAAACGTTTAGTTGTATCAGTGTCTTTAATAAATCTCGCTGTTCAGTTTCACCATGTATACAAAGTGCACTGTGTATGAATAAGCAAATACACAACAAGGGTATTTATTTATCCAGTTGTCTACTCTTTAGATACAATCGGGTCTACCAAAGAAGAAGAGGTTTCCTGTCAGTCTCTGCCATGTTGCAGAGGCAGGTGAGTATGAGGAGCAGGTCCTTGTGAAGTTTTCTTGGCGCTGTGGTCATTATCAGCTTCCCGAGAAATTCTGGATTATTGTAGTCCATTTCCTGTGCGCTGTTTTCACCAGGCCTCTCCTTCAGGATCCCGTATGTGTTGACAATAAATTCACTGAACTGAGGGTGAAGGGTTGTCTTATATCCAAACTTGTTCAACGTCTCCATGAGTTCAGCATACCTCTGGGAGAGATGAAGCCGATAACCTTCATCCACGTTCCCTGTCAGCGGGTGTTGGCTTACCTTCAAGAGAAGAAGGAAGACTTCATTCTGAGTCATATAAGTGGGGTGTTATAGTTAACACGTTTTTCTGAAATGGATTGATAATATGACAAGTTACAGTTGAAGCTTTGCCCTGGCTTTTATCTGTCCAGTGATAAATAAACATTAGATCTAACCTCTATGATCTTGTCTGGTATATTGAGCAGTGTGAAACCATAAAGCCTCTTGTGGCCCTGGAAGATGTGGGACAGGATCCTCCTGTCCAGTTGGTAGGCAACCTCTCCTAGCAGCCTGTCTGGAGCTGCGATGAAATGATTGAAGTAAATACGTATCTGCAGCATCGTCACTGCTCAAAGTAACTCTGCATGTCCAGACATCACTCACCTTTGACCTTCAGAGGAACATCAGCCTGGCAGCTTTGAAGCTCACTTGGGTCAGTGTGCATAGAGGTTTGAATGAAAGACCTAAAGTCGATGGGGGATGAGGTTCTGTGTTCATGTTTGAATCTGGTTTGCTGCATGTTTTCTCTGAATTGTTTCTCATTAAAGGTGTTTTGCCACAGACTGGATCCATTTCTTGCTGAAGGTGAGAACACTGGTAAAAACAAAGTGAAGACGTTGTCATTTATCAATCATGATAGGTAGAGTGGATATGGGAGACAGAGTAGGGCTGGAAAGATAAGGTTTGACTTAACTTGATATTTTTAAGACACAGGAAGTTTGCATACACTACTCACAAATAGGGATGTCGTTATCTCAAACAACAGTTGGTGGGTATACCACAACAAACAAATTTTAATGACTGCAACCTGCTGATGACACTGTAAGCTCTGAGTACATCCTATTTGAAGCCTCACACTGTCTAGGTACTGTTGATCGATTGTTAGGCGTCGTCTTGGTCTCATGATGTCAAAAGGTGAACAGCATGACGAAGACTACTGTTTAAATACAAACTGAATTGAACTGAATTTTTTAACCAAATTTCACTTTATATATGGAAACTGTACGTAAAAAAAAAAGTTTAGAAATTCTGCATGATAAACCAAGCTTGAGAAAGACTTATTAACATTAACAGTGGTTTAATTTGCAATAAATAAAAAGAAGAATCATTAATTTGTCTGTTATTTATAGAATTCTAAATTTAGTTTCAGAGATATACTCAGGAGATTAAGGTTATGATATACAACAAAAAGGGTATAGAAAGTGATGTTTCCGTTTATTGTAATTATTCCTAAAAGATAACTGAACACACTGAAATCAAGTACAAAAATTTCAAGATTTACTTTTATGTGTCAGAGTGTAATATAAAAAAAACATTTTTTGGAGTTGCAATACTAGGAGACAGCATGGATCTGTTATATGAATGTTTTTGTTTAAAAACTACAATGGTCTATACTTGTACATGCTTACATTATGCTGCATGTATAGGTACACAATGCAAATGTTAAAAACAAAAACCTCAGCTTTACAGTCAATTATATTATCTTTACCATTGCTATGACAACTCTGAACTACACCCTGGGTGCCATCTAGTGGCACTAGAAAAAAAAAAATCATTTAAAATACCTGTTGGATCCTTCAGAGTGTCATGACTGAAGCTCTGCATCTTGGCTTTCAGGTCTTGATTTTCCCTGACAACCCCCAGCATCGCCTTCAACTGATTGTTTTCCTGCCATAGCTGTTCACATTTAGACTGCAAGGCGACAACAGTTTCCTCCAGGTCCATTATAGGGCTCCCAGTTTCATAGCTGTGTCACAAACACCCCAAACTGTCTGGACACCCACAGAATTACAAATCAAATCACAACAAAGCAAAATTCCCTGGTGGGATTCTGTCAGAATTCTTTCACCTCAAACAAAAAGGACAGAGATCAGTTTTATAAAAGTTTTTTTTATATATATATATTTAAGCAGTAGGTTGTTCACCTTTGAAATGATATACTAGCTAATTCTAGGGCTTTTAGCCACATCCGTCTTCACCGCGATGTAGTTTGTTCAGTTGTCACAGTGACTGAGTCAGCAACGGCTAAGATTCCAAGCACTGCATTGTTTTGCCCTTCTCATTACTCCTAGTTTATAAGTCAGGCATTAAAGTTAAATCTCAATCCAGGAAATGAAAAACTCGTGGTCCGCTTACCAGCTTCTTCCCGAGGTTTAACTGCAACCGTTGAAGAAGCCGAGAATCCAGACGAGAAGTCCTAAACGTGCAGTGGATGAAATCACAACCACTACCACATAAACAGATTCATCTCCATGACAACTGATCAAACGGCAGCTGATGAAGAAGACTGAGGTGCAGTTGAAAGCCCTGCTAATTTGTCCAATATTTACACAGTTTAATCATTCTGTACTGCAAGATTTCTGAACCAAAATAACAGGTTTGTACATCAGAAAACTTATTCATGAACCCCCACAATACAACATAGATTATCTACTTATGTTAATCATAAAAATAACATTTACACTGGGTGTAGGAAAGAAAAAAAAATATCTTAACTAAGTGATTGGTGCACACTACAAGACACAAATAAAGATTATGTGAATCCACTTCTAGACATGAACTTAAAACAATTCTCTGTTAGAACTTCTATCTGTTCTTCCTCCTGCTCAGCTCCCCCTTGCTCTCCCAATGATAGCAAGAATATAGAGAAAGATGTTGATGATATCTGTGTACAGGTTCAGAGCAGCAAACACATATTCCTCTGGACTCAGGGCCAGTTCCTTGTTGCCAAGCAGCAGCTGTGTGTCCACGGCCAAGAACTGTAAGAGAAGAAATCCACAATGGGTTAACCATTTATCTTTTTTTTTTTTTTTAAGAAGAAAAAAAAAACAAGAAACATGTTGTGAGTTCCACAGACACACATACAACCAAGCATTCTCACACACACACACACACAGACACACATCAAAAACACTTCAATTCAGCTCGACGCTTTTTTTGTACAGGTTTTCAAGGTATCAGCCACTGACATTTCAGCCTTACATCCCAGTACAATGATGACGTTTATAGTTGATAGAGACAGGAGATGTAGCAAGAAATAGGACAGGCAACAAAGGCCTTCCTAGCTCAGAATTTAATCATGGACACTGTGGTGTATGTGGTCATCCTAATAATTGGGATTTGAGATACAACTCACAGGAATAGCATAATCTTTTTTAACTTTCAGCAATATTCTATCCTAATCCTATAAAAATGGCTCATCAGTGCCATTTGTTGTTTCGTTTTTGATAGCAGGTTTTCAAATGGTGTACGTGTACAGAATATAAGCCACTAATGCCACAAAACATACCGCTGATGTAGCAGTTATGGCCTTTTTCAATCAGATAATTTAACCTTTAATCTATGACATCTACTGCTTGACTGAGTAGAACTCCATTAAGAGGAGTGAATAGTTTTGTTAAAACAGACCAGATTGACAAAACAGATTTCATGCCACTCACACAGTCACCCTTGATTTCAATCACCAGTCTCTAAATGACTTTTAACGCCAATACTGATATCACAAACAATCATATATATTAAAGCTAGTAAACAACCATTTGCGTAAGGACTTACGCAGGTGAAGAGCAAAGCTCCCAGTCCAGCATACACAATGTGCAGAATCCTGTTACGGATGAAGATGCAGAGGAGGCCGAAGACGATCAGGACGATTAAGCAAACGAAAAGCACACCGTGACAGGAGGTGAAGTCGTACTTGGTCTGTGAGAAGAAGCAAAGAGTGACATTAAGGTTACAGTCACCTCACAGTATGATAGGATGCACATAACGCGCGGACAAGTGACGGATACAAACCTGCAGAGAGAAGATGACCACTGTGAAGCACACAACGGCTGTGATGCCCACCGCCATGACCACTGTGTCTGTGTCATGGAAGCTGGCGATCATCCCCACCATGTAGGACATGCTGAGAGTCAAGACAGACTGAAAACAAGAAACACACAAATACATCAGCACTGCTGCATGTGTTTGATTGGAATTCCGTTTGATGGCCTAAATTAGAAATGAAAATGTTGTATTTATAACAGTGATTTGTGGAGGTCATTGTGAATCTAATCCATGTAAATGTTTAAGGATAAGGTCTTATGTCATAGGTGTGGGGTTAAGCGATTCTTATCTTCGAAACTTTGCAGACAAACAAGGCCTACACAATGATTATCTAGTTCAGATCAGACAACGTGGTATTTCCTGAACAGGAACTCCTCCCCTCACTGATTCCTACAATGGAAAAAAACAGAGCAAAGTCTGAGGCGGCTTACCAATGCAACTAGGTTCCAAGGATGTCTTCGGCGAACACTTCCACAGCAGCTGATCACACAAACTGACACAAAGAATACCACATAGGATACCAGGTAGGTCCACATGTTCATCCTGACAAACACCTTGACTTCATCCACAAAGGTGAAAACAGCCACGAAAGCGAATGTCACCATCAGCTGGGCAGTCAACACCAAGAATACCTGGACGGAAAAACGTCAGAAAAAAAAAATGTATTTCTGAAGTTGTATCAAAGTTCATGATTAACTCCACCAAGGAGATCATGTTTTTTTGTTTGTTTTAGCAGAACTTCAAGTGACATCAAGAATAAATGTAACATTACAGGAATTTTTAAAACAACGTTGACATTAAAAGATGTTGCTCTACCTGTAGCTCATAACTGTACAGCACTACATGAAGTAGGCGCAGATTAAATAATGTAAAGATTTTGTATCATTAAATCGGATTACTGTGCAGCCCTAGTAGTCAACAATGTGATGTTATCTCTATGTCGGAGTGAAATATATGAATAAAATCCTCATATCTCTGCCAGTATAATTTCATATTGCAATATTATCAATGTATACTGTGGTGTAGTACAGTAACCTAGTTGGCATGGATGTTGTTGACAAATCACAAAAAAACACAAGTATTTCATCACATTAATGAAAATTTCTACTTAAAGCCAATTATACCAAAAAACAGAAAAAGGCAGTCCTGCATGTTGATTTCACTGTCTACAGTGGACTCATACATCCAGCCATTAATCAATTTATTATACCTTTTCTTCAACCACATGTCTCCTTACCTTACGAATGAAAGCCCTCCTTATGCTCTTGTTATCTAACCCAAAATCAAAGTCTTGATTCTCGTGAAAGGGCGGTGGATCCTCCTCGCTGTGGTAAACACCATCTTAAGTGGCACAAAGCAGAAACATGAAATTGATTAAATGACAGGAATACAATTCCTCGTAATAATCATTTAAAAAAATAAAATACGTGAAATGCTGGCCACCAAAGTTACCGTTAATGCCTGGGCCCGGTGGAGAATATGGTGAAGAAGAGGGGTTGGCGCCATATCCCGAGCCATCTTGAGGGTTCGTGGGCATTCCAAAACCTCCAGGAACACCCGGTCCAAAAGCGGTCGGTGGAGGGAAAGGGAGACCACCGGGAGCAGGGAAACCACCAGGTGCGGCGGGTCCTCCAGGAGCAAGGAAATCACCAGGTGCGGCAGGTCCTCCAGGAGCAGCGAAACCACCAGGTGCAGCCAGTCCTCCAGGAGAAGGGAACCCACCAGGTGCAGGTGGAGGGAAACCACCAGGAGCAAGGAAACCAGTGGGAGCAGGGCCCGACATAACCATGTCATATGTGGGAGGAGGAGAAGCCCCCCCCTCAACGGGAGTGTATGCAGTCTTCTCAGTAGCCATCTCTGGCTTGGATCGGGAGCAGAGACCGGCTGCAGATATGAGAAGTATGAAAAGAGAAAGCAGAAGTGACAAAAACAGGTTATTCGGGCAAACTAAAAGAGCCGTGTGGACGATGACGGCCGACACGACCATCCAGCGCCGTGTCGTCACCGCTGTCACGTGACTTCCGGTTGATATCAAAATTGATAAGCGTCGATGGACAACTTCATTAAACGGCCATTTGCGTGCATTGTGCAGAGTATCTGGCTTTATACCACGAAAAACAGACGCCAATTTGGCGGTAAAGCGTACGCTTGTGCTGCGGGCTTGACACACATTAACAGCATTTACATTAATGCGAGTTTCCAAGGGACACCGAGGTAACGTTAGCGCACGTACGACTCCATTAAAGGCCCCAAATTTCACTTTCAGCAAAGAAATGCTCATCAAACGCACATAATCTACACCCAACAGGCAATTAGGCTATGAGAAACATATTTTTTCACCACCCCCATTTTTATAAAGAACAATTTAAGATGTTTTTCCTGTTAAACCGAATCGTTTCAGCTCAGTATGGCCATGTTTTTTCCCCCAGCAAACAATAACGTTTGCCAATGCCGCTGGACAGCGAAAAGGCGACGGAGATAGTTAGAAGTTAGGATAGCTTGTGTCTTCAAAAAAAAAAGTACTTACACTGCCCACAATCAGGGTTTCGGTGCCAGCTGGGTTCCTGTACAATTTCTGTGGTATTATTCGCAGGTTGTGCCCCACTTTGATGGTTTTTTTTTTTTTTTTTTTGTCTGCCAGTAAATTCCTACGTCACCGCCCCCAGGATGCGGAATGCCGCGTTCAGTCGCAGTGGATGTGTGGTAGAGATGAGAAAAGATACTCAAAGGTCGGCGGTATGACACTCTCACTTCATCCGTTGAGTTACGATTCAAAGAGTTAACAGCTGGTCCCGTGAAAAAGCACTGTGCGTTAGCAATGTAGCACAATAGCTATTATATTTGGGGTTGTTACATTGACCGCCGCACCTCTGCTCATATAAGACATCCACGCTTGCTTTGTTTTTAGGCTCTTTCGTGTTATTATAAGCGCCAGTTCGGATAGATCAGAGCTGTCTGAAAAGCCCGATCTTCCCAGACATATTTACGACTCGGGTGCCGACATGAACGCTTTTGGCAGAGGGAGATTTGACAGTGGGAAATTTGCAGTTTCCATAACTCCGATAACAATTGAACGCACCACGTCAAACCTGTCTAACCACGTTTTGAAGTGCATAAAACCGAAAGCGTGGTGCACAAATAAACCCATGAGAAAAAAGACTAAGCTAAACCACAAACGTGACTATAAACAGGTCATGGAGGGTAGTATCTTAGCTGCACAATGATCCGAAAGGAGTGAGCCACATGAACCAGCAGGTGTCAGAAGTCTACAGGTTTGGTGAGAAAAATCTGAAAAGGTCAACCAGAGAGTGTCATGGTTTAATATGTGCAGCTGCCTCCTTGCTCTTCTGTTGCACCCCAGCTCACACCAGGGGTGCAACAGGCTTCTTCAGAGTTCTATAGAAACATAAGTGGTTGGGACTGTAGTGAAGGATTGTGAACATGTGACTTAAACTGGAACTAAAACTATGCCTATTGTGTTTGCTCAGCCACAGGAGAGCCAATATATTGCTGTATCAATAATTTGAGCATTTATTAGCTTTTATGTAGAACGATTGCAAAAAACAGTATGTATTATTTAGATGTTTTTGATTTATTGCATTTGGTCTCTTGCTCTAGGAAACAGCTTCTTTCAATTAACGGTTGTGTAATATGGGAAGAGGGATTTCACCTACTTACTATTTTAGGGTCAGAGCGGGCGGATTCATGTTACACAAGTATCTTGGTTGATTTATAATGTAAACAGAGGCAAGCATCATACACTCCAGCAGTGGTGCAACATAGATCATTTTCCAAAAATGTGTAATCCATCATCAGTTAGTGACACTGGTCTACTGAGATTGCATGATGCATATCTCGCCTCTTGGGTTTCTGTCACTGTTTAAAAATGGTAACAGAAACAGACTCTTTCTTGCAGAGGGATGGTAATAAAAACAGACAGATTATATGACAATTAAGTAATACCCCAACTCATATGCTTCCACGCTTCATACAGACAACACCTACAAACAAAAGGCAGTGTAGTCTGTTTGGCAGTTGTTTGGATGTATACATTATTATTTTTCCATCTGTTACGGTTATGTAGTAAAGTGTCAACATTATGTGTCACGGGTCCAGTTAAAGTCCATGAGCAAAAGAAAAAAAAAAAATACAATACACAGAACACAGAAGGTAATTTTTTCCTTTTATTTCACTTATTAAACTTTTGCATTATTCTGAGTCATGCATTACAAAATGCAAGGTGAAATAGGTGATGGCCTTGCATTAGAAAGCATTTAACGTCTAATGACATCAAATGTAAAACATTTTTAAAAGTTTATCAAACTGGTCAAGTATAAAAAGCGACATTAAAGAATTAAGAATCTATCGGAGACAACATTAAATCTACAGAAAACAGACATTGCGTTGGACTTATTGCTACCTTTTCACTCATATTTTGTTCTTTATACACAGTGTATGACTTCAAGCCAAGTGTGAACATCCATCATATGCTCTTGATCATTATGCAGCAGCATACACGTTCTACAGTAGGCTTCATACTAACACATGAACACAAAAAGTAAAGGGTTTATTACTGTAAGGCTCCATAATAAATACATAAATAGTATAATTTAGAAGGCACATAATGAAACATTTTGTCAAAATGAAAGATTCACATTCAGCAACGTTTCTTCCCTTTTGCTGAACTTACTTGAGGTGCAATTTAAAAAAAACAAAAAAAGGGAAGGAAAAATTAGTGCTTTTACAATCTCCTCAGCATTTTGTTTTATGTACCATCAACAAAATATTTTAAAAGGAACTGGTTGAGGTTATCTAATCTATCTCACTCCAAACAGTTATAAAAAAAAGGGAACAAAGAGAACAAAACACTGACTTATATATCAATGTCTGCATAGCTTAACCAAAGAAAATACTGGTCCAAAACTATGAAATACTGAAAACTGCATGATGATGGAACATACTGTTCTCACATGTATGTATGCAAGTGTTTTGATTTTGTACTCAAAGAAGTGACAGTGGGGAAGAGACCTGATCATAAGACATGAATGCACTTGGGAATTTTATACAAATTCCACTGCAGTCTACTGTATACATACAAAATTCAGCAATGGTTGACATGAGGTCCAGTGAGTCTACTTCAATTAGCATTAAATAATTTCCTGCTGTATAAATATTAAATATTCATATATATTCAATAGTGACAAAATACTGATCTCACTTGAATAAATATACAGTAATTCTTCGCTGTCTCCACATTTTTGGTGTTTTTCATCAGGTTCTTTGGTAGAAGGACTGTTAAGTTCAAACCTAGATGTGACAACCATCTTTCAGTCCCTATGGTCTTCCCCCTCCTAACTTTGCCCTCATCATGAGAGCAACCAACCTCCCCCTGCTTTCCAACTTTAAGGCAGGTTTCACGGCTTTACTGCATGCGGTCTGTCTGGAGCTGCTGAGGCTGGTACTGGCTGAAAGCAGCAGCAGCAGCAGCAGCTCCTGGGGTGGCAGCAGTGGCAAGTGGCTGCTGGACGGTGTACCCATACCCTGCTGTAGTCATGTAGCTTGTTGGTGCTGGTGAGGCCGCATACGGGTACTGCTCATATGCAGCAGCAGCGGCGGCAGCAGTTGCAGCAGCCGCAGAGTACTGGGCATACGCTGCTCCGGTATAGTCAAGGTATGGGGAAGTGGCAGCAGCAGCTGTTGCTGTAGCAGCAGAAGGTTGCACATGAGGGATCACCACACTGGGCTGGACAAAGGCCTGAGGGTAGACGTAGTGTGCAGGGACTCTGTAGGACACAAAGACACACGGGGTCAAAGCAGTGACAGCTAGTCGCATTTCGAACGCTGAAACTAAATTCTGGAAAACTGAAAAGCAGGCGCCACAAATACATCAATCCAGTCCTCAGACCACAGCAAATCCATTCATTAACAACTGAAAAACCCTACCTAGAAATGAAAAAGTTAAGAAAGCAGCAAAACCACAAAGAAACACAAGCGCAGCTTTTAATTTCAAAAAGCACCCGAATCTGAAACACGGTAAGGCATTAAAAGAAGACACAGCCCAGCTCTGCACCCAGTGTGTCACTGAAAACGTTGTTTTTTTTTGACTAAATGCGAGCTTATCGCACAACACCACAACATATCAAGAAAAGAAGTGGACAATATTCTTGTCCACATACTGTCACACCAACGCCACACATATAGGCATGCCCACACATGTTAATAGGTCCTTAAACACAAACAAATAGGGCAAAAAAAACTAAAATGCAATAATTTGCAAAGCTGTGAATCAACCGTATGCTATCTTATAAAGTGGTTGCTTGTTGGATTACGTTCTGCAGATGCCCTGATGTGTTTATTTGTTTGAAAAATAAATTCATTGAACTATTTTAAAAAGGTAAAAAAAAAATGGTATACGACTACAAGATCTCCATTGGAGGAGCAGTATTCTCTATATAGACCAGGGTATAAATGGATAAATACAACTCTGGGTATCTGGGTAAATTTGGCCCGACTTTAAACTCGTGTTAAAGTCACCCTCAGTAAATATATTGAGGAGCAGGTGTGAAACTGTTATATCTGTCCATAGACAAGTACACCCTCCCCCTCTAACAGACATACACCCCCACACAAACATACACACGCCAACTTGACTGACAAGGGAGGCTGGAAGCATGCTATTTTTTGCTCCCCTTGTCATTGCTAAAGGACAGGCTGATCTTCTCCTTCACTAACACATGGCAAGGCTTTCGTCAACAGTAATGGCTGCCTACATCTCTGTGCTTTCTCAGTGACTTTCTGGAGTTTACTTCTTTATTATCAGACTGGAGGTGCCCTGCTTGATCAGAAAGCGTTGCCCCTGTTACAAAGTGGGCTGTTAAATCCACTGCTGTAAACGAGAGCTAAATGTTTTGTACCTAGCATCAATGCTAGGTACTAAACACCTTTACACAGCTGCAACGATCACAGTAAATGCTACGTTTCTTGTATTAAATGAAGCGGTATCTAGTATTTCCATCTTGACAGGAAGACAGGAACCAACATGCTGGTATCCTTTCTTTGTGATATGACCTTGTTTTAATAGCAACAGTTGAAGCGCTAAAAGGACACAGCTGACTTCAACCATCTCTATTGAAAGTGATGGCTTGAACATTTTGTGGTCCTGTGAGCGGAGAGCTAAATAAAGGTGCTTTGTAAATCACCAGGACACATGGGTAATCCCCAGCACATAACCAAAAGGCTTCGAGGGCACATGGCTCGGCCCACCTGTTGTCCACAGCCGAGTGGCCCTGTCTGTGCCATACATTATTAACAGCGCTGCTGAGTGACTCCCATTTTCCATCTGAATTTGAGAGGCTGTGGAGATCACTGTAACCAACAGCTGCTGCTGCCTTAGAGACGGGCTAAGATCTCTGTCTCCAACCTATAGTGCATTTTAGTCTGTCTATACACATAAAAAACAGATTTTTTTTGGTTTATTGCAAAGTTAAATACTGAATCCATGATCACATCTATCATTTTTTTATAGATTCAGCGATCCAGTTCTAAATCTAATTTTCTCTTGACATTAACTGGCTTCAAGTAATTGTAACTTAACTTAACTTGTAGCTGCATCAAATAAAGTACCAACATGAGGGCAGTTAAACATATACCTCTGTGATCTGCGACGTCACTATCTGTGTTTGTTTTCAGCCCCCCTTTTATTAAAAGAATCATTAAAATGACAACCACACGAGGTGATGAGAAAAATACAAAACAGATGATTGTTTTAGTTTTTTTTTCCTGAAAAAAAATATTCTCAGTATTGTGTACCTGTGGATGTAAGCTACAAGTGAAAGCAACGGGTTAATAGAAAAAATAAAAAAATAATAAAACACAGCATCATGGGTAAGGAAACAGAAAAAAAAGAACTCCCACATGCAAGCCCGTGTTTGTTTTGTTGCAGGGGATCGATTTTGAAATCAACACACTGTGAGTGATCATCAGCCCCCTTTTGACAACAAAACACGATCAACGTAATGTTAACGAGAAACTGGGGGGGAAAAAAAATGAACCGCAGGCTAAAGCACAAATCAATCATTAAAAAAAAAAGGGAAAAATCATCAACACCCCATTACAGAGTTACAGCTCCCTATCAAAACTCACAAAGTCTGCACAAAAACCTCCTGCACCCCCCACCTCCCCCACTGCAAGTAGAAATAAGCACACAGTTAAGCTGAACACCACATCATACTGAAAACAAGGCACACACAAATCTATGTACTATTGAAAACTGGAAGAAAAACAGAAGACTTCCATGCATCTAGTCACCATTTCAGTTCGTTTGTGTATGTCAGAGTATACAGGTAACACTTTAGCGCTCTGCCCAATGCAGACTCAGCTATTCCTCAAATCATCATGTCCCTTCATCAGCTATTTTAACCGTTACCGACCCTGTCAGATCAGAGAGAGATAGACAACATGAAGTCAAGTCCTGTTTTGTCTGAGGACAAATGTTCACTTCCTTCACAGTCAACGCCAAGCAGAGGAGCACACATCTCACATGTCCACATTCAGAGTTTAACAGGTGGAGGCAATGATAAATGACATGTTTACAACAATAAAAAAAACACACATTATATCAGATCCTAAAAGACTTTATGGAAGAAACGTAAGAGATTCTGCAGCGTAACATACCCGTAAGGTCTTTGGATGAATGCTGGGTGGATCTGAGGAACACCAAATGCAAACCCTAGAATGAAAACAGACACTTGTTAAAGTTTTGTTTGAAGCAGTGGAAGTGCTGGATGTGTATTTTAAAGACATGTCAGTGTACAGTAGCTTTAGCCATGCAGACATCAACTAACTCATCCAGAGTTCTATCTTCAATTTACATCCACTATCACCTAAGATAATTACATTAACTTCATGTAACTGTATGTGAGCGGTGTGAGGGTATTTGAACTGCTGTCTTTGTATGCCACCTTGATGATCCAAGTTAAAGCTGTGGTCCAGTCCCTCACCTGGCTGTATAACCCTGGGCTTGGCCCCCAGGTAGGCCAGGTTCACATTGGCTTTCCTGCCGTCTATTATGGGGTTAGGGTCCTTGCATGCTCGATCAGCAGAGGCCCGGTCTGCCATGGTCACCTAAAGGAAACAGCACAACACATTTTCCATTGACCTCACGGACATTTCCTCCACAGTGATTATGTCTGGCACCTATGAATTATGGATCATTTGTTTTTAAGATCTATTGGTGCATGTCAAAGTAGTCAGGTCATGTTTGACTGAAGGTGATCACGTCCTGAATGTCAAATTTGTGCTACAGTAACAGCTACAAATCAACTATTTCTGACCTGGCTGTCACACAGAACAGGAAACAGTACAATGAACCGATACAGGATCAATCGACCGTATCCCTCGACTGTGCACGTGTGCGAGCAACTTTAAACAAAAAAAATTAAAAAGTGGTCACAGGTTGTTACTTACAAATCCATAACCTCTAGATTTCCCCGTCTGACGATCAGTGATGACAACAGCTTCCTCGATGTCTCCAAACACCTCGAAATATTTCCTGAGGCTGGAGTCGGTGGTGTGATAAGGAAGACCCCCGACGAAGATCTTGGTGAACGTGGTGTCTTTCTGTGCCGAGTGCATCATGTGTAGATGTAGTTTAAAGTGATTTTCCTGAAAGTTTTAAACGTCGGATGAAGTCATGAAACGCAATCAGATGAGTTGAAGGAGAGAGTCTGCGGCGCGGACAGGCCCCCCGGTGTAACTGTGAGTCTGAAGGAGTGGGAGGATCAGGAGGGAAACGAGGAGGAGGAGGAGGTGGAGGTGGGGGGAGGACACCTGTTAGTTTGTTGCGGGAGATCTCCCAGTTGTCAGTGTGTGACACGGATACTTAACTCCACCCAGATCCAGACCACCATAACGTGCTCAGGCTCACTACTGTCGCACAGCTGCTAAAACAGTGACAGGGTGCAAAGTGAGTAGGCAACAGAGAGCTCCTGATAAAAGTTGATGTCATTAACAGAAAAAAAAGGATGTCGGCCAAGGCAAGACTGAGAAAGATTCTTTTTAATGTTTTTGTCAGATAGTGTGGCCAAAAGTCAGAAAGTATTCCAGTAAATACGTCCTGTCTTTATCAACATGAAGGTATGAATCCTGTTTAAAATGCAGTTCTTATGGAAAAATACTGAATCCTTATTTATGATTTGGACTTTAGACTTATTATTGGTCAAATATTCAATTTACAGAATCTACAAATAATGGAATCAGCCTTTAAAATGCTAATGCTAATGACCACCATATAACTCCTCCAGGTTGTGAAAACCCATAAATCCCCATTTAAAATAACAGAAACCCGATGTGCTGTGGTACCCATAATCCTACAAGTTTCTGATTAGTTTAATAGCCCACTGTATACTTACTTTTAAAATGAATAACTTTAACAAACTACCAGTAGCCCACTGATAAATCAACATGTTGTATATTTACAGCCTATAGGTGTTGCTATGGATCAAGCTGTGTTCATCCATTGCTGATACATGAATATTCATTTTTGTAATATAGCACAAGTTTGAAAAAAATACATCTGTTGACCCCATTGGAGCACTATATTTAAGTTAAAGCAACTCAAATGTGACATCTCAAGCACCATCAGCCTAATTATAAGTGAAGTGGAATGGAGGGACCCTGCTTTTTGGCAGCATTTGCAAAGCTGATTGGCACAACCGATAGTGTGTCAAGATGTGAAACAATAACAGGCTTTCAATTTAGTGGCACATCTCAAACTGTGGGCAGTCAGTGATTGGCGTACCAGAGATGCCTGCATCATTAATAGGGCACAAAGTGTTTATGTGTTTGTGTTGTTTACGTGTAGTCATCAGTCACAGATGGGGCAAGTTTCAGGGGACCATAAATGTGCCAGTAACCGGAGACATTTTTGCCCCACATTGAGAAACTGGAGCAAACATCACTGTTGACATCTCATCTTAGCAATGACTCCACTGTGATGTTCATGTTGTGTACCTGTGCACACTTTCTTTTATAACATAATTTACGTTAGGTTACTTTGGGCTTAACACACAGAATAGTTGTTTTTTCAGAATGTATGAGCAAAAAAAAAAATTAGCAGCAAAATCCAAAGCATATCTATCTGTCTTTCTCTTTACACTTATATGCACTTATTATTAAGGTCCCACTGAGGTAAAGGGTGTTTTCTCTGTGCTGTATCACATTACTGGATATTAAAATAACATCTTGGCTAAACTGCAACACGACAAAGAATCATTACCAAAACATAAAAATGTTGACGTTAGCCACTCTTACACATCTGAGGAATGTTTACATTAGAGTAGATCTGTTTGTTTTTTTCTTTTGTTACTTTAGTATGAGTCTTTTGTATCTACAAAGAGAGCGCAGGTCTGCAATGTTAAACTGCCATGTTTCTACAGTAGTCCAGAAAGGACAAACCAGCTCTGACCCTAGATAGGGCCTTTCATGTTTTTCAGCACAGATTTTCCTACATAGTTGGAAGGAGAGGGTGAGGTGAGGGATATTCAGTTGCAATTTGCAACCTGCCTGCTAGCTATTAAATCCTACACACTGGACCTTTAAGATAAGGAGTAATTAGACGTGCTGGAAACACGTCTCCTTTAATGTACAGCAAAACTTCAGTTTCATCACTTTCATAGAATAGTACTTTGTGAGGGCTGTTGACCAAAAATCCTACATAAATATGTTTAGATCTCATTGTGAAGTGGAAAAGAATGAATACTGCACAATAATGCACAATCTGTGTCTAAAATATTATGCCATACAAAAAAACGCACATAAAATAAGTAAACAAAGTCAGTTTGAATGAGCAAAATAAAGAGTCGACACAGCACGTTGATTGTAAATGTTCTATTCTAGAACATTTTGTACCAATTAAAACAGTTTGAGATACATTATAAATACAATTCTGTACATTATAATAGTGTAAATACTATGTTCAAATACATTTCTATTTACAACTCCTTATGAGGGAGAGCAGCTTTGTTCTCTTCTTTAAAGTAAGGTCTTGGGTTTGTTTCATTTACTTGAAATTACAGCTTGGATATATAACTATTTCTAGTCAGTTCCACAGTTCACCACTTCCATAAAAATATAAGATCATAGGACTCTTCGCCATAACTATACTACTTTTGCGCCATCTTCTGTAACCTGATACTCTCGCGTCACCCATTCATCCAATCCTCCACGTGAAAAAAAAAGCATTATTGAGTACCTTTTAACATGTAGTGTTATATATCAGTCAGTTAACATATAAAAATTCAGTTAAAAAAGGTCTTCTATCAGTCAGTCGGCGAGGCTGGATGGCATTTTGAATGCCTCTGGGCATCATGATATACATACACAGGTTTCAGGTCCATACAGTTAGTTAGTTAGTTTACACAAACTCAGTGAACTTGTTATGGAGTTCATTGGGTAGTCTGGGGTCTATGTGCCTGCCTTCATGGAAACAGGCCAGTAAGGCATCAGTATATCCAAGCCTTGGACAAAGCGTAGCTGCTTTGTTCCCCACATTTAAGTGATGACACATGGTTTCTTAGTCACTTCAGTTAGAAAATATTTCATCAGTCTAATACGGAAGACAGTTGGTGAACTCTCCAAGAATCCTTTCCAGTGCAAGCGTTCAAACAGCAACAGTCTCATGCTGGATGGGAATTATTTCCTCCACAGTGTTACAGTACTTCAACAGGATAATTTAACACGCTAACTGCAGTCAAAACACTGAAAGCAACTCAGGTTTTGCAGATTTTGTCCTCTGTTAAGGGTATGTGGCATTACTCCTAGAGATATGGCACTAAGCTTTACTTGGACATAGATATATCATGTTTACCTCCACATACATTAGAAAAATATTATATTACTCATAACAGCAGATATGGAACCGTAGTTCTTTGGTTACCCCTGACATATCATATTGATGAAAATATCAATGTTTATTAACAGTAGTACATTCTTAATCTTCATATCCCAGATTAATCCACTATGAGCCTCAGGGGAGGATGCATTGTCTTACAAAAATATTATATATAATGTTCAGAAACCGATGTAAGAAAATGTATGCGGGTAATATTTCCATATGGACTCCCTGTTAAAAGTGAAGTTCTCTATAAAAAATATCACCGTGTAGAAAACTCAGATATGTGCATAGTGAATTTTCAGTGGACAGTAATTAGGATATACCTTCATTAAATGCACAGGTCAGATAGGTTTTAGGAAACACTTCAGAATACATCAGCTCAGAGACTTGAGTTGGACAAGTCAGCCTGCGGTTCATCCGTAGGCACTGGATCTGAGGACCACTCTCGGGTCCCTGCTGTGTCCTTCTTTGGGTCCTATCTGATCAGAGTCTGGGGCTCTGTGTCCATGGAGGGTGGTCCTCTGGTGAGACGAGATGGCTTCACAAACACACCGTGGCCTGGGGGGCAGCGAAAGTACACTCTGCCCTGGACAGTCCCATTGTGCTTACCTATCGGAAGATCAATCATAATACTAAGTTACAGTCGGAGACACAAGAGAAACACAGTAGTCCCATATTTAAACTACAACTGCATTTCATTGTACAATCCTCTACTGTATAATAACAAAAATGATCTTAAGGGGCAATAGCCGCTTTTTGCCCCAAGGACCCATTCTGTCTTAATCTGGCCATGCTAGTAATGACATCTATATCTGAGAGTTAAATAAGTCTGATCATACTTTTGTTGATATTTGTTTGTTAACATTAACATTTTTATGAGCCTTTAGTTATAAGAGTGTGATCAAAATATGTAATTAGTGGAAAAATAAACTTGTCAGTGCTCTCTGGTGGACAAACTATGTGATGACAACACCTATTTCTAAATTACCTCAAAATATGTCAAGCTGAAATTCTCATATAGTATATACAGTATGTATTTATTTGTTTGTTTTTTTTAGACTCACCCACTGCCATGTCAAGCTTCACACCGATCCAGATCCCCTTAGCAAACTCCACCCCTCCAACATAGTGGACCGTTCCTCTCCTCTTCCCCACCCACACCTGCTCCCCGGGGGCCATCCAGTCAGGAAGCTGAGCCACGGGGGTGTTCTCATCTCCGCTGGAATCGCCTGAGGGCTCTGCGCTGCTGGGGTTTGGGCTGGGACAAGGACTACCGTGTGGCAGATCACCCTGGGCTGGCTCCTGGATTGGAGGCTCCCCTCCTGCTCGGGTGGTCGGGGCAGAGGACTGGGCTGTAGATAAAGGAGTGACCAGGGGTGGGGATGCTGGAGATGGAGCTGGGATTTTGTCAGGCACAGCGAGTGGGGCTCTGACTGAAGTGCAAAGAGTTGTGTTCGGTGGCACAGCTACATTAACAGAGCCTGTGTTATTTGGACACTTGCATATAGCAGCTGAAGCGTTTTCAGGAAGAGATGTGTCAATAATACCAGAGACATCAGAGGAGTGTTGATTGCCAGTCTCACACGTTTCTACGTTATCTGGTTCCTTCTGCTGGTTTGCAGAGAACTCCAAACCCTCGCGCTTCCATCCCTCTGTAAAATGTGCTAAATCGCTTTCTCCAATACTATCATCAGCCCCCTTAAAGTCAGTGAACTCCTGGCTGGTACTGAGAACACAGTTGTGAGGCACAGAGAACTTTAGCCACTTGTCTGTGCAATTAGGGATACTGACAGGCGAGGAGGCAGAATGGCTGAGCAGATCCTGAACTCCAGCTGCCGAGGGAGAAGGCTGCTGGGTGTCACTCCCTGCAGAAACACTTTTGGGGGTGCAACCTCTTCCAGCAGGACAGCCGAGAGCATCATGGGGGTCTCTGGAGGTGCAGCTGAGGTGGTCGGAGCTCTCGCTGGCGCTGAAAGGCATGTCAGACAGCGTAGCGTTGGAGGCACTGTGTGAGAAATAGCCGCTAGTGCAACTGCTGGCTGTGGGGCTTCGAGGCACCTCTCTCTCTCCGCTCCCACCTCCACACCGGCTTCCCTTCAAGTCAGAGCGGGAGGACACAAAGCCCTCCTGGTTCTCGAGAGTGGCGTTGTAGATCTCGAAGTTTGCAAAGTCCTCTGGGATGTAAGGCTGGAAGGGGCTGTGGTCGAGAGGACCCCGATCGAGAGTCAGGGTGACGTCCACGTCCGTCTCCTCGTCCTCGGAGTCCTGCTGATCAAAACAACAGCAACGCGACAAAAGACACATCCCACCAGACATGATGTAAGCAAAAGACTGTATGGAGCTAAATAAACACTGTTTTTTGAAGTGAATGAATACAATGGAAACATAAAATGCGATAATGGGACATGAATATGAGTATGAATAATGTGACACGTGTTTTTTAGCTTCGCTTTAAGGTGTTTGCTGCTCCCTTGTAATCATTAATGGGTTCAAATCTACTGGTCTCACTGGTGATGTTGGGGTTGAGACAGATATGCATCACGGGTTGTATGTGTGTCTAAAACTCTTACAGTATCCATCACGGCATTGTGTGTAGCACTTACAGCAGTGTGTGGCAGTGTGTGGTTGAGTTTTCTGCTGGTGGAAGTGGCGGTGGTGGTGGTAGTGGAGGTGGAGGTGGAAGGCTTGCAGTGGCCCTCGCTGCCTGCCCTGGGCCGGCGCCAGGGGCAGGGAGGGGGGAGCAGTGCAGGGCTGTCCACACATGAGCGCATGCTCTGCGGATGGGTCAGAACAACAGCAAACACTTCACACACACACACACAAAGCATGCATGGAGCTGGGCAGGCCAGTTACACAGTTAGTGCCATGCGGTTGAATATTTCACAAAAAAAAAGTATTTGAAGTGGCCTAAGTATGAGTGCTTTTTTAATTTTCTTTATTTTCTATGTTTGTAGTCTTAACCCTCTTTTTCTCATATCCTCGCGGAGCTGACTTGTAAAGCACCTTCACCACTTTTAGTCCACTTCAAGCACAGATGAAAACAAATATGCAAGGTTAGTTTCAATGGTTGGAACAGCCACAAACTCTGAAGAATCCAGTTATCGCAAACAAAATCAGGCATGACTTAGCATAGCTCTGTCTAACTGAGTGTTATGGCTATCCGCGGTTGAAGTCATGCTCCTGTGAGTCATACTCTTTCATTCAATGCAGCGACGTTAACATAGCGGTACCACCGTGTTGTTTTTTGTGGTCCAGTCATACAGCAAAGCAAAAAAACAAAAATCTTCAGGCCGCTTTGGACAATTAGTATTTCTGCGTTGTTGTAAATGTCAATATGTTTACCATGTTGTGGAGATATAATGTGATACGATAAATGACACGGTTAAATGTAAAAAATGGTGCAACAGGGATATGTGGGACTGGGAAAGTGAAAAACATGGCATGACATGAATGCTCCCTCTTTTGAGAAAGAGTGACTTCAACTCCTTCTTCCTTACCTCTTGTCCCAGCAGTGGCCGGGCCTCAAGGACTTTCTTCGCCTTGTTCTCCTCTTTGACAGGCAGCAGAGACTTGAGGAACTTAGGTGGCTGAGGTGAGAGGACTTTGAAGGGGCTGGAGTTGAAAAACGTGGGGCTCTCTGGAACCAAACCTGTGTGTGAACATTCAGTGGTTAAAATCTAGCAAGTTCTACAAACTGAAGTCATGACACAATGCAGCTGCTGCACATTTGCTGCTTCTGTAGTTTACCTGGATTCTCCTTGCTTTTGATGGGTGTGGTGCAAAGTGCGCCCTCCGGGAGGGTGCAGTTGGTGCTGTCCACATGATCACAGTGATCCTAGAGAGAAATACACAGCGCACACATGCATAGCACACTTTTTTTAAATCCCAGCTACAAGTTTCAGGGCTAAAGACGTGAAAGCTGTGAGAAATTTGGTGTAAAAACTTAAAAAAGTGTTATGACAAGCAGCATTTAGCTCAGAGCAAGGCTAACTTACCTTACAGTCTTCATCCTCACAACCAGTCAGGTCTGTTTTACTGCATGACGACTGAAGAACGAGAAAGAACACGTTATCACGTCACATTTTTTTAGGATCACTGTGTAGGTTTTAGTGACATCTAGTGGTGTAGTTGCTGATTGCAACACTCTTGTCTCATCCTCTCTTCCCTAGTGTGAAGGAGAAACTATGGTGGCCACATAATGTGTGGAAAACACCCGATATCGAGCCAGTGTTTGGTTCGTCTGATCTACAGCTATTGCAGAAACACGGCTGCTCCGTAGAGGAGGCGTGTGTAGGCCCGTTCCAAGGAAACAAAATACAAAATAATACATATTGATTACGTAATGATTAGACACTACACTATGAACCAGTGTTATACATGTTATATTCCATTTTGTGATGTTTTGTGGACCTTTAATAACAATAATTTCCACATGGTTCTTGCTCAGTGTAATGAGTGACGTATTCATTACATGCTGTACATTTGGTGTGCTGATACTCCTTCTTAGGTGTCTCCCCTTGGCAGTGAGTGCTTCCTTAACCGTCACAGCCTTCAGGGGGAAAAAACAAAAGAATAGGTAGGCAATGAGTAAATTATTTACAGTGCACTAAATCACACTTTGTGCTCAGGCACGTATGTATAAAGATGTAGAAAATACCTGTCGTAGCTTCTCCAGACTGAGGATGTTCTCCACTTCCAGAACACCCCGCGTGTACTTCTCTATGTAGGTTTCTCCGTCCTGAGTCTCCTCGCTGTCCCCACGAGCAGCCATGAGGGCCAAGGTCTCCCTTTCCTCTGGCTCCTCTGAGGCCTGCCAGATCAAACTGGTTATTTAGGTCACACATCTGGAAAGCAGCCTTTGACGGATACAGCGGGAGGATGAAATCTTGAATTTGATCAGAGAATCAGAGCTGTACCTTTGGTATGTTGGAAACAATGTCATAAGTCACACCGCAGGAATAAAGCGTATTCTTTAAGGACATTCTTCGCTTGAGACTCTGAGTGAAACTCTGCAGGAAAAACAAATGAAAACCGTGTTAATCATTAAAACACAATCCGCCGCTGTGAATCTGACCCCGCTCGTATTCACCTGTTTGTTGTAGATGTTGACAGCGATCCTCTTGCGGAGCACCAGCTCCATGGAGGCAGGGTGGCTGAGCTGCACCGTGGCTTTGATGATCAGGTAAATGCGTTCATTGGGAGATGTGATGCGGTTGAGGTGCACAGAATCGTGGATGGATGAGTCCCAGGAGCATACTGCAGACACCTGAGCAATCAGAGGAGGTATGTTTTATTAATGTGGCTCCTTAATCGTCCACAGAGAGAGATTCTGCATGCAGAGGACATGGATTACGGTCATGTAGGTGGGCTTTATCTTAAAGCCTGCAGCAGTTGGCTAATGAGCAGAAAAATCACCATCTCATGACACAATTTAGCTCGGTAAACAGGGGAGTGAATACCGTGCGGTTGAGGCTGCTGCTCAACGTCAACGAAAATTAAGACGACTTGTCTTTTAAACGCTCGCCTTCATGCATGACGCCGTGCAATTACAAGATTGTGTAATTGTTCAATTATGCACATAATTGCAGGAAGAAATATGGTTGCCTGAAGTACTCTGGCCTGTGTGTGATTATCTGTTCTAGCCACAATTAAAGGAGTAAAATCAGTAAAATTCAACAGAGAGCCTTGGAGAACCAAAACATGATATATATTTTTACATAAATACATAACATACAATCTACACTAGCCGATGAAAATACAAAAAACGTCTAACTCAGTTTTAAAATATGGTTGTCATATGACAGACCACAAACTTTTCCTTTGTATTTCCCTCTTTGGCCACTGGATAGCAGTCAAGTCAAACCCATTGCTCACCTCCTCGTCACTGTGCCTGATGATGGGCAGATAGAAGAACTGGCTCCCATGCTCCTTCGGCAGGATAGAGTTAACGCCTGCAGCATGTGGGCCGGACAGCTGTTCATTTACTGTCAGATTATCGGCTGGTGGCATAAAAGACAGTTCAGCGTTTGAACAGCGAGAGAGGACGCTGTGAGATTTCAGTCATACAGAGGATGAGTCTGCCTTACCGTTTAAATCCAGGAAGAGCACAGGGATGTGAGCTTCCATTCCTGCGGGTGGGGTCCTATAAGGAGGTGATAATGAGGTTAGTGGCTAAGAAAAGAAAGTGAAGTGAGTCTGACGTTTATGGAAGTGTGTTTTTTTTTTTCTTTTTACCAGTCTGCAGGTGCTCCAGGGATGCCGCTGCCGGGTGCAGGTACGAGCACTGCGTTTCTCTCTTCAGTCAGGCCGACCCACTGCTCCACCAGCCGAGCCTCACGCTCAATGTCCTCTTCTGACTTCTCTGGAGACATAAACGAAGAGAGACGTGGATGAACAGATACAGATACAGACTGCCCTACAGGTGCTCCATCATGTGGTAGCTGTAACACCTGGCCTGGGACTCACCGTGTTTGTTGATGATTTTCTTGATTTGTTCATCGAGGTACTCTCGGCGTTTGATCAGAGCTTCTGACCAGCGCTCTCGGACACAGTTCAGATCTTCCTCCTGGAACCGGACAGAGAGCAGAATCGGTATCAGCCGGCTCCGTAAGACAGAATTTGCTGTAGGGCACAGTGAAGTATTAACACTGCGAGATGAGGGCTGATCTGTCTGAGGGAGTACCATAATTGCTCCGCAACACTTGCAATATATTAGCCAAGCCAAGTGAAAGCTAATTCTGACATAAGATCCCAAACCCAAGATGTTAAAAATCAAGGCCTCCAGGCCTGAATTTTTGACTGAAAAAAAAAACAATTATGGTCTTATTCTCCAAACACGCAAAAAACACCCTCCCTTTAGCCACTTTTACACACATGCACTCACACATACACACTTACATGCGCACTCTGACATGTCCTCACATGCAACCACAGCCTCCACCCAAAAGTCCTACCTGGATGCACACCAGATCCCTCTGTGTGGGAACCACAGAGAGCAGATTCCCCTTTGCAATGTCCACAGTAACCAACAGACTTCAAAGCCGACCAAAAACACTTCTGACGTCAGCACACTTCCACCATGCAAAGTACTGTAATCATGCAGCCATGCAATGCCCGTGTGATTAAGTGAGGCTTATTATTCCTGCAGCTCTTCGGCAGTGACAAGCAAACAGTAGCATTAGTGTGCATAACCTGAAGGGAAAGGCAAGAGAGAGCGGCACAACATCCCTGGCAGACAGACTGCTGGCTGGGAGCTCAGCCATGGGTGGAACTGTATTTTTGCACAGAGGGCTGCCAAAGATGGTTGGTGCGTTTGATAATTACAGCAAAAAGAAATCATCTGCATGTGCAGCTGATGTTTATTAAAGCGCTCGTTTAGCCGGTGGAGGCGCGGCCCTCTGCCTCCTGCCTCACATGCCCTCAGCAACGGGCCTAGTCGCAAACACGCGGCCAGTCAGTCGGGGGGGGGGGGGGTTCCTTCATGCTGCAGAGTGAACTATAGAGGGGGGAGCAGCAGCGGTGGGGAGACTGAGAGGGTACCTGATAACTATCCACATCGTCCTCCACCTCTCTCTGGCGGGAGAGAACACACTCAGTCAAATATGGGGAACGAGAAAGGGCGCCGACATGACAGCTCATCGCTCATTCCCTGCTCATGTAACTTTCCAGGAATCTCAGTGATGAAGTTACCTCAATGTTTATATGCTTTTAAATAA
Source organism: Nibea coibor (assembly GCA_023373845.1). Classification (NCBI taxonomy): domain Eukaryota; kingdom Metazoa; phylum Chordata; class Actinopteri; family Sciaenidae; genus Nibea; species Nibea coibor. Next base: position 13,942,711 of record CM041726.1, read on the forward strand.
GAGGATCCCTTTAGAGACAGCCTCGGAATTGAACTCTTTCAATTATTCTGGATGTGGAAAATTTAACGACTACTCAGAGTTCATCAAATCGTCGCTGCCTTTCTGGATCTGGACATATCAGTGCATGTTAACAGAACAAACAGGGCACTAATGAGCTTTTAGACTCACTGCCAGACATCCAGATGAACCAGTCATGGCATGAAACTAGATATAAACATATTTTGCCTGTGTAAGCGTAATATCGTATAACATGAAACAAGCACACTGTTCTCAAAAACACTGTCAGTGTCCTGTTTTAATGCAGAATCAGTTACAAACAATATTTTTCTTAACGCAATAGATTCATCGACGAACAACGTGCACTTGAGTTTCACAGACCTGGTAGCTGTCGAGCGGCCTCTGTAGTTTGGTGGAGCGAGCAGACACGCAGCCAATGGAGACAGACAGCACCGCCTCCACCAGCAGAGGCAGAGTGCCTGAGTTTTGGACCGGCTTCACACACACCTGCAGTCTCCTGGAGTGACCCTGCACGGACAAATCCCCCATAATTCAGCATCGGAGTGCTGCAGCCAGCAACCGCGCTCTCAAAGTACTACAAGCACAAAGCTGTTTAGGATTACATAATTAGTTATGATCCTTTCGAGTGTGTGTTCCTTGTAGGGCAGCCAGTCTGACCTAAAGGGGAAATTATTCGTAGTTTTTCTCTGACCTGTCGAAGTTGGAAAACTCCTCCTGTGCTGATGTCTTTTCCAGGATGCAGCTCCACAGACGAGTACTCTCCCTGCTCGTTCAGCTCCTGGATGGAGGTCCACAGCTCGATCCTGCGAGACACCTCGTTCCACCTAAAGAGCCAACATTAGGAAGGTGTGAATTGTCGGAGTCTCTGTGGGCCTCTAAGTGTAAAAATGATATATGTACCTATCTCGGAGCGTTTGGGTTTTGGCCTCTAGTGCATCCAGCTCCCAGAGCGAACGTCCGTTTCCAGCACAGCGGTGACCCCACACTTCTATGGCCAATGCTCCATCTGATATAAACTCCAAAAACTCATCCGTCACATGCACAACATACTCCTGCACAAAGACAAGAGGTGTGTGGCGGAGTTGAAAATAGAAGCAGTCAACAAAAGTAGCTGGAATTTAATTTTAGAAGACTTTAAGACTTTAAATAACAGCAGCCCTCTTTCACTTACCTTGCAGTGATCGAACTGGACAGTAAACTGGGCATCTGGACTTCGAGGTGACGGTCTGTCTGGGCTGACCATGGGAGGAGCCACGGCGGGCTCGCCGTGCTCCCAGAAGGTGTACTGACAGAAGACGAAGTTGGACAGGTTGAGCGGCAGACCCGTGGCCTCCCTGATCCGCACCTGCAGCGACGAGAGACGAAGAGGCTGAGTCACCGAGCGCCGATGCGCTGTGACGGTCGTCCGTTAAGCGCTTGTTGACAAAAATAAACCTTTTACCCTGCAGGTGAGCCTCTTGGCCATGTGTACGATCTCCCCGTTGGTGTCCATCACCTCATAGCAGCTGCTCTCACTGGAGTTCTCTGACGAGTCGTCTCCCCCGGACAGGCGCTCCGGTATGGCTCCGCTGATCCGCATCAGCTCAATGTGCAACCTGCCTGCTACCTGTGCGCACAGGTAGAAAATGTCCCAATAATCTGTAATTCTAAACCATTCGGTGATAAATTTCATATATGCCTATCATCCTTTTATACGAACCTGATCTATTTTGGAAAGCTGCACCATGAATAATGTATCTGTATATTAATGTGTGTATGCCGGTGTCCCCTTACCTCTCCCTGTTGGCTGATGATAGGTACAGCATACTGCAGTTTGACATCGTGGAAAAGGCACTCCAGAAAAATATTGGCCACCCCGATCAGGTTGTGGTTCTCTTGCGCCTCATAGAATGAGTCACAGTGATTGCTATTTGTCTTGTTACACTGAAAAAAGACAGAGGGACACCCGGATAAGCCAGTTCATTAAAAAAAACGAATCTTTTCTTGTTTCTCGACCTGTTTCTCACCGTCTCCTCTGTGCCTTCCTTCCAGTCCCTGTAGTGGTCTCTCATATCCACCAGTTTGTTTTCCAGCTTCTCGATAGTCCACACCTGTGTCCCTTTCCCTTTTCTCCGCACCTGAATGGCCGGCTCACTCACTATCGCTCCGCGCTATATGAAAACATGTTAGCAAATATAGAAACTTCTTATATTTAAGCAGCCATTCACGTCTTGCAATATCATGTCTAAAAGCAGATAACAATACAGTCTGCCCCGAGGAGATATGGTATCCTGTGGGAAGGTGATGAGGTCTGACCTTGCGGTTGGCGCTGAGATTGGCAGCAGGAATCTGAAGGGTGACCTGATAGTCGGTCAGTTTGCTCATCTCCTCTGCCAAAAAGTTGGCTTCTCGCACCAAGGTGTTGGCTTTCACGACCTGCTCCCTGAGTCGAGAAAGGCTCTGACGAAAAAGCTCATCCCTGACACACACACACACACACACACAGGACACAGAGATCATTCATTCATGAAGGTGAAGACCTGTTATGTACCCTCGATGTGGATTTAAATGGTGACAGCATCCTCATTACATCCTCATATGACTCATCCCCATCCTCATGCAGGAGCAGCTCACAACAGCAAAGTTAAGAAGGAGGTTACTGACTAAGATCAGAGGACAGTAGCTAAAGCTAACTGCCTATCAGTCACACAAATATGAGTTTACTGCTGCAACGACAGAGGACCGCCTGGTCAAGCACAGGACATAGTGACGATTTTTCAGGAAAGTTTTGATGTCGTAATAATGTCGGATGCTCTCTTGGCAAATTTAAAGTCCCCGGAGACACAATTCTGCACTGCTTGAATGTCACAGTACACCAAAGCAAATCAGTGCATCCATTTTTCAAATGATACTTTGAGCTGGAGTGACTGTAACATCTCAGGATTATTACAGGAAGATGACAAGTAACGTTATTTTACTCCCGATCCCTGCTCACTGTCTAGATCTGGTTTCAGCCCCACACAGCTATCTTTACGGCGAGGAGGAACCTAATAGCCTCATGCCTCACTGGACGGCAATGTGGGGAATGAAACCTGCAGGACGTGGACCGAATCAGCATCATTTTGAACACTGAAGCAGGTATATCTTAAGGATGATGTCGCAAATGTTTCATGCAACTCCTGTTAAAGAAATTATACTTTGATTTTAAAAAGATGCATAATAACAAGCGCGTATCAGCGCGCTCCACTAACCGCTCCTCCGTCCACAGCCGCAGCTTGCTGTGTGGTGTGTGCGTCGGGAACGTAAGGCGGTCACTGCTGCTGCGGTGGTGCTGCGGCGTTTTCTCCGGAGAAAGCTGTTGCCGCAGCGACTCCAGCTCTCGCTCATACATCATCCTCTGCTCCTCCAGAGCCGTGCGCTTCTCCTCCAGGTACTGCTTCTCGAGCACCTGGACCACGTTCTGCATCGGGTCTGCACACACGAGAAACACTCGTACACAAGTTGTCTTGACTTAAAGAACAGAAACGCTCGTCCGTTATCGAGCACAAATCTAAAATATTTCTCGACTCCATCTTCTCAAACGTTTATGGTTTTAAGGTTTTCTCAGTTTAGTATCGCTGTAAATCACACACACACACACACACACACACACACACACACACACACACACACACACACACAAAAATGCTACAGTTGTCAGCGTGGGCTTAAGGAAATTATGTTGATGATTTTTCACCATTAGATGATAACATTAAGCGTCTTAAAAATGGTTGATTATGAAAACACTTTGAGCCTGCAGTAACTGATCGTTTTTTGTTCATCCCACCTCAGTTCCACCCACACTGCATCTAACCACAAATATTTGGCGTTTGTAGCAACTCACAAATAGTCAGCTGATTGTTGCAGTTAACACTGAGATTGTGCTTGTCCGTACTCAAGATCAGGAGATGAACAAAGAGCGGGGTAATGTTTTCAGGAATGTAAAGAAAGAGTTAAATAAAAGATGATTTGTTCAGAGTAGCTGGAACAAGCTGAAGGTTCAGAAACCCTGGTGGAACACACACTGTATACAGCTGTGGCGTTAAAGCCTAAAGGATAATGTAGATTGCAGAAGGCAGATTATCCTAATCATACCATTGTTCCCCAGAGTCTTCATTATGACCTCCATCTGGGCAAACTCGTAGCTGTAGTCCTGCTCAGACGAGGCCTCGCTGGCGGTCTCCACATCTGCCTCGACGAAGCTCTCTCTGGGAGAAGCTCTTTCCAGCTCCTTTAAACGGTCCCGCCGCTTACGTTTAGGCAGATTAATCCTACAGAAGAACGGGACATCCAGTCAGTGAGTTTTTCATTTTTCATGACACATTTTAACGTGGCCACACTGCGACTGGTCTTATACCTGAAGAAGTGATTGTTGCCCCATAAGATACGATCTCCGTGCCACAGGTGCACCAAGGAATCAATCATTGTTCCGTTCACACAGGTCCTGCAGAAAGACGGAGGTATGAAATTTTAATAAGGAAGATGCCAGATGACATTATCAGATTCATCTTAAGATGAATGAAGTTAATTGAAAGAGAACAGTCTCTTTGTGGTGGGAGGGAGAGACGTGGCTCTGATATCAAAGCGAGGAGCTCGGATCATAGATTCCTGTACGGTGAGGTCATGTGAAACACTGAGGTCCAGCCATCCATGAAGGAGAGAGACAACACAGAAATACACAGAGACAGGCCGAGAGTATGTTGGAGGTAGCTGCATAGTAGCTTACCTGGCGTTCCCTATGGGCATCAGGGTGACATCACCATCTGGGCAGAGCTCCAGGACACAGTGCTCCGGCTGGATACCGATCCCAAACAACTGGATGTCCTGCGACGTGTCTGCGCCCACGCGCGTGTGCTCCTGCACACAGGTGGAGGACAGATTAAAGAAACTAATGACAGATCTGAAAATAATTATACCTTATTATACATATATAATTACAGCATCTTCTTCCAACTCTTAGGTTATAACATTTAGAGCATCAAACTATTTCCTAAACCATTTTAAACAAGACATGTTGTCATTGGAAATACATAAAACTCAATAATGATTTAATTTTCCACAAAATTCGCTAGAACCAAAGCAAAACTGGGCCTGAGTGAAAAAAACTTGTTGTCTCTCTCACTGCAAAAGGGGGGCGTTGTTAAACAAACATCCCAGCTTCTAGAGGATGTCCTATCCTGCAGCGAAATAACCCACTTGACTCATTCCACACTGATATGCCAGGCTGGCCTGCAGGGCCCAGACAAAGGTCTGTTGTTCTGTACTCTGCACAGGCTGGTTTCTCACATGCCTCTGCCCTTACAGGTTGAGCTAACTGGTTGCTTGTTCCACTCGAGTGCTTTGCAAAGTGAAGACCTGTCCTCTCTGCCCTCACAGTGTCACGTGGATCACTGCAACATATGTGGTGTGCTTTAGGGCCTCGGCCGCAAATATTACGACTGTGGTATGTGGGGTACCGAGGTAGAGTGTTGTTAACAATATACTGTAAAGCCAGGAAGTGCCTAACTGCTAACGAATCCCCAAAACGAGACAGTAAATAAAAGGTTTGGCAGTACAAACTTGTTTTTGATTCGTGATTTTTGCAGCCACTACAGAAAAAAAAGTTGCAGCTGTCACAAGCAACATGGAAACATGTTACCAAGATCTTCCATCTGTTCACGGCCTTCACCTTTACAACTGTTTGTAGAGTCACTTATCAGAAAAAACACCAACGTACAAAAAGTATACTATAGTACCTTCAGGTAGTAGACCAGTAGCTCATTCAGGGCAGGATCAGCATTCAGATTGACCAGGAAACACTTGTCTTCACCAACTTTAATCCCTGACGTCTCCAGAGAGATGCCCATGCTTTCCAGCTGCTTCTGACGTTCCTGTAAACATGCATAATAACAGTGTGACTATACATCCGTATAAATATGCTGAATCGGAATTAAAGGTTATGGAGTCTGTTTATGACTGATGTGCATACAGTGGCAATCTCCTCTGTCTTTCTCAGTTTCTCCTCCCAGGTGACGGTCATCTCCTGAATGAGTTTCTCAGACTCGTGCAGTTTCTCCTTGAGCTCAGGAGCCTTCATGGACTGATGGGAATAGAAAAAACAACAAGCTAGATCATCACCATGTGGCCGATGACAAAATCTGGCACCGATTCAGCCATAATATGTGAGCCTCTTCGTTCAACCTGATCCCTTCTCTCACCTCGGCCTGAGAGAGCTGAACTTTGAGCTTCTCCACCTCCTCCCTGAGCTCTCTGATTATCCGAGCATTGGGGTCTTCATTCACCACGGCGTGGTTTACGATTCTCTTTGCTCTGTCGGCGTAACGTAGCGTGGACAGAGTCTCCTCGTAGTTATCGGCCGCAGGACTCACTGTGGCTATCATGGCCGTCTTGCTGTTGCCGCCGAGATTGTCCTGAAGACACAAAAACACGTCGCCAAGGAGCGCGACTGCTAAACCTTTCCTTTCAGTCTGCACGCACGGCGCAAAGATCGCAACATCAAAGGGCAATTTCTGACCACGTTTCAGCACATTTAAAACGATGACATGTCATTATAACAACCAAAACAGAGGGCGGTTATAAATATGTGTAATTTGTGGGTCAAACCTTCAGTAGCCAGGTGAGGACCGAGTCTCTGTATGGCACAAACTTGGCCTTCCCCTTTCCTGCAGACTGATCAGCCAGAGCAGAAATCACACAGCCTAATGTGGTGAGAGACCTACAACCACACACACGCACACACACAAAATGATCTGTTTTAGCCTGTCAAATGATTCATTGGACTTGCACTCAGATGCCTTGTCAGTAAAAATACCCACTTGTTAATATTGCTGCCCTCTTTGAGTCTCTCTCCAGCAGCTCCAGTCTTGGACACTCGCTCGCTTCCTGCCAGATCAACCAGACTCATCTTGCTCACTTTCTCCCCCGAATTCTGTTAACCATCACAACGTGAACAGTCAGTCAGACGAAAAAAAGAAAAAAGAGTGTGTGTTGAGGTCATTCCATTCAGTAAATTCAAGGGGGAATCGTGAAAGTGGCTGCAAAGACTGACCCCAGACCGCAGGTCATAAAGCGTTTGCGTGACAATGATGCTGAAGACGGCGTGCGATCGACTGCTCTCCTCGTTCATGTTGGTTGCTGCGACTGTGCGAGATTTGTTCCCTTCTGACATTAACACCTCAATGTCCTAAAAAGACAAGAGAGCGAGGTCACGGAAAAACAAACACTGTTAGGAAAGTTTGAATAAGACACAATTATGAACACTTTTCACCGGATCTAGGCAAAACTCGAACATGAGTCATTACGACAACAACGAAGTGAGACAGTATTCGCATATGGCTGTGTGCCGCGTGATGTAGCTGGGTCAAAGCAGGCAGTGGGCTAAAGTTTTGGGCAATCCACTGGACTAATATCAGGCAGACCAGAGCACAGACGAAACAGGGTGGAGATGTTTAAACTTAATTAAGGAAGGCCCTGCCAAGGCTTGGCATGCGAAGTACACGAAACCCCATGACCACATCCCCACATCAGGAATATGCGTCATTAGAGTTTCAGCACTTGGGAGGATTTGAAAGTTAACGGTTATTCCAAACGTAAATCACCGGCTTGACAACTGGTGATACGATATAAAGGGTTGCCTGCCGCGTGCTATAAATCATGTCAGTGCACACGTGAAATATGAGGCCTTCGGTCAGTGATACAGGGTGGCCTCTGGTCACAGTGTGATGACAGAACGGGAAAAGACACACCTCAAAGCTGGTCACAGCCAGCTGAGACAGACCATCCACGTATGGACCCAGGACTTTGTGTTCGCGAACCTTCAGGGACTGTCGGCTCCTTCGAGAACAGAGAAAGCAACACAATAAGTGAAGGAAAGGGAAGACAAAAGGGAGGAACACTCAAAGTTTCCAATTAAGGACATGTGTATGAAAAGAAAGACTGAAGGAAAATGCAAATAGGGTTTTATATTGCACATTTGATTTGACGATTCTGCCTCTAGGAAAATCTTTTAACCCCCTCGAGGTCCTATCAATCGCTTTTCTAGGCGTGTGTGATTACTCGGACCCCAGAGGGTTAATGTAACACTTCGTAGCACTTAAGGCAGCTCAGCAGACTCTCTCTCAGGGGAAGCTAAAAACATCTCCTCTGATCTTGTGTGCTTAATCAGAATAAATATAAAAACCTTTTTGTTAAGCTCATATGACTCATTTATCCTCCTCTTGGAACGTTAATTCAAATTCATTTCTGGGAAATTAGAAACAGCCTCCTGTTGGTATTTGCTAAGAATGTCTTTTGGTAATAACTTCAATTCTTTATAAATATCTTTGGCAGCAAATCTCAAGATCCATTTCTTATTCTGACCATGTTATATTAAGTCATGGAGGTGAACAGAATACCTCACGTACAATACTGAAATAATTATCTGCATCAGCATGCACTACAGTTCTTAACAGGAGTTTGATGCCAAGTGTGTCACATGAAAAAAAGGTTTCTGAGTTTCTTAAAGGGCGAGGCTGATCAACAAATCTTATTAAGCACCATCACGAACAGTGCCAGTGGCTCTCAGTCTCAAACACACTGGTTCCTACAGGAGATGTTAATCTTCAAAAACATTAACAATGTCGTAATGAAGGCTTCATTAAATAAAGACTAAGTAACTGAAACAACCGGGCGCCGTAGTTTTTATCAAGTCTTCTTAAAGAGGAGTTAAAGTATTTGTTGGGAACTACAGAATGAACAGAATAGGACGGTGTGTGTGTGTGTGTGTGTGTGTGTGGCATGGGCAAACAAATCATTCTACTGTGTCATAAACTTTAACTGAGGATAGGTAGGTGTTTCACCAGATGGTGCAGGTGGGGACTGCCTGACAGATGTTGATGAGAAATCCTATAGGTCAGTAAGACTCTGTGACTCCCTCTCCACTGCTACAGAACAACTGAGGCTGGCAGAAAACAGGTTCCCTCCGTCCACTCAATCAACAAACCACTGCAGCAGCACAAGCAGCCCAGTGCTATTCACACGTAACTCACTATACATCTCATGTCTAGACCAGGGCCAATGTTCAATCTTAAAAATCACAGAGGCAGATAAACGGGATGATCTAGAGAGTGTGAAGCTGGTTATATGTGAGAGGAAGTTGCCATTAAAACGGGTCTGGCTGCGTCTTCAGACATCTGCAGCACACAGAGCTCTCCACTGTAGGCCCTCTGTGGGGCTCGGCTCACAGGCTTCACTAACAGATGTCCCTGAAACACACTCTTTCACAGTTTGCTCTCCCCTGCAGTCTGTCTGCCAACCCACATCAGACCACGGAGGCAAAGAATGCAGCAGTGTCAGAGGACGGCGCTGGCCGTTGTTCTGCAGGAAATGACTGGGTTGAGCTTCCTACTCGCATCATTCTGTCGCTTTCCCCCATTCAGGCTACTAGACACAACAGAGCTATAAACAGAGATGCAAACTAACATAAAGTAGGAGCTGGCGCAGTGGTCAGTGGAGTGAATTAAGACCCGAAAATGACATCACAGTTCGTGCAGCCAGCTGTGTCTGTCACCTCCAGGCCAAAAGAGTTAGCTCATTGCACTCACATGTGCTTATTCTGAAGTAAAAAGTGCAAGGCCACACACATCAGACTCACCCTTTGGGATCGAGCAGGTCACGGACCTTCTCATTGTAGATCTCCATGTAGGACACCTCCACCTTAAAAGTGTGGGCCTCGTTCTCCTCTTTGTGGACCCTCTCAAACAGTGAGCAGCAGAGTCGAGGGATCAAACCCGGCTGCTCCCCATTCCCCATCATGGAAAACGATTTGCCCGAACCTGGAGGGACATTGTAGAGTCACATATGATTGAGGGAGAGGTCTATACAGCATGGCGAAACTGTTATCATTTGGTTGATTCATTTTTGAGACAATCTGTAGGATGATATAATAACAAACACTCTTCATGTTGTCACAATGCCAGTAGTCTACTGTCACGCTAGTTGTGAAGCTGTACTCAGTACTGACGCAGGGATGCATTGAGCTAAATGCTAACATTAGCATGCTAACAAATGTTAATAGCAATACTAATACACTGATGTTAAGGATGTTCAGCATCTTAGTTTAGCATGGCAGCATGCTAACATTCAATCAATTAGCCCTAAGCACAAAGCAGCACACAGCTGAGGCTCATGAGAATGTCATTAGTTTTGTGGCTATTTCGTCATTGACCTGAGGATGGTGCTAGAGGAAAAGTCAGGTGATGACCAAAGTTATTAATGTTCATCCTCTGGGGATTATGAATGTGTACAAAATGTCATGACAATCCATCCGACAGTTGTCGGGACATTCCCTCGAAAGCACAAATGTCAACCTCATGGTGGTGCTAAAGTCATTAGGACTGATTGTGTGGGAACCATGATGGTGTATATCTTGGACCAAAATGGTGGACCGACGGACCAACAGTCCAACATTTTCCAACCCTAGAGGTAATGTCGTTAATGTAGTTAAGTTCTTGATTAGACTAATACCGCTTAGAAATCAGCCAAGTGCTTCTCTAGTTTCCATAACGACTGATGTGGTACTTTTTTCTCGTAAACCAGGTGACTGAAATACTGCCATCGTCACCGCTGAAATATTTATGCTCTCTCCTCTTCAAACTTTTCAGTCGGTGTGTCTCTTTACCAAGGAGTTTCCCGTCACTGCAGGAAGCGGGATAAAGGAGCTAATTTGATTCGCGGCAAGAAAGGATATGAGTTAAGCGATTCACCAGCGTGATCAGAAATACAAGTCTTCCTGTTCTTTAAACTTTCTCCGGACACATCTGGAGACAACTCGACCTGTGAATATACTTAAAAACTTAACACACACAAAAAAATGAGTGACTCAATGTCGATTTCATCTGGATTTTCAGTTACCTGTTTGTCCATAGGCAAATATGCAGGCATTATATCCCTGGAATGCATTTTCAAGTATTCCCTCTCCAAGGCACTTGAAGACAACCTCTTGACCTTTCAGACAAAGAATCAGTCACCATGGAGATTATGGTAAACAGATGAAACATTTGGTTAAGCACTCTTAGTTGTATTGTCTGCGTTCTTAAATTAGTTTAGTGAAATGAATACAGATAAATGTATTGACGAGGGCTTCGAAACAAGAAACGAAGAATAAGATTCGTGAAAGTGGACAGATTCCTGGTCTGGTCGTGTGGAAAATGTCGGACCGTGTAGAGAAATCTCTTGTGTTGCTCACTGTCATGCTCCTGCTGAATGGGACAGCTGTTTAATGAGCTAAATAAAGCCTTGGCCTGGGCCCTTGAGGCAGCCCTTCACTGAACAGATTGCCTTGTCGGTTCAGCACAAAGCAGATGTAAGCATTACATTTCCATCACAAAATGAGAGAGAATATGACAAGGAAAATATCTACAATGATTATGTAAATCTGCCTTGGCTGGCAGTAATAACCTCTTTTCTATAGATGCTACAAAAACCGTGGCTGCAACCTTTTCTGCACACCGCTCATTAGAGAAATGAATGGAAGAACAGAATGAATGGCAGCTGAAGAAATTTAATTTACCGTGTGGGTGGGTACATGAGCACAATATGATATAAATAGAGCCCGTCCCGTACTTTTGTATATATTTTATTGTTTTGAGACAATACAGCGTCGATCTGATGCATTCACTCGCAATGCAAATCACCCTATGCGCCCACCCTGTGCTTTGCTTTGCATTATGCAAAAAACAACTTTCCATTAAGTAGGGAGTTTCCCTGTGCTATTGCTGCACAAAGCTCAGCAGATCTTTTACGTGGGACATGATTTAAGTTCTTTGGTGATGAGCTGAGGATCACTTTCACAGCACTCATGACTCACCGGCATATTTGGGAACGTTAGACTCGTCCATGGACCAAAAACAGTGGTCAAAAGCGAACACCTGCAGGGGAGAAAGCACAGGGAGAGTAAACACACACTTCTCACACCTGTCCAAGCATGTACAGTACAACACCACTTGATTTTTCTTAGTAGGGGTCTCACTTCTTCTGCGGTACAAAAACAAGCTTATTGTGCCGTACTGTAGCATGCCACCCTGCAGTAAATCAGCAGGACCGAGCTTGTCTGAGTGAGTAAGATGAAGTCTAAACGAGCATTGTTCGAGGTAATGCTCGTTAAAGCCGCGCCATGACTGTCTGCACAAATCCACTGTTAGCTGACGCGTGTTTTGTCATAGTGGCTGGAGTTAAATGAATTCATAAATCAGGGTCAGCGCTCCCCAGAAGAAATTCCAGCACCCGGTGACCCTTGTCTCCAAGGAAACGGGGCCGTAGCTGTTCCTGGTGGTGCAGGCTGGCTCTCAGCCCTACAGCGCTGGGTCTCACAACACAGACTTCAGCAGCAGCAGAGACCGCTTGTGTCCCACAGACACCTGCGTGAGCTCAGGGCTGGCAACGCACAGAGAGGATGCTTATTGGGAAAGAGCAGTGGTCTCATTTACCAAGGACCCCTACTCCTCACAGACAGATCAGCTCCTGTTACTGTACATGCACAGAGCCGCATAAACCCCACATATCTAATGCTCTGACGTATGGAAATGTCTCATTTTAAAAATATATTTTGCACAGCCACTTCTCTTTTAAAGATTGCAACATCATCCTGCAGTAGAATCACAACACTGCTGCTACTCGCGGTTTTCAGAGCCCCACTGCTGCTCTGCCAAAGCACTTTCCCTTGCACAAATACCCCAAATAATTGAACTCCCTCCTAATCATAATAAGGGCTATTGGCCAGGAAACCACTGGTTGCACCGTCAGCATGGGAAGCTCTGAGATCACTGAATGCTTTGAAAGCAAGACCTCCTCTTGTGACTTCACACAAGTGAGTGGGTGCCATTCAGCGGAACAAAAGTGCCATCATTCTCAATTAGGGTTGGTTCGGTATCTAGGGCTTCATTCTCCTCTGGTCTGTCTCTGTTCAGCCCGAGGGTGTGACTGCACAACAAATTGTTCTTGATTGGACAATTATTATTAATCAGCAGTACAAATAATGATGGAGCAGAGAGGCACAATGCCCTTTTTGTCATCTCCAGGATGAAGACTGTCTGAACGTGATTGGACTGCAACCTCCGTTTACCCTTTCCAACTCAGGGAGAATTTGAGTGCCACTATAACTTAGCAGACAGCCACGTGCTCGTCTAGCTGAAGGGTATTACAGGGTAACTCAGGTTCACGGGCCCCAGAGACCACGCACGCCTGTGGCCCACGTTAATGCTCCCCCGGTCCTGTCAGCGGACCGAGTGTACTGAGCACAAAGCCCGTCCCTGGTGTGTGAAACATCTCTGAGCTAGTCACCAGTGTGTTGTCAAGGGGTGAGGTGGGGGTGCACTCCAACAATGCAGCTTTGAATGTGCGCACACACTGCCCCAGTGTCCGCGCTCATCCCTCTCTCATTGTAGAGCCTTTGTGGGTGTTCACGAGATCTTAGAGCGCTGACACATTCACACGGACATCTATCCGGCTCCTGCTGACCAACCAAACTACTAAAACACTCTCAATCATGTCCCTAGAAACCACGCCACAACAGTAGATCGACCCGTGCAGGATACTTCTCAGTCCCTCGGGGGAGTGTTGCCTGCCTGTGCAGCATCCTGCTTCTGGACAGGGCAGTCCGTGAGAAGTCACTACAGATCACTACTTGCACTGAAAATAACTTCCGACTTTTTCTGCTGACACTGAGCACCAGCTCTGTTGGTGCTGCTGTTTTTTTTTTGTAGCAACAGAAACAGATGATACATACATACCTTAGGTTGTTTCCTGTTGAATGACGGGCAATCCATCATAAAGAGAAGAACCCCGTGGAAGGCAGAGAGAGAGAGAGAGAGAGAGAGAAAATAACAGTTAGCATTGGTGCAATTTAGCAGTCAGAACATGTTCACACCCAGTGAGATGCAGCTACGCTTCTCGCAGTAGGAAACATTTTATTGTTTTGGACACAAACAGTTTTTTTTTCTCCAACTGAAATATGTGCATTGAAACCAAAACAACTTGATGTTTTTTTTTTTGTATGAAACCTCAGACTTTCTACATTCCCCAAATTCCTGGCGTGACTTCCTCCTTCACTCCTTCCCCTTATTTTTTCACCCATTCATTCGCTTCCACACAGCGGCGTTTCCTGGTGGTAGGTGCTGCTGTGATTGGGTTCATAATTGGACCAGTGAAGCGTGAGGAAGGGAAGAGATTTAGGATTCAATGTCCCACTGACTCTGTTGAGTAAATAGCTCTTATGCCTGTGGACTTAACAGAGAGGCCAGATTGGGGAAGCCGCACAGCATTACCAGCTGCCGGAACTGGAGGACAAAAGGGTAATATATATGGCACACAGTTATGTAGGATTATTCTCTTAACTGGAGAGGGAATTCCCCACAGCAGAAAACCTGTAACATGAAAGCAAAGCCAATAAAATCACAGCTATTACAATATATGGCTGGGAAATCACACACAGGACTCTTTGCACATGCATGTTGCAAATGATGCAGCAAAATATACACCAGCCGGTCACTGCCACAGTCCCGCCCTTCAGCAGTCAGCAGATCCTTCCTGCAGGCGTCTCCTGGCACAGAGACAAAGGTGGGCATCACCTTCACACAGTAACCAATACAGGGCAGGCTTTAGGAGGACTGAAACACTGCACCAAAGTGTCTCACACAAGCTGAGTCACCAACAGCAGCACGCCTGGAGCTGTAACTGCATGACAATAACCATAAAATACTCCCTACTTTCATGTGAAGTATTAAAGATTTTAAAAAAAAGCAAGGTGATCTTCATAAAAGCAGATTTCCTTTGAGGACTAAACCCAGGCATAACTGTGCTCGAGCTCATTATAATTAGAGACAGAAAAGAGAGCGAGTGTGTAGGGGAGTAAAAGGAAGAGGGCCTGGTTTGGGTTCATACTCTGAATCCGAATCTGGGCCACTGACAACCACTGTGACTCTGTCTTAATCAGACCAGACAAAGACTGCAGCAGGGCCCCGTCCTCTGGCGCTGCAGAGCAGAGAGCTGATGTCCGTGAGGAGCTGTGAGATATGCATCAGCATCAGACGGCAGGGAGCAAAAATCTAAGATTTCTTGCTGGGCAGACTAGGAGGCGGGTCTGGTAAAAAAAAAAAAAAAAAAAATCTTCTTGGTACAAAATGGAGACATCAAAGACGGAATAAACACGTGGGAAGGTTATGACAACAAGTGGACGGACAGTAGCTACAGAAGAATGCAAAGGGGACAAAGACAGAGAACAGATGCATCCCTATGGAGAACAAAAGGACAACAGACACAAGACCGGAAAAGAGAGACACACACAATAAATGCGGAGACAAAAGACATGCAGTTATGGAATGCGTGCAGTCTAAGCTTTGTAGCAGGAGGAACAAACTCGAGTTGCTGCAGTGGCTATCCAGTGCATGTACACGTACAGTGCATGCTGGGAATGTTGAACAAAACAATGGGGGGAACTGTTTCAAACTGGCTATATTTAGGATTTCACAGAGCAACTATTTCCTCACAAAGTCTCACGAGGAATTTGTTTTATTCTAGAAATGTACAAATCACTTCACTGTATTCAGCGTTGTAAGTGTCTTTCTTTACCTCCTCCCCCATCACAACAGTAAGACCTCCCCCCTGAATAAGTTAAAGTACACTGGGATCCAGTTCTCCCACTCTGCTTTAGACATAATCTCTTTAATCTCCCCAGAAATCTGTGTCCTTCTTAGCAATTTTGTAACTTGCTTGCAGAATGCAAGCTATGTCCCCTCTGACTGATTCCAACAGACATTTGGTTGTATAAATCCTATGTATAGCATTCATCGCGAGTAGTTTTTGCAGAAATCCATGCAATTTCCAAAGTATTATTATTATTATGTACAACAAAGCTTTAGTATTGACCTTGTACCAATATAATGACTGTGCTCACTTTGGTGGTTGCTGCATGTGCAGTAAAAACATTCAACACTAATCATGTTTTCTATAAAATGGCCACGATTTCCAGAAGTAAAAAGTGATGCAGCTCTCCAAAGACATTCAGTTTCTATCGTGACAACGAAAAGCAGCAAAACCACTCAGTTAAAAAGCTAAAGCCACGGCACGTTTGGCAGTTTTAGCTTGAAAATATCTGCAATGCATTACACAACAATTACACACGACTAATTACGCCTCCGATGACAGCTCGGTCATACGTGTTGTTCACTGATGATGGACACATTAGGCTACAGGCCATCCGCTTCATAATCAGAATGCATGTCAAATCACGGCTTTGGGGCTTATTAATGGTTGTGTTGTGGTTGAACATGTGTATGACACAAATGTACGGCACAGGAGTGCCAGATAGCATTAGATTCCTCCCCCCTCAAAGGCAGATGCAAGCAGACACTGCAGACCAAGCAGGGCATGGCTGAAGTCTAAAAGTCTCGTTGGGGGCTGGTTCTGCGTGCCATAATGTGTGTGTCATCAAGGACACACTCAGGCTCCCACGCCTCCAGCTACCTGATGCCAAGGCACACATGAATGATTTTAACTTGGCCGATGGTGGAAATTGGCCTCTCACACTACTATGCTAGTGATCCTGTTTTGCGGGAGACAGATTAGAGAGGCACATTTTGATGCTCTTTATAAAATCTCCTCAGAGCCAGGCCGTGATAATTTTTAAACCCATTGTTGAGGGTCAAATTGACTCAGATAACACACGACCGGTGAAACATCTTTCTCTGCGAGAACCCACGTGTGCTGGTGCCCCAAAGGGAGTTATGATGAGTGGGAGAGCAGCAGTGGAATCCCCCCTGTGGTTATGGAGCTGGATTAAGGCCACTGGGTTATTATGCCGCAGAAAACTCCACTCTTCTAGCCCTGTAGGCAACACCAGATTCATTTACTGTATCATCCAACCACTGAAGCATCTATCCTTAAAAAAATCCATTGCCTGTCCACACCCACAGAACTATCAGGCAAATATATTTTATATTTCTAATTTGAATGTATCATTTAATTTAATCTAACGTCCGTATACACGCTTACAGCTCTCACATTGAGAGCAAGCAGGTTCAAATTAGCTACCAGAAATGACGTTTGACAGCCAAGAAGATGAGTTTCATATCAAAATAAATGAATAAATCTAGTAGCGCACATAGCGTCCCATTTTCCAACGCACAAATATGTCAGATTCATCCGTGTGATCTAGCAGGCTCTGCAAGAGTTTCTGATGATATAATCCTGCTGCTCAAATGGAATATGCAAATCACGTGGATGAGCTTCAACCTCCCAGTTGACATGACATTTCACAGCATTTCACCTGCCCCGTGCACACACACACTCAAACATAGTTTGTTGCCGGCACACCACACATAGATTCAAATTCCTCTTTTTTTTTTATCTGCCACTGAATCTCTCCCCAGCACTTTCAACCTCCAGTTAACCGCACATATGACTCTTTCCCCTGTTTGGCTCTCGACATGCTACAGACAATTACAATTCAACAAGCTCCAGACCCAAGTGTTGTGTAAGTGTTGGGTTACAGCGCACTGAGCTCTCACAGGCAACAAGCTAACATTTCAGATGGTCTTCCAGTATGTTTAGAAGCGAACACGCTGGTCCCCACCCACTCAAAGCAGAGGTCACAGACAGACAGGAGAGAGGGAGAGAGCAGGGAAATGCCAAGCAGAGTTACAGTAAAGGGAGGGTGGGGTAGAGGCTCCTTGTTGAGATGCCTCCTAATGTACGGTGGACTGCTCTGTCGCTGTTATTAGCACGAGTGATCCAAAAGTAAACATGGCAAGTGGTTCGAGTCAGAGGTTTACATGCAGGACGTCCAAAAGCATTCAAAAAACAGCACTAAAGGAAGCTGGCTTGCTGATGACAGAAACAGACGTGCGGGATTGGTCCAAGCTACTGAGACAGCTAACTGTGACTGGGGAACTTCTCCAGTTTTATTACGTAACATATCTACAGTGAATATGCAACATGTTGGCAAGTGCTACTCAGATTCTTTACTTAAGTAAAAATATCACAATGTAAAAATTACAAATAAAAGTCCTTGGTAATACTTAGTATGTAGTATATTTTATTGTACACTGTTGCCCACAAAGTTGGAATAAAATATTTTTTTACCTCTTCTCATGAAATGATTGTGACAATGTGGTTTATTCTTGACAGATAAAGTGTATCTTCACAAAACGTCATTCCAAACATATCACGGTAAAAATGAAACCACAATTAAGCTGATGTGTATGAATAGGAATAAAATAAGGATTGTGTCTGAAAACAAAATCACTCCAACAGTGGAGGAAGTTGAGCCAGTTTAACTACTCACAGTTAGATAATTCAGTCTAGTCATGGGGTCGGGCCCCTACAAAGGCTCGCAATATTCATTTGAGGGGTTGTGAGATGATTAGCCAAAAGAGAAAAAATATGAAATAAAGCCCTGAAACACAAACATATATGTTTTTCTTTTATCTTTGTAATCTGACCAGATAAATGTAGTGGAGTAAACCGTTTAATACTTCTCTCTGGTCTGTTGTCGAGTAGAATTAGATGTAATTTGTTACATTCCTACACTGTCCTTAGCTACTTCAGATTTTTGGAAACACGTGAGTCCATGTGTGATTGTTCGAAATCCTAAAATTAGCTTCCTATGAACATATTTGGGATGGTTGGGGGATATCACTCATTAGGTCATCAACTTCACTCCAGATTGTTTCTGTATCTTGGCAACGGCTGTGTCGCTAAGCAACAGTGGTAAACATGGAGGCGAGACAACCTACCAGCTTCATGAGTCAAAGTTCCAATATGAAAGCCAAGCTCTGGATCTCAAAAACAGCCTTTATGAACGGCACTGCCATCAGCAGCAGCACACATGATGCTCACTCTGTGACCTCTGTGTAGAGTTTCCATAACAAATGTTAACAACACAACATATGATGCAGCCAGGGTCTAATTTAATCCTCTCTGGCATTTCTGACACCACTGTGACAGGCTAGGTCAGCTGACTCTGGGCCTCTGTGTGCATGTGTGGGTGCTCCAACGCAGAGAGGGATACTGACCACATCTGCTCTAAAGCCTTAAATCTGGTTAGTTTCAAAGGCAACAAACAAGACAGAGAGAAGTGAAGTTCATCAATTTGTTCAATATGGTAAAGCTTGCTCCCCGAGGGGCAATGAAGTGACAGATTTACTACCAGGACACACCTCCTTTGACCCGGTCTGCTTGCTAGATGTCACTTAACTGAATACATGTGCCATGTGGCTGCTAAGGACAATAGACAACAAAAGCCTAGAGTAAGCATGCCCATGAAGTGCAAAACATATCGCAAACAGCATTAACTGCAGAGAAAAAAATGTGGCAAATAGATTGTTACAGTGATTATGTGCTTGAACATAATGAGCTCAATGAGCGTAATATTTCTTTACAGGCAGAGGAGACTTTAAAATGTGTTTTTAAAGCTTTTGTTAACATTTCCCTGGCTCCACATCCCCTGACTGAGACTGAAAGTGAGTCCACAATAAGTCTATCCCACCATGAAATTAAATTCATGTAAACACAACAAGCCAGCTTCAAAACATCAAAAAGGCCTCATCTGAGAGAATCATGCAAGCAGGAAAGCCAGAATCATTATGGAAGAAATGTCTTAGAGTGGATTTTTACATAGGCTGCTCGCAGAATGTGAAGCCACATCTGAGATTAATGAGGCACAGACTTGACAAAGAGGGAGGACGCCATCTTTTCTCAATTCCGGATCAAGATGTAAACAATGTCCCACCCTCTAAACAAACAGGGAACGGTCCTTGAGGGAATATAATCGTTTTATCAGCGGCACACAGCGCTTTCTGCTAATGGCACGCATGAATAAAGCCTTTAAGAGAAAAGTTGGGCTGAGAGTGTGCAATTTAGGCCAACTAACTCTGAGAACAACATCTTACTGAATGGAAAGGTTGATTATTGGCACACAGGGAGTAAAATGAAAGACAAAGGGAACATTCCTGAGGGCAGCCAATGGACAAGGCAGCATTGTCATTCAGCAAAGGCTTGTTTTGGAAAGCATGATGACACTTGGTCATGTGTGACTTGGGAGAAAGTGTGATCAACCTCCAAAACTTCAGCAACATGGAAAACCAACATGTCTACTCAACACCTATTTGTGTCTTTGACATCTATGAGAGTTAACAAAGAAACCGTATTAGAGGCTATCTGTAAAGGACTTGACAAAACACGTGCTGACCATTGGGTTGGTCTCCGGCAGTCACCAGGGAAAGACGGTAGTGCAACCAAATGTAAAGGAATAATTCAACATCCACCCAGTTATATGAGAAGACTAATAACACTCTTATGTTTATATGATAAATGTGAAGCTACAACCAACAGCCGATTAGCTTAGCTTAGCACAAATACTGGAAACATACAGAAACAGCTAGCCTGGTTCGGTTCAAAGGTAACAAAATGTGCCTACCAGGACAGCTAAACCTCAATAATTAACATATCGCCTATTTAATCTGTACAAATGTGTAAAAACCATTAATAATAGTTTGTTACATATCCCTCATCAAATAGTAAACTGTGGCTGTTACACTTTGTTTTTTGTGTGAATTAAACATTTTGTTATATTTGGACACATGCTAGCTAGCTGTTTTCCCCTGTTTCCAATCTTTATGCGATGCTAAGCTAATGTTATGAGGTTTAGAGGTCCTCGTAGGCAAATTGTTACATTTGAACATAACCAGGCTAGCTGTTTCCCTGTGTTCCCAGTATTTGTGCTAAGCTAAGCTAATCGGCTGCTGGCTGAGGACCTAACCACACAGCTATCTCTAAACACAAATATTTGTCCAGAAGCACATGCTAACCTAGTGGATGGCTTTTGAACTGAAGCCCCTCTTCACACGATTCAGATTACAATATCCGAGTCAGCAAGATAGTGCAGTCAAGTGTAGATAAACCTAGCTGAGCTATCCTAACCATTAGTGATAAGGAAGAGATTAGAGCGGAAATTACAAGCTTGGTTACGGACATCATCAGATAAAGACATACTTCCACTGGTCATCTTGAAAAATTCGACTGCAGAGTTACAGTAGAGTGGATGGAGGAAGAAAACCAAAGGTATATTTATACCTTTACAAAAAGACATCCTTAATTAAATACATATTTCTAAAAACTCCATGTTCTTAGTTAGTTACAATGTTCAATTCTCTGACATAAACCAGACGCGCTAAAACGTTAGCTGTGGTTAGCTTTTGCTTTTTAAAACAACTCTGTATTTAGACTGAAATATACAGAAAAGAGGGGTTGCATAAAAAAAGACGTTTCAAGACTTGATGGTCCTGTATCCAATTGTTGCACGTTGACGGACATGTCGGGGCATGATAGATGTAATATGGCCCCATTGTGTGAGTAGAAGGGTATTTTCTTGTCATGATGCTCCACCACTCATCCCCTGTGCAGACAGCAGCCTCAGGTATTTCTCTGCCTCTCCACCCCCACCTGCATTGTATCTAAACCCCAGAGGAGAGCAGACTGGCGCGTGAAAACAAAACTTCTTTCCCAGATTCCCATTTCAAATATGCCATTGGTGCCAACTCAACAGGTGAAAGATAAAACTTGGGAAA
The DNA here is from genome assembly GCA_023373845.1 of Nibea coibor. Lineage (NCBI taxonomy): Eukaryota > Metazoa > Chordata > Actinopteri > Sciaenidae > Nibea > Nibea coibor. The sequence continues at coordinate 13,964,346 of CM041726.1, forward strand.
CTTAACCTGTCGCCCTGAAGTCACAATCCATGTTTCATTATACCACGACTGAGATTATTGTTCATTTCACAGGGAAATAGGAGAGGGCGGTATGGGTCACAAGTGCGGCTATAATGCTCGGCGGTACAAAGAATGAGGCTTAGCCATCAAAAGGTAATCCCTTAAATTTCTTTGAATTCTTTAGGTGCATGTTTTCGTGGTTCTGTGTGGTCTCTGCAAAACCGGATTAGAATTCAGACACAACCTGGAGAGTTTTCAGCTCCAAGTTTGCCCCACTAGACACTCAATTTCTGTCTTTCACCAGACTGATGTCATATTTACTGTTTTTAGGTATTGTGCAAAAAACAAACAATATTACGTTGTTCTTGAGTCCTGTATTTTAACTAGTTTTAACTAATTTCAGATGCGTCTGCATAAAAATATCTATTACTGGAGTTTTCTCTCTGAGGCTGTGCCTGAGCATTCCCATGAGAGAGAAAAAGTTCCCATGATCCTGGCCCCTGCAGCCATATACGGCATGCTAATACCCACTAAATCTGACACATTTCCAACACATAGGAACAGGTGTCTTCAAAACAAGGCAAAGTCTTAGTGATCAGGGTATCCCCTTTTGTGGCTCCACGAGCACCCGAGAGGAAAATTATATGGTTTAAGAAAACCATGGCAGCCTAAACACAGAGACCCAAAACACACACACATCACTAGCACTGAAATGTTAACAAGTAATTATATGCCTGGACTACACTATAGAAAAGCAATGTGACATAATAAAACCAAACTGTTCAAGGCTAAAGTCACTCGACTGCTACAGAATGTACTACCTTAAGAATTACATTGCTTTATCAGAATAAAAACTCATCTCAGACAAACCATGAGTCCATGAAAGGACTCTCTGTACGACTGATACGACATCTAAATCAGATACGGAAACTTCCCCCGAATGAAGATGTGTTTGTGTCTTACTCGTGGCACAACATGGCAACAGGTAGCAGTGGAAAGATCCAGCATCAGATCCGAACACTAATCACTGCAGCTGGAGTCGCCCTGAATCTCTGCATGCTTACTGTCATCGTCCTCTGACCTTTCACCCACCACAGCTTTTTGTTCTGTTGTTATGTACCCTGCTCCACATATGTAAACTTTGAGCGTGATTTGTTTAATTGCCTGGAACGCCGTCATTGTGTGGCAATTTCAGTTCTGATAATTGCCTTAAATACAGGTTAATGTGTGGATGCGAGCTGCTGGGGGAGCCAGCTCATTACCACTTAATGCTGACTGCTGGTTATGTGGAACAGCAGAGAAAGTGTTACACTTTAACAAGACTGGATGCGGGCCATGAGAAAAGCCTTGACTGTGGTATGTATGCACCTCTTTAAGGCGTAACAGCGTAGACTGTTGCTCATTTGAACTCAAATATAACATTATTAAGTGAATCAAAGGAAGAAACAAACATTCTGGATTCTGTTTGGTTGCTAAATGAGCATCCTTTTAGATTTCGTCGCGGCTGTGGGTAATCAGGTCAGCTGTTTAATCATGTGTGACACCAACAGCAGAGGAGGGCAAACAAACCGAGCGCAAAATTGTGCAAAACGACTTCAGCTATGATGAATGAAATACAGCATCTCCGACCGCTGCCGACAGGCATGACATTTGAATGACTCCACGAGCGTACAGCCGTCATTAGCCTAGATGTTGTGTGGCTCCACGCAATCTGAAAGCATGTCAGATCGCTTTTTTGTGGCTGACCTTCACTGTGCAAGTGTGAGAAACATTAGAGGACGCTGTCTTTAATTTTTCTCGCAAAAGAAAGCTGTTAAAGGTGCAGCAAAATGCCATTTCTATAAGACACACTGCGGTCCCAACGCCACATAAGTTAAATTAGTTCTGACTCTGCAGATTTACAGCGATGCCTCGGGGCTCGTCATTAATCTGTCCTGTCTTAATAGGCGTCTCCGTGTGTCAAACACGCTCAGCCACCTCCTCTGGCCTCGAAACTCGACGACAGGATATATCATGTGTATATGTATTATTGTGCTGAAGTGATTAGTATTGGAAAGTTCACATGAATTACATAACATAATATCATGTTGCAAGCAGGTGGGTGACAGACATGATGTCCTCAGCAGCAGCAGCAGCAGCGGCAGCAGCAGTGCAGTATTACTGTCTGTCTGCTGCATTTATTTGCTGGCGTTCGTGTAAATAAATATCTTGAATTCAAAATAAAAGCTTGTTACTGTGCATCGGGATCAAGCCGTCTATCATTCTTAAGTATTTTCAGACATCTGAGCCAGACGTGGGGTCCAGGAGCCCGCTGGATGAATATACGCTAACCTTGAATGTTATTGTTACTGTATTACAACCAGGGTGGGATAAAGTTATTGCAGTGAGGGTGCAGTCTGCATTTTTCTGCACTTGCAGACATTTCCCAAACACCCAGCGTCCCCATACGTGTACTGCAAAGACGTTTTTTTTTTTTTTTTGCACACACAGAGTAACCACAGCGAGGCAAAAGATGCCTCAGCTACAGCAAGAATCCAAAACACTGTACTGCTTTGACATAATGCAGTTTTTCCCTCGCCTTCATGTGCAAATGCAAAAGTGCTGGCAGCATTTCAGCTTTGTTTACCTGTTCTCTCCTTTTGCATTTGAAGGTGGTGGGTGCAGAACTGTTTGGTTGTCCTCCATATCCACGACACATTTCGTGTTCAGCTCAATTTCTGTAGAGGAGAGAAGTTTGTTGGGGAAGCAGAAAAGCAGAAATTGCGGGGGTGTGAAAAAGTCAAATCCGAGCTACTTTCTACAAATCGTGCTCAAGTCTTGAACCTCAGGGCTCCTAAACTCTAAAGCGAAAAGCAGCAATGGCGATGAGATCCCAAACTTTATCAGAATGTAAGCATGAATCCACAAAGGCGACTTTTGCACACAAAAGAGAGAAATCGTCGCTTTAACACTTACCCCTGCGGTTCATGGGCCGAACTCTCACTGCAACTTTTACCTTTGTATCCGACATTTTCGTCCACTTTTTCACTCCCACCCTGTCTATGCGCCGATCTATCAATGTATATAGTCTGTGAATCCCCGACAAGAAGCCCGGATTTCTGCCAGAAAAAAAGGGGCTCTAGTTAAACAACCCCAAACGAGTCCAAACCTCAAGGAGAAGAGATGGGAATATGTTCATTTTTTTTCCTTTTATATCCATCCGGGTTCGCTTTTTGTGCAAATCCAGCACTCTGCTCCAGCCCCAGACAGCATCCCCACCGCCATCTTCCACTGGGAGCACGACTGCTATCCTCTGGCAGACTGGAGACGGCTGTGCCAAAGAGGGGGAAAGGATTTACGCACCGCGCCGCTTATTGGGGGGGAAATAACCAGTGGACGAGAAATGTGTGGCTGTCTGACAAGTTGATTTACATGGACCCATGATAAGTGTCATTTGGAAACAGAGTGAAGAGCGGAGGGTTTATTAAAAATAGGTTTGGATAGTCATTTATAACATTTCAACATGTCTGACACGCACTCTAATTAAATAGCTTTCACGATTGTTGTCCAGAATTAAAATAAGTGTAATAAAAATAATAGTAAATATTATATATAATTAGTTGTATCGTATATAATATTCTATATAATAATATTAATATATATTTTCTAGTCTATTATCATCACCACAAGTCATTTTTATATATATATCTTTTATGAAATTTATCATATTATTTGTTTTTTTTAATGTTGCTCTGGTCTTACATTCATATGTTTATCTGTATATCTCACACACACCCGAAGACCTGTGACGATCTTAAAAAAACATGCATTAAGTGTAATTATAGAGTGTGAACTGCATTTTATGGGACTTCAATTTAAACCCCATTGTGATGAAGGAATTTCTATTTGTCTGACCTGTCATCACAGGTTTATGGCCTTGTGGACATGAACTGTGACCACGTCAACCCTCTCATATGTGATGTGTAATTTGAAGGATTTTTATGGCCACAAGTGGTATCCCATATTTTTTTAAAGAAAATATAAGAACTGTTTTATGTTATAAAAATATATATATTTTGATATATCCTTTTCATCCTTTTAATCTAATCTCTAATCTAATCTAATCTTTAAAACCCCTCAAACTATTCATTTGAAAGGTCTCAACCCCCTGGTTAGGAAACCAATGTACTATGTAATAGTAAATAATGTTATTTTATTTTCAAAACTAGGACAATAACAACTTACATAACATTAGTCTGACATCACTGCACAACATATTCTGTCTAAAAATGTTACATATTGATATTCTAATGTGCAAAACAAAGCATACATTAGCCTCTAGCCTATAGCTTTACTTATTTTATTATATTCACATTTATCATTTGTAATGTTTTTTCAGTACATTTATAAAAACTTGTATTGCCAGATCATTTCATCACTTTGTAATATGATAAGTTTCCACATAGGCTAGTGTAGGCCTGTTTGTACATGAGCTATATGATGGGCCCTGCATCAGCTTTAGCAGAATAAATCTTCACTGTGTGGTCTCCGCTGTCCAGAACGACCAGCATGTCGTTCAGTGACACCAGTCCAGCCGGTCGGACAAGGTGGTCTCCCACCAGAGGAGTGAGTGCCGGGCCATTCTGCAGCTTCCCCAAACTCCAAATCATCCCCTGATTGGAGTCGATCACAATCACATCTCCATCTCTGCCAAAGGTCACGCCTGACATGTTAAGCCTCACCATGGATTGCAGGGTCAGGCCGAAACTGTCGGTCTGATGAAGGAGGTGGAAGTCTTTTGAAAACACTCTCAGCCTTGTATGTTGTTGCCCCCCTTGTGGATGTGTGTCACGAGGTAAATACTCCATCACTGCCATGTTCCCAGTCACCTGACAACACGCCACTGCTTTTGGATGCTGGAGGTCTGAAATGGCTGTTTGATGCTCCCGAAGGAGACCATGAGTATAGTCCACTTTTACCTGGGAAAGTGTGCCGGCCTGGACATCCGATACCAGGATGTGCCCACAGCTGTCTGTGTCTACACCCCAGGGCATCTTGAAAGATTTTTTGACCGTCAATACATGCTTTCCCCTGGACGTGAAAACCTTCACCGCTTTATCACCTGCATCAGTCACCACCACATAACCACAGGGAGTCACTGCCACATCCACTGGGTAACAGATCTCGCCACTGGCTCGTCCTTTTTGCCCAAAACTCTGCAGCTTCTTGCCCTGTGAGCTGAACACTACCACTGTCTCCTCTGCATCATGCACCACTACCATCGTCCCCGAAGAGCCTAAAACAGCTATCCCAGTCGGGTTGATAAGAGTCCCCCACCCACCAAAAGCTGTGCAGAGGTGCAGAGCTGCGGATGTCAGACTTGTGGCTGAGTCAGGGCCTCCCTTTGGCCTGTGAGGAGGAGCATAGGACAACAACAGCTCCTGCAGGTCAGTAAGAACCAGGCAGTGGGTGGTGCTGTCAATGCTGCACAGCTGTCGACAGAACGGGCACTCCAGCTTCCTCAGGAGAGGGTGTGACAGAGCCGTGATGCATTCTCTGCAAAGTACATGGCCACAGGAAAGAGTCTGTGGTCTGTGCTCCCTCTGCTGAGTGCTGAACTTCTCGAAGCAGACTTTACACTCCAGTAAGTTGATCTGGACCTCTCTCAGAATCCCCTCAGGACTCAGACTGCCACGACTTGGGGAACCAGGAGCCTTGGCCATGACTTACTCACACAAACTAACGGACGCAGGCTGCAGGAGGTTGAGAGAACCAAGAAAAAGGAAGAGACTTAAGTGAGATGTGGAGAGAGATGAAGAAAGGGATATGAAAGCAGAGCGCTACAACATTTTTGTCAACACACTCATGTCCTGTTCCTTAGGCCCGAAGGGTCACGTGACATTTTGTGCAACACCAAGGCACTCTGCTGCCCTCATCTGGAAATCAACTTAGACACAAGCAGGAAGTTAACTGGCCACAAAGTTTTAACAAAACCCGGAGAAACAGCAGAAAATTCAGTATTTTATCTGCATAGTACTAAAATGTAAGCATTAAAATGGAAAGACATTTGACTGGATTCAGGACCAGGAGGTGTGATAGTGTGTCTGAATACTCACCGTGGGGTGACAACTGCTGTGAATACCGAATACCTCTGCTACTAGTGTTCATGTTTAGGACTATACAACACTTTCTGTTGTTCTTTCCAAAGGGAACATCAATGGTACCTTCAAAAACATTTGTTATAGGTCAGCAACACAAGGCAGCTATTTCAGTCTGAGTTTCATGGTGTGCAGACCAAGTGAAATCTGATCTGAGCCCGGCTCTGCTTCAGTCAGCCAATCCGGGACTCCTTTGCTGCAGCAGGGCACTCTTCAGGGGTCGAGCAAGGTCATTCATGATTTCCTATTGTTAAGTAGTCAAGCGGCTACTTAAAAAGATACCATTCATACTACAATAGACTATTGACAGTGAGACTTTCATTCAGTGTCTACAGCCTAATTTAAATGTATATCGTTTTTATCTCTATATGTAATTATTTCTATAAACGCGTTATTTCCATTTTCACTTTTATATAGTTTGTATTTAAGATCTCAGCGCAAGTTTAAATACAAATTTATATTATAGGTTAACTTTAACGCATGTTTACTGTAGCGTAGGTTAATTTTAACACAAAGTTATTGTGTCTCGGGTTGCTTGAATTTCCCTCATGATCTGTCTGTCTGTAGGTGTGGTGTGAGAAATTAAAAAAAAAAAAAAAGAGGAAGCGTTTAAGAGGAAATGTAAAACATTTTAATATGTCTCATTATTTCACAGTGAAAAAGAACAGCACAAGTCATCTTCAACGGAATTGCTTTTGGCAAATGACATCTAAATCAGAGATAATGTACCATTTATAGTGTCTACTGTAGCACGGGAGCCTGGTCCACTGCACAGAGGTCAACGTCTGGATTGTCGAGGATTATGAATGATATATCTGTACTGACATGATGCTGACGGAGCAAATGAAAATAAACGTTTTAGTAAAGCACTCGAAGCGTCGAAGAATCAAACACAAAAAAGCGAAAATTTAGTCTTAGAACAAATCGGGGAGCGAAAAAAAAAGAACATGCAAACAGGCACAATTAAAATCTTACAATGACAGTGAAAGACATAAAAACAACAATACTGGTGTCCTGGTGTGTGGTGTTATATAGAGACCTGTTGACTACTCTTGTAACATTTTCCTACTAAAACACTTGATTTGATTTGACACAGCCATGCAAATGCAATATATGCAATAACAAGAAGGTCGACAGTAAAACGAAGCCACCTGCACACCGGCAGGTAGAGCCTGCAGGAAACACATGCAGGGATTTGAATAATTGCCCTCTGTTATCAGTACAGTGAAAGAAAAAGAAAAAAAAAAACAAGATAGCAGCCACATGGACAGGAGAGTAAAATCACTCAAGGTCACAATGATTCACAAAATACATTACAAAATGTACAGTATTTGCAAAACATTCTGGAAAGTGCTTAAACCGTGTGCTTTGCTTTGTTCCGGGTCAAACGCGAAACTTCACTCGATACCAAGCTAAAGCTGTCTTGCATTGAAATCCTGCCCTGGAAACAAGTGTGAACATCTATGACGCAAATAGACTACCAATAACAGATGCTAATTAAAAAAAGGGCTTCAGTCTTTCTGTGTTATAAACATAGAGGCTCCAGTTAATGTGATAGATTCTACATTTTAACATTGAAATGAGTTGACCAACATACTGGAATTAAAGCTGGTGTAAACCAGTCAAATGTACAATAACCATCAATGATATACTGTATCGTAGGATAAATGTTTGTAAATTATAGTTTATCAGCTACAATGATCATGCAGTCACATCTAGAATTGGCAGTTTTTCTTGCCACCTCTTTCTCTCACACACACAAAATACCTCTCTCTCTCTTCACACACACAGAAACCTGTGATCAGTGGTTTAGGAGCTTTTTTTTTTATGACTACAGCACACAGTTAAGAGCGCATCTCTGTAGTCCAAGCCTCTGTGCACTCCTATTAACACTGCATGGGACCTGTTCATCCACTTAGTCCCTCCCGTCTCTTCTCCCTCTTACGGTGGGTGGGGGGGTTTTCTAGACTTCAATTACACCAGGAAGTGGCTGTATCGTTACCCCCTCTTTTTTCAACCTGTGAACCTTCCCACCCGGCTCCTTGGAGTGAGTTCAGGAGTCACCCCACCAGCATCTAGCTCCAACTCCTACTGACTGTCCAGGCCGTTGATGGATTTGGTCTTTCCTAAACTTTTCCCTCGACGTCTGGTTGTAGGGCTGTCGCCGTCGCTGTCGACCTCCGGCTCTCCTGGAACATGAGGGTCAAACGCTTGGGAATGAGTTTATAAAAAGACGTAACTGATCTTTACACATTAACAGCTTGAGTAGGACATGATTCCAAACACTAGGGGTCAGCCTTTTACAGGATTACATCTGAAGATGAATCTACACTGGGTGGTTGATAATTTACAGCAAAGGCACCGTACCTTTAAATCCTTCGGACATGTAGTCGGGTGATTCTGCGTAATTACTGTCTTCACATTCTGAGAAGCTCTGTTAGAGGAGAGGGGAGGTCAGTCACATGACACACATACCATTAACTGGTCAGGGGACATATAGCAGCTAACTGACACTGTGCAGCATTCACGGGTCACGGAAAAAATAACACATTAAGAATTAAGAAGAAAGGAAGCACAGTGTTCTCAGCTTTCTCACACGCTGCGTCGTTGACAGAATGCAAAACTTATTTTGCCGTTAACTCATCATCATTGTTGAGTGTGAGGGACTCACGGTGTATCCTTGAATACATTTTCTCTTCAGTCTCTTTATGTTTTAGAGGGAATTAGAGCTGCCCACCTTGTGCTGTCCAAATGTGTCATACTGTGTGACTCATACTTTTTCTAAGGTGTTTTGCTTGATATTGACTTTATCCGTGGAGTTGGCATGGATAAGCTGGTGGTCTGATTATTATTATGTTTTTTTTTGCCCCACACAAAGAAGGGAAAATATCATTTTTACATCATGAATAAATATCTTATCAGAGTGCTCTTAAGGTGAACGAGACGTGTTTGAGTATTTAAAAGTGTTATGTAAATGTTATTAGGTCGACCTAGCACATTTGCCAACTTTTACATTCACTCGGGCACGCACTCTCTGAGCACTCACTGTACTTGGAAAACTGCTGCATTATTTACATAATGAGATGCATGTCCGAGAGAGGCTTTTGTTTGAGCGGTTGTGTAAACCGTTACTGCTTTAGCGCTTTGAAGAGACATCATAAAACTAAGCAGACACTTCAAAAGAGTTTCCGTTCATCTCTGACGAGGTTAAAGATCAACATATGTTGCTTTCTATAAACTACGTGACACAGCGAAGCTATGACAAAGCAAGAAACATACCTTTTCTCTTGGACCATAATTTTCAGCAAACCACACCATTCCAAATAGACAGAGGAATGTAATGAAGGCCTACAAACAGACCAAACATAACAGAGACGGTTCACTGATTTATGAAAAAAAAATCCATAATCAGCAACTTGCAGCACAGAAAGTGTCATGTTTCAGTCTCTTATGTTAAAACAGACAGATATGTGAATAATGACAGGATATTTGCAACAGATTTCATGTATTTAAAGCAAGTGCAGAAGACCACAGTAATTTTGACATTTTGACACAGAAACGCTGTCGCGTGTTCGTGGTCTTACCAAACACAGTAGCCAGAGGATCACATAGAGGATCTGTGTTTTGGAGAACAAGTCCTGTCCAAACTTAATACACGCCAAGGCCTCCAGAAAGGCTATTGCCCTGAGTGGAGAAAAAAAAAAAAAAACACAACACACGCAGCTGAAACCATGGACCCAAACAAATATGGCCGTACGTGAATTTTACCTGAGAGCAGCGCTAAGCTCACTGACATTTGCTTTGTGTAATTTATGACCCTTGTAGATTAGATATCACCTCCTCCTATCTGCCCTCACTGCTTGTGGCTTTTTGATATGTACACCTGTGTAACACTACAGTTTCCATAAAAATCTACAAAGTACAACAACTGATTTTAGGGGTCTTCAAAGAAAAAAAATCAACTGGTGGCAGCTACAGTTTAGATTTCACTTACCCAAACACCCAGCACTGGGTCCCAACTCTCTTGCACTGTGTGTCTGTAAGGTACGCATAATACTGTCTAAAACAAAAAGCACACATAATACAAGGGTTAGTAAAGTTCATCTGCACTTCTAGTGTGTTACTTGCCTTAACACAAGACTGTTTGTCAAATTGTTAAAACAAGGAAACATATATACCGTATATTAGCATGTAACAAGTATCCCAAACAAATCTGCCATTATCCGGTTTCTAGAGATAAAACGCCAACTAATAAAAGTGTGTTCTGTGACGTTACCTCACTGTTGGAGCTGTGATGATACCAATGAACAGGATCCGACACCAGCTGAGAGCGTGGCTTGCAGGAAAGACGAAAATGTGCTTGAGGAAGAATGTGTTCAACTCTGTTAGCTACGAACAACAGAACAGGAAACAGACGGAAGAAAATTAAGTTTTCATGTTTAGTAACTACTGAACACAACGGCACGCAACAAAGAGAAGCAGGAGAACATTTCTGCTGCATGTTCATATGTAATGTTTGGCTGCAGATCATTTACAACCATAAATAGTGAAAATCAATCCATGATGATGATGCCGCTTGTTTCACTGTGTTTTTGGATCATCATCATGGATCATGGACTCAGCCAGTCGAGAACACTGCACTGTTTGGCCCTAAAAACCTATTGGTTTCTTTGGCTTGTTGTATGATACGTTAAAATATCCTGCTGCACTGTGCTGTGGAGTTATTGTATGAATGAAATGGGCAACAGCTCCTACTACGTTCACCCACTATGGATGTGAGTACCCTTCAACACCCTTAAAGCAGCAAATCAGCAAGTTCAGTGTGCCAGAGCCAGCACAACAAAAACTCACCGTTGTACTACTTATATTTTGGGCTTTATTACAGCTGACAGTTTGACCTGTCATAATAGTAGGAAAAGCAAAGGTGTTAAATAAATAAATAAACACAGTAAGGCCAAGAACATTTTATATCAAAATCAATAAACAGCTGCAGCAGTTAAACCGTTAAATGGTGCCTGTAGATTAAAGCAGTGTCTTATCTACCCAGTCAAATGTTTCATGTGTCGCCTCACATGATGCCCGCTCAGTGCCTTTGTCATGCACCGGTCTCTGTTTTTAGGGGCCATAAATCTCTCACGTCGTACGCATTTTGAAGTCACAGCAGGGCAAGCACAGGTGTAAAGCAAACAACGTCCGATGACAGCTTTGTTCCATTAACATGTACCGGTGAGCCATGCCAGCGAGGCCACGTACGCCTGAGCAGAACCCTGGAAATGGCCCTGCTTCAAGGAATGCATCTATTATTAATGTTATTAGTTACACCTGTGTTCCACGAGTCAAAATGCCTGCTGTAAATAAGGTTTTACTGGCAATGAGGCTGTTAATTAATGGTTTATTACAAGCAGATGGACTGAAAAGGTCGACCGGTGCAGTCTGTAGTTAAAATATGTCGACAGGGCAATCACAACAGTTGTGAAAGAAATACACAGAAAGTTGCCTGCTATAACTTCCTCTTTTAAGCAGTGAAATCGGAGGATTTCGACACTACCTCCTGCTCATTTCCAGCAAAAGAATATTTGATTTTTTCCCCCCCTTTCTCTTTTGTCTCTGGCAATGTACAGTATATAGATGGTTTTGTTCAACCACTCTGGTTTGAGGCACTAACAAAGATTCTCTTACAAGGCGAGTCACACTTGGATTAACAAATTGGCAACAATACCAGCAGTTCATTTAAGGGGACACTTTGTTCAAGGCCCTCTCACCCGCACTGCAAGATAATGAGATGGAGGCGTGCTGTCGTGTTATTCACTCATTTGGCCCGGAGCCATGCGTGGCTGAACCAAGTGAAGAAGGGCAGCTAAAGTGAGAAGAGCTGAGCCGTCCCACGTCTCTTCAGCTAATTCACAAAGACTGGTAATTACTATTTAAAGCCTCGAGAGAGTTGGGAGCTTCCTGAGTGAGGGAGAGGGGAGGACAGTGTCGTTTCATCACCGTACAAAAATGAGAGAAACAGCAGCTTTCGTCGCCACAGCAGCCAGTGGCTAGAAATTTGGCAGCTGTATCTGACTCTTCAGTGGAGAGCAATGGAGCTTACTCAAGTTCTCCATCCATGGTTTTCTCATTACCATAAATTGCCCCTAAGTAATCCAGCCTGTCTTTCACTGTTACAGGATTATCTGAATGTGTGGACACTCATGTATTATATGGATCCATGTGATACAGGTTTTAGATTTCAACAACGCAGGAGGCAATTAGATTAGCTTGGACTTAGCGCGCAAAGCACGCGGGATGATCCCCGACTAGTCAGTACTTAGTCAGCGTGAGACAGCGAGAGGCGTTCTCAGTGACCCACCTGCCAGATGATCATGAACAGATAGACGCCAGTCACTCGCTGCAGAGAAGACTTCGGGTCAAGCCAGCGTACATAGGTCCAGCTTGCAGGGGTAAACTGTAACACGGCTCGTTTGATCTTCCCTGTGGTGGTGTGGATGTCCCTGGATGGGAAGCAAAGAAGGATTACAAAGACTCGCAGATAGACTTACAATAAGTATTATGTTAGTGCCGTAGACAAAGCCTGATGAACGCAATGCCATCGCATGAATCTTTCAAGTACACTCCTCCTTGATGACCTTGTGAGATCACATTTCAAAACAGCAATTAATGTATCTTAAGATGGCTTCTAAAATGACGAGTTACAAAGAATAGAAGCAAATCTGACGGGAGCGGTTACTTGTGTGAATTTACACTCATTGTCATTGTGACTTAACTGAAAGATTACACACAAGGCATTCATTTATAGCATGGATGAAAGTTATGAATGAAATATTGATGAACACAGTGAAGCTACCTTTCATTGGGCTCACAACAAAAAAGAGAATAAAGGCCCTGAATAACTCCATCATCTTTTATCTTTATCTTGTGATATCCTCCTTTAAGGATATATTTTATATTTCAGTTTAAATCAAAGGTGGGTGGTGCATTACTGCCCCTTTATTAGATGTATTATTACAGGTGGCAGGTCCCACTTCCCTTTTTTACAACGTATAAATGATTAGGGAAGTGTTTCTGTTGGTACTGTATGAAACTCTAACACTGTGGTGGTTCATTTCCAGACTGCAAGGTCATACTTAATACTGGCCCAGTGGTAGGTCCTCATCTCCAAAAAGCGGCAAACAGTCATGCCAAGCCAGATGCCTCCTCCATTACACAGCAGGATGTCCAGAATCACCTGGTCCCACCAGCACTCGGCGAAGTTAGGCAGCAGATGCATGAAGAATAGCTGTGGTAACAGGAGATTAGGAAGCTGTGAGAGTCTACGTCATTATTTGAATAACTGTAAACTTTTACATGTCACATAAAATGATTGAAAATGGCCCAAAACAATCAATTGACACCAGATAAACCGCTTACATTACCAGCTTAGGTAACCGTTCTAAAGAGACCAGCCAGACAGAGGGAAAGTGATAGGCCACGGGATGCTATGGGATGCTCAGTGTGTGATACCCTCATCTGCTGCGTGCTTCCTTACCTCAGTAAGCTCCCAGGTAATACTGATGGTCCAGCAGAGGCCATAGCTTCGGATGAGCAGGGCTTTCATCCCCCAGCCCCAGAAATGGCTGAATGCAAATATGTCAAAATGGCTCAGGATTCTCTCCCAGGTGATGACATGGCAGTTCACAGCATACTCCTGCGGAGAGCAGCGCGGACAGCCTCATTACATTGATTGATAATCCCTCAGTAGTGAACACAGCTGGTGCATGCAAATGAATCACTCTCTCTCTCTCTCTGCGTAAGCCTACATCACTCACCATTATATCGGCCTCTCTCTTGGCATAACGCAGGTTTGGGTCCAGCCAATACATTAGCTGCTTTACCTGCTGCCAGTTGAGGAAAATGATGAAAACCAGGAAGAGGAAGTAGAGCACACTCAGACCTAAACAGCAGAGAGCCACGACAAGACACAAAGAAGGGGAAATTTAACAAACAAAACCAAACAAAAACAGCTTTTAATCATCAGAAACTTTCACCAATACTCACCAAAAACTATTCGCCATATTGCTGGATGCGGTCGAGTGAATGGACCTAGAGTGAGGCAGATAAAGATGCGATGTGATGAGATATAATCCACGACAAGTGAATGAATGGAAACAGGTTATGCAAACACAATGAAACGAGCTTTATACGGTTAGTCCTCATATGCTCGGACACTTTTCCTTCTGGGCTGGATGAGGCTGTTCTTTCTTTTTATGCCTCGCATATCGAGGCTCTAAAGGTGTGATACAAAGCTGTCGTTATTTGCTGTGATAACATCGGCTGCTAACTGAGGGCTGCGCAAACAGGCTTGACTACAAAAAGACAGTGACTTCAGTTTTTTTTTCTCTCACCGTTAGGAAATGCCAAAACACTGATGACAAGGAAAAAGGAGATGACCAGGATGAGCCCCACCCAGAGATTGCTGTCAGGATTTCCATCATCTCTGCAGAGTTGGGGTAAACAGAAATTTCCAAGTGAACACTTGATATCACCAGAGACGGTCCTTTAATATACACAGTCCGTGCTTTGTGTGCACTTAAACATCTGTGCTGTGCCTCACATATCTCATCATAGACGTCAAAAGGTTTGCTTTACATGATCAGGGCGAACAAACAGACAAACCCCTCTAAATGTGACCCGTTTCTTGCTCGTTACATTGTTGTAGCTAAAGCCAGCAGATGAAACTCTTCATCCCTGGACCACCGTTACATAACACTTCTCCCCATTAGCTCAAATAAACAATTAACAACAAAGGTGGTGATCATGGGAAGTTGTTCCGCCGCCTTTGTGAGGATGAAAAGTGAGGAAAAAATCCACAAGACAGTGGCTAAACGCGAGCTAACCCTCCCCCCCGTGTACCTGGCACTGTCACAGCATCATTGCCGCTCCAGTTAGCCTCCTAGCGCTAAGCTAAGCTAGGCTAGGCTAGGCTAACCGCTAGCCGTGAGCGACTTACCTCGCGAAGGCGAAATACATCAGACTGAGCACCGTGCATGTCAGCAGCGTGATCGTGTGCGGCCTGTAGAAAAAGTCTATGGTGATATCCTCAACCTGCTGCTCGTTTATCATTCGGAAATGCATCCTGTAATTCACATCATCCTTGCTCAAGGTGTGAGAGCCGCCGTACGCGGACGCCATAGATGGACGCAGTCAGGAGAGCAGCTGCAGCTGCAGCGGCGGCGGCATGAGAGAGTGATCCACCGCGACCAGCGACGACCACCGCTGACTGCTCCTACAGGAAATAGTTAAAAAAATATGCGTGTGCGTGTGTATAACATGTCACATAGCTAGCCAGGAGAATACAGGCTTGACAGCTGAGCAAGAAAGAGCAAGAGAGGGTTAAAAGAGAGGGGAAGACAAGCTTTAGAGAGATTGTTCACTTTTGATTTTGATTGGTGTGCATGGTTGTAGGGAGTGTCCCGAAGCGGAAGAGTCCCCATGCCTTCCTCCATCATGTGCCGCTATGATTGTTTTTGGCGTGACCTCCACGCCATGCAAGCACGTTAAAGCTCGACAGCTTCCCAGATGCTGAATTAATTTGCACCAAATTGATGAATTTATCACCTTCCACCGTCCTATGTTAATATCTTTTTTTTTTTTTTTTTTTTTTTTTTTTTAATATGCAAGCCTGAGAGAGTTGAACAACAGTTACAGCAGTGCACTTATTTGAATGTCGAATGAATGTGTTTCCTAGAATACGTCTGTCCCTGAAAGGTAAATATACTTTGACTTCATTTGGTGTGTGTTTATCGCCCCCATGTGTCGGCTCACAGCTTCAACGTGTAACCTCAGCTCCCAGCAGGGGTCCCTGTCGTTTGTTCATTAAGAGCACATATGCACCAGTTTCCTCTACACTTTCAGTAAATTGTGCAAATGATGATTGACTAAAAAAGGTCACCGACTATATCTATACAAGCAATACATGCACAAAAATATGAGCAATAAGGTTGCAGAGCATGTTTTGTAGTACCACTGACTTCTAAAGGAAAGGATCAGTTTCAGAGGCTGCAGAACAGGTTTACAACTTTACATTTTCATGCCAGTTATTTATATTTTTTGGGCGTAACCTATCAAGGAAATGGTGGCTTGTTCTCTCTGGGAATACACTGGTATATGTCGTGTTATTACTTCCTCTTATCAGTCCAAAGAACATTTCGTTTGTTGTTAATAGCATAATATGTGTTACAGAATGTGGAGTTTTAGATCATAAAGCTGCTGACCTGAAAACCAACTAGATCAGATTGTAATTATTTTTGGCTTTTATTTGTCTTTGTCCAAAATAGAGTAATGTGTTGACGTTCCACAAGAAGAGAAATTATCCATTAATCAACAAAATAATCACCTTTATTTGCACAAAACAGAGTTACACATTAATTTACAATGGACAGAGTAAATGATAATATAGAGGCAATGATAATAATAAAAAAACTGTGAAACAAAACAAAAAGAGTAAAATCTACCGCTCTACCGCTTTTCCGAGATTTAGACTACCACGTTGACTGGATATTAATAATCAGTCGAAAGTGAATGATATACAGACATATGGTGTATAATATTAAAAATGCAGCACAGTAGTCAAGCAGCACTAAACTATCACCTGCATCAGTTTAACCAAGATGATCTTTAACCTTAAAAAGGACAGTTTGATGCTGAAGTTGGAGCTGGAGAGATGACAATATAATACTCTGCAGGACATAGAAATCAGAACACCAATACTTATCTTTTACTGGTGAAATGAAAACAATAATTAATTTACATTCTTTGTCTGCTTTAAGTTGAGGGCATATAATATTGAACCCCCATTGTTATGTATATATATATGTATATAGATTGTTGGTGGTTGGTTTGTTGAGCTCCGTCAAACCTTTAAACTCAGTCGCCTTGTTTGAGGAGTATGATGGGCTGCAGAAAAAAGAAGGACCACTATTAGTTACTGATAATCTTATTCCCCTTACAGTATCTGTATTTTCTGCGTGTTTGAAGAAAATGACATACCAAAGTGTTGAAATGTTGTCTGCATATAGCTTTGCTCAACCAGTAGATCAAGAATAGGGCAATCAGCTTCTCAACAGCCAGCAGGATCATGATCAGTCCATTGATTCCTTTATTGAGCTCTGTAAGCTGTTGAGACAGAGGTGGAAGTGAACGCACGCTTACTCTGTATTTCAGACAGCAGCTGATGTTACATAATAAATGACAGTGGCTGTTTTCCTTTACCTCCATACTGTGTGATGCCAAATTGAATGCACAAAAGCAAGTAGCCGCAATCGACCAGAATAAGCTGATGATGTTCAGAGAGAACGAAAGTTTCGACTAGAAGGTGTAAAAGGCAGAAACTGGAAATCATTAGCAAGAAAAAACACTGTCATACTAATTCATTTAACTGCAAACTAGGAGTTAGTTTCAGCCTGTTTAAGTTATGAGATTCAAACATTATATGCACAATTCTTAAAATCCAAATTAAACATTTCCCGAAATACACCTCTCCTCCATCGTCTGTTGGACTAAAACGTTTGTTGGCTACAGAAACAAACTTTTAAAACCACATTTTTATCTTACCACATGCATGTTCGGGTGTCGTCCGGCAGCGTAGGACAGCATACCAGTAACCACATACTAAGGTATCGATAAAACATATAAATGGTTATACATAGAAATAATATGATAATATGATGATAAACTACTGACGCCATGCAGGGAAACTGAAATGTTCAGCAGCAAAAGGAAGTAGAAGAACAGATCTAGATGGATATACTGTTCATCATCAGTCCAACTGTATTTCCTTAATTATACAGACTTCTCACAGAATTACATTAAACTAATAACAGTGGCAGTTAATTAAAATTTTAGTTTTTTATATTTGTATTTACCACAACACAGGGTAGAGTGTATATGATGATGACCCATCCGTCATTAGAGAAAATCAGGCCAAGAATCACAATGAACAAACCGGCAATGGCTTGGGCTGCCTAATAAATAAAAAGAAAGATAAAAAAAATATCTCATTACAATGGTGTTTTTTTTCTGTTTGATAATGCCACAAATACAAATTTGTGATTAGAATCCGCCTGTGTAAGAAGCAAGTGAACTCACTCCGAGAGGTTTAGGTTTTCCGTGGAGGACGAAGATCTTGAAGGAATCTTTGTACACACACTGAAATCTCTCTGGCATCAGTTGACCCACTCGAGCAGTTCTTACACTCCCAATGGGAATGGTGATGATCATTGATTCGTCACACACAAACGTCTTCTTCATTCTCCTGCAAAGTAAAGAATATTAAAGCAGTTTGTCTGACTGTCGTAGTCTGTTTCTGGAGGTTTTTTAGTAAGTACCTTTTTTTTTCCCGTCTCGTATCTTGATTCGGACCTAAAACTTCTCTTCTTTGTCAAATGAGGTTAACAAGGAAATGATCTAGCATGCAAATGGTCGTTGTCTCTCTTTTTTCTCTTTTCTCTCTTTCCCTCCGCCTCTCTCTCTCACACACACACACACACACACACACACACACACACACACACACACATACCCACACATACCCACACACATGCACGCACACACAGAAACCACAGTGTTTGCGCACAGAATTTGACAAACATTCAAAATTGTTAAGACTTAATATCTTAACTTATTTGTGTTCATGAATTATAGAAAAAAAGGTGTTTTTGTTGAAAATACTGTCCCATGACAAAAAAAACTCATGATGATGAAGTGCTGAACTTGATGATTATGTAGATACCAGTGGCAGAGTGAGGAAGTTAAGGTGTGAGGTGACTTCATCTTACAAAGTATTTGCAGGCATTTGCTCGAGACACATACAGTGAGTGTGAAATCGACACTTCTCAAGCAAACGAAGACCGAAAGTAAGAATCTAAAATCTTTATTGAAGAATACTAGAAACAAAGGCTTTGGTGTACATATTTGAGATAGAGTCTGAATTTATAAGCGTCTTAAAGTCTGTGTATACATGTGTATGTTCTCTAGTACGTCGAAGCTTTTGTGTCATCTAAGACTAAAGTAAGTGTGTGAGAATAAATGTGTGAATATTTTGTACTAATGCGTTGCGAGAGGATTGAGAGACTTACATAGAATTACATTGCACTTATTTGATGTTGAACCGAAAAGCTACAAATGTTCAGTGTCATTACCGGTTTGTTTGACAAAGATCCGGCATTGATGAAGAGATTTCCTTAAGCCAGCGTTACTTAGTTCTCAACTCTGAAGGTCTTGCACTGGACAGTAAATGTAGGAATCTAAATATGTGAATCCTTCATTCTGAAAAATATTTCAGGCTAATAACTTTACCGTTATTTAAAATTCTACCTTCATTTACTTTACTTCTGCTTCTTTCTGGTTTGTTTGTTGCAAATCCAAAAACAAACTGTGTTTATGAACAACTACAATAAAACCATATCATATCAAACATAGTATATGCAAGAAAAACAGAAACACCTGCACAATGTTTTACTGTGTATTGAGATGCAATTCAAAACTACTGTAAAATATTACCTTGTATAATATGTTTAGATGTGATTGGCACTTCTTAAATTGTTGCTTGTTGCTTGTTCCCTGATGCTTTTGAAAGTTGTGCTTTGTGGTGATGATTGCGTTCTAGTTATATAATAATGCAATTCAACAATACAAAAAAACAGCTGAATCATCACCGCATAGTTCACAACTTCATTTTGACAGTTTATCACAGGACTGTTGTACGGCATGGCGTCAATACGCACAAAGGTTTCTACTTCTACAACTTAAAGAACACAAAATCACTGTACTGAGAAAAAAAACTATAATTCCTCCAGATCAGAGAAGCACCATGGCCTGTGCCGATGTTGACATGGACATCCATGGAGATGATTATGACTGGACTGAGTCACAAGAAGGTGACTGGAATGAGCCTCACAGAGGCGGCAGGAGAGAGCCACACAGACGTGACGGGAGAGAGGCAGACTCAGATGACTGGCAGGAGCCACACAGTGGTGATGGGAGCGAGGCGCCAGTGGTCCAACATTACCAAGCTTTAGAGTTTGTGCCAGACGCGAAAGGGCCACTGCATGACCTGATGCAGAAACAGCCGGCTGTGTTGGGGGTAAGAGTGACAAAGTAGTACAGCCAATAAACTAACAATTTGAGAAGGTCATATTGTTAAATTATTACTGAGACGGTATCACAGAGATGTTGATTTAACCTTATGATGATTTCAGGTGTTGGTGTTGTACTCTGTTTGTACTTTAAGCTTATTTTACTGTCGGAAAATTATAGTAGTTTATCTATTACTTACAATTCAGGCATGTGACCTAAGTAGTGACACATTAGAGTTTCTTTTTATGAGTCGAGAGAACTCCAGAAAGAGGACATAGAAATGATGATGCCTTGCAAATAGTAGGAAAATTAGATTACATTTCTATCGTAGCTTTATTCTGAGAAAAATATGAATCACTCCTCTGATTCATAGTGCTGACTCACCCCAAGTCAACAGTTGGGGTCTTGCTCAATGACACTTGACTATGAGGACAACATGGTCTAGGTCTAGGTTACCTAGGTCAGTGTGCATTAATTGTCTCTTAGCAATGCAATTGAAAAGACAAAACTGCCTCCTGAGAGTCTAATCTAAACAGACATTGAGTGTTAGCTTCATGCGTTAAGCATCTTTATTTAGTGTGCGCGGTAAGTGTGCTGAAGTCCAGGGATTGGTGACCACAACGTGCCCCCTCCTGTGATGATGTGACTTAATACCTAAAAGTATTACCAAGTCTATTCATCCAGTGTATCACAAACAGAGGCAGAAAGAGGGCTGCCCAAAATGACGTTTGAAACCATTGTGTAAATTTGGACAGCAGCAACAGGAAATGCTTGGTCGGGGTTTGTGGTATTCTTCTTTGTCAGTCTAAAGGCTGAAGTTTCATATAATTCTGTCCAGGTGAAAGAGTGTGCACAGTGTTCTTAAATGTCAAATCCCCGGTGTTTATGCATGAACTCATGCAAGCACACCATACGCAAAAACAATACTAAATATCAGGCATATGCAAGATTTAACTAATATTATGCACAAAGACAACACATCAGTCGATGAAAAACTAAGACAACCAACCTTGCTGAAGTCTTTTATACTTTCTGTCCATGTCCATTTTCTCATACTGACATTGTGTATTTTTGTTTAGCACATTCACCCTTTCTGTGTTTTGTTCACTGAAAATTATGCTAAACTAATAAGTGAATCTGATATTTGCTTAATGTTTACAAAATCTCTCTTCCTCTGTCAGTCTCTGCAGATGATGAGCGGCCTCTTCAGCGTTGGAGTGGGAATTATTTTTGCTGCAAGTCAGAACATTAATGATTCTCTTCTCACTTTGTTCAGAGCCTCCCACTTTACCGGGGTCCTCGTAAGTCTCTGCTCAAATTGCTTCATTATAAACCGAAGGAGAAAATCCATGCGCTAATATAGCAGAATTAGTCAAAGAGTTGGTCAAAAGAAATACTGATACTTTCAAATTGTCTTTAATATAATGACTTATCAAATCAAACAGTGTGAAAACCTTCTGATGTTTTCACTCAGCTCTAAACTGCATTCTTCTTCTTCTCTGCAGTTCTTCATTGCTGGATTTGTTTCCAACCTGTTGTTCAAATATCCGGCATTACTTTCTGTAAGTACTACTCAATGCATGCCCAGCACAACAACACAGTGACGGTGATGATTAGCTGAATATGTGAAGTAAATAATGAAAGATCAACGTTTGATTCATGTCGCAGGTGTCCCTCAGGATTAACTGCGGCTGTATTGTTGCAGCTGTGATTGCAATGATTCTGATGTGTGTGGACCTGATTCACTCGGGTGTAACAAATGATCAGCATTCGAAGGTAAGACAAAAGGAAGAACTTCATTCAGCACCAGATGTATTAACTAATATGAAACTAATGTATACTTAATCTTTTTTTAACAGATGGAACTGTTCGAACTTTGTGTGTTGGTGCTCGAGGTTCTCCTCTCTGCAATCCTCTGCTTCTGGTTCTCAAAAGAGAAACGTGCTAAATCACCATGACTTTAAGGTGCTGATATTTTTCTGAGAAGAAATCACTTAATATTTTAAGTGCTTGTAGATTTAGGAGATTAGGGCACTGTATTGTAGTTTCTAATAGAATATAAGCGGCTGTATTAGAAAACTTTTTTTTTTTTGTGCACAAAGGCGCGTGGCTTTCATTTGTCTCGGTTGCCTCTATTGGAGTCAGACCCCTGCTAAAAGCCTGGGCTGTGGTCTACGTCTGATGTTTCACTCGGACTGCGAAAATTTGTGGTCGACAAACGTCAGCTTCTCTCATGTGAAGGAAAAACCACTTCTTCATCTTCCTCACCCTCTGTGTCTGTTCGAGTAACGGTAGCAGTGAGCCTCACAGGGCTGCTCTATCTGTCGCTCCGCAAGGGTCTCTGTGTGGTTTTACACTTGTGCTCGGTTATCAGTGGAAATATCTGCAACTTGTTTTCAGCTGCATTCACACTTTCAGCTGGTACCTCAGTCTCAGAGTGTCTGAACTATGAAGATGGTGTATTTTGTTATTGTATAGACTTCATGTGTATATTTGACTTGATTTTATCTTCTGGTGGAAATACTTTTTTTTTCTTCTTAACATAACTTTGGTAAAGAAATGAATACAACATTTTTTTTTAAAGATTTTAATCATCTGTACAAACTTATCACAACACCGGACTGGCAACAAAATAAAACAAAAGAAATACAACAGTACAACATTGTCAGGATTGATCTGTCTGCTATTTTTTGTTTTGTAAAATACATAATAATAAAAAAAAACTCATCTACAATATAAACACTGATTCATACCTAGTTCATTAAAACAAATGTACAGACCACTGACGTACCATAATGGCAGTGTGTATTACATGTCAATTTCCAATTTACAGTATCATAATGAAATGTCGTAATAGCTGAGCTTCATGGGTTGGAAGTCGTAGTGCTCTGCGGCTGAACTCTCGATATACAAACTGCTGCGGCATCAAGTAGCGTTCAGCTTGAGGACTTCACAGCTATGAAGAAAGAAGGAAAACACAAGAAAGGGGATTTAGAAAAATGTTGTTTTTACACGTTATGCATACAAATTTAAAAACGGCAGCCACGAGACCCATTTAAACACCTTTCGATGTAAAATGGCATCACACGTTACAATTCTGACACATGCAATTTTTTCAAGGTTGGAATTATTAAACTCCCAAAACTTTCAGTAACTATGTAAAGGCGAATGCATAATATATTGTTATTGTATATTGTTTTAAAGCAATGCCACTGTCAAAATGTGTGTATATACTTCCATCTTTCATACTTATTTAGAAGCCTTTAACATTGATATGAGTTTACATGGGATATTTATTGACTAGATTCTTATGCTACTTACAAACAAAAAGACAATTTCTTTATATTTATCACTGACTGGAGCTTAAAGAATGAATACAGAATGTTACACAGCAGGGGAGATTTCAGAAAAGCCAGTGCATATTTTAATCTATTAATAATAAAGAGCACTTTGCTCCGTCTGACTTATCAAAATGTGTAAACAAGCAAACACGTTTATTTTTACATTCTAGTTAATTATTAACACTGAAGTGATTATTTCTTCCACATGCCTTCAGTTTTCTTAATTGTAACTACAGATGAGGCTCCATTTCATACATCCTTTCCCATTATGTATGATAAAGGCATTAAATTAATTAAACATTAAAAAAACAACAACAGGTTTAACAGTTAAAAAAGGACAAAACTCAGGCATCGACGGAAAAACTCTTTTAACCATACGTGCATCCCCAAAACAAAGGTTGTAACAGAGCGTGCATGCATTCAAACATACAACCATGACAACATATATCTTAGGACACAAATCTCACCGTCATGTCAAACAGATGCACAGAAGAAATCAAGTGGAAAACACGAGGAAGAGAGAGAAGCTCACGCAACAAACCACCCATCGCTCACAGCCCTCTAACCCATCAGGACACATTGCCATGCAGCACACAACAAAGAAACCCAAAAGCACATTTCCACACAGATTAGTAGTCAGGCCACAAGTTCCCCACTCACAGTTAATAAGAATAATTATTAATAAGTTAATAAGAGTGTGACGGTAACAACACAGATGTCCACTCTGGTGACACATGTTACTTACTCATCTAAAAAACTCTCAGCTCTGAGTCAGACCACAGTAGAGAGGCCTACTGCTATATGAGAGGTGTTGCTCTGGTAAAAACAAAACAGCAAAAAGTTCATGAGCGAGACCGAAGCTTCGGCTAATTTAAAAACAACTTCAAATATATCAGCTCATGCACAAAAGTCCTCCCCCGCTTGTTACAATGACTCGTGTAGTTTGTTATATTTTATTACAGCTTATTACAACACATTATGTAATAATAAAAAACACAATGTGTAACAGAGGCACTTATGATGAAAATGTAACATGGTGCATTGTGTAATAACTAACCAAAGTGTATGTCTTTATCTCAAATTCAGCCAGCATTATAGCTGACTCTTATCGCTATGAAACGCTCCATTAAGCAGTAACACAATCAGCTTTTTATCGTCTATCATCGAGGAGCAGCTGCTAGAAATTCTTCAGTCTTGATTCTTCGATCTTGGCTAATCTCTATGATCTGATCTGATCTGATCTGATCTCTCTAAATGGCTTCCTATGACCACATAGTGCACAGTTTAAAAACACATACAATACTAGCTTCAGTCAAGTAATCAGCATCATGCTGAAATGTTTCTAATTTCCATCCTTTCTAACCTTTATCGTCTTTATATGTGTATGAAGGCAAAAGCAGAAACTACATTCACAAAGGAGAAGCGCTTCAGCATATGATAATAGGCAGCACAAACTTGCATGTGAAGCGGGCGTGTCTTTTTCAGAACCGAAAAGAGGAACACTATCACACAAACTCACAGTACATATCATACATAGTACATTAACTAAAATTAAACATACCATATGGGCCAGACTTTAATGCCTTTTTACTCTGTACTAGTACACTTCGGACTGTAGCTGCCATACTAGAAGATTAAGGGTGACTCACAGGATCAATAGGAAAAAATATATATATAAAATATATAAATATTATGATGTACATTTCTGGAAGAGTACAAAGGTACAAAAGTAAGTAACTGACTTTTAATTTAAAAATAAAAAAAAACAAGTAAATAAATAAAAAGAAAATAAATAAAAGAAAACAAGTTGACACACAAATAGGGTAGAAAAGGGAAGTGCCGTGGTTACCTGACCCTGAACCTCCTACTGGCCCAGGAAACAGAACAAATGGAAAAAAGCATACAAGTTGTTCTGAGGGTATTCTTAAACTTAAACACAGAACTGAGAGAGAGCCACTAAATATGAATGGGTCACTGCAGCTAGCGTATCTAATTCGCAAAATATACTATTATGAAGCAACGTGAGAACATCGAGTCATATTAAAAAGTTGATGAGGAGGATAATCAAACACTCACTGCTGTGATGAACTTGGTGCCCGGGGGTTGGAGGTCTTCCTCTTTCTGGAATATTGAAGGTGACGTTATGGAGGAGGAAGGTGTGGAGGAGCAAAGGAAAGATGGGGGCTCATTGTTGTTGTAGGAGTCCATGACGATGCTGGATTGGTCTGGTATAGTGAGGGTACTCAGCCCTGTTACACTTTCACTGGAGGTGCACTGGGAGGATGTCTCTGAGCTCTCAGTGACTGTCACACAAAACACAAAGAAACATATATTAATACTGTGATGGTGGTTCAAACACCATAGAAATCTATTAATTTTCTACTGTGGCAACATTTCTGGTAGGTTCAGTCAGTGTGGGAGCAGGTACTAAGTTTGTTGAGGCCTTTGTGTATTCTTTGACTTTGACAACTCCTAGTGGTAGCAGCAAAGTGTTGCAGTGTGGCAGACAGTAAACCCCCATCTATCCCTGTAAAATGTTACACATATACATACCTAACTTTATATATTATGCTATAGACTATATATACTTTATCATATTATATTTTCATACATCAACAATCTATGTTGTTGAAGTTTGTTTTTTACATTCTCTTCTTGAAGTTTTCTTCATTTTAATAATTTAATAGTTTCTTTTGTTCATTTATCTTTTTTATTGCTTACTGAAGCACTAACATACAGTAAATACTGATTTGGAGTGGGTGAATACTTATGCAAACAAGTATTTTGTATTTTATATTTGTGATTAATTTAGATCACTTTGGAGAGACTGGTTTTCTTTTTGACATTAAGTGGTGTTTTATCTGTTACTATCTGTTTTATCTTTAACGTGATGTTGTAAGACCTGTATCTGTATCTGTATCTGTATCTGTATTTCTCTCATTTTAATTTTATTTTTTTTACTTAAATGAAAAATAATTGTCCTTCAGGGTTCACGGCTACAGCAGGAAAAAACAGCCACTCACTCATGGAGGGCTGGCTCCCGGTGTCCTGCTCCAGCTCGTCCTCTTCTATGCAGTCGTAGGGCCACTGGGCAAAGGAGGGAACGCTGGTCAATGCATGTGTGTGTGGATGACAGGGTGAGGAGTACAGATGAAGGTTGAGCGAGCCCAGCAGGGAGGAGGACGACTGGCTGCTGGAGGAGGAGGTGCTGCTGTTGGAGATGGTGGAGTGAGGTCTCTTGAATGAAGTGGCGTGTTCAAACGAAGGGACTGCGATGGATGCCCTGGTCCTCGACTCTGTTGGTAGAGACAAACACAGTCAGCTGTGAGATCATAGGGGATATGAAAGATAAGTAGAACTAGAAGAAAGTATGAAACAATAATATGATATGTTATGTTTACAGCAACTCTGGTAAGCCTTAAAAGAAGAGACATGTAAAGTAGTTGACTTCGGTTGTAATGACTTCAGATCAGTGTGGCTTAGATTACTTCTAGTGTGTTAACTTGACAAAAAATCTCTAAATCCTACTTGCATTACTTGCATCCTACTTGCATCAACAGCTCACCTGACCCCTTCATGATATAGTCAATGGCTCTGTCACTGATAGCTGCATCACTTGGCTTGATGTCCATGAAAGGCTTGCTTCCAATCCCCATGGACACCATCTCCTGCATGCGCAACGCTGAAATGCATGCAAAGTGAAATAAACTTCATGAATGTCATGAAATAAACTGACATGGGATAAAATGCCTGAATGTCACATTGATTTTTAGATTGATTTTTAGATTGAAATTACACCCATAAGCACCTCTGTTTCTGAGCGCCTGCCTCCACAGAATCTTCCCTATGATGGCCGTCCACACAGCCTTGACCTCGGCGGAGCTGGCTTGGAGTATGAACGTGTCCTGTGACTTCCTCCGACGGAACCAAATCTCAAAGCGTAGCCCGCTGTCACCAACATTTTCTGTCATACCTATCTCTGCTGTCTACATAAAGAAGAGAAAATGTAATTATAAGCAGTGTATAGAAGAAAAATGCCAAAAAAAAATCTTCAAATAAATTCTTACTTTGAAGGACTGTTTATAAATGTAAATGTCATATCCTCCTTCGATCTTTTTGGTCTTGCTGAAGAGGATGAGGTCTTCAAACAAGAAGACGTGGCGGAGGTATTTCCTCCGTCCACACCAGACTATGAACTCATCCTGGCAGCGGAGTTGACCTTGCTCTTTTAGGTTCACCTGGAAAGGAAACACGACCGTTCACATGCGTCAGAGAGAACAATACAACTCCTGGTGGGACTCTGACCTCACTCGGCTGAAAACATAACAAGATGACCTCCAATTCAAAAATAGTTTTAATGACCTCTGTCTTACCTGATTGTCTTATAGTAACGTTAAGTAGTACTTGGCTGACATCAAAATATTCATCATAGCCTTACATGCCTCTGCAGTGGCCATTATTATCACTTACATCACAGCCACGAATAGCATCCATAGCCAGCAGGTCGTTGCCATGGCGGAGCTGAAATTTCACCATCTCCTCTGCAGTGCGGAGGTCGCTCAGCTCCTGCTCCTGGGACTGGCTGCACTCCTTGATCAGGTCTTTGAGCAACAGGGCATATTTACTCATCCTCTGGATGGGCTTCAGCAAGTAGGATGCCAAGTCCATCTTGTCGCCGAGCTCCATCTGCTTATTCTGGAGAGACACCATGAGACACCATTATGGTATTACAGATTTTTATATACAGGTGAACAGTCTTTTAAATATTGGGCTACTCAAATCTGTTTCCTTGTTCGCTGTTTATTAGCCATTAGCTGATTGATGTTGGTTCACTGCGCTTGTGTTCACTGTTGTACATGTATTAGGGGCTGACCAATGCTAATTTATGAGTTGAAAATATAAATAACAACATATAAGCTGATATTATTTTTCAAAATACACTTAGAATATAAACGAGGATCCTTTGGGGATTAAATGGGCTCATTTTTTGAATGTGTTTTTAAGTTTTTAGTATTGGTCTAGCGTTGACCCCAGGACCTGGCACCCACTGCGTGAGGGATGTAACCAGAGTTTCCAGACGCACCTTAAAGAATTCATTCCCATGGCTGCAGAGCAGAGTGTCCGACTGGGGCTTATTCTTGCTGTACAGAGCATACATTCCAAACTGATCCTCCTGCACACAAGATTAACAAGTTACAACACTGACTACAGTAAAAAGTATGCACATTTCAGCATGCTTTGCCAACCACTTTGAATGATTGAACCCACAAGAGAAAAAGAGTAAATATCATTGTCTGGGTTTCACCATCAGTGATAGTGAAACCCAGACACTCCGCTGGAAACATTAGGCTACGCTGTCTTGGAAAACATTAATAAGTAGAGGTCAACACATCATTACAGTTTTTGGGAGTTTTTTTCTGGGCCTGAGCGTTGTTTTTAAGCTGTCAGTGAGCCGCCTCAGGCCACACAGACCGACTGCCTGGACTCACGTGTCTGAGAAAGCAGCTGCTGATGGACAGCGGGGAGTGAGCAGATGACTCCAGATCCTTCAGGAAGTACTGACTATGGAAGTCCCACAGTTTCTCCACGTTCCCAAAAATGATGCTGCGCTTTCCCCGCAAGTCCTGGGGTAGGTCCAGGCGCTCCATCTCAGGGAAATAGTGCTCGATGATGTAGCTGAGGGAGCGAACATACTCCCTCTCGGTGGAGATCATCTCATCCATGATGTGCTGCACTTTGCTGGGGAACAAAAAGACATGATACGGTGTCACTATTCGTTTGTTGTTTATGGTATTTTTTCCATGTTCTGAAGATATACACACATTTTTAACACAACACACACGTAAAGTAATATTCCAGTTTATCTTTAGCATCAGTGGTTCACACCCTCACCTGCTCTGTTTCATGCCATCTCCGTCACTGCGTCTGTTGTGGACCCTGGAGGGCGTAGACATGCTGCGGCTGCGTCCTAACGCAGGGCTCGTCACGTCAGGTCTCTGCAGCTTCTTCTCCGCAGCCACGTTATTAGCCACTTCCAAACCCTTGATGTAGACACCAGTATAGCCATGAATGTGGCTGACGTCTGAGTGACCACTGTCCCTTGGGGTCAGCTCATAACTCATGGTCTTCTTCATGATCTTCTTCAGCGGTTGCTTGCGGAGGCGGGCATTCCCGGAGTAGACAGGCTCCGAGTGGCAGGAGATGGTCGAGTCGATGGTGCAGTCGCTGTCCGTGTCGTCAAACATGGACGGACTCTGTCTCAGTTTGCCGTCACAGTCGGGGGGGAAAATGAAGTGTGAGGAGGAGGAGATTGAACTAGTGGGGCTTTTGGAGAAAGGCCCAGCAGAGTGAGGCTTGTTGTCCTCAAAAGTTAACGGTGCAATTTCTGCAGGTAAAAGCACACATGTATTTGCTACCTCCTGTTCCGTAGGGACGATCTGGCTTTCTGCAGTCTTTAAAGAAGCAGGCGCGTCAACAGCTTTGGAGTTTGAGGCCACTGTTGTCGCTCGGGCCAAAGTCTCTTCCAACTGCCGTTTGGTCTGCTGACATTTGTGCCACACTGTGTTCCACTGCTGCAGCTGCTGAGGGCTCTCCAGGGACAGCACCATGTCATTGAGGGTACTAAAGTTGTCCATGGAGAACTTGGATGCCTCGGTGTAGTAATCCTGCAGGACCTGCACCACAGATGACGAGAGCCTGCCACCTGTACCGTCCAGACTCAGGTGATGGAAGTAATCCTGGCAGTGCTCGGTCCACTGGTTCGCCTGCACATTTGAAAAACCAATGAATCTATTCCATATCATCGTTAGAGCCATGCATGGTCAATACTGACAATGGACAATACTTACTGAGTCATAGAACTCATATAGGTTGGTTAGGATGTCTAGCTGGGCCTTCCTCCTCTCCACTCGGCTTAAGATGGAGCCCAGATGGTGCTTAAAGTCAAGGAGAACAGAACCTGGAAGCGACTCCGGAGACTCTTTCACCAGCTGCAGGCCATGCCTCTGCTGGTGCTGTCAGGATAAGAAGAAAAGTGATGAATTTATCACCGATTGTTTTTTTTTTTCAAATTATACACGAGAGGTGGTCCACAAGGACTGTGTTAAAAATATGGCGTTATTTACCACTGACTCCTCCAGAAACTGCTCCAAACTCTCTCTCATCTCCTTGATTTTGGCCGCAGACAGGGTTAGTGATTCCAGGGCTGTGAGTTGTTTCTCTCCCTCACTACTGAACCAGAGTTTAATCTGGAAAGAGAAGCGGGTCGTTGATTGACTATCGAGTACCCCCTTTCGTCAAGAGAGAAGAAAAGCAGCAGAAAATCGGCAACACAGACGTCGAGAGTGAATCGGTCTAAGCTCACCTGCTGTGTTTGCTCTTCAAACTTGCGCACCTCCAGCAGGGTCTCTAACTGTTTCTGAGACTTGTTGGACAAGATCACAAGCTTGTGGACTTCTTCATCTACTTGGTTGTACAGTGCATTCAACATATCGACAGCATCTCTAAACGGACACAGAAAACAGGGCAAAACAGGTCATGAAAAGTTTATTTTACCACCACCGTAGATTTCACTCATTGACTACTCTCGTATGGTTGAGGGCCGACCCTTCAGTACCTGTAGTTCTCATTGTCACAGGCCTCTTCCTTCCTGATTCGGGCGAGGACGGTCCCTCCTTCTAGACGCAGTCTGTTGAGACGGGTGTCATCTAGTACACACTTCATGAGATGCCTCTGTTGTTCCATTACCTCAGACACCTCCTGGATTAAAACGTGCACAATGGCAAACAAATTCAAATGAGTGAATTCATTTTCTACAGTTGACGTGATCACAAATGATCGATGTTTTATCGACCTCGGCAAGCAAAAAGGTCACAACAGTTAACTATACAACAAACTGCTGAGTAGTTTACTAGCAGTTAGGAGGAAAGAGGCCAACAGAGAGAGAGCTATTGTGTGTCAGTGGAGACACATAAATCAGAAGGCCAGACTGCCCGCAGGGGGTGGGTCTGACCTTAGAGGTCTTCAGGTTGCCGCTGTTGCTCAGTGTGCTGATGGACTCCTGAAGGGAGGAGATGGCTGCGCTACAACTGCTGGCAAATGGTTCAATTTTCTGTGAGAGAGGGCGAAAGAGATGGAGAGAGTTTATTGGTATGAGCACAATAAAAACAGTTGCTGGAGCCCCAAACCATTCTTAAAAAAATGTCCATTATCCAATGTATGAAATGCAAGAGGTTGACTCAAGAAAACCAATATTTCCACGTGTCAAACTAACCATGTTTTTACTGGCCAAGAAAAGCCATACCGTGGTCATTTCTTGTATCTATATCTAACACCAATTAATGCAATTTTCTTTTTTTTTCCTATGAGCGACGAGCATCTAACAGACGTGAAAAGTTATCGCCAACCTCGCCAAGCTCGTAACGTAAGGAAGTTCACAAATGTGTCAGTGGCTACAGTCTGGCCACCCCCGTCTCACCCACCTGCCTGAAGTGGATCCAGTGGTTGTGGTCGTAGTGGAAGGTGCCATCCAAGTCTCGTGTGAGCTGGGTTTGGTCAATGTGCTTCAGCACGGCTTTCAGAGATGACAGCGTCTCAGTCTGTGGCAAGATGAACACAAACACACACTCTCAGAGCTCAGTTTGAGCGTCTGCTGTCCCGCTTCAAAGCTACGGTACCAATAACACATGCCAATTCCTGCTCGCTGTGCCATCATGGCCTATGGCGATGAAATTAGATCACAGGCAGACATCAAACAGGCTTATTGAACGCGAATCCCTTATCACATCTACGCAGATCTAGCATTCAACAACATGAATATATCACTTGTTTATTTACCTGTACATTGATGTCTCTCTCAGGTTTGGCTGTTCCTTCCTTGTCCACCAGAAAGAGAACTGAGTAAAGTGCATTTGGTACTAACGCCTGAAAAAAACAAGCACAGGACACGTTCTTCACATGAACGCCTAAACCATTTTAAATGTCTATTTAAGACGTCTTATGATGTACGTGTTGTGGTTTACAGAATTATCGTCCTTACATCAGTAAGAAACTCATCATCACAACATGATGATATGTCTCTTGCAAGTCGGCTGCAGCCAGCCTTCTCCCAGTGTGTGGTTAAAAACAGACAAGTAAGCACAGGCTTTCCCACAAGTGCCCCGAGGCCAGCCTTTTTCAGAAAAATGTGAAACTGCAGCCACTACAAATTCAAAGGTGTGCCCCTTTAAACAAACCAAACCGTGTCAGAGACTGAGAGGTCGAACAATAAGAAACGTGTAAGGAATGCCGTAGTGTAATAACTCTGCGAGAGAGACAGCGTTACCACTCAGGAGACAACAAAGATTTGAGTAGGGCCTAAAAACTCTTGTGGGCGTGAGTTGTTGGTAATTACATATTTTCCACTGAGGGCTCACCTGCAATTCAGACAGAGATGACAACAGAGCTGGAACAGGCTGCTGCCTCCTGCTGTCTATTAGAACAGATAGACCTTGATCACACCTTTCTTTCCTGAAACCAAAGTATTACAGTTAGTGCACTTTCTGAGTCAATTGATTATATGTAATGCTATATTTAGCAAAAGCTTAGAGGTCGGTATTGGTTAGCCTTCTAAAGAAGAGCAAGACTTTTGAAGAACGGCATGTATTTTTTACAGCCTTTAAGTGCTTCACTTATTCGTCTATACGCTCTGAATAACAGCTGCAGGGTCAAACAACATAAAAAAAAGTCTGTATGGGGCAGGTGTGAATGTAACTGGAGTTATTCTCTGAGTGTGGGCAGCTTACCGTAGCGTGGAGCAGTAGTAGCCCAATAAACAGGTGAGGTCATTGACCGTGCAACTCTCACCAGCCCACACCTGAGCTCTGGTGCACACCTGCAGCACTGCCCTCCCACTGCGATCTCTGTTTCCTGCAAGAGAGATGAGGCCAGCAGGGGGTCAACACTTGACACTGACGTGTCTACTATCATTTTCTAGGTCAAGAATGTTTAAGCTGGAGGGAGTCCGGTATTATCATGCTAGTCTCCAAGTAGGTCGAGAAATGAATGTTGCTTAGAGCAAAAAAAAGTAACAATGGCCTGAAAGACAGTACATGAACTTATAATGTACCACATAACATAATCTCAAGAATTTTTTTTACAAAGTGATTACAAGTTAATAACAAGCAGTGCAGCTGTGTTATTTCATTTTTAAACGATCTTGATCTTCAAAAGAACTGAAACGTATCTAAAAATTAGATCAAGAAGAATGAAAAACAAAACACTTTAAGCATAAATTCTTATCAACTCAAATTCTTATTTTCACTGTGATGTAAGGAATATGTAAGGGATCATTTACAAGGAGTTGGTCGCCCTGTCAGGGTTAATTTCACTCCTAAGAGAAATTGACAGTTTGTGTGTCAAATTATTGATTTAGAAATGATTTTATTGATTTAAAAACTATTTTATTGCGTCCTCTGTGGTGCTTTATGAGGACTGCCTCCATAGTAACGGTGTGTTATTTATACCAGTGGTGTGCTCTACAGAAATAATAGACTGCAGAATGACCTGACCAATCAGAATCAAGCATTCAACAAAGCTGTGTAAAAAAAGCACATCTGTTTACAGAGTAATATGATGAACATACAGTACAGGACTATTGATTGAGTTTGGAGACAGCATTGGTGGATCCACATGAAAGCAGCTGATATGCTGTGTCCAAGTCACTTGTCCCCTACCTGGCAAGATCACAGCACCCGATGTGAGAAGCTCTTGATTGACCTCTGACACCAGTTTAGGGAAGGCTGAGATACTCCCATAGTTAGAACTTGATACTGAAGCCGGCCTGATGGCCGTCCCGTTGGCAGCTTTAGGACTGTGTGACTCTTCTGCACTATTCCTGTGTCGCCTGCTCTCAACGCTGATGGTGTCATCACGTTGTCCTGTGGAAAGAATTATAAATAGTGAGCACAAATCTGCTAGATTGTCTAAGTGATATTCACTGAGCAACAACTGTCCAAAAATACAGTACAAGCAACAGAAATTAGAAGTTTCCTTTCACCTCGGGACTTTCTTACCTAATCGTAGTACCTCAGTGAAACAAGTGTCTATTAGTGGTGTGTTCTAGTAGTGAGTTCATACTGAGTCATCACAGAGACCAGGTGTTTAGTCAGCCTGACTCATGAGTAACTAGCGTTATTAGACTCTCAAATCTTCATATCCCCCACTTCAGCCTTACATACCTTGAGGCTCTGTTTATAGGAATGCTGCTCCTGACATTCCCAAGTGGTAGCCTACCACAGTCTATCCTATTCCTGAGGCAGCGAAACAGAAACCTGATTTTTTCACACAGAGTGCATATCTCTGTATACCTAACCTACACTGAGCCTTGGCTAAGGAAGAATGTCAACAGCACGGGTGAAATGGATAATGCAGTAGATGAAGCAGAGGTGCAACAATTGTGTAATCAGTTAGCTGATTGAGAGAACATTGCAGTCCTACTATAAAAGACAGAACAAAATGTAGCCTATTTGACTTGTAATGACATAAAAGTTTGACAATGCCTTTGTTTTGGTTGCCATGTTAGCAGTTACCTGTTTGTCTGTTTGCACGGGTTGGACCTGGCCACACCTGGGCCTTGTAGGGCCCGTGTTTATAAGGCTAGCAAGATCTCTATACCAACAACCCTGGCTTTATTGTTTGGCTTCCTTTTACTTTAGCAAGAAAAAAAAAACAATGCAGCACACTCTTCTTTATCCACTGTCTCTCCCACTGGAAACACAGTGAGTGAGTCATTTCAGCTAAACATTTATTTTTGCTAATCTTTCACATCCTTGTCACAGTCTAAGAACTGGGCTTTGACAAATGTTGAAAGTACAATATAATATGAGTGTATATAGCCATGTGGCTCTGGTAGGCTATAATCCAAAGTAGACAGTAATGCTTTGAGCTAAATGCTAACGCCAGCATGCTAGAATGCTCACAAGGACAATGCTAACATGTGGATGTTTAGCTGGAATAATGTTTACTGGATTTAACATCCTAGTTTAGCATGCTAGCATGCTGTAATTTGTTGACAGGAGTGTCAGTACTTTTGTAGACACTTGAATTCATCCTCTAGAGTACATGGTGTGTTGATGGCAACTCATCAAGTAGTTGTTGAGATATTTCAGTCTGGACCTGACCAGCTGACCAACAGTGCCGTCTCTAGAGCACCAGACATAAACCAGGTCCTTTCAAAACATAAGTCATCCCAACATTAAGAGCTTGAAAATAAATATAAAATCTTGTCAGACCAGTTCTTTACCATCTCTGCCAATAGATGGTGGTGATTGTGATTATGTGATTATGGATCCGTGTCTGATGGACACCTGTTGTGTGTTGTCTTTTCAAACAGTTTGAGGCCTCTTGTATTGTCCTGCTCTGCTCTGTGACAGTAACCCTCCCAGCTCAGCCTCTATTGTCTTCAAACAGTCAGTGCATTTCCTGTGTGACTGTGTGGCCAGGCTTGTGTTTGCTGCATGTTTCCTAAATTGCTTTGTTTTCAGAGGAAGTGACAAACGTATTGTCCTGTGTGAAAGTCTGTTTTTTTGTGTAGTCACATTTTTAAGCCGTTAAAGAGGCTAAAGCTGCACTAGTTGCTGGAGCTTGAAGCTACTGATCACATAAGTCACGGAGGATATGTTCTGATACTGCAGAGATTTCTGGCTCATATCATGAGTAATTTGACCCTTCTGGAGTATTTTTTCACAGTGGTGTGAATCAGTGCAAGTTAGGTCTTGTGTTTCTGGACTGAATGGACTCTGTAAAGACACAGGAATAGTTTGAAAGGCTTTTCTTTCGTTCATCCCCAGTGGCTGATTGATTCACAAAGGAAACTTTTGTAAATGAGGCAACCCATCTGGGATCAGTGCAGCCCCCAGCCCCAATAACACTGTAGGGTCATCTCATTGTGGGATGCTGGGGTCCCTGTGGTTGGTTTACAGGGTTTACAGGATCCTTTGTTGCCTTTGAAATGTCGTTGTGGGAAACCTGCTTTGCAACAGCTGAAATACAATCCCCTCTGAGGTAATCTCAGGAACGCAACAGTGATGCGCTTTAACTACTGTATTTTTGCTGAGTGGTGTTTATTTAACGCCTCTAAATGAACAAATATGATCACCTTTATTTGACAAATCAGTAACGGCTTTGGCTTTGGGCCTGTCATTGTCCAGGGTTAGGATTCAGAGATTTAAATAAACTCATGCAGTTTATGCCGCACATTTCAATTCACGGAAGAATATGTGTTTTCTAAAAACAGCATGATTCCCTCGGCGGTACTCTCACATCGCTGCTTTCCTGAGCTACCCTGCATGAACCAACGAATACATACACACAGGCAAAAAAAAAAAAACAGACTCGCAGTGGTAAAGAAAACATAAGATTGTGACTAAAGTTCTGTTTCCAGGGTAGGGCCATACCTGTTGCTTGAACGTGCCAAAGAACACACACGGGCATTGAAAAGCAATCTGTCACCAATGACAGCGTTGATGTTAGAGAGTTATGAGCTGTCTAAATTCAGACTACAACTTCAGCCATCCGACAAACTGTTGCAATCAGTTCTGCTGCAGGGTATGATTACACACCCCGGTGAGAAACCACCATTATCTAGCTATCAAGAGTGAAACTTGGCTTTTCCACCCTTAGGTTGTATTATCTGATAAACAAAAATGTTTTACAAGGTTCTGTAAAAGAGCATATTACCAAAACAAAATTGATTTGTTTAAACATATCCAGATTTTACAACATAACAACAAAATTCTAACTGTATAACAAAGGAGAATGTACATAGTTATATCAACTGAGTCTAGTATAGATATCCTGTTTGTAGAATCTGACTTTGGCCAATGTCCATCAGAAATGTAGTAAAACAATCAATCATGAGCCATAAATGATGTAGGTAAAGCACGAGTATCTCAAAACTGTACATTTGCTTGAGTAAAGGTAACAGTACATTAAGTGTGATTTGTGTGCATCGTCACAGCAAAAGGTTGTGCTTCATCACATACCTGACTCCTCCTTGCTGTTTCTCCGCTCAGAACCAGGAAAAGCTGCCTCAAAATCCAGCTTCCCAAAACGAAGAGCATAGCCATTTATCAGCTTTTTAGGCGAGATGCTAACTGAGCCTCCAGAAGAGGATCGTTCCCGGTGGCCTTTAACCTGGCCTGCCTTGTTAGTCCTCTCCAGTGACTTGGAGCGTCTTTCCGCCCTTCTCTCTGCACTCCTCAACCCTCTCTGTAAGTAAAGTAAAGGTGTGCTAGGCCTGGAGTCATCACCACTGAGCCACCCCCGGCTACCAAACCTCCGAGATATGAGTTCTCTGGAAGAGGTCCGTGTGTCTGGGCTGCTGCCTGGTGTCACTGTTCTCTCTCTTAGGCCAGTGTTGTGGTCTGGGCTTTCCTCCAGGATGGATTCAGAGCTGGACCCAAGGCTCATGGGGTTCTGCAGGGCCTCCATGTAAGATTTCCTGAAAAGTCTTCTGCTCTCAAAGGCTACAGAGTCCCTTGGTAGACGGCGCCGAAGGCCTGGGTTACTGAGGTCTGTACTAAAAGAGAGCGTTTTGGACCCTGGCCCTCTCTCTCTCCCAGAACTATCCTCACTTCCTTGTCCTATCCCACACTCAGATTCAGTGGATCTTTCAGTTTTAATGTTGGGTGTTGTGACTGGCGTACTAACACTGTGGGTCTCACTGCTGGCATCCATGTGGTTTCTGTTTGGGGAGGTGGGCTCAGAGAAGATGGAGTCAGCTCCCTGAGAGTGCAGCGATTCTCTGGAGCTGCGGTGGCTGTCTAGAGTCCCTGTGGATCCACTGGTGCTGCAGGTGCTAAGATGGCCGCGGAAGCCACCTCTGCTGCAGCGTGCTTGCATGATGGCGTCCGATGTGCTGCTCACAAACAGTGGGTTGACCACGTTCTTCCACGGTGTCCTGTACACAGCCGTACCAGTGGTAAGCAGACAGTTCTGTAGTGGGTGCAGGTTTCGGTCACGTGTTACATTCTGCAAGAACTCAGCTGTAAAGATGCTGCCATACATGCTCTCTGCGATGGGGATTTCTGTGATGGCTTGCCCACTGGCTGACAAACATTTTATTACAAGCTTGGCAGTCTTACGTCCTAAGGGAACTATCTGTAGGTAGAAGTCTCCTTGCTTTAGTCGCACTTTGTGCAGAGGGGCGAGCTGCAGGACGACTTTCTCGTGGATGCAGAGAGGCCACCCCTCATGATAGAAGAGCAATCCCCTGAACCTCACCTGAGAGAAAACACAGAAGTCAGTCAATACCCACTCCCATAAAAGATTACTATCATCTGTGTGTCATGGCTCAGCTGTGGTACAACTTGCATCATTTCAACTGACATCTGCAAAGCTGTGTTCAAACACATGTTTAACTTTAATGGAGAGGCGAGATGTTTTCACGGGACACAGCGGATGAATCACTGTCAGCGATCATTCGACTAAAGAGGAAAACCTGTCTGATCAGGCCTAGTTTCGCAGCAACCGCAACACAAATCTTCACAGTGACGGAACAAAAAAACATACCCTAAGAGCACAAGACACTGTGCTCAAGGGTTGGCTTTTTCATCTCCTATGAATGTCAAGGTTAAGACTGAGGATGTGATCTTCTTCTGAAGCCTCTCATATTGCCTGCAATACAAAGACTCTCATGCACGGCAAGCTGTTCTCAGGGGCTAGGCTTAGGTGAAACTATTGCTCTATGGCTATCGTCACAGTGTAATCACTGCAGAGATGAATACAAAGGAATAAAGTTTCAGTGCTCTGGTTGTAGAAGCCCTAACCCACAGCAATCAAAGCTTGCGAGAGAGAATATTGAATTTCACTTTGGACCCAAGAGTCTATGGCAGCCTCTCAAACGGACCACAGTTTCCCTCTGTTTCCCTATTCAGAGAAGGATGGCTGCTTTTCAGCTTGTTTTCAGAACAATAATCAAGTCTGTCTAAGCCTGATGCTCTCTCTTCCCACACAGCAAAGATATTCACACTCAGCACTGCTGTTCTCACATTCTTCTGTCACAAACATTTAGCCTGGCTTATCTTTCAAGATGTTTATTATTCCATGTTTGAAGTATTTAGAGAAGTACAAGAGTTAACATTGCCTGGCGGACAGGCACATGTTTTCTTGTTGTGTCCTCGCTGGCCCTTTCTCAACCTGTTATTTCCAACAGACTGAAGGCCAAAAATGAGACTGGAGTCAAACATCCAATAGTCTAGCAGGAAATCACACAGGTTCGCACCAGGTAAATCTCTGGCGATGTTGTATCTCAAAATGTATTCTGACATAGATCACAGAGAGCATTAATGAAATTCCTCGGTTTAACCTCAGGTGCCACATCTGTCAACAACTCACACAGGTTTCTTGTTGGATAATCTGCAGGATCCTTTTGGCAGGAAGCAAGAAGTCAATGAGGCAGCGGAGGCCGTCTCCTCTGTACTGCCTTTCAACCACACTGAAGAGCTGCCACAGGACGGTGGAAGCGGTGGCACTGAAGGGTCGGTAAAGGGCCGACAAGGTGCTCTGGATACAGTTGTCCAAAGACTCTGCGTCCTGAGAAGAAAAAAAGAATTTGTATATTTAGGTTGGATATTTTTCTTCAGGCGGACCTTGAGCCATATGAATGGCGACAGATATAGCAAAACATTAAAGCATACGCAACATGAACATGGGTAGACCAGTGGGTCCTAAACTTTTTGTCTTGGCAATCCTTAAACCAAAGCAATGTATACCTAATAAGCGTTCATAGACTAGTTTGTATATGGACTGTGTGCAGGCCAACCAAAGACAGACTGGGTTTTCAGATTCATTAAGTGGTGAAATAATTCATCGTAAAAGCAAACCAGTAGAACCAGTGGAGCACTAGAAAGCTTCAATACAGGAACCTGTATATAGGCATAGTAGTGCTTTCAGCCAAATGCTAACACATGGCTTGCTAACATCCTCACAATGAGGCTAACATGCTGGTATTTAGCATGTTTACCATGTAGTTTGGCATGTTAACGTAACAGCATTTACAGTAAACACAATGTACAACTCAAGATGCTGAATTTCTTAATAAATGTGGCTGTCCATCTAATAAATGGCAAGGTATTTCACTAAAAGCCAAAAATGTCAAGCTTTTGGTGGCATTTAAAGGAAAGTCAGAGGGTCACAGTAGTCGACTAAATAACTGCCAACATAGCCATGCTGCTAGCAAAAGCGCTAAAAATATCAAACAAATGTTGCACAAGTACAATGATAAAATAACAATAAGGCATCTGATTACTGTACATGTATTTCAACTAAATAAACATACGGTTGCATGCACATGAGTAATGAGCGTGATCCCTCTTATCCAGACAGTCGGGAAGTTTGAACATGACAGGAAATGTAAGCCATGATGGTCTTTCCATCAGGGAGAGGGGAAACACCTGGTGAAAGTGACGTTACTGTCAGCGGACACAAACAGCAGAACTGGAAAGTCCAGACTGGACTCCGGTTGTGGGTGGGATGAATTACCCACTAATAACAATCATGTCATAGCTGACTATTATCTGACCCCTACATGACTTGGGCCACCACCACCTGTCCCCACCAGAACAGATGACACGTCCCACACTGTTTGTTACGGGAATGAGACAACACATTTGGGATCACGGCGGCCCTGGATGAGGTTGACCTGGTCTTGTAGTTTTGTTCACAGCTCAGGCTCTGACCTTCCTCTCAGCAGTCAGCGCCAAGGCCAAACATCCCTCGGCTATCTGTCCTTCCCGAGTGGAACACAACAGTGGAATAGAGACATCTGCCTCCAATGATAACCACACAAACAGATAGCAATGCCAGGAAAAGTCCCACACTATGACAACCGTGTACCATAATGAAGAGCGTGGGGGTCCGGAGATGCAACTCTTCGCAACCGACTTTGACTTGAATGTCTGCGCCGCATTTACATGACAATATGCCGTGTAAAAAAGGATGCCTAGAAATCGAGGGACCGCCTATGCTCCGGTGAATTGAGCCTGTCAGACAGCCCATACTTCACCCTTTGTAGGATCTGTCTTGTTGATCTAAGCAGCTCAGCACCATCAATTAGAGAAGAGTGAGTACAGTTCAGTGCATTGGTACACATGCCACGACTCTACTACAAGGCGCTCATTGTGCACTCCGCCTCTCTAAGTGCTATGTGCTGTAACAGTGTTGGTGCCCTGAAACAAAACGCCCACCTCCATTAGCAGTCAGTCTGCTTTTAGCGAAACAAAAATGTCTCTGGGCATTAGTCACTGTTGTACCCGGGAGGAGAAGAATAACATGGTGTTTTATTGGAGGAAAGCTAACAATGGGAGGAAAGCCCTCACTACATAGTTAGGACAGGCCAGCAAGTTTCTCTTCAGGTTCCCAAGGCAGAAAAAAAACAGTAGCAGTGACAGAGGTGGTGTTTTGAAGAACAATTACTCAGCATAGCAGAGACTTGAGCTCAATGATAAATAAAATGTTATTCAACCTGTTGAACAGGAGTGGTAATCCAATGCTACAATACGAACACAAAACTGCACTTAATGGCTACATGACACGATGTTTACATCATTAGCATGTAGCTAATAACTCACATGAGGCACATCGTGTATGGCTTCGAATTGTCAGGAAGCATGTGAAGCTCTGTGTCACCTGGTCAGTGGGAGATACTGTATATCTGCATGTCTCAGCAGAACGACTGAGCTTAGCCACCAGAGCTGAGCTTCCCATCCGCTCTGAGCCACAGAGGAATGCAGTGTGTATGGACGTGTATGTCTAGTCTCAGACCCTCAGCCAGGACAGGAACAGATTGGGAAGTCCCACCCTTCTGATGCCAGGTCTTTGTAAGCAGCCGCCTGTGTGAGGGAGGACTGAGGTGGTAATTAACGGCTTCCAGCTCCAGGTGGGACACCGTTGTCTGCACCATCAGTAGACCAGCTGTTCAGAAGGCGCAGTAGGCCAAAAGATGGGGGGGGGGGGGGTTGTGGTCATGTTATAGGGGCTTTGTTTTAATGAAACAAGCATTCTTTTCATGAAAGGATGGCTGAGTTTGAGGTAGGGACAAATTTTGTAATGTAAGCGAAAGTGTGTAAGCCACTAAAAATGTAAATATTTTATGCTTTTTTTGTAGTATTTTCAAATAAATTCTATGAGACATTAAACATGCCACGAGCAAATGTTTCGGCACTTCCACGAACCTCAAAGTGAAAGAGGAAAATAACCCAGAGGGGCTAGAAAGAGAGAAGGGGTGCATCACAGAGAGAGAAAGAAAGAGTGAGAGACCTACAGAGACAGAGAGAGAGTGAGCGAGAGAGGTGGTCACTGACACATTTAGTGGGTCAGGGACACAAAAGGCGCTGCCTACCAGGCCTCCAGTGGAGCATGAAGCCACCAGGGGAGTGTAACAGGAGAGCCCTGGAGCCCCCATACAGGCTGCTCACTAACCAGCCAACTAACAGCCTCAAAGGCAGCAAGCTGACAAAGGCCACAGGTTGCTCAGACCTGCCCCGCTGCCAGGTGCCAGGACGCCAACAAAAGGGCCCAGTGAGACCTCACCATTGAGTCTGCAGTTTGATTCAGCTTTTGATCTGTACCAATAGAAATCCTATCTTATGAGAGGAGGAGAGGCGAGGGGAGGGGCTGGGATATGAAGTCAGACAAAAGATCTGAACATTGTACTAATACCTCCCGATAAATTTAAGAGTGACCTTAACTGTTACTGCATTTCTCTTGCAGAGCTACTCAATTGTACTTGAACACACCACAGAGCGGATATTATAGAAATACACTTCAGTAAATGTTATAATGTTATCTCAGTAGATAAACTTTAACCCCAGAGAGGCCCACACTGATAGTGTGACAAACACAGCTGGGTCTGCGAGGTGACAGCGAGATCAACAATAATGGAAGTCTGGAGGTGATAAAGCGGCCCACCCACTAGTCTACAACAAAAGTTACTATTTTTAATTTTCTGTGAACTTACTTTTACATGAATTTGCTTGACTGCAATGTAACAACGAAGAGAAACACCCCTGCTAACCATCAGTCTATAGGATATGTTGTAAAGTGTAAGACCTGCACAGTTTTCAAGCTGCGTCATTATAAAAATAGTGCACAAAACAAAAGATGCAATCTAAGAGACAGCAAGATAGTAAATTTATCTATTAAATAAGACTAAATTAAAGTGTACCCTAATGAGGGAATGTTACAGATTCCCACGCTGTTTATCAGAAAGGCTTGATTTATGTCGTCAGTAGGAAGCTAATGACTATGTCCTACAGGATGTAGACAACATTGACAGGATATTGTTGCTCAGCAGAAAGATATTGTATGTAGATGACACACACACACACACACACACACACACACATACATTGATTGTGCCTTTGCATAAAGGAAAACCAAGAAGACAAAAAGTGAATGGATGTACTTCAACCAATCAGAGCGGCGATGAGCAGTGACAGAGGAGACAAAGGAGACTAACAAAGTCCTGCTGATACCTCTGCAGGGTAAATATAGCATGGGTACATACCAAAACAAGGGAGAGGATGATAAAGGAAACTGACTTATCAGATAGGATGAAAACTTGTGTATTTCACTGAGCTTGACATGAAAAGACTTGAAATACATGAGCATTCATGAGTTCCGGTCTCTCTTTTAGCTAATTTGTCTTAAATCAATCAGATGAAGAGACGTCAGTGAAGACTTACACTCCCAGTGTCCTTCGAAGTGAACACAGACTACTGCGTGCAGACAAATATCTGAGAGCAGCCGACGAGATTATTTTTGAGAATGCAACTAGAAAAGAGTGGATAAAAAATAAATTAATAAAAACATATCAAGTAATATCATAATGCTACATCGGCACAGATATCTCCACTCCCACATGTATGAAAAGCTACCTGCTATGTTTTGACTACAGAGCAAGAAGTCAAAATATCATCTGCTGTGAAAACAACCATCCGTCTCCTGGATGTACACAATAACACACACACACACACACAAAACACAGTCGCTAAGGTTTCTCACCACAGAAAAAGGACAAAAGCTTTAAGTCAGACCACAAGCAAAAACACACAGAAAGAAAGAGCAACCTCCAAAAAGTCACAGTAAAACTGTGTTAAAGGCGTACTTTAAGCTCGTACCTTAATACTCAGGTAGTTGTCACAACTCCGGGACTTTGCTCTGGAGTGCATTT
The DNA here is from genome assembly GCA_023373845.1 of Nibea coibor. Taxonomy (NCBI): domain Eukaryota; kingdom Metazoa; phylum Chordata; class Actinopteri; family Sciaenidae; genus Nibea; species Nibea coibor. Next base: position 14,009,150 of record CM041726.1, read on the forward strand.
TGCCCAGTGACAGCATTTAGGCACGATTCAAAATATCAATAAATAAATAACTGTCATCAACTCCAAGCAGTAAAATCCAGTGCACGATCCGCTCCACAGGTGTTGGAAGTCATTGCTGTGATATCAACAGGTCCGGGGTGTTTTCTCTCTCGTGCTCTGTCTGTGTGCTGTGGAGCAGGCAGCTGGAGCAGACTAAACTCCTGTCGGAGCGTGAGAGAGGCATTGCGCTGGCTTCCCCGTCACTCATCCTCCCTCCCTCCCTCCCTCCCTGCCTCCCTCCCTACAGCATAACCTCCCCCGCCCTGCTGCTGCCTCTCTGCTACTGAAGCCTCTTCCAGCTGGATAAATGCACACTGCTGCAACTTCAGGCACATCATTGAGAAAAAGAGAGAGAGAGAGAAAAAAAAAAACACTACCTGACCTGCACACCCCCACCCAGTCCGAGCCTCCAACACTCCACCCAGCAGGGGTCGGACTCTGACTAACTCCTCTCTGCCCCCCATGACCTCTTGCACCCCTACCTCCACCGGCAGCTCCCCTCCACCCCTCCTGCCACAATGGTTTCTCTTTGTCCTGACAATACAAATGGACTAGGGTTTCAGCTTATTCTGCTGCTTTTCAAAAGGAAAAAGAAAGGAAGACATCAGCACAGGATTGGGGGCTCAAGTCACTCACTACAATGACGTTCCCCTTGAATATTGTCAGGAGAACACCAGATCACCACTGACATATGTGGGACATCCTCCTGTTACATAAGACAGATATGACATCTTCAAAACAAACTGACTCTAAAAGCAAAACGTAACCTTGATGTCTTTTAGTTACAATAGTTAAAAGATAGAGTTAAAGTCCTGTGACGATAACATCTGACAGGCATCATATGAAAACCTTCACCCAGACACAAAAACACAGACGAGGTGAGCATGTTTTGCACAGCGGAGTGACAGTTTGTTAGCTCCTTCCCATCTCCTCCCAAACACAGGAAATCCTTGTCCGGGAAAACATGCTCCATGAGAATGCACGCTTTGTGTGAAAATGTGAAGATCACATTAAGCCAGCATGTGTAAACAGAGAAGGTAGTGAGGATAGGTAATTGGGTTGGTTTATATTTATAGAGAGGCACTACATTCTTGTCATTAGGAGGCAGACATCACAACGCCCCAACAGAGACAAGAAGACACGCTGTCACCGTCTGCAGTCAGCACAGCACAGCACACGTGGGCTCACACAAACACACCGTTAGTTACTCTCATGTTGACAGAAATGTGCAACTGTAGTAAAGCACTCGTGACAAAAAAGGAGAGACGTTGCTGTAAACTAAGAGGTAAGATCATAAATCAGTAGCAGTGCGTATTGTTATATATATACAGTAGCGCTACATTTAGCCGTATGTGTATATCTACTGTATAATCTGCTATATAAACAGACACACACGTACCTCACATATGCACTATGCAAATACACACTCCTCACTCTCCCAAGTCACATAGTGTTTGTGCCATGGCTGACCCTATAATTTCTGCTCCCCTGGCCTTTCCCACTGGGTTGGTTTCACCGTCAGCGAGGGCAGATTTTCTTCTTTCATGTCTCCTCCGTTCCCCCCCGTTTTTGCTCTTTTTCCTTCTTTTTAATTCTTACTTATCTAATTAAATCGAAATTGCGGCACATGAGCAAAACGGTTCGAGCCGAAGTCAACAAAGGTCTCGGGTCGGCACACGTCCAAAGTCCAGGCACGTCAGCCAACTGAGCCAGCAGGATGCCCGCTGTAGCAGATTTTAGTCCGTCCTGTATAATTTTGGCTAAGAACGCGAGCCAAGTCTGCCATGGCAGCATGGCGAGGAGTTATGTTTTTAAGAATCTGAAGAAAATGAAATGAAGTTGACAGGAGGGAGATGACAGGAAATGAGGGGGAATGACATCCGAGGTCTCTTGAGGCTTTCATACTGGGAACGTTTTGTTCCATGGCTAGTGCTTTAACCTCTGGGCCATGAGGGCATCCCCATTTTTAACTTAACTGTGCTCCAAAATCTTAAAATCTCAACAATTTTACAATTAGTGAATGTTTTTTAAGGATCAACACACAATGTTCAGGTTTTAAATAAAGCCTTGCAGTAGGCTATATTTAGTGTACAACTACAGTCTTATAAAGGCGGTTTTTCAGGACTGACACAATGGATTTGGTATAATGTCTTGAGAAAAATGGCACTGGAGTATTCAGCTGCTCCACACTGCTTATGATTGAGATAAAAGTATGTACTTGGACAATAGCTGTATACAAAAAGGTAGAAAAATAGAATAAATAAATAATATAGAAAAACATAGAAAAAGAAATAAAAATAGAAAAAACATCAAATTATTTTTCCCAGTTGCCAGAGCGTCACTGTTACATATTCACTCTTCCGTGCCATAATTCCTCAGTTTTAACTGTTAACAACATCAACATCTTGTAATTCCACCAAATAAAAAGACTGATCACAAAACATCATGCCATTATATAAAGAGATAAAACATGATTTAACACTAGTATAAGGACTGCAGGTGGATTAAAAGAAGTCTGGCATCTGTAAGGCCTAACAAAGTTGACATTTGGGACAAATTAAACCAGTAACAGAGCTATAAAGACTCAAACTGTCTGACCCAGAAAGGATTTTTGGTGATGTGACAAAAACCAACTCATTACATCTATATTTTCCCCTCTTTATATGTCCTGTTTGGAAACGTAGACTCTGTGGCCACTCGAGGAGGCATCACTGTGTGTTTGTATTCCTGGTGATTTAGGTCAGGATCGAGCTCTACTGCACTGGAATAAACAGTAAACAACATGTGTCCTTATGTTTAAATTTGTGGTAATTTAGCCCACAGTGCTGATGTCCCCGAGCGAAAGACAAAAACAAATCCATTTGTGTGCTATGTTCTTATCTACAACATGTTAAGTTTCGATAACTATCAGTAAAATTTTGGACATCTCCATTAAAGCTAACATGTTTTTATGACTACAAGAATCCAACTTTTCCTGTTTTCTTTTCCACGAGTGACCGTAAGGTTTTAAATAGCTTCATTTACGCAGACTTGTGGTAAACAATTTTCATGTGATCTGAAAAAGCAGATAGGGCAGTCCCAGGGGTGGCACACAATCTGATAAAGCTATCGAGGGAACAAATTAGTCTGATGACATGAGAGCAGCAGTTTCATCATTTTTCAACGTCATATCTTGCCGTAACTCTACAGATAAAAATATAAGACAGCTTTAAGGGGGAGGATGGACACAGGAGTTGTTTGGATTGAGATGGAAAGATTTTTTCAGTCCATTTCACTGACGCAGACAAACACACGTGACAACACACGCGCACTTACTGTATGTTCAACCAAAGCAAAAGAACATGGAGGACTTAATTGGAGGTTACACTATAATATATCAAGTACATGCTCTGTAGTAAATAGATGGGAGGTCATTTGTAATGAACCAACACACACACACACACACACACACACGCACACACACCAAACTGTGGAATGTGACACCTTGGTCCTACCTCACTTCGTACTGACCTCACACCGCCACACAGGCCACCCAAATACAGTTGTTATGAAAACCTTTAAACTTTTCATCCTTTTAAACTCATTTTATTTTAAACAGCCACATTCATGGCAATATGTTGTTGGTGTATCTTTACAGCAGCACAATGTCTATCTAATGTGTTAGATCCTTCTTTTGAAAGAAAAAAAGGTTACTGTGTCATTCATCTGCAACCCATACAGACTCTGGATGTAACTAACAATTTATCATTATTGATTAACAGGTTGATTACTCTCAAAAACAATGAGAAATGTCAAACAAAGCGACATCAAAACATTCAATTTACCATAATGTATGACCAAGAAGAGCAACAAGCAGATTCTCACAACGCCTCTGAAAGTCCAAATGTTTAAATGTTTAAAAATAACTTGCTGATTATCAGATAAGTTGCGGATGAATTTTCTTTCTATCAACTAATCGCAACACTTCATTCAGTTTTATTTACGTGCCATGTAAATAACAAATCATAACAGAAGTTATCTCATGAGCAGGTCTAGACTGTACTCTTTATAATATTATATACAGAGACTCAACAATTCCCACCATGAGCAAGCACTTGATGGAGGTGGCAAGGAAAAACGTCCTTTCAACAGGCAGAACAACACATTTCTGACTCTTTTAAAAGGATAAAGCAATGCAAATGAGAAAATCGCAGTTTAACCTGGAGCACACGCCAACAAAATGCAAAGAACTGCATTTTGTAAGATGTTTTATACTCACAGGTCAGTTTTAGGCCGTAAAGAAGGCGAGTCCCTATAAAGAACAGAGCGAACGAGTCATCACTCTCCTTCTGTCTGACTCACACAGCATTGAGAACTCACATCACATCACCATCCAAGCTCACACAGAGCTGAGCTACTGGCCCCTCTGCCCTTCTTCTCAACCAGTCCCAGCGGGCGGGTAAAAACAGTTACTGGGAGGGGGGGGCTCTGACTGATCCGTTCCTCCGCTCACAGGCAGACACAGTGGTGCTGGTGCACACTTTAGGCTCCAGGATCCAGATTGATTACCTAGCTACACAAATGCACACAGCTACACAAACACAAACACATAGCACCCCCAACCCCCAGCCTCCCACTGCCACGCAAAGACTGCACTTTAGACTGAGACCCAAATCTGTATGGCGACCTGCATACACTGCACACTTACACAAGAAATCAAGGTCTTTTTTCTGATGTCTTTGTCAGGAATGAGATTTACCCCCACTTCTATGTCAGTGCGCTGCAGCTGTTCCACCAACATTGTGGCCATATTCGTGCCCTTTACTGCGGGGAAGCACAGGAAGAGCATGCCACCTGTCATAGGCGCCTAATGTACCTTAGTCCCCTGCTGTGTGGACGTCTCACTCCAACACAAAAGCCTGTGTTTTCTCTGAGCACGCGAGCACAGGTGGCTGGAGGAGGCAAGGTCGAGTTACAGCAGCGGCTCCCACATTCAGGGAGTCAAGGAGAAGACAGTCTGACTGAGTGTACATAAACTCAAGTTTTACTCAGTCTTTTACTTAGACTTCTTTGTTGAGCAAAGGTTTTATATGGTTTAAGAAGTAATCCATGTTGTAAAACCACACTAACCAAGATTTCCTCTCTTTTAATGTCTAATCTAATCAAATCAAATTTAATCTGTGCTGTAGGGCAGAAAAGAAAAACGCTTTCCTATATTAAACACACTGATGTTCAATTTTAGTGTCCTTGCACAGACTTGCCTGGATATCCACACATCATTAAAGCTGTTTCAACAAGAATTTAAAAAACATCCACGCACTAAATACTTTAGACTGACTCACGATGTCAAATAAATCATGTATCTCGTCTGTGTAGCATTTATTTTGGGATTTGCTTGTATTATCAAGACAACGGAAACTCCTCTATTAGACAGTGGCGTATAGTTTGACATAAACTCATTCATAAGATTATCACCTTTGTCTTAATTGATAATCTGGTCATGTGACAGGCTGTCAAACTCCCCCAAAATATCCTGTCCTCAGAAGTTAAGCGTAACTTACGTTTCTATTTTAACAGAATCAAAATTCACTTTAATACAAACTATTTTAACAGCATTAACTGTCAGAAATGGCTGCCATCTTCTACATTACTGAACAGCAACAATAAGGGTTAACTTTACTCTTAGCTCAGATTAAGTGCAATTAACAATGGCCGCTGCTCAACTTCTCCCTTAAAGATCCAATGACGGATGGTGATAAATGCCTCAGAGATCTGACAGGAGGGAATAACACCCAAAGACCGCAGGACAGCGCAGCATGACTCAACAACACAATGCAGAATGCCAAATTAATCTGAGGCTAAAGCGCTTCAGTTGTTTTGAAAATCAGCACTCACCTCACACTGCTCTCCTGCTTTGAAGTCTCCAACTACACATGGAGGAGTCGCAGGCTCTCTGGGCTCTGAGGGGCTGACAGCTGTCTAACCAGAAGAGAGGACCAGCCCCCAAGTCCTGGAGGAACCTGACATGTTCCATCAAATGCACTGCTTTGTTGACTGGGGGAGAATCACAATATTAAGGCTAGCCAGGCAGAAAGTTTCCCAGCCCCCAAGGCATCCCAATTCCTCAGTGGGGCGTAACCCGGTCGTTTTATCTGCACCCATCTCCCTCCTGTGTGTACACTGCGAGGGGAACCGAGAGCAGTGTAACTCCACTGGCCTGCCATGTCAACAAAGTCTAGACAACTGCACTTTACCTGTGCTTTTCGTTCCCTGATGTCCAGTTCATACTGATGTTAATGTACGCAAAAGTTTTGACAGAGGCTAATATTATATCTTACAAATCCGTTTTATCCCTCATCACATTTTCTGCTAATTTAAAAGGTTTTAATCATCTTAAAGCTGCTGTGGAGTGCTGCGTGTTTATTCTGCTGTTGGTATTAAAATTAAAGGATTAAAGATGAATGTCACAATAACGAGCTCAACGGCATCAGAGCCATGCTAATCTGTAGAGACAATGTCGGTGCAAACGGCCTGGAGTGCTTTTGATGGCACCAGATGTCAGCTTGCATTGTTACACGGATTACTAGAGTCACTCAGCAAACACCTCCAGGTGTGCATTCCTCACCAGGAAGGAGAAAGGTGGGAGAACGCTGACTGTTCTCTCTCCTGAACTCCACGTGCTTGTGCAGAAGGAGAGACCGGTGGAGTTGGGTTAAGCGCTCGAGCACCCCCTTTTACTCTACCGTCGAGAGAAGCTCCCCTGCACTAATAACGGAATCAGCGCGCCTTCACACGAGGTGCACGAGCCTGTCGTTTATGTGGCCTAAGATGAAGGGAAGTGCGATGGGTGGATAATCTTTGGTCTGAACTGTACACCTGGTCTCCGCGGGGTCTTTAATCTTTGGAGGAAGGAGCAGAAATTAGAGGCCCCTCTCTCCGACATCCCTCACATTGGGTGAAACTAGCAAGGGCGTGTAAACGTTTGCCACAAATGAATCACTGGCAGTCAAAGCAAAAGCACTGTGATGCAAGTCGAGCTGAAGAGTGTGGAAGGATTAAGGTTTAAACAGCGTAAATGAGTTACTGACATCGACTCATAAAAATAAATCTAAATAAATATGCCTGTTTACTTTTCTCACGTTGGTCATGTTTCCCGCAGGATCGTGACTAATGCTCAGACAATTAGCCAAATGATTGACCAACCAACATGTAAAGTGTTTCATATTAAGTCCAAATACCAAATATACCAAACAACTGGTGGTAACAGGTTGCTTTTCTGTTTCATATCACCATAAATTCAATGCCTTTGTGTTTTTCGAGATACCACCTTGGTAATGGTGTTTTTGATGATGGTTTGATGATTTTTGTGAAACTGTCCAAACTGCATGCGCAGCTTAATTAAGTTAATTGCTTTTCTGGGAGGGCAAAAAAAAAAATGAGGCACATGCCATATCCTCATTTCCAGTAAACCCAAGGACGTAAGACACACTGATAACCATCGCAAGGCTCATTACAGGCCTCACTCTGCGTCTCTGCACCTGATAATCTGCACAAATAAATGCACATCTGAGAAGAGAGAGAGGCAAGGAGGAAGGGAAAGAGACAGCGGGAGATAGAGAAAGAAAGAGAGAGAGAGAAGAAGAAGAAGGGGGTAGAGAGAGAGAGGGGGGAGAAAACGATAGGGAGGGCGAGGTGTTTCCTGTTTCCATTGCTCTAATTATACCTGTCTCTTGAGGATAGGGCCTATCAGGAAGAGGAATTTTGTCATTGCGGAACTCCTCAATGACAAAGTGCTGACTTTCTATAATTTCCTGTATGTACATTAACAAATCTGGTTTAGATGAATCATGACACAAAACACACACAAAATAAGTCTATAAGGGCAATCCATACTGAGCGTTAGTCATAATTTTAAGTATGAGATTCATGTCTGCAAGAGACAATTATTTAAAATGACTTAAAAGGTTCACGTTCAGATTTATGCTTACTTTCTTAATCCACAGTTCAGTTTAATTCCAGCAATCTGCTTTAATCCCTGTTTAAAAACAATAAAATTACCTCCCCCTCAAAAAAAAAAAGGAAACAAACAGCTAAATTTCATGCTCATTACACTGATGTGGTGTTGCGCAAACTGCTGGTACATCTTGGTGTCCTTTTGCAATTGAGAGTGCCTGTTTTTATATAAACTAAACACTCGCTCCATCTGTTTGTGAGTAATGATCCCTTCCTGTTTAAAGATGTTGTGGAGATAATCCTGAAATTATGCTGCTTTTGAAAGATGCTGAGTCTGGGGCTTAGATCCCCATTTCACAGTTTAACAGAGCGCATGAGAGCAAAAACAAGTTTAAAGTAGGTCTGCTACTGTTTCTCAACCCAACTTGAACACTGCCCTCATCTGGTGGACAACACGAAGATGGATAAAAACTTCGCTGTCCCGTGCAACAAGACTAGCGCCAGACTGTAACTGCACACTGGTAGACTCTGTGTCTACTCTATTTCACAGTGAATAAGAGAAAACCATAAATCTAACAATTAACAATAGAGGAAGTTCCCATAAATATTTTGTGCCTGTAAACACACCACAAAGGGAAGAATATTAATAATCGGTTTGACAGCTCTGGTTTGTGATCAGCCTTTGGTCCGTGTATTAGTATGCAGAGGCAAGCTGAGAAGAGAGATGGAGAGGTTACGCGACAGAAAGAGATGGAGGGCGAGCAGCCGGAAAGAGAGAAAGAGCCATCTGAGCAGCCTTCATCCAGCAGCTCATCGCCTGGCAACCTCACCAACCGGACGGAGAATGCGTACAGTGGTCCGCAGGCTGCTTCTGCTTGCTCTCACCAACGCGGATAATTGCTTACAAACGCTGGAAAACCAACAGCGAGAAATGGATTTCAACTTTAGGCAGCACTGTTTCGATTTGGAAGATATTTGAGCTTGCGGTGGCAGAGGGGAGCTTCCCAAACAGCAATAAAGAGCCACCCAAAGAGGAGCTGTCAGAGCTTTTTTCCCCCCTGAACTGCAAAGAGTTGTCATAAAGCGCACTGGTGGCATTCACACCACTCCTTGAAAACTAGTGTCCGCATCTAAATAAACAGCCTTTTTACCCATTGTCCATGGATTGTTACACATACATGATAATGTATGGTCGATAATAAACATCTGGTTTGGTGAACAGGACTCTGATTTAGGTGTAAAGCAGCCAAAAAAAAAGCATTTTGATACTGTCATTATAACTATTAGCAACGTCTTGCAATCTGGCACGTTGATTTTGCTGCACGTTATAAGTAGAGGTATATAGGAGGATCTATGGATGAATCAAATACCAATACAGTCTGCAGCAAGCAGGTGCTGAATTATTAATCTGAAAATAGGAAAAACTGTCACTTCCTCCTCGTCTATATTTGTCCAACAAAGTGGTTTTCAACCCAGCAAAGAAAACTCCTTGTCAGTGTATTGAATTAGACTGAAATTAGAGGGGAGACAACAGTCTTCCTCTTTTGTGTCAGGCTTGCAGGTCAGAATTAGTGAACCATTTTCCCTCCAGATTCAACTCTGCTCACTTTAGGGCTTAATCAAGTGGAAATTGGGAATAGAGGGTTGTGGGGGTGGCCAGGGTTGGGGTGCAGGGTAGAATGGAGCAATTGTTCAGATAAAGGCCTCATGTTGAGTCTGCTTTGATGTCTCTCTGGGGGGATATGCTGGGATTTTACAGTAGCATTTCACTCCACTACTTTTTGCTCACTGCTGGCAAAAAAAAGTGTGTGCAGAGTGTGCAGAGATGGTGCAAAATTGGGCTCAGAGTTGACTTACCTGTGCTGTTTTTACCATTTTTTCCCCCCAAGACTTTCACATTTAAACTGGAATAGCATGAAAACATCAGAGGGTCACTCCATTTTTTTTTTTAGCATTTAGTATATCTTCAAATGTTTTCTGTTTCACTCATATGGACACCCAACAATATAAACATTCAAGTGAGATTCCCCTCCGTTTGCCCCACGCCTATACAAGCAGACAGGCTCCCACTGATCTATTATGTTGCAAAGCCTTTCTCATGCATGTCTTGAATGAAAGCCAGCGTATCGATGGTCTGAGGATAATCACGTTTTCCTGAGGCAGGCTTAGCTGCACTAAATAAGCTGCACAGCAAAAAAAAAAAAAAAGTGGGTCGAACAAAACTGTTGTAGTCTACATTGGGGAAAAAAACGAAGTCCCCCCTCCAAAAAAAAAAGTTTCCCCTGAAAGCTTCAAGTAGGACTGGGAAATGCAGAAAGAGGGATTTACTGCTGAATGTTGAAACAACAAAAAGACGGATTGGATGAGAGTGTTTAGGAAGTCATTTTTTCATCGCTTTACTATGTTGCATTTTGTATTTTGGCCATACCTTTCCCCCCTCTTGGTTTTTATCCTTCAGCAGGTGCACTCCGCACTTTCCAGAGATGCTGCAGCGTCGCGTCCCCTCTCCGCTTTCCCACTTGTTGCTGAATCAAAGAAGCCTCCGTGTCAGAACGTGGTCCGCAAATTTGCGCAGAAAAAAAAAACACAAAAGAGCGACGAACACCAAAACATAAACTGTTTTCCAGACGGTCTGTACTGCTTTAGCCAACTCACTTTGGGTGTAAGTTGGTAGTTGTCAGTGTTTAGTGCAGGTTCTCCAGGGCGCACAAAGTGGATATTTGCATTAGGCCGACCCTCCCCTCGCCTTTCATAGCTGCCATTGTTTGTCTCAGTCGGGGCTCGGATTCAGTCCTTCTCTAAATCCCTGACGACCGGAGCAGGGAATGCTGCTTTCTCTGAGCTGGGCTGGCAATTAACAAAAGCGCGTTGATATGAAGCGACACAAAGAAACTATTATGCCAGACAGTTTTTTGCATTTATTTATAATATATTAAATAATCTGCATAACAAGTGTGATTTAGATTAGATCTTGCTGTGGCAATGCTCGTTTCTTTGTTTTACTTGAATGACAGGTAAGTACAGACTGTTGCATCTGTAGTCACGTGAAAACCTTTCAGCAAAGGTGACAGCTCAACTTGACCCCCCCCGATGGAGGTGATAGAAATACCTGAAATAGCTGCATATGAAAGACAGGAGGCCTGTCACCTGTCAGGCCCTTCATCGAGGCTCTCTTGATCTTTCTTTTCCCAGAGGAAGGAAGTCATTAAAAGCCCGATTTATGTTGACACTATAAGTTATAATTTGCCTATATTTACTCTAGTTTCAGTTGAAGAGTTGGGCCTCAACTTTCATTGCACCGTTAATTCAGAAGTGCTCAAAAAAGCGTGCATGATCGTGTCTGATATGACTGAGAACAGCTACTAAATGGATCTTGAGAGATTGTCGCTTAATAACCGGATTTAGCTGTGGTCTGGTTATTGCATCAGTCGGTTTGAGAGAGACAGCAGTTTCCTGCTGGTGGAGCAACACATGGATCAGACATGAAGAGTCTTCACCTTTATTTACACAGTGTAGGTTGGCCGAGCATGTGTGCTCCTCTACAGTGATGCCCTACTTATAAGATCAGTCAGTATAAAATAGCTTTATGATATTCACAGTCTCCTGTGGCTCTGCTGAATTTAATACTACCTCAAACAACCTTTTTGGGCGTTTATCTCCCACATGTTTGCACCATTCATTTCACATTAGCGTTAAGCCTTATCCAGGACAAGAGCTTAATACGTCTGTTAACCATTAAATCAGCTGGCACCAACTTAACTGGTGTCTTTCTATAGCAGATTGTGTTTACCATTGATGGCTATCTGTTGCCACCTAGTGGCTGACTCAAATCAGAGACTGACTCCTGGCCATTGTGGGGCAACTAACAGGGGCAAATAAAAGATTTAAAGATGGCCGAATTCCATTTAGCTGCTTCAGGGTCCCTGGCACTGTGCATGCTGGCTCGATGCCATGTTATTAGTATCACATACGACAAGTCAAAATGTCTGCCTGTGGAAAAAAAAAACACAAAAAGCCCATTGCAAGTTTCAAGTGCTCAGTTCAGTTAAATTACCACAAACTAATTGGCACACAAGGGGCCACATGCTGCTTGCACCAGTGTTTTAGCAGATTGTAGACACTGCCATGAGGTATAAGACTATTCCCCATGCTTCCCTTTACTTGGCAGCACACAACCACCAAGGGGAAAGTTATTAGCTTACAGGTATGATCCCTGTAGGGACATTCAGAGAGTATTGGGTAAAGCAACCTTTAACTCACACACTCACACTGTTCACACTTTTTGATGGTGAAGATATAAACAGTCAATGCAAAAATGAGAAGGAAGTGCAAACAGAGTTGTGGCCAGATTATCATAAACCGTCTGCAAACCACACTACATAAATGTAGCTGATAGTAATTCAGAGTTTGTGTTGATGCTGTCTGTATGTAACCTTAAATCTCCTGTGCGACGGTTCTTTATGTGCCTGTGATAATCGAAAGAAAAACATCACGTGATAGTAGATGTTCATATTTTTAAGAGCACACTTAACTTATCTTTTTAATTTGGCATAACATTTATTGTGTGCAGCAATTTGTGTTAGCTGTTTTGTATGAAAAGTTCTATACAAATGAAGTGATTGATAAATAAACTGATCCAACTCGATCCAAAAATCTGAAGCATCAGCACTGATTTCGTTTCTTCTGGGATGACCAGACCTCTCACCACAGTTCTAATGATCATATTATCATTTACTATGAAAACGATATGATATCAATATCATATTATCATCATGTGAGGTCAAATAATGAATAAAATAAATCATACGGATTTTGTGCTGCTGTTGTTCCCTTTCTATCCACACAGTGGCAGCAGAGACACGATAATCAAGCGTGTTATGAGCAGAATAAACAAACTGTTGCTGCAACAATATAAATGAACTATATAACGTTTATTAAAATATATAAAAGACAAAATACATATATGCATAATTATATCCATGATGAAATATGCATATACAGTATAATAATTATACAGTAAAATGTGTTTACATATATAGATTTTTTTATACATATAGCGAGATATTTTTGCATTAAAACTGGCAGTGGTGATTTCATTACACCCCCCCACCCTCCCCGAACAGGAAACCCCTCAGTCCACATCAGGCCTCCCAGAGGAGGAAGCCTCTGTGAAAAGCTTGAGAGCAGCAGCACCTTTACACCTGAGATCCATGTTTTGGAAAGGTCTCACATAGAACAACACACCTACTCTGACATATAGCTTCCAGGGACTTCAGCCATCAGCATCAGGAGGGAAAGGATGTTACATTTAAAAAAAAAGTCCTCTGATCTGTTTCTTTCTAGCATCTGTACCCTTACTGAATACGGGTAACAATCGCAGCAGTCCCAGCAGAAAATCTACAAAAATGTTAAAACTGTGCCACACATCTTTTGTTATTACACAATAACTTCAGAAAAACATCCTTCCAGTCCAATATTATCTGCCATCACACTACACGATTCCTCAATACATCTAATCTCAGGATATATCTGTATAGCTTGAAGAGGGAATAAAAGATCCTGGACAGAGTCAGTGTGAGAAACTCCTGTGGGATGATCCTAAGTCCTTCAGACTGGTGTGGTTGATTGTGGTTGGTCCTGTACAGTTTCAGTCACTGCACACTGAAGGCGGTCATGTCTGATGGTAATGATGGTAGTGGTGGTGGTGGTGGTGTTCGTGGTGGTGGTGGTGCTCGTGACGCTGGACCACAGGAACCACAAACCCTGGGCTACCAGGTGGACCAGATGCCTGCTCTCTCTCCAGGCCTGGCAGTACAGAGGGCACAGGGGGTTGCTGCTGGGGGTGGGACTGAGGGGACAGCGGGGTTTTGGATGGGGACATGGACTCTCGAGCTTTTGCCCTCAGGCGTTTGCTGTGACTGTATTGCAAAGGGTGCTGGTGGTGGCTAGAGGATTGGGTTTGGTGTGGCAAGTGGTACACATCCTGACCCCCGTGTCCTGCTGCACTGCCACTGTGCAGCATGGTTTGCAGAGGCGGATGGTAGCCGTGACATTTAGTGGATTTGCCACCTCCACTGCCCCCGTTATTCCCTCCGCCTCCCTTGTAGGTTCCTTTGGGGGATTTGAGGAACTGCGTACCCTTGCTTCGAGACTCTGCAGGGTTGTAGCTATCGCTGATGACCTGTGAGCGGCGCTGGTGAACAACTTGGGGTTCTGGTTCCTGGGAGCGTGATCGGCTCTGGCTCTGCGAGCTTCGACCATGAGCCTCTTGAGGTGGGAAGGGAGGTGTGGTTCCTGAAGGACGGACAAGAGACACAGGGTCAGAGGTTGATTTATTTATGTTTCCTCATGGCATCCACATAGTCAACTTTCAGCCTGCTATTGTAATATAATAAAGCAAGACACGTGCCTTCAAATCTGGAGGTGTAGTTCTCTATACCAGCCAGGTCAAGGTAGTGATTCCTCCTCTCTGTGTTCTCATCCACGCAGTAATGCTGACCTTCAGTGGCTGTTGCCTCATTGCTCTGCCCTCTGCTGTGAAACATGTGTAAAAGCATCATGATTAGTCAACAAATGAGAACACAAAATACACAAATAATCTGCAAGAATGATCACAACGTGCACAGCGACCAGCCTAAAAAAAGAAAGTAAACTTGATGTGGACTAACCTGGTGTAGGAAGACAGCCGCTTGTCAGCTGAACGCCCCTCATCCTGGTGACCGCGATCTGATGGAGAAAAGTACAAGAACAAAAAAATGTTCTGCTGATTGCTGCTTGTGAATTGTCATTATGAATTGAATCACTGATTGAAACTGAGTGTCAGAATTGAAGAAGAGTTGGCCCTGTAATTTACCTGTTCCTGTTTCTTTTCTGTGACACCTGGGCTCTGGAGTGACCGTCAGTTTAACGCGAAGCGTCTTGCTCTTATTATGGCAGGAGTGATTCACAGAGGCATCGACCACATCGTAGATGGTGTGCATCAGACTGGACATGTCCTATAGGGACAGATAAAAAAAAAGATAATACAGTCTGCAGTCCTATCTTTGACAAAATAACACATCAAACAGACAGACTGTGTATAATAATAAGAAGTAGTACATCCACGACAACAGATACAGGGGAAGGCATGACTGCTAACACACAGACACTCACCTCTTTTGTAACTTTCCCACTGTTGTCAAAGTCGTAAAGAGTGAAGATCCACTCCTGACGGTTGTCATCCTCCACTGAAACGTCACACTCCAAGTCCTGTGAATGCAAACATTGACTTAACTACACTTGATGCACATAAAGAATGTCAGTCTACATCTTTTTTGTCAATAAAGCAATACTACCTCTACAGTATGTGACAGACAAAATACAGCAGCATTAATGACACCAGGGGGCAGCAAAGTACATCCAGTGTAATCATCATAGCCGCTGTTTCCAGTGTGATTTACACACTTTCACTGTTGTTTCAAGACATTATCCCCTCTGATCACAGTCAAATCAAACCTTGCCTAAATAAATATGCCTTGTGTGTGGGGGAGCACAGAGAAAAAGTCCGGGTGGTGTGCCCTACCACCGTGACCTTGTCTTCCTACCTTCTTCCAGGAAAAATGAGCGCAACCACTATTCTCAGTTACAACATTCTGGCAGGCAACTTTGATTCAGATGTATCTAGTAACACGGCCATAATTGGAAAAATAAACATCTGGAATATAGGCCCTGCTGCAGGCATGGTGGAGAGCTGACACTGTGTGAAAAGGCTGTTTGCATTTACAAGGGAGGAGACCCCAGGGAGAGAGGCAGCCCTTTATGGTTCTATAATATCTCCTCAGCTCACATAACCAGGAGTGATCACCAAAGGGTAGATCTAAGCAGTTCCTTAAAACATTCAAGTCTAAACATTACAATCTATTTATTCTATTTATTGGTCCCTAAATTCAATCAGGATATGGTCTGGAGCAGTGTCAACATATAGACAGATGTTCTGTGCACAGGGTGAAGGCAAAAGTGGTGGCCAGGAGAGAGTTTACCCACCATGCATTTATTTTCTGACCTATGTTTAAATCATTTTCACTCACTGAAACGCAAAACAATTTCAATATTTGGTTCTCTTGGCGAATGGCTTTGGAGAGACCTTTTTCTGACCCCCAAAAAATCTTGTATTTGAAGAAACACTATATAGTCTCTTGTTGCATATTGCTTGAGCCATTTCCAGCCCACCACAGCGCTAACACAGACAGACAGCCACACAAACTCTCATTAATAATAATCCCCAATCCTCCTTAGCTGTATGTTTTTGGAATGAAAACCATGTGCACCTCCCTGCAGAACAGGCCTCGGACACCACTCCTTCGTTGTACATTCATGTTCTAAACACGAGTTGGCATGTAATTGGAAACAAAACCACATTACAGAGCCGCGATGTTACTGTGTCATGAAACCGCTTACATCCAGGCTGATGCGTTTCTTCCCGCTAGCTTTGGTTGCATCTCTAAGTATCTCCCGCTCGCCCTCCTCTGAGTGCAGGTACTGCAGGTAGCTCTCGCAGCCCTCAGCCTTCTCCGGAGGAAGAACCACTGTCAACACAAGAGGACGTGCAGGAATTAGGCTACGTTTTGTGTAGTTCTGCAGATAAAATGTCAGAAATTAAACCTACTCGGTACTCAGGCATTATTCTTCATAGTTTGTGTTTATGCTTTATGTGATCTGCATATCTGACTTTGTCCACTTCATTAAAAATCACTGTCCAGAACAGAGCCAGAAGTTTGTTAAGCTCTCGTGCATGTTTTGCACGATAAACATCAAAGTAGACTATACTACACTCATCCACCGGAGGAGAAACCATCAACTGTTTTCCATCAATCATCGTGCAAACTGAATATGGAAGTATCTCATGCAAGTAATAGATGCATGCAGTGATATCACAGAGACCTATATGCAGCAGGTTTCAGGTTGTATTATTTATGGACTCATACATACTTAATCATCTGTTGTCTATCTGTTTTCTCCAGCCTAAAATATTCAATGATTGTTTTTGCATAAAGCTCATCAGTGAACGAGAAGACCTCCTTCTCTACATACCCTCTAGGGGACAGTGTTGATCTGTAAATTGTCCTTCTTTCAGCTCACCATTTGGAAAGTCCTGGGGACAAGGAAAGAAATGAAGAGAGAGAGAAAGAGAGAGACAGAGAGAGAGAGGGGGAGAGAGGAGGAGGGGGTCAGAGATGTAAGTGAATCTACAGTTCAGACCACAGACACAGAGAAAACAAACAGTTCCAGCTAAAGCATTTCCTACTCAGATGAGAGGGAGAGGGCTGGAGGCTCCACTGCGGCCAAACACTTTGAACATCTGCACGCTTATTGTGTTTCACTGTCTGGGACACAGCGAGAGTGGCCACAGCCAAGCTTTCAAGATCACTCCAAGCCCTTCAAACGGACCCCTCGCATCCATCAAAAACTCTGTAATGCACTTCATCATCTGAGCTCTTTCTTTCTCTTTCTCTCTCTCTCTCTCTCTCTCTGAGCCAACCTGTTTATTCTCATCCTGTTTGACAAGGAACCCAGTGAGGAGAGTTTCGTGGAAGAAGCCCAGAGTTTAGGAAAAGGTTTTGTTGTATTTCATCATTGAGAACTTGACTCTGAGAAGTTTGGCTTATGTAAAACAAACCCCACAATGAGCTCTCAGCAACATGCATGTATTTATTTTGAATGGGGAATAATTGCCAGATGGAACTTTCCATGAAGATAGGATGGGGCTGATTAAATACACAATTCCATAGCCATAAAACAAAAGCAGGACAAAGGGGTGGAAGGGGGAAAACCTCTGCTGTCATATGTGAATAATCTATATCCTGCATTAAACAGAACCACAATGTATTCATAACCATCCCACACATGTTCTAATGCAGAGGCACGGAGGCAACGGGGTCTTAATGTGCGCGCACACGCAACAGACACAGCCATTCTTTAATTACAACTGGATTGTGGAAACAATGAAAATTAAGTGCAGCACAGGCCCTAAACCACAAGTATTTAAACAACAAATGATTCATCTTATTTACGTCATTCTCAGTCCTCTAAGCTGCTCCACACACACTTTGAAATAAAATCTCACCAGATTGAATCAAGGAGGCCCACTGAAATGAGACAAATAAAAAACAGATAGATGCTAGAAAACAAAAGAACTCCATGTACCTTCAACAGAGCCGAGGCTCAAGTGAGAGTCTGAACATCTGCATGCATTTAGGTGAACGAGCCCCCCCCCCCCTTTCCCTTCCCCTTCCCCTCTTTCTCAGAGTAATGACAGCGCCAGGGCCTGTGGTTCTATTTAACAATCTCAGAGCCGTGATTATTCCTCACTTCAGAGGATGATACCTCCAGCCTGTAATCTGGCCCTGACCTTCACCGCTGAAGGGGAGAGCCGGTTGAGTGTCAGGGTCAAGGCCCGGACACCCACGGTAAATTGGCCACCGGAGACATTGAGAGAAAACAGCAGAGGAATGGGGGAGTCTTGGGGAGAGGCAGCGAGGGAAATTGGAGAGGGGCAGGAAGTAAGCGGGAGGAATAAAGAAGACAGAAGGGAGCAGAGGAAAGAGGGCACACATGAGCGAGGGGAAAGATAAGAGGAACAAAGATGGGAGAGGAGAGAAGCAGATAGGAGCGCGAGCAGGGGAGGATGTGGTTTGTTAAAGAGGCGATATGGCCTATCTATTGCTTACTCCAGTTCCTGTGAGCTCAGTGGGAGAGGTGGAGGTGGGTTTTTACAGACTCTGGAAGGCTTCTGGGAAAGGTGGAGACAACTGGTACTGCTCCCTGGGCTCCAAACAAGCAGCGGTCTTTAATCACCAAATGCACAAGCGAGAAACAAGAAGAATGTATGTGCATCCCTGTGCAAACACACACACACACACACACATTTTCCATCTTGTGTGGTTTCTGAAGCCAAGTTGTTGTTTCCTTTCTGCACTAGATGCTTTTATCTCTCTGCTTTGTACCACAGTCCCTTAATAATGAAGGGCAGTATGTAAGGAAGAGGGAGTTCACACAGACACACTGTTCTGCAGCTCAGAGGAACATCAAAGAAAACCATTGAGTCTTCCTCATCCTCCTTCCCATGGGGCTGCAGAGTAAGGTATAAGCACCTCTATATGAGTTCAGTGCTAAATATAATGAAACAAATCAATCAGCCGGCTGCCAAAAGTGAATCTCGTGTCTAATTAAACTTCAGATGTCAGGGGACGTCTTGCTGAGTCTACGAGGAGCGGGCCAGCAAGGCTTGTGTTGAACACATGGATCTCTACCCCCACCAACACCACCACCACCTCCAAGCTCATTACATCCATTGGGGGAGCTAATGAGAGAGCAGGCTGGGTCTGACCGCAGTCTGCAGTTTAACGTCTAAACACATGGCATCTCCATCCACATCGCCCACGGTGTCGGGCTCGAATCTGCCCACCACATGTGTAATTAACTGCTTTCTGGCATCTAGCAGCTCTCATTCTTTCACTATCAGATCACATACTGGTCTGTGGGCAACGCAAATGTGTTCGCATTTTGGAGCAAAGTGGTCCTTGTTTTCCTCCGGTGGCGGCGTACACCTGAAACCTATGATATATAAATCTACACGGTGAGTCATGTTAGGCACGGGGAAGACAGACGCTTCAACAGGGACGACAAGGAGATGACACGGTATTAGATCTCAGCTGTCTTAAAAAACAGTGCATTAGAAATATGCACTGACAGCGCTCCATGTAAACAGGTTCTGTCTCCCAGACGCCTTGACATAAGAGACAGACAGAGAGGTGTGTGATGTTTGTTCCTGTTTAATGCAGCAGTTCTGCCAAGCTTCCCTAAAGCCTCAGCCTATTGCCAGACTTTTATGTGGGATAGGGTAACCAGGGGAAGCTTTCATAGCTCCCTACCAGGTGACATCAGACATCCCCCAGCAGTCTCTCTCTGCCTGCCTACCACCCATCCTCCCACTGGAAAACACTGCACATCTTTGTTCTCAAAGCCCCCCCTCCAACACCCCTCCTTAGACTAACCCCCTAAAAATATAAGTACACACACTTCTTTTAGTCCATTCTTCAAACCATATGATGCACAACTGATTTTTTGAAAATCACATCTTCAAAGAAACAAGGGAGGTTAATACGAATATTGTTCGCACAATTCAACTGGCCCCTGGATATGAAATATGGCCACTTGATCAGATGACTGCATGTGTATCCAAGTACAAGCACACGCTGGAGAATGTACAAAAACAAGATGCAGTCTGGATGCGTCTTCATATAATTCTGAAGCGATGTGGTTTTCTGAAGGACTGCAGATAGCTTATTTTTATATAAAGTCAGAATTAGCACAGTAGGTTCTATAACTGTGCATTAACTTTAGTTTGACGTCTGTGTATTGCACTGTTTCTTGTCCAGTACCCGACCAACAAATGTCACTTATTTCCCTACTCTGATGCAGAGGGTGTCTTGGGAAACAAACGCTGAGTGGCTGACAGTGAGTTCTTACATAGTTTCTAAATACAAAGTCGCTGGGAACTGACACTTAGGAGGGCGCCACAGGAAAGCCTTGATGACCACCAGTTGACCAGCATTCCCAATCCCGCTGACCATTAATTAGGGATGATTGTGGGGTTCCCCAGTGATGAAAATGAAGATTGAGTAGAATCAATATAAAGAAAGGAACACCAGTTCGTAAACAAACTGCATACGCGTCACCGCAGAATGAAACTGGAGAGGGAGTGGGGCCATTGAGAAATAAAAGCCCTCCATTCCAGAAGAAACCAACCTGGCCTTGACTCAAAACCAGATGTGAGCGGTTACACTAAAGAGAGGGAGATGAGGGGTGGAGAATGGGGGGAAGGGGGCTAAAGGCTGAAAATATGGGGAGCGAAAGAGAGAAGGCCAGTTGCACAACTTCTGTCACTTCTCTTGCAAGACGGTAAAAGAACAATATGTTGGTCTCTTGACAGCTGAAAAGAAAGCTCCCTCTCTCCCTTCTGGTTCATCAGGCCTCAGCTTTCAATCCAAGTCAGGGTAATTATGGTGCTCCGAGTCAACACAGTAGATTGGCTTCAGCTAGTGCTGAGTAGCAATATTAAAACAAACAGTACTGCATATACTGCTGGATTTGGAGTTGGCCTGCCTAATAATGTTCATCATGATCACAGTATAAAGACGAGCTAAAAGCATGTTTTTTATGGTTCTGTTTCTAATCCGCAGTCCCTTTTTCACATTCACAAGTTCAACCTTAAAAATCACAACCATACCTGCTTTATCCTTCTCCAGCTAAAACACGCCTTTGTCCACAAATTAGTGTATTTTATCTAAGAATCAGGGTGCCATGACATGTCTTTCTATGAATGGAAATGAGATAAGAGCAGAATGCCATCCTGTCATCTGGACTGGCCCCATGAGACCAAGATGGCCCAGATATGGCTCTTTCAGGGTAGCGGGACTCTCTCTGAGGTCAAACAGGAGGCAAGACCTCTCCCTTGGCAGGACATGAATCACTGGGGCGAAGCCTCTTCAGTCCTAGTATAACAACAGCTGTGGCGAGAGATGAGCATGCTTGCCTGTCTATGTAAGAGCAACACGTAGGCCAATGAAAGTCACCCGCTCCCCTTCAATCAGTCTCCAAAACTCTGCACGCCCCTCCAGTCCCCTCCTCACCCTACCACTCATTTTTCTCTCACTTTGGTTATGACCTGCTGGTCGGTATAAACAAAGATTAGCATCACTGGCCGCCCCCCTCACCCCCTGCATCTGTCAGCGGTGCTGTAATCAGCTTGCCTTCATTAAAGTGGGCTTTGATAGGAGTCTGATGTAATGTAGTGCCCCTTCTCTCAGCTGTCACGCAGGCAGCTACTGTAGGGACTTGGAAACCATGTGTTTCATACCAGTGAGTGGAATCACGCTCGTGAATCTGGGTTAGGCAAATGTATTAAATTATAGAGGTAGTACATCATGACACTGTTAATGCATTTTATTAGTTACTGGAAAGAGGAAAACACAAAGCGCCTGTCATCGTTCACCGTATCCAAAAAAAAAAAAAAAAAACTGAAGTAAAGCTCAAAATGTGGTGCCACACACATTATGACTGCACCACAGAGAGCATGTTGCTTTAATTCAGAGGTAACAGGGCTTTCTGGTGTAATGCAATAGTCTCTGCGTGGACTTTTATATGACCAGTGCCATGTGTTATATGCACTCAAACATTTAATGATCTACTCAGACAAAAGTTTAGTAAAATGGTTTCTTACAACAGACAGTGGTGACGCTGTCTTTTGACATCGTTTGTTTCTGGGATTTACGAGTTAAAAACTAAAAGATTTGAATGTTTTGTCTGTTTTTTTTTTAAGACTTTTATGTTGTTATTATAGGGTTGACTTACTACGTTGCACAAAATGAAAATGAGCCACAGACAACACTCATTCCCAGTTGATCAGTTAAACGTTCAGTCAATAAAAGGTCAGGAAATTTCCCAGTGCAAAAACAAAACAAAAGTAACAAGTCCTCACATGTAAGAAGTGTAACCAGCAAGCGTTTTGGTGAATATACTTATTACATTTCCTAAATGTCAGCATCTTTGCAGATGATTTTCTTTCAAACAACTAAACAATCAATTTATTAATCATTTCAGATTTAAATACAAACATATACTGAAGCATCGGACGTCGAAAGCAGTCCACAGAAAACAGGACAGGACATACGCAGTCCAGATTTCAAACAGGCACACAAAACCTGACAAACAAGAAAAAAAAGTGAGTGCACAAGCCGACGGCATATCAAAGCCAGTGTGGGACAGGCGGTTAGAGTCAAACAGGATGTTCCTCTGTTTCTGGCCTCCATGTGAAATTCTGTAAGCTCCCGCGCAGGCCCCTGGCTCTTAAGCCTGGCCAATGGGGAGTGCGCCCAGGCCGATAAAGCTGAGGGGATTTGTTCCACATTCCACAGGCCCTTTAAACAACACACTGGATCTCAGAATGCCAGGTTGTGGGTGAGGTGGCTGCAACGCCAATCCCATTATGGAGCAAAACGACCTCACCTCTCACGCAGTCCTGTATCTCTCACCACAAGTGTCCAGCTAAGCAGTATTTGAATCAACTGCAGTGATCTCACGCAGTGATGGATTTAGCACAAATCAACTCTTCAAGCTGACTGTCTGTCAGTAACAGTCAACAAGGCTTTGCAAGGCACCCCTCCGCCTTGTCTTCTTCCGCTAGGCGAAAACTATTTCAACACAATCACTCTCACCTGCAAGGGTGCTTTTTGTGTACTGTAGTTAGTGTCAGGTTGCAGCTGTCTGTCTAGTATTGAGATGTCAGTTGTAATTGCTCTCACCTGTGAGATAACCACCAACACCACTGTTTTCACTGCTCGTTTTGTTAAGCTGCAAGGGGATTTGAGTCACAGCTTTGAAAACCAGGCCTGGCAGTTCATAGGGGCGCGGCTCTGTGGTTGGAGACTGGTGGAGCTACAGGCGTTACAGTGCTCCTGTGGGTGACTGAGAAATGTAAACAAACCATGTTGGGGAAGGACAGCTGCACGCCAGTGTGGAAGAGCAGCAGCACTGCCCAAGCTTTACATGTAGAGTGGTTCACAACTTTTTTTTTTTTTGTCCTGTCAGATGAAGTAGCTCACCATCAACACCATGTGTCATGTTCCAAATATGCTCTTATATATGCATTATAAACCGGATGTTCCAATTGTTTCGGGAACACCGAATTTAAAGTGCGTACGCCGCTTTGGTCAAGTTTCATTAGAACAGCAAATCCACCATTTATCCATTACTTTACATTAATTTATACAGTTAGTTCATTATTTATTCCATCCATTAATTAACTAACTATGTCAACAGTTTCTTTGTTACTTTGCATTACAGCGCTGCCTTTAGCTAACTATTTCAACTATTGATTTATATCTTTTTGCAGCCTGGTGAATCCATTTATCTGTTTATTTTCTGTTCATCCATTAGATATTAACTATTTCAAATCACTTGTTTCATTAGCGTTAGCCTACTATTGCTACATTCTCCATTACCTTTAGCTAACTATGCTAACACTACCTAAATCATTAGTTTTTGCTTTTTAAACCACTACTTGTAGCATCCTACCTATTTCAACTTCAGCTGCTCATTCAGTAACTAGTTTTCACCAGCCCAACATGTGTTGATGATGAATGACTCAGGTTGAACAGGTTAAAGAATAGAACAACATCAATTTTTAATTATTAGCTGTTTATTTCGCTCCTTAACACACATGCAGCTATACATTTCCAGCCAAATCACAATTTAAACTTTTCACATACACCTCTGGAAAATGCGTTACCCCTGGGGTACAAATACAGCTGGTTGGGGTCTAAACCATAACAACTTTCTAGCTGCTCACTTAAAACTGAGGCACTCCTGCTTAAGGGCTTGTGGGCTGGTGGATGAGCAGCCTGCTGCTTTCCTGAACATGTCCTCCGGCAGGATAAGAACAGTTTCAGGGTCAAAACCACAGCTCCACAGTCCACTGGTTACTGCTCCCTCTGGGTAACTTGCACAGAAAAGTATAGATCCATATGACTGACCACGATAAGAGGAGTTTTTGAGGCCGTGACCAATCAGCCAGTAATGTAGCATGAACTCTCAACACATCCATCTGGGAGGCATATTGGGCACACAGAGACGGATGGCTGTTGTACTGTATTATTACTGCCTGCAGCCCTCAGGGGGAATCAGGCTCATTGGTCTGAGACAGCCAAAATACTATGTAATAAATGAGTTCAGTGGAGTAGGATGCAACAAATAACCAAGGTAGACAGGCAAGCACACAGGCAGAGCCCCTAATAACCCATCTGCTAGCCAAACTATTCTCAAAGACATTTGCCAAACCTCAGGTCCCAGGAGACACCACTTGTTTGCATAATTGGTACTGTTCCTCCTTGCTATGAAATATTGAAGGCTCGAGGCCATCCTGCCAACATTGTTTGTGTAAAATCTATTGGGTTTGCAGACTGCTGCAGTTTTCTGACACTAAATATCTTAAATCTGACATACAGAAAGAAGAACTGCAGCATATTCAAGGTGGCTACACCTCATTTATCTCCCATCTCGCTCCGTGTTGTTGTGTAACTGTCCGGTATCGCTGCCTCCTCCAGCCAGTAAGAATTGCCAGTCTCAAAGCCACGAGAATTCTTGACACTGCAAGAACAGGCTTAATTCCAAGCTGTGAAGTTCCTCACAGGCCTGGAACTGGACAGGGGGTCATCCCAGGGTCAACACCAAGTGTTTTCCTGAGGATTCCTAAAAATACACTCCTGCTGGGCTCAGGAAGCAGAGGAGACTCCATGATCCTGAGACGATGTGAAGAAATCCTGGATGTGTGAAATGGATCATTGCTAGAGGGCCAGTGGTTGTCATGCTGAGACGCAACTTCCCATGAAAAAGGGGGACAAAGTTGAAAGTTGAAGATGAAAAGATGAAATGTAGAAGAAAAAAAAAGTAGCACACAGGCCAGTTACTGATGCACCAAAATATTGCAAAACTCATTTATATTTCTGTTGAATTATTCTCTCAGAAAATTACTGGTCGGAAAAGTAAAAAGAGGATGCGAGGGTATGTGTTGGATGAATTACTGTCGAAAAAGTAGCTACAAGACAAGAATTTTAAAGCCTCATAGTGCAAAACCATGAATTATAATTTTTATTTGTGACACATCACAGAAATATGCCAAGTAAAGACTTTGAGGCCACAGTCGGCGAGACGGCAACATCTGTGCTTCTTCCTTTTCGTACTGAGGCCGCCATGTGTGCACTTTAGTGACCTGACAGACAAGCTGTGTGTGTGTCTGAAACACTGTTCCCCAGTGTGAAATTCTGCAACGTAATTCATCCATGGCACAAGCGGAGATCAAAAGGCTATGGTGCAGAGGGCAGCTCAGCAGAGCGCACAGAGAGCTGCTGCTTTCACAGCTATAATTACTGGAAACCGGGGCTGTGAGGCTATATGAAGTGAGTACGAGTACTTCAACATGAGCTGACTTTGCTTAGCCTGGCTGCTCGTGTATTCTTATCTTATCTCAGGTATAAAGCTACAAGTCTGATGGAGTCTTGTTCTCTATCACACAACAAGTCTGGAGGCAAGTCCACTTAGAGGCACTAAGTGTGACACTCAGTGTCTGACAAAAAGTCATTGAGAGACGATTTATGCTTCAAAAGGTATAAGAGGCTGATATGCAGCAACACCTTAAACGCTATGAGATAATCAGGCGCTGCCAGGATAGGGAGCTAAGCACATGACACTGTGGGTCAAAGTTCAAATATTCCGATACACTGGCATTCTTGAGGTGATAGGATCGGTAAGCCCCTATCAACACAAGACGTAGGTGCCGGTTATGAAGAAAGAACTATGGTGAGAACTTTGCTTTAGTAACTTAAAGGCCTATACTGTCTTACTTTTATCTTCCAAAAGCAGATTTTCTATGAGCCGGAGAGGTTTTCATCTTATTTTTTCACACACATGCTACATGCTACACTCAATAGCAATATCATGAAATAAAATCCTGATTTAAAAGAGTGCGTTTCTCTTTGTGAAGCACCTCCCACGAGCAGATGGTGTCTCTGAAAAGGCTCTCAGTGAGGGGGGTAGGCATCTCAAGGAGAACTGCTGTTTATTTGAAATGAGCCTTTAGGTAAACATGTTACATGGCACACAGGGCCAGGTCAGCTTTTGAAGTGGACGGGCTCAGGAAAGAAATGGGTGGGGGGAAGAAAAGAAGGCTGCCTTCAGAGGAAATGAGAACAGTGGCCTCTTTCAGCACTGTTTCATCCTCTCCCTCCCTTTTTGTCACATATAGAAAGAGCACAAAAGGTGTTTTCGGGAACATAAATACGCCGACGCCGAATGTGAGAACGGCTGAATTCTCCTTGAACGCGTATGAAAAAAAAAAAAAACGTTCCGAAAAAATCTCCCAAAATTTAATTCACCTGAAATATCACCACCCCACGACCAAAAATAAACCACTTCCTTTCAATGGAGATCCATTGAGGGTTTTGATGACGGGAACAGGTTTGTGTAACAAAAGCAAAGTTTGCAGCCATTCCCCATTGGAGAGGAATGCGATGTGCAGAAGGAGGGCCAGGCCTGTGCTGTCTGCTTGAGCTTGGATCCAAGCTTTGAAGCCGCTAGTGTGTTTCAACAGCTAACCACTTTCAGATGGGACTGTGGCGTTTTATGAGCTGAGTAATAGCGATACCTACACATGTGCAGTCTTGGGGTCCCGGAGAGGGGGAGGCTCAGCTCAAGAGCAAAGAGAAGGATGCCTAACTCCTCGGGGGTCTGGGGTTTAGGTGTGTTTGATAAATCTTGTGTTATGGCATTGTGTACATGAAATTGGAAGACGGATATTGTGTAAGGTCTGTTCACCTCTGAGCGCAGTTCTGCTATGAAGTCCACATTTCTGTCCAAGTTCTTGAATATCAAATGAACTTAACGTAATGACTCCATGCGGAATAAACACTCTTAATCATGGCAAGACTCCTAAATCACAAGGGACATCTGGAGTGTACACCATGAGCTTAACACCCTTGCAGAGAGCTTCATATAACAGCATCAAAGACCACAGCATCACAACAATAAGTAACAATGCCAGCAGCCCTGAGTGCCCTCCACTGGGCTTTTGTTTTTTTTTTTTAGCATACAGGAAGCCAGGGTTTGTGGTGTGTGGTGTTTCACTCTCCAGTCTCAAACCTAGCAGGGCGTCAGGTTCAGGAATGTGGAGCAAGGATGGAGTTTTGAAGCATTCAGGGCTGACTCGGGAGGCTTTTATATTTTTAATTATTTTTTTTTTAAAGAGCAAAACAGAAAGTGCCAAAAGGAGATGCACGCAGCATCACAACAGGAGCGTGTTAATAAGAAGCTCAAAAGCACAAAGGTCCAGCTAAGTTTTAAACCCATTTTAGAGATTATATTTGCTCTGGCATTGCTGTCCTAATTCTGTTCTGGGTTTATGTATTGTGTTTTTTCTTACATGGACAACAGAAGTAGACGTATTCATGCCAATGATTTATGTTGTGAGTCATTCATAGCTATCAGTATACTATTCTGCACACTGCTATTTAGTTTCCCCCCCTCCGTGCTTGTATTGTGGAATATATTTCAGGTCAGCATCTGACCTTTGTGGAGACAATCTCATGTTTCCACTGAGTGAATGCATAGGATAACAAACTTGTGTCCAAAAGAGGAACCCCTCTGTCCTCTTTAAACAAACAAGCAAAATCTCAGTCTTCCCTCTCTCTTTCAGTCTCCAAAATACAGATCTGCAATGTCCCCTCTGGTAATGTTTTAGTTAGACACCGAGTCTGAAGCTTCCTGCGTCCTCTCCGAGCTCCTCACATGCACTGTACTCACCGAAGATGTAATTTAAACAATGTAATCAATTAACAATGGCTGTAATGACAGCATGTAATAACACCACCAACAACCATAACTGAAAAAATATGATATTCCCCTGGCTGCTCTAAGGCTTGCGAAATGAAGTCCACTTGGAAAAGAGCTAAAGCTTTCTAAGGGGGAACAGGGGTTTATGTGGAAACATACCTTACACACTAAAATGTAATAACCTTTGAGTCTCCCGGTGTTTTACTTGGCTGGGAGAAGTATAAGATCAAACACAGACTTGGATCCAGCAGCCTTTGCCAAAAATGTCAGCGCTAAGCACTGGGCTCCAGCTTCAGGTATTTTCTTTCCCCTGGCAGGGAGCGAGAGCAAAGACACAGACCAGTGTTAACCCTCGGCGGGGCTGCCCCAAACAGCCACCAGCACACTAACCAATGTAGGGGAAGTGAGGTCTCCCCGCTGTCATCGGTGACCACGCATGTCTGGGTCATGTAGTGTCACTGAAAACCCGGGATGGGCTCCATTGAGGAAGCTGAGATATTCACGTACAATTGCACGCTTGATGACTCGCTGCAATCCGGTCCTGTGAAGCTTCACTGATCTCTCTGAAGTACACAAAGAGATATCTCATAAATATCATGAAAGGAAGTGACAGGAAGTGACTTCAAAGCGTCTATGACGGCACTGCGATAGCTCCAAAGGCGACAGAGCTTCATTCCATATGTCTGCGGATAAGAGCTTGCATAATGAAGGACGTTGAGTGGCTGTCATTTGTCTAAAAATATACTATTCTCTTTTGAGCTGTAGGAGAAGTTATTATTTATGTCATTAAATATGTGGGTAAAATGCTTTCATGGTACGACAACACGATGTTGTCTGTTTGAGCCAGTCAACAAGCAATAGTTACTTTGTTAATCTAATTCCAGAGAGCTATTTTTATGATACCCTTGGCAGAAAAATAGGTAAAAATTATGCTATGTACATGCTTATATTAATGATTGATACCACTCCCATGTCTGTGCAGAAGGAGATACTTAGCCTAGCTGAGCTAAAAGACAGGGTGAAAGAGTTAGCCTGACTCTATCCAAGGGTAACAAAATCCGTGTACCAGCACCTCTAAAGCTCGCTAATTCACACATTATATCCCATTTGTGGGGGATTATTTTTTGGCAGGGCACGCTGACTTCGCAAACAAACAAGATATAACATGTTGAGCAATCACGCCAGCGTTAAAACAATGCAGGGGGCTGCGTCGGTGGGGGCGTCTTACTTCAGGTACTGGTGAGACATGAAATCCAATCCAGGATTTGGAAGACCAGTTTGAGAAACAGACGAGATGAATTTGAAGGCTTCTCATACGGCTGGTTTATAACACTGACACAGGATTTTAAAACTCGCATTTATGTTACAAAGTAATCAACCAGGCATGTAAGTTTGCGTGAGGCCTATGTGATTTCGCCTTGCTGTTGAAGTTTGAGCCTGAGCGTGGTGCCTGCATGGAGTTTTTGATGGTTAGGGACAGTAAACAATGTTCATGAAACTAGTTGGTAAAATGTCCTACATTAATTGTGTCATATCTTTAGCGGTGTCCTCTAGACTACACCCCGCTTAGCTGCGTGACGATGGGTAGCAGCAGCTTGTGGTAAACAGGCTGGTAGGATCAGAGGCAGCTAAGACAGCCAGTCTCTGTCTGAAAGCACCTTTAGAGGTGCTTGTAGGCTGATTTTGTTATCTTTGGACGGAGCCAGGGTAGCTGCCCCCACATCTCCAGTCTTAATGCTAAACCAAGCTGTTGGCTGTAGCTTCATTTGCACAGACATGAAAGTTGTATCGATCCTCTTATCTAATCTGTCTTGGCAAGAGAGCAAATACGGGTACTTCCAGAAATGTTGAACTATTCCTTTAAGAGACAATATTTAGATTACCAACCGGGCAAAACGGGTAATTTCCCCAGGCATCAGGTTCTTTGTGTGACAGTTGGTGTGTGTCACTGCAATTGTAAATTCACTTAGTAAGATGCACCACTAACGCACATTATAGACAGAAATATTTAGGGATTTAAGCTGGCTCCGGGATTTACCTAATCTTGAGTAAAAGTTTAGTTTTGACCCAACAATCAAAGGGATGGGAGGGTCAAAGGGGGCCCACAGCTCATTTTTTCCCTGACGCACCCGAGTAAGTTAATCCAGCCCTGGTTTGTGCTGAAGGATTGTAAACCAATGTGAGATGGCTCTTTGATTCCTCCTGATGGCCGGAGAGAGGCCTTGCTCCCTTCATGAGCGTGGGTCACGTTGGAATTAAAGCGAGAAAGTGAGCAAACTGCTTCAAAGTACTTCAGACAGTATAAATATCCTCCGAAAAAATAAACATTTAATCTGCCAGCAGTGTTCTAATGTCCCTCTCCATCAGGCGCAGGCCACGCAAACCGCTCTTTGCCCCTCGCTCCAGTCATCCACTCACAAACAGACAAGAGGGGGACTCGACCTCTGACTCACAGGCGAAGCCATGCGGCGATACGCGCTGCTCCGACATGAAAGAGCGGACGAAACAAGCATCTCGCAGTTGCGACGAGTGTCGAAGCCGACCAGGTGATGATGTTTACACTGACAGAGAAGTGAATGTTTGCTCTGGACAAATGGCAGCCAAAACGGGGGGGGGGGGGGGGATCCCAAGAGGAGGGTCTGATTTGCATGTTTAACAGCTGCTACAGGTTAATACAGAAGGTATGGTGAGATCAATGGTCAGCTCAACAATGCAGTGGACAAGGCGGACGAGGCTTTCCATTACGCCCCTTCCCCCACTACCTTTAAAAACTCCTCAAATATCTCCCCCATGAAAAAAAAACACACCCTAAACCCCCCCCTCTCACTCCTCCTCCTCCTTTTCCTCTTCCCCACCACCCTCTCCCACCCCATTTCCACCACAGCCCCTCTCCCTGCTCCAGGATTTTGCTGTACAAACCAGGAACAGATGTCTGCCGGGGCCGTGCTGAAAGACCCCGCTGTTCTGGATGCCAGCCACATGCTTTTCATTCAGAGATGAAGGCTCACAGCTCGCCTTCTTGTGAAGCCAATTTCAAAAAAAAAAAAAAAAAAAAGAGGTGGAAAAAAACAAACTCTCCAAATGCCTTCAAGTCCCTTCAAAAGCGGTACATACATGAGCACACCTTTTTGTCTCCTCTCCATCATGCGCTGCTCCCTGCTGATTCCGCATCACTTTTTTTTTTCTTTCTTTCTTTTTGTCATTTGTGGACGTCAGAGAGGCGGAGGTAAAAAAAAAAAAAAAGTCATGAGATGTTGCTGCTGACGAGAATATTTCTTCAAAGGAAGTTTTCGAGCGCTCCGCGCACCATTGTGTCTGAGCAGACACAGCTCAGAACGAAAAAAGGTGTGACCTCAGTTATAGGCGTGTGGCTGTGTGTGCTGAAAAATAAAATGTCACTTCGGGTCACTGACTTAAGATTACACAGATATCCCAGCCTCAGCTCCAAATCAAATACTCAAAGATATACCCGAATGCCCAGTGGCAAAATTGTCCAAGCATAACATCCATTTTGAGCAGGATCGCCAAATGAGGATTTTTATATAAGAGGAAAGTCTTATTCACAGATTCCAAATGAATGTTAAAAAAACATTAGCTTACAATTAGTTTAGTGAGCTGCTTGGGAACTCTGCTCTTAAACTAAATTTATTATTGAGGGGTGAGTGCTATGTAACTCTCCGAAAGTCAAAATAAATTTGTGTCTCTGAGCTTTTGGCACGTCATTACGTCCAACTGAGTCCCTAACCGAGCCTTTTTGCTTCAAGTGTGATATTATTAACCTTTCAAAGTGGAATAATAAAGGTCTTTGTTGTGGAATTTAAAATGTTGACACGCTCCCTCTTCGTGGGCCAAGTCTGTGGGAAGTTTTGAGACAAAAGATGGTGCTGAAAGGCTGAATTAGCCTGTCATTATTTGGGCATCCGAGCATGTCTGTTTGAAGCTCCAAAATGAAGCGGTGTGGTTGTGTGTGTGAGGGTCCGGACGGTTGATGTGTTGATGTTTCCAGAGGTGAAACACAGTGAACCTTCACAGAGCTCTTCCACTAATGAACACAGGTTTGGATAAGTACAGGGTTCTGAGTTTTCTGCATATTCAGTAACTACAGGCTTGGCTCATTTTTAGGGGTGTGGTGGGTGACTGAAGCTTGGACTGCCCCTTTGATCTCACCTGTAATGTTTCTACATTATGCCAGGTGCCTGGGAAGGTAAGACCTGCCTCGAACACCTGCAACAAAGTGTCAGTTTCTGGATGAGCCGAGTCATGCTGCTGAATCACGCTCTCTTTGTCCACTCAGACTACACTTTGAGAGTTTGTAGGATTATGTACTGAAGGCAGTCTGCCAGCTGCAGTCTTGATTCATGGCTTGCCGCAATATCAATGTTTAAACAGGTCTTTGCATCCTTTGATCTTTTGTTATTTCCTACTAAAGCGCGGCAAAGCATTCATAATTTGCTGGATAGAAACGACTAGAGATTCTTGAGTTTACGCAAACTGATGTTGGGCTGTGTTAGCACTTGTTTTTTTTTTGTTTGGTTTGTTTTTTTTCCATCCTTCAGCCCATCCCCCAGGACAGGGCAGGGGGATAGAGGGGTGAGGGTTCGGAGGCTCCGCTGATATCAGAGCCCTTTTATAACTCCCAGCTCTGCGCTTTGAAGTTGCAGCCAGACAGCTCAGGAATCCTACTCCCCCATTTGACAATGAGGAGGGGGATGGTCATAGCTAAACAGTGTGTTTGGCCAATCTCCTCCTGTACCAAATCATAAGTAATTTTAACAGTCCCTGATGCTCATCATCCAGGACTGAGTGTTGAAACTACTATCTGTTGAGCGCCATCAATCAGGGAGAGAAAACACAGCTGAAATTTATCTGAAAACATCAAATCATCTTAAGAAAAATTATATAATTACTGTTTTTTTTTTCCTGTTTGACTTGGACTTGTTTATTCTTGGTCTAAACCCCAGACATCTAAGAACCCATAATCCAGTAATTATATCTGGAAATGTGACAATGTAATCCAATCCTAGCAAGGAATTAATTAACGGTATGTGGGATCAAACGTGGAAACGGTGTTACTGTCTTGCAGCAGGGATAAATTCTCTCTTTGCTGAAAGCCATGCTGTTAGATGGGGAAAGTGTATGCCACGAAAAATACATCCCTGGGGACATCCTCTATCTTTACATTAATGTAGGCACAGGCTTGTTTCAAACTGCATGAATAGAGCTGTCACTGTATACGAGCAGGAAGTCACACGGTGCTTCTGCTATACAATAGCGTGCATATAAGCAACATATTGTCATAGTATCGGCTTCATACATGATACTGGGTTATTTGGCATTCGATACTTTGCGCCAGGGCTGCAGCTAACCAACAGTTTCGGTTTATCTGCAAATTATTTTGATGTTAATCTCTTTTCATTTCCTATAAAAATGTCATCCGTCCAACCGAACATTAGACAAGCTAGATAAAATAAAAATCCTTTCCTTACTTACTTTCTTATACTTGCTTTCCTTTCTTTCTTTTCTTTCTTCTGCAAAGTTTTACCATCAATACGCGTCAGAAGCAGTATGTCGCTCACAGATCTGCCTGCATTTTGGTTTGACCACATCTCCTCAATCAATCACCTCACAGAAAACAGGAAAAGTAGGAAAACATGAGCGCTGATCCAGTTCTAGTCTGTGAACAAGCCTCTGATGCAATGAAGTAATGACGCAAAATAAATCAGGAGCATGACTTTGATAGAAGTGAGGGTTGGACCCACCTACTAATAAGTGTCAAGCTTATGCCTTTGGTGGTTTCCCTTCAGGGGAGTGTGAACTCAGACTGCTCTGAAGCAGAGTAAAGTTCTCTTTTAATTTGCCATGAGTGGGCGGTTTATAGCCCTGATATAATCTATAACTCTTCCACTATTACAACCACCCACCTCACAGATTGTCAGTACCTCTGTGTGAACTTCTTGCACTTTTTTTCTGAGAGAGCTCGTGGGCTCTTGTACCCCTCAAAAACGACATGCTAATTGAAGTGATGTAATGTTATGCCACAGAGGGCTGCCCACTGGGAGCCGCACTAGAATGGGAGGCATTGAGGAAAAAGACACAGCCCTGAGTCATGATGCCAGCAGCCACAAGAGCAAACTTTATATCCTCCAGTCTGAGAAACGACTACCTTTCCATCCAGTCTGTGTCTGCGTGTGTGTGAGTGTCTGTGTGTACGCTGCTTTGCCAAGCCGCTTCACACACGGGGCTCATGGCTGTCATAACCCCATCCAACGATGCTGGCAGGGGAATAACCACTGCAGTGTTGTGCCAGAGCCAGACATGACAGAAAGAACAACAACTTACAACAACTCTGCAAAGACATCATCATGCCTTCGCACATGCTTTGTGAATACACTTAACTTCCCCTTAAGTCAAGAGGGTCGCCTTTTGAAGAGCTTGACAGACTCATCCCATCAGTACACACACACACACACACACACACACACACACACCTGACACACTCTTCTCCCATAATGAATTGTGAATTTTGGAAAACTGTTCAACAAACATGAGTGTCACACATACAGCAAAAGTGTAGCAGCCAACCTTTAACCAGACAGACAGAATGCAGAGAGGATTAAAGAACCTCCTTTGCCAAAAATAATTATTTAACTTATTCTGTTGTAGACACAAACATGAGATAAAGACAAAGATGCCTGATACCTGCATGTTCTTCGGCTTGTGATCCGTCGAGCTGTACCTCTCACATTCCTCCATCCCTCTCCGGAGGAAGGCGTTCACAACAAAACTGTCTCCTGAGACACGAACAACAACACACCGATCAGCGGGCATACATGTCAAAGTCAACCTCTGCTTCATCAGATTGTCATCATTCATAAACCTCCTCATTAGACAACACGATCTGTCCTCACCTTCAGGGTTTTCTCTGCGCTTACACGCTTCAGATCCGCCAGAAACAGGGATGCGGACAACAGACAAACGTTAGTTTACGTATAACAGCAATGCCATAATCAAAATACTTCAATCAAATGTCATCCGGTTCCTTAAACCACAACATTTCTTACCATGTTTTGACTGAAGTTTGCCCATTCTTAAGTCCCTCTTCCCTGAATCAATAAAGGTACTCCGAAATCGGACAAGGATAACGTTACAGTCACTGGCTCAACATGGTCACATTGTGTTTGCTTTGCAAGAAGAAAAAAACTCCAACTTCATCCAAAGGCAGGTCATTAAATCGCCTGTTCATTGAAGCATCGGTTGTCTCTTGTGCAGAAACCAGATAAAAAAAATAAAAATAAAAGAAGAAGATGTGTGAGGGAGACAGGGCTCGACTCGCTGTCTGTCTCCAGACTTCCCTCCAGTCCAACTGAGTGTAGGAGCGCTTTGAACACGGCAGAGATCACGGAGCCAGAGTCAAGACACACAGAGTATGTACGGTACGGTACTTCCTGTTAGTGCTTCTACAAAACACCAACATTGACGAACCAGTTTTTCAAGTAATAAAATATTAAGAAAATGCGGAAAGATGCATAAATGATCCTCTGTGTGGAAATAATGAAAAGGTTCCAACTTAAATAACGTAAGCAGACAAATATATAAAGATAGTTTGCCCTGTCCACATAGGTTGACATTTTCTGAAGGTTACATACTTCATATTTAGAACAACAGCTATCTAATCATGAATCTAATTAACCATAATTAGAGTTGAATTTTCTTATAGTATTTTAGAGGGAAAAACAAGGTGGCGTACACTGACTGAATTGCAGCCTTTCGTAGTGCAATTGTTTGTACTCCCACTATTAAATTATAGTGAAAACATATCAGTATCAAAATGGCAAACGCAGTCAGTGAGCTCCAGAGTTTTCCTTCTAAACTTTGTTGTCCTTGATCCGACACGTCCCTAATTCAGCTGCACATGAAGTCATTTGGAAAACTTCCACAACCCAAGGAATCTGGTTTACACAAAAAACTAAGCAAACCTTCACATCTGATCAGCTATAAGCAGTTTGCTGTTTAGTTTTACTGCATAAATGTTTGTTTGCATGCAAGTCTTGCAATGTAATGGAAACTGTTTGCTTCCCTACTTTTAGCACCTGTGCTATTATTTTGAAACGCCGTTCGTTTATTTTCCGGTTGTAGATTTTATTTGGCTTGACAGGCTGAACACCGGTTTGGCAGCTCGTGTGTCGTTGAACGTAAAACCGCGTCCTCTGTTGGTGTTATTCTCCGCACAGCTCCATTCATGGATTTCAAAGTAGATTTTCTTTAAATGAGGGGGGCTTGTCTTAATCACGTTAGATTGCATCTATTTGTATCACGGGTTCTCTTAACGCCAAACAGGTAAACATCTAAAAGCATTAGTTTACTAAGCAGGAGTTAGTCAGAGCTGTCTGCACATAGGTGTATGATTGTACACAAACCAGAAATAGAGTGACATCCAAATTAGATTTTGGTTTGTTAAAGAACTGAAGGGTTTTGTTGGCGTATAAACACACGAGGTGTTCATAACGACATGGTTATTTAGTGCTGCTTGTCTGTGTTCTAACGCCATTATAATTTACATTATTTGTTTTCTTTGAGTACTAAAGGTGCTGAGGATAAACTTTTGTTTTCAAAAAGAAGAAGCAGGAAGAACATGCTGTACTTTCACCCACCAGACATCAAAAGCCCTTTAGCAGTTTTATAGTTTGTTTCCTTTGGCAGGTTGTTAAAGCGAGGCCTGGTATACATGCCAACTGTTATGAATATTCATTTACTCAGGCAACCTTCTGAAAACATGAATGTGATGTTAGTGTTTGGTAAATACTCCACTCCTGTGCAGGTTATATTCAAAACAAGGAGCCATATTACTTTGATCTTTTGCATGCTATCGAGGCGTACACTTTTTTATTGTACAGTGGGTGTCAATCACTCACGCACTCACTGCTTCAAAGTGTTGCATTCATAGAAGAAATTACAGCCCGTGCACTAAACCATATCTTTATCCTTTATTATCTAAACAAAGGCGCTCTGCCTGGAGGAACACAAGAGACATGTATTCTCCGCGCCGCTCAAAGAACGCCTCATTTTCTGTCTGAACTGGGCTATATCATAGTGTCCCAGTTTCACTGCCATGCCACGATGAGTGGGGAGTACAGCTACACTGCTCCTCCTGACAATTTGTCTGCCAGCTGACTTCTCGTACAGACACAGGACCCTCAGATCACCGTCTTTGGTTGACATGCATGAGCCGACATTTGCATAACTCATTGATGGAAGCTTTCTTTGATCCCACTTGCCGTGCCTAATTATCACCATTGCTTTATGCAGCCAGGCTCTCAGGATCCTGCCTCTTTACAAGGTGTCTCTCCCTCATCCTCTTTCTCCTACTCCCTCCAACATCCCACTTAAATGGATGACGCACATGTGGGATGGAAGCAGAAGCAACAACTGTTCATACAGTTTCTGACTGACAGTCTGGCTTAGACTGGAAACAGAGAGAGAGAGAGAAGGAGCTGAAGTTGTCTTTTAAGGGCAATGTTCACTCGGATAAAAGTCCTGGTTTATCATCAAAGGCTGTCATGTGGATGAAGAATTGAGAAGCCCTGACACAGCATATGGTTTATGGACTATATTTGTACAGAGGATGTGGACCTCCTGCCTACAAAAGTGCACCCCCCCCCCCCTAAACCTTTATCATCTTAAAGATCATATCAATGTAAATCATAAAGCTCTTTAAAACTCAACTTCAGCCCGTGACTTTGTACTCAGAGAAATGAGCGATAGTTTCCATGGTTTTGTGCGCAGCTCTGCTCAGTTTCTTCTCAACATGCCTATAAGTATGTGTGTAAGTTAATCCCCTCCCTATGTGAATCACCATTGGCACATGCGATGATATTCCATTGCTTTCAGCCATGTACCTGAACAACGGTTGAGAGGATAAACATCAGACTATTTGTTTTGTTTGGAGTTTTTCTGACATTTTCAAACTGCTCGAAACTGTGATAAAACCCTGCAACAATAAGGCTTTTGACTTTTCTTCTTTCTGCGTCTTGATTGCCTTTTAACAGCTGCCTGCTTTTGGACCAACTACAGTCAAAAGAAAAAAAAGGGCCTCCAGACAGAGCAATTATGGTTTTATTTACCATGCCCGTTCTTACAGCTCTCCCTTTCTCTACCCCCCCACTCGACTTTGTGATCAGTGATCAGATTAGAGAAAAGTACAGCTTCCCCGTGCAATTCATCTCGCATAAAAACTTCACTGCAGCATGAAAACAGCGGGTGCCAAACAATTAGATGTAAAAGGATAAGGTGGCATTAAACGGGTAATTCACACAAACAACAGTTATGTTTCTTTAATGAAACGTTGGCTTCATGCACGAGGGAAAGTCCATCCTGGGTTTCCAAAACCAATCTGTCCTTGAAGACCTTGATTAGGGTATAAAGGGAGCGTATATCTTTTGTTTGATCTTAATGACAGGCCCGAGACAGTAAAATCAAACCCGGCAAAATTTCATGTGAAACGCGCTCAATAAAAACATCCACACACACACACACACACAAAAGGTTATTTTAAAGGTGACGGTGATTAGAATCGAGCAGGAATGAAGCGTGTGAGTAAAAGAAGAACTCGATGTTTACTTTCCTTTTACATTCAGGAACAGCCAACAGAATCCACCTTTGAAGTGGAGTGAAAAAGCTGTTGCCCAACAACAAACAAAGGGCACATTGTCTGAAGCCGGCAGCTGACATGCAAAGCAGCAGAGCATTCACAGAATGCAAAACATGTTCATACAAACAATGGAGCCACTGATATGTTCATGTAAACTGTGCGTACAAACTGATACAAAACTGAATCATCTTTCAACGTCTCTTTTTTTTTTGGTATAATCGGTGGCAGCCGTGAGCAAACACTGTCAGACAGAGACATGTCATGTAGATAATGTCTCTGATCATCTCTAATGTCTGTGTCTGTGATAAGAGACTACTGTTAGCAGCACAATTTTTTTAACTTTCATATCCACATTTTATATTTGTGGGAGCTTTTGTTTTTCCCTGTGTGATGAGTTTAAGATCAGCTGTAATCTCATTTTATTGCTGTGATCGTTTCCACTTACTGCCCTTATTGTGATTATCATGTGCCAGAAAATACACCAGATAAAATCAGTCTTAGGCCACACGTAAAACTGCGTGACAGCGTCTGTACGCCACCAAGTGGTGGCCCCAAGGCTTTGTTAAGATTTCCAAAATTCATCTACACTTTCCTTTCAATAAATTGTTTGAGATGATGAAATTACCGTTGCATGCTTCTACTTAAATGCCCTACTTTCATGATATAATATCACTGTAGCATGAACTTTTTCCCTGTTCCATATATTTTACCAAAAAGTCGAATATCCCTAACTTTTTGTGAATGTGTACTTCAAATAGAGCA
This sequence comes from Nibea coibor, assembly GCA_023373845.1. Lineage (NCBI taxonomy): Eukaryota > Metazoa > Chordata > Actinopteri > Sciaenidae > Nibea > Nibea coibor. Next base: position 14,048,952 of record CM041726.1, read on the forward strand.
TTGCAACTACACACAGTCTTAAACAAAAGTCTTTATTTCAATGCAAAATGCAAAATAAAGTTAGAGGTTAAAGAGGATTTGTGGTTTAAAGTTTAAAGACAACATTTTTCAGCATAGGTTGGTTTCGTACATGAACATTAGCCTGTCCTACAGATGCTTTGTATGGAAGTGTCTCCATGAGCTGGCAACTTGTTTTATAGGAATTAACAGCAGAAAATAGAAGCAGGTAACACAAACACATAAAACCACAAAGCGGTGAAATTGCATACTGTATTCTTGATGCTTCTTTGTCCACTGAGGCTTCTGGCCTATGATCGGACTGCTGTTCATTTCTGTCTGACAAGTTGCCGTTTCAATGGGATATCTCAAACGAAATCCACAGACCGAGCTAATGTATATGCAGTGATATCAATACGGTAGCTAGTGGCAATAAATTATGCAAATAGAAATCGAAGTATCCCTTTAGCATGAGAAAAAAAAAGCTGCCGCTGTTAAGGTTAAAGCTTCATGTTACATAAAAATATCACTTTGAAACCAAGAACAGAGAAAACACTTAGGTTAATAGCACAAAGAAAATTCAAGCATTAGGTATTTAAAACCAAAACGGGCAATACTTACAAATATATTCAACATAGTGCTGCCAAATGAACAGATTAAGGTTTATTTTTTTTAAAAAAAGTGTAGATGTAGTTTTCCAGGCTACAAACGAGACATGCGACTGAGAGATCACGAACAATCATGTGTCAGCCTTTGGGCATTGAATAAGTTCAGACACCGTTGACGAGGTTAGCTTTTTCTTCCTTCTGTTTATCCACCGCTCTGCTCATTGCCTCCAGAAACCTCTCAATAGTCACTGTTGGCGTCTGCAGGCAAACAAACTACATTAAAGAAACAATACGACTCCTTTTTCCCCCTTACACTCTCTGCAGAAGAAAATCAAATACTTACCTTAACAAACAGCGCATGGGCTAGAAACGGTAACTTCCTGAGTGCTCTTCCACTTAAACCTTTGCTTTTTCTGGAAATGAAAAGAAAAACAAAACATTAGCCGCTGGCAGCGTCACTTCTCGCAGGCACTTGGTGTTATGCTTAGAGCACAGAGACAGTGTGATGTGGGTGCTATTGCATTATGGAAGGTTGTACTCACAGAGCAATGTCCCTCAGACTCAGACTGAATTCGGATACCTCGGTCTCTGCATAGCCCATCGTCTCCAGCTCAAATATGGTGAACAGCTGCTGCCGAGGGTGAATGATCTGGCACTGTACGTGTCAAACATGAAGCACAGACATATGGGGAATTCTAATTTATCAACCCTAATAAATGCTGTCTTGTCAAGGCACAGTCTTTCTTTCGCTAATTATCTCACCATCAAATGTCAACGTGCATATCACTCCCATAATAAGCCCCAAAGTTTGAACGTGGACATAAATGTGCTTTGTGTTATAAATGCTGCTACATTATTCAGTCACCTTCATCAGCTCCTCCAGACAGGAGAGGTAGATGTTATAGATGCCCTCCACAGATGGCGGCCCGATGTACTGCTTGATGTCAGCTCTGTCCACAAACGCCAAGTCTATCTTTTCTGTCACATTGGAGGTTGTCAGGATCACGACGTTGGAATGTCTGAAATATGAACCCAAAAGTCAACACGGAACAGATCTGTCTAAAGAGGACATAACTAGGAGTGAGTGCAAGAATGCAACATGAAGGCTTCTGGTCTCATTTGCTATAAGATAGAGGTTTTAAACAGTACGTAGACTGTGCTGAGGACACAGACTACTTTGTTTCCTGACCGTTTGATCTGGTCTAGTTGAGTGAGGACAGAATTGACCACTCGGATGGCATCAGACGGCTCAGTTCCTGCCTGGCAGGCATTCCTTGCTGCTGTCAGACTCTCCACCTGCATGTCATAAAGCAGCAGAGACAGTCTTGGACATGGGATAAGTAAGGTACAAGTCACAACAAAGTCTGATGTATTTCAGGAGATCTGTGGGGCATTTTTTTTATTAAGTGAATTTTAGGGCCTCAGAATGAGGCTCCATTGTCAATCAATAAATCAATCTGTTCTTTTCAACAAATTTTACCTCATCAATTAGAACAAACACGAGAGCCTCTTTGTCGTCAATCAGTTGTTGGATCTTTTGAAACATCTTCGTGACCAGCTTACCGCTCTGTAACAAAAAGGTAGGATTAGCGACCAAATTATTATCATTTTGTTCAAGAGCATCCTCCACCTGAACCATTAAATATAGAAAGGAGCCAGGTGTACCTCTGAGAACCACTTTGAGAACAAGCTGTGACTGTTTATCTCGACAAATTGCCCATAAGAATACCTGCAGGGAGAGGAGTGTATTTTGAAATAGAAAGGAGCAGGTGTAGTTAGCACTGAAGCGGTTTCACAAAAATGAGGATTGTCTTACCGACTTGATAATCTGATTGACAGCTTCTGGGCAAGAGCTTTGCACAGTGACGTTTTCCCTGTGCCCGGGGGTCCTGAATTTGGGCGTACACAGTGACAAAACAGCTAATTTACGCACATCGCCTCTGATGCAACCTCTACCAATAAACATTACTATGATTGCTCAATACATATTTACCGTGCAGAAGCACCACGCGGTTCCAAGAAATCAGGTTGCCGTCGACATTTTTGTCGGAGAAGTAAATTGTTGTTGTGACATAATCCAGGAGCTGGAGGGGGGAAACGTGTGGGAAAAATGTGAAGTTCAGCTATGTTCGAAAGTTATGTAATCATTTCCTCTCATCTCTTTTCAGATATTGCATTTTTTCTTACCTGAGTTTTGACTCCACTCTCATATACCAGACTCTCCCAAATCCCATGAAATTCAGCTGTTAAAACAAACAAACAAAGGCCGAGTCATTTTAAAGAAATATTAAATACAATAAGCCAAAAGACAAAATATGACAAATACACATACAGACTGTTTATTGCTAATGAATAAAATATGACTCATTTCATTACATTAACGCTTGACACAGTTATGCATGACTGATCCCTCGAAAGCTTAAAATGTGGTTATAGGCAACTGCAGTTTTGTTCATAACTGAGAAAGGCGACTTTGACCAGGTTTGGTTCAGATCTTAGAATGAATTTCAATGAATTTCAGGTTTCAGGCAAAATGTTCACAGAATCTTCTCAAACAACTCTTGCAGTACAGTTCAGTCAGTATTCTCCTTTGATTATTTGAGAAGCACGTGATTCAGCTGCACATTGCTGGAAAAAGAGTGGAGAACCCCTTCTCAGCCACAGGGGGTGCGTTCATACTCAAGATATTTTGGGTTTAGTATCACATTAGGTCAGGTTGACTAATATATTGTATCCCTAAAAGATACGGTGTAGAATTAATCACTTCCTGTATTAAGTCTTGTCTAGTGTTACCTGCTGGCAGCAACCAGTGGTTGGCTGCTGAAAGCTCCTCATCTTCCTCCAAACTGAGCGTGCTGGGTCCGTCCTCATTCAGAGTGAAGATGTGAATGTTGATAGAGCAACTCTTCAAATCAATGGGCTGAGTGGGCATAAAGGTAAAAAAAAAAGAAAAATAAATAAACAACATAAAAAACTTTTAAACTTTGAATTAAAAACAACAACAACAACAAAGTATTACCATTGGGTCAAGATCAGCTAGAACCACAGACTCCACATGTTTCTGTAGGAAGTCTTCATCAAACTCTGTCCATCTGAAGTTTCCAAAGACCATGCTGTGGCGATGCAGGAGAGCCAGAACGTGCATCTTCACATCGGACAGTTTAGCTGTGCTGTAACATGAACAAGAATGGAAACGTGATTAAAGTGTGCAGTTAATATTACATAATTATATAATCATAAGATAAAAATATATATCATTTTCTCACCTGTGATGGCCAGTTTTTATGTCAGTTACATATTCATATTCATAAACATTTTGTCTGCTGTTTTCCCATTTCAATGTATAACAGGTACAGTAAAATATATTCCCAAACTTTAATCAATATATACACAGACAAGGTACACCAGTGCAACCAACGTGATCTGCTGCAATGACCCTGCCATAAATTCTATTTTTATGAAGCCTATAAATCTTTTAGTTTTTTGTTGACGTCAGAGAGGTATTAATTTAATTATTATGTTTAATACTGAGGTTGTAGTTTGCAGTAGTGTTAAACATTATACTGAAAGATGTTCCTAATATTTACATTACGCAATTACTATTGCAATACTGGTTGTAAGAGTAAAGTGTTGCTGGACAGTAATGTTGACACTGTGATTGTATGTCAGCCTTCATGACATTCATCAGTCCTCTGTCTTGTCTCTCTGCTTTCCCTTGTTTGTGTTTGCATGGGCCATGTGGTCGTGGTGACGTAGACGCCGCTCACGCAGCTGAGCTACCGGTGTTTTGGATTAACGAGCGACCCAGTTAACGGATGACCGTCAGCTGAGGTGGAGTAGTTGTGGTAGTTGAAGACAGGCAGCAGTCCTCGCGAATGCCTCTCGTTTTCCACCAACGTCACAACATTAAAAAACAGTACAGCCTTTTACGACAAGTGTTGTAACTACGGCAACCACAGACGCATACGTCTGATAAGCACCAGTTAACGGGGTCGCTAGTTAAACCGAAACACCGGCCAGACAAACTGTCAAATAAATAGTAATATTGCTCACCTGTGAGATTTAACATGGACCTCCACGTGAATTTCCTGTTCTGGATTTCCATTTTCAACTATGTCACCCTCCATTCCTGTAAAACTGGAGACACCCGAACAACATTCAGCAGTTAGTCCTCAGCTTGTCTTGTTCATTGATAAATGAATGTGTTTTCCGCTAGCTTAGGCAAGTTGGCGACGTTGGTTGTGGCAAGCTAACATAGCTGGCTAACGCTAACATCCCTCAAAGTAGTAGTCTGAAGCTAACAAGTGTGCTACACTGAAACAATACCTCACGCCATTCACGTTACCACTCTGAACACTTGCATTAATCAAAGTTTGGGTACCCAAAGAAACTATCGACGCTCCTCTGCTGCGCTGTCAGAAAAAGTCGCTCGAATTCAGCGCGCTGATTTGTTACACCGGAAGCACATCGTTTGTTTTGGGGGTAGCACTTCCGGTTGCTGCTAGCTTTCTTGTTGCAAAGAAAGCTGCTACAGCCCTTAAAGTGAGTGTTAACGCAGTTGGAATAACCGCAAAGCTCCCGATATAAATACGGAGACATGGGGAAAAAACACAAGAAACATAAACCGGAGTGGAGAACCGTTGATGGTACCTGAGTTCACATTTTACTGCAAGTTACAGCGCCGCTTTTGTTCCAGCGAGCTCCCTGTTGGTTAGCTTAGCCTAAAGACACTTAGCAGCTTGGCATCGCTTCTTTGTAAATAACAAAACGCTGCACACCTTTCTGTTTTTCACCTGCTGTCTGTACAGCGACGTGCGAGAATCCTGAGATAATTAGTCTGTTATAAAATAATATATTACATATGTTTGTTGTTTTGTGCCAGTGCCTTATGTTTAAGTTAGCATCTGTTATTGGGTGTGTCTGAATTTCATGTGTTTCTGTTCAAAGTTTGATTTAATGTGGTCCGTAAATTATTATATAACCATCCAGTAGAAGATTATCTATAGAGAAGCTACAGTTTATTAGTTTATAGTAGTAGTAGTTTATTTACTCGTTTACAACCTATTTGGTGTCTGAAATAATATCAACTTTCTAATAATATTAATATTAATGTTGACTTTTCACCTTGTGCCATGCGTCCTGACTGAAACATCTCCATGTGTCATTTATGTTTTGTTGTAGACTATGAGGACAAGGCTCTCGAGAAGCCCCTGAAGCTTGTGCTCAAAGTTGGAGGAAGCGAGGTGACAGAGCTCTCTGGCTCGGGCCATGACTCCAGCTACTACGATGACAGATCAGACCATGAGAGAGAACGCCACAAAGAGAAAAAGAAGAAGAAGAAGAAAAAGTCTGAAAAGGATAAAGACAAATATGTGGATGATGAAGACAGAAGACGGCGGAAGGTTGGTTTACAAAATAATATTTTATTACACACATCACCTGTTTTTTTTCCCCACAACTACTAAGTTATAAATTGGTGCTCATCCTTTTCCGTAGGAGGAAAAGAGGAAGAAGAGAGAGCGAGAGCAGAATGAATCAGAGGCGGCAGCTGGTACAGCAGCCACCGGTGCCGGTGTACCTGTTGAACCTTTCCCATTGCCAAAAACTATAACTATAGGATTAGAGGTGAGTAGACCCAACTTAATCCTGAGAACATGTCCAATAGATTATTAATGATTTTTCTGACAAATCACCTACAATGTGACCGTGTCTCATCAGCCGGAAGAGAAGAAAAAGAAAAAAGAGCGAGACAGAGAGTTTGAGACAGAGCCTGAAGTGGACGAATTTTCCCCCATGGTGAAGTTGGATATGGAACAGCAAGGAGACAGACCGGTCCGAGCATGCAGGACACAGCAAGGTGAGAATCCCTGTCTATGGGGACATCAGACTTGGCGAGCAAACATTACATTGTGCTGGAGCAATCATCAAGGTGCCGCTTCACCTCATGGGCACTGCTGAGGTGCCCTTGAGCAAAGGCAACAAACCCCTCCCCAACTGGTGCTGCTCTGGGTGGCTGCCTATCACTCCACCATCTCTCTCCACTTGCATGTCTATGAGCCCTTTGTGTGTGTGTGTCTGTGTCGTTGTATTTCGGGGTTAGATGCATGTTTTAAAAAAAAAAAAGAATTTCAACCTTAATAAAGTATCTTTTCTTCTTCATCATCTATAATTGTGTTCATAGATATCTGTATTTTTTATGTTTGCCCAATGCAGAAAATGAGTCCACTCCTCGTCAACAACTATTGGAGCACTTTTTGAGGCAGTTGCAGAGGTGAGGAACACTGATTCAGTCTAATTGCTACAATCACCTATAATATCAGCCTTCTGCCATTTTAATGTCACAGCACTGCACCTGAAGAATCAGTGCTTTAAAGATCGTGAAGCATAAGGGCTAAGGGTCAAGGGTAAAGGTGCTATTTATCCCTGAGGTTGAATCCTAATGGGTAAATGAACGGGCATGTTTCCATGAAATTTACTGAACACGATTACACTCAAACGATGAGCGATGCTCCTATAGACTGTAGGCTTTCAGCCTTTGTGCATTTATTATCATGAGTGGAACACAGACATTAGCCTTCATTATACACGACTCTTTTGAAGAGCACACAAACAAGATCCATTCGTATTGACTCGACAGATAACGTGCCCTGACATGATCAAACAAGAACATTTGCTCCCAGCAAAACAAGTCTAAGAAAAAAATAATGGTTTCTTCTGTACTGATGTCTTTCCAGGAAAGACCCCCATGGATTCTTCTCATTTCCTGTAACAGATGCAATCGCTCCCGGTTACTCAATGATCATCAAACATCCTATGGATTTCAGCACCATGAAAGACAAGATTAGGAACAATGAGTACAACACAGTGACAGAGTTCAAGGTGAGGACATTTTCCACACAAAGAGACCATCAGGATGTTGAATATGTATTTCTTTTGAGGGTATTATTAAGTGTAAACAAAGCGTTCCCTCACGATTTTTTGCCTGCAGGCGGACTTTAAGCTGATGTGTGACAATGCCATGGTGTACAACCGACCAGAGACTGTCTATTATAAGGCTGCCAAGAAACTGCTCCATACAGGATTCAAGATGATGAGCAAGGTAATTATCTCAAATGGAATTAAAGTAAAGTAAACTTACAATATATGTTTGTCATAACAAGTCATTTTTTCCATTCATTTGACACCAACTTTGTTCATGTTAGCTGTCTTGTGAGACACTTTTATGTCTTAACTTTGTTTCATCTTTTGATCGTGGGTAATGTTTCACAACAGATAGGTATTTAACTTCAAGATAAAATACCTAAATAGAATAGATTTAATTGTCGGTGTAATGTGTCACCATATAAAGAAGAAACTATAAAACATATATCTCTCGGTCAGTTTTAATTTGTCAACTCGAAGAATTTGAATTTGAGTCTGAGGCAGGCAGAAAACACACAGACTGCAGTAATGATGTCACCTACAGTCAAATCATGGCACTGCTCCATACACAGTGAGTAATGGAATATATTCCAAACACTATGACATTTTCAATTCCCAGATGCCGAGCAGTACAGACATAAAATTCATTTGGCTGTAGAAACCTAAACAAAGTCAATACAGGAAGTCAGTCACGGATGTCATTGTCAATTGACCAAGGGTAGATTTAAAACATCACTGTATTCATCAACAACTTTGTACTGTTGCTTTCTCTTCATTTCCTTCTTTATTCATATTGTTGCCAGTTAAGCTGAATTAGAGAGTTCGACAGAGAACGCTGAGTAAAGTCAAATTAAGTTGCCTTTTTTTCTCTCTCTGTCTTGTCTGCAGGAACGGCTGTTGGCTCTGAAGCGCAGCATGTCTTTCATGCAGGACATGGACTACACCCAGCAGGCAGCCATTTTGGGAGATGAAGACCTTACAGCTGATATACCTCCACCAGAAATTATCCCAGTGCCAGTGGAGTCTGCTAAGAAGTCCAAAAAACAGCCGGTCAAAGACATGAAGGAAGTCATCAGGTAATCCTTATTTGCAACGTACTTGTTAAATGTGACTTTTTGTTTACATTTAAAGGCTAGTAGGTAAGTCCTGATTGTCTGTGAATCAGCACCCTGTCAGCATGATGAACCAATGCCACTGTCCTTTCTATTATTTCAGTTATCTGTATGAACCAGAGGGAAACGCCTGCAGCTTGACTGACAGTACAGCAGAGGAGCATGTTCTTGCACTCGTCGAACATTCTGCAGATGAAGCTCGAGATCGGATTAACAGATACATGCCCAACTCCAAGGTTTTCCATTTTATTACGTATAAATTCCTCCTCGCACATGATAGGGACCAAACAGTGACAGTGATTTTTTTTTAAGGGCAGACATAGATAAAGTTTAGTGAGTACAACGTTGAGGTACTTTACTACTACTTTGCTACTTTACTTGAGCATTGTTGTAGCTTTTACTCCACTGCAGGTATTTGCAACAGTTATGCTATGTTATTACAGGTTAAACTGCCCAGAAATATAAAGTCATTCATATCAGCTCCACCTTAACTAGCTGCAGCATTTAAATGATGAACACCTTAATGCATCAATAGTTCCAAATAATGTAATATATTTGATTCTGAAATGGGTCATTCTTGCACTTTTATTTTTGTACACGTTTAATTATATTCATAACTTAATCTTAAAAGTATTACTCTTTGTAATGTTTTATCAATCATACTGCTGTGGTTGGTAAAATAAGCGATACTGCACAAAGAAGCATTTTTAAATTAATTAATTTTAAGTCTTGGTAAGGCTTCCACACTTGCCACTGGATGTCATTTTGACTTGACCCAAGTATGTAGCAGTTGAATGTGTGGGCTTTACATCTTAACGTCAGTGAGGTTTGCACCAACAATATATATTCTCTGTTCTCTGATTTCAGATGGGCTACTTGCGCAAAGAACCAGACAGTTCTCTTCTATATACTGTTGTAAATCAGCTTGATCCTGATGCAGAAGGTTTGTAATCACGGTGTAGTTTCTGAATGTCTTTTAGAACCCAGTGATCACACATGATCTGCGCTACATTAATATAATATGTGACATCTGAGAAACAAGCAAATGGTTCTTCATTTTTTTGCAGAAGAGGAGACTCACAAAGTGGATCTGAGTTCTCTGTCGAATAAGCTTCTGCCTGGATTAACCACCTTGGGTTTCAAAGATGACAGGAGACACAAAGGTACGTCACAAAGTGCACTTTTGTTAATAAGAATTACTTATTGACACAAAGTCTGTGGCTTTTAATGGATTATCCTTTTTTTTTCTTGTTCTGTGCAGTAACGTTTCTGAGCAGTGCCTACAACGTTCAAACCCTTCAGAAGAACTCCGTCTTCCCAGACCTGCTGTCTGATGAGGTGGACATGCTCTATTCAGCTTATGGAGATGACACAGGGGTACAGTGTGCTCTCAGGTAAGGGGGACTCCACTCACACAGGTTAAACTTTGACTGTAAACGCGTCCCTGTTTTCAGCTTGCCATCGTGTTCACTTTCACCCTCAGCATACAGGAGTTTGTCAAGGGCTGTGGAAGCGTCACAAAGCACTGGGTCGACGGGCTTTTGGACAAAATGACCGCCGGCGATCACATTAAAGCTGTCAGTCAGATCCGACAGGTATCTGACTTGTACCATCACTCATTACTTCCAGGCATCCTCTCAGTCTTTGTCTTGACCAATTCTACAACAATGTAGTTGATGCATATTTTACCTTTTTTAGAAAAGAAACATCATACTCAAACCCGATGAAACCAAATCCAACATCTGTGACATGCAGGTATGCTGTAGTTGTTTTAAAGAAGATTATACATTTAAATTGTTTCTTGATTGTCTTATTGAAGCTGTGTATTTTTGTTCAGATGGCAGATGGCTCCGGCCTGGGAGACAGTGGCTCAGTCCTGGACTTCATGTCAATGAAGAACTATCCTGATATGTCTCTGGATATATCCATGCTGAACTCACTAGGTGAGTGATGTCATCAGCACTCACATATACACCAATAATCCAATCATAATGCAGTTAAGGAAGTCAAATCTGTAAGATCGAGTCCGCGTAAACACTAAGCTTGCGTGTTAATGTGATAAGGCTGGCAGACGTAGTCAGAGCGACAAGAGTAACATCTGAAGAGGGACAGTCAAAACAAAGACAAACTGAGACAAACTGAGACAAAAGTCTCAGTTTGTTGTTGATTTGATTTTCTGCAGCTATCTTATCTTCGCTCTTCCTTCATCAGGTAAAACTGTAAAAAAAGAGCCGGGGAACGAGGAGGGCCAGCAGCACTTTGATGAGGCGGACAAACTTCTGCAGGAGTTCCAGGACGCTCAGGTCGACAGAGTCTGCTCCAGACCCTCGTCCAACATGTCCTCCCTGTCTAATGCCTCAGAGAGGGACCAGCACCACTTAGGTACCTGCAATTAGAGTATGATTAAAAATACAGCTGCACCGCTTGTGCTTTTTATGTTAGAATTTGCAGTTTTTGTTTTATTAAATATCATATTATCATTGGTAAATATCAACTGACTGTTGCACGTCAACTTTTCTGCTAAAGTTGACGCCATTTTTCCTGTGGAATAGTAACACCAGTGCAATAACATAAAAAAACATATTCTCTTTCATCCACAGGGAGCCCGTCACATCTGGGTGTTGGTGACCAGTCCGAAATGGTTCACGATCCCTACGAGTTCCTGCAGTCTCCGGAGCCAGAGAGCACAGCCAACAGCTGACCGCACACACACACTGCCATTTTGTTTTCCTGGTGTTAACAGCACCGGTACTCAGCCTTGGACTGTTTAAACACTGTGGAGACAGCAGGAGCCTCTGACCTGTTTTAAATACTAAATACAAGTTGTACAGAATGTTTGTAGTCTAATGGTATGGTTTTGTTTCAGTGCAACACTTGAAAATAAATGCTTGCACCTGTATTTATAAATGTGTGGGGTTTAATGCAAATGAAAAACCGGTACCCGTTGCATTATATGTACTGTGGAAGCTGATGCAAATAGAGGAACTGTGTACCAACATCCAAATTTAGACCAGTTCAAGTGAAAGAGTGTTGTAAGATTGTCTGCAGTGAAGGTGCGGTGCTGCATGCTCAGATTTCTGCGGCAGGAAACCTCCACGCGGAGGTTTTAATGAAGCAATATTTGCCATTTTAGGGATGTCTCGGTATCCGTGGACGCAACAGGGAAGTGAAAATGAAGCCAAATGTATGCAGTTTACATTCACATAGGAGAAACTTAAAGATGAGGGAAGGACTTTGTTGTTGAAAGCAGAAGTGTCACGCATATTTCTTGTTTGCAGGTTCCTCTTGCGCACGAGAAACGAGCACTAGCTAATTCGCAAATAATCTTCATACATCAGAACAACTTTGCAAAGTAAATATCAATGAAAAGTCTGCAGTCATGCACGCAGACATTTCAATCATCCCTCCCTCCTATTAGCCCCAGATACAAGCCAGATTTTCAAAATAAGTGTTGTTCCTGGAGTGTTTTAGGACATTACTGGAAGTCAGGTTTTATGTTACAGAGTAATGCGTAATTAAAAGCGCCGACTATTCTGGTCAGCTTTCATAAACCAGGGTCCAAAATGTAAGAGAACAACAGGCTATATGTGTGTTTATTCAGTCAGCGAAGGGCCACAATAAAGCTGGGTATCTTGTAGAGAGCCGCACTGCACATGCGCAGTGGGTCTGTTTCCATAGCGCTGCGACGACCTGCTGAGTGAGTTGATTCTTCAACTTCTGACTCACGTCCTTCGGCGACACAAATCCAAGGACGCCGGAGCTTTTTATCCATATTTACCGGTGTTTTTTTAAAGCTACATTGTCTTATCCATGTAGTGTTTATTCCCGCATAATGTGAATGTAACTTATTGAGGCACCTGTCTGGCTCACAAACTTAATTATGGGATATCAAACGGTGGAAATCTGCGTGTGTATTTGAACAGGAGGCATATTGTTTTAATTTTCACGGTGGCTGACTTCACCAAAGTAAGTACTCCTTCGTGGATTGAAAAACTTTATTCGTCACTGTTATGCTACAGGTTATTGTTGGCATGGAAATACACAAATACAGTTGGTATCGGTTTATCCATTTCATTTATTTAATTAAACAAATGTGGGGGGAACTACAGCAGATAACGTTACTCTTTAACTTAAGCTAGTGGGTTTAGTTGTTATGCAAATAAACAGCCAAACATATTACCTCTTCACTGGGCGATAAGCCTTAAAATCCACTCCGAGGTCGCATAAAGTGGTGAGCAATGAGCCTTATTAATTGCCTTCGTGTTATAGAGCGCACAAATTGATGGTTGTTTGTAGTTTTTTTAAAATCTGATTTGTAGTTCTTGTAGTTCAGTTATGTCAGGCTTATGGCCAAAAGCAAAGCATGTGATTACAAGGGATGTTTTGCACTCTGACTAACCCCTTTACTCTGGATCGTCTGTTTTCTGTAGTCTGCGTGACAGTTGTTATTTATATGCGGTGGTTGTCATTCGTTAAGATGGATAAGTCGCACTGTATCTGAAACTAATACAGGTGAACGCAACAGCTGAGCGATAAATTCCGCCTCCAAATGTTTATTAAAGCAGTTTATACAGATGTTGATTTAACTTTATGGCCACTTTGGAGGCTGTTGTTGCCTCTCATGTTGAATTATGTTCTTATGAGGTGTTTCTTATATTTTGTCCACCCTCCTTTAATGAGGTTCACACCGAGGTTATTGCATTAGTCAGTTGTAATAGGTACGCCGGGCTAAAACTAAATGTAGGTCCATCATCAGTCACTATCTGAAGCTCAGCTCATTTTCCTAACTCATTTCCCCAGCAAATGCGGCCACACTGTGTGTGTGTGTGTGTGCGCGCGCGTGTGTAATGTGTGGATGGATGTTTGAAAGACACCACACAGGAGGAAGCGTTTCCTCCCACTGACTGCGTCTGTTCTCCTCTTGTGCTGTCTAGATGAACTGCTTCAGTCAAAGGCTGAGACGCACGTCTCCTGTCCGCGGCAGCAGCAGAAACGAGCTGGTCCCCTCTCAGCCTCCCAGGATGAACGGATGGTCGTGGCCCCCTCAGCCTTTCCAAGTGGTGGGCTGGTTGATGTTCATCTACCTCGGCATAGTCAGCTTCGGCATCTACATCCCTCTCCTTCCCTCGCCGTGGAACCACTTCGCCTATGCCGTATCCTTAACTCACAAGCTGAAAGCTCGCTGTCGCTGACTGTTAAGTGTGAGGCTTTCAGATTTGAATATGGAGCAAACATTAGTCTCCGCTAAGTTCTTGTTTGTGCTGCTGGAGAAGACAAGGATTTAGTTGTGTGGGCTCTCTGTATGGGCTCCAGTCACACCAGACGTGACTCTGTCTCTGTTTCTGTGGTCTCTATTAAGTCCAAAAGACATAATCAGTGGTGTTTTTGTCACATGTTGAATGCTGCATGATGTCAACACTGGTTTATTTAACTGAAGCTTCACTCGGCCGTAAGAACAGTTGAATTCTTCAGAGCTGACTTTATTCCTCACACAAAAGCTCCACTTGTGTGCGCCAGTTTGCAGTTTCTAGGTCATGTACACTTACTATTCCACACTTTAGGGCACATTTATCACACCAGCAGTATTTTCCAGTATTATTGTTCCTCTCCTTGACTCTTGCTGTGTGCAGGTGACGGCTGTAGCATTTATCGCCCACTTTTTCACCCATATTGCCGCTGTGACCATAGACCCAGCAGATGCCAGCGTGAGGGCCAAACAGAGCTATTCTGGTCCAATGCCAATTTTTGACCGGACGAAGCAGACGCATGTCATCCAGGACCTACGCTGTTATCTATGTGATGTCAAAGTGTATGTATCCAAAGCAGTGGTGTCTATTGTGATCTTGCCGTTAATAGACAATTTGGTAATCACAAAAAAAGGTCATGTTTAATGATATTAACGGTATGAATCATCATGTAGCGGCCCCAAAGTGAAACACTGTGGTGTTTGCAACAAGTGTGTGGAGGACTTTGATCATCACTGCAAATGGCTGAACAACTGTGTGGGTGGCAGAAACTACTGGTAAGACAACGTTCTGTCAGGATGAACGCTAGCTCATCCTGTGCCTGACTTCATGGCTGGTGTCCAAATGAAACTTGGGTATAAATTAACATCAGGATTTGTGTGTCGCCTTCAGGTGCTTCTTTGTGGCACTGTCCTCTGCCTTCCTAGGTGTCTTGCTGCTTGTTGCTATCATCGTGTTCATATTTATCCAGCATTATCTGGATCCAAACAGCCTACGGACAGACCCACAGTTTAACAGTGAGTGGCTGCAATATTGAGCTTTTTTTTTTTTTAATCTGACTCAATAGAAGGCACAGTTAATTGTTGATTGCATCATTAAAAGTTGTATGTGTTTGTTTTTTTTCCCCTTTCTGTAGCCATGCTGGGGAATGGCACCTGGCTGGTGTTTTTACCCTTAGCACCCATAAAGACGAGTTCGGCTGGTCTCCTTATATTAGCCTTCATTACGGCCATGCTGAGCGTCACCTGCCTGCTGCTGCTCGGCCATCTGCTTTGCTTCCACTTTTATCTCTGTGAGTCACAATTCTTTTACCTCTGTGAGCTTTTTTCTCTTCATTCAGTTATTAATCCTCATCATTTCCCTCCGGGGTTTTCTCTCTTGGCTTCACAGTTTATAAAGGCATAAGCACTTACGACTATGTAAAGATGCAGCGCCAGAAAGAGGCCAGAAAGCGAGACGCTGAGGCAGCGAATCCACACGATGCGAAAAACGCTAATAAGGCCCCACAGGTGAGAATACCTGTCCTCTGCTTCTCAGTGTCTGTCACTTCATTCTGTCATGTGTGTAAAACATTTATTCCACTTTTCTAATAGCATCAAGAGAGCTCAATAGACTGTGAGCCAGCATTATCACAGAATTCGAGGTAAAACAAGTCCTTACATTAGATTCTCAAAGCTAATTTTGTAGAAAAGGATGAGTAATGCGACTCTGGTGTTCCTGCAGTCCCTGCAATTTTGAAGATAAAGGCGCACTCTCCAGTCGACTTTCTGAGTCTTTATGCACGGAGGTACGCATGTCTACTTGTATCTGCTTTTGAATGATTTTATATGCATCAAGTGGGTAATGCTGCATCACAAATCTGTTTTGGTCTAGTTGGAAAACTTTAAGAAAACAGCAGAAAAGGACAACAGTTTCCACTATGGGACAGAAAATCCTACAGAGAACACAGCAAGTAAATATTTGACTCGTCACTATTGTTCACTTTTCTTTGTGTTGAGATCATTTATAAAAGACGGAGGAGTAAAACTGCTAGAAATACCTTACAATATAATGCAGACAATTACAGTACTGTAAGCTATAGCCTAGGAGAGGTTCCACATTATTTATAACAGGACTGTTGGACTGCATCATAGTGTACATTGTGAATAATATGCATAGCAATCTGTTGCAGACAGATTATGGGATTTTCGGTCAGTTATATTTATATTTAAAGGTTATTAATGCATACAGTTTGTAAATAACTTTCATCTCTTCTTGTGTCTGACAGGGGAAATATGTATGAGCGACACCAAAAGCTGGAAACCAAGCGCTGAAATGTCTCAGAGCACCGTTGTGAAGCCTGTTGATGGTGTTCCTAGAGTGCAGGACCCTCTGGGCAGCTCAGTGATGACTCCCGATGATACTGAACACTGATCGATGTCCGCATGGTGATGCATCAGGATATGCTGCTCCAAGGAACTATTTAGTATGAAAGTATGCTTCATTAAAACTGAGCCACCCAACTATGGACCATTGCTGATGGGGACAGAGGACGTATTTGACTTAGACACCACGGTGTGATACACGTGGAACATTTTGTTGTTGTGTTTGTTTTTTTTTTCCATTGCATTGACATTTTGTACACAGCCTGAACAAGGCCTAAGTGTGTTTTGTTCCTTTTTATGACGGCGGTTGAATTATTTAAAGCATTGTTTTATCTCACTGATTAATATTGAGAGCCAGCCTCATTTTCAGGTAAGCCTTTGTTCCGCTAGCTTGAGTCAGATAGATGTATTTTGGCCTCTTCCTGAAAAGCTGAAACATGATAATGGAGTTAACTGTTTATCTTTTACGCCAAATGGGTATCAAGTACTGTACTGACGGTAACGTTTTGGTATCTAATTTCATCTGATGACCAAAGAGAGAACTTTGTGTGGCAAAAAAACATTTTCTGAACTGAGAGAAGCGAAGCAGAAAAGGGAACGGCACTGCAGCTCTCTCTGGCTGTTTTATGAACTGTTGATTTCACAAAGCTGAAAGTGTTCAGTGGATGTTAAATACTATAAATTTGTGTTTTCCTGTTTGCTCCATTTTTTTTCTTCTTCTTTCGCCTACTTTACCACGCGGTTACATTACAGACCGCGATAGTCCCTCCAGCTCTTTCTAGAATGTCTGTCTATATCCTAAGCTGAATAGGTATCTACTGGTTGGATTTGTCAGCAACATTATGAACACTCATTCATCAGCAGCAACTTTGTCTATAGCGCAGACTCACATTGGGCTAAACACAAAGCACTGAAGAGAGTGATTGTAGATGGAAATCCAGATAAAGCCCCGAGTGTATCTCTGCACAGATCAATGCAAGAGCCCACATTTAGGGAAGTATTTGTTTACTAAAAATGATTTTTAGATATCCTTCCTGCTAATCGTATGTCTGCGTCTATTTTTAGGTGTAGCGGACACATTCAGTATGCCAACAAGAAGGTGTAAAGAGTGGGGTGAGAAAAAAGCAGGTAGAGTTAATCCTGCCGCTGAAAATGGCGTGCTTGGAACATGAAGAACACACGTTTTTTTATGACTCTGAAGGGTCGACCTAAAGGAAACAAAGCCGGCCCAGTGTGTGTTGCCGCCACTGTTGGGTAGCAGCTTGTGAAAGGAACTTCTCCACTCTCAAACGAATCAAGATTGAGCTCTGCAGTACTTTAACTCAACAGCACCTGGAGGCTTTTGTGCTGACGGCCGCTGAGCGGGATGTGTTGATGGCCCTGGAAAGCGACCTGATTGTTGGCGACATAGCAGAGAAAACTGAGCTGCTGCTGCTTTACTGTCAGTTTAAAGATGAGGTGGGATACATGTTTATTTTTTGTGACATGTCCACTCAAACTCTTCATTGGCTGTTTTCTTCTCCTTGCAGACTTCTCAGATGGCGGTGACGTTTGTGTGATTCGAGTCAGCTTTCTCAAGGACAAAATGTTCTCCTTTTCAGTGAGACTCGGCCAATTCAAGTGTTGCCTGTGTCTCCTCCTCATATTTATTTGTTGGCTGTCATATTGTCACCACTAGAGGGCTGTGGGCGTCTGGTAGTCAGGTATTCAAATTGATTAGAGAACAGGAAATTAAAGCATTTTTCTTCTTCCACAGTCATCTCTATCTATCAGAGCGTGTTACCTGTCATGTGACCTTCCTTAAATAAGTACGTTTAGTCATTTCTTATAAATAAATTGTGACAGTCTCTTTTTTCAGCTTTCAAGAGTACTGTGTTTTAGTCTACACTGAAACAGTATTCCAGAGCAATTTTCTATTTCAGTTATGTAAATAATAATGTTTTATCCTTCTTTGTATTTGCTATGTCTGAAAGGAAAAGAAGTACCAAAAGTCTATCAGTAAGAGTTAGCAAAATAAGACCATTTATATGTGTTACACAACTACATAAGTTGTTTGTTTGTTTGATCTGCAGCTCTCATTAACTATTTATGACATTTACTTCATGAAACTGAGCCTCGTGATCAAGGTGGACATGATGCAACATATTTTCAGTTCAATGAACATTTCCTAAGACTAAAGAGGTTAGACCTTTATGTTTTGTTCATGTGAACTTTGTGGTTCCATAGCATGTGCTGTTTTCACACATTTGGCAACTGTTCTAGGACAGTTCAACCACATGGTGGCGTAATTGAAGCAGCTTGAGACATAGTAGTATAGCATCAAATGATTGACTCACTATTCCTGAGCCCTTTGTTTTGCTTAAAGGCGTGCGTGTTTTTACCACTCGCCCCAGTCTTGAATTGTATATCTGAGAGCTTGATATTGCATAAATCACTTGAATCTTCAGCGGGGCTAGAGGTTACATAATGTCCAGCCGCTGGGCTACCGCTGGTTGTGTAACAGATTACAGCACTGGAGTCAGACGAGGAAGTTTCAGAGCGCTGCTTTGGGGGGAAAGGAGCATCCTTTTTTTTATCAGGGGATGTTTTATTTGTTCAGCATGATATAATGTGTAGTCACTGCACTTAATTGCCCCCGGTCTCCATCATGGCTTGGACCAGATCCAGAATCAAGTGTTTTTATTGCTACTCTATATGACCATTGGCCTCTCGTGATTTCTTTCCTTTAAAGCTCAGGATCACACACACTAGTTGTTAATTAATGAAGCTGTAAACGATCCTTTATAAACCTATATATATATATATAAAACATCCACGTCCTTTGTTCAGGCTCCATCTTCCATTCAGAAAGATGCTCCGAGCTCAAACTGCCTGTTTGTGAGCGCTCCGCTGAGCACTGGAGCACCATCACAGCCCACAACGACGAGGCAAGAAGAAAACAAGCTCGTCGCCAACGCTCGGCAGCCAATCAGCGGGCTGGTTTCTCTTCAGCATCTCCGAGGTACGGAGCCATCGAGCGGACTCGAGCTCAAGCAGCGGGGAGGAAAAAGACTTCAGGACTGCGCGGCGCACAATTATGGTTCTGTGAACTTGACGAGAAGGCGGAGGATCACGGCACCAGGTGAGTTAAACTGAATTTGCCATTGTTATTTCATCCTCGTGACTTGTGTTGACACCTGATAAACCCGAGTGTTTTCACAATATGGAAAAAACGAAGAATTCGGTGACAGCCTACACAAATTCAGCTGATTGTTTTTGCTTTTATGTCTCCGCATGTTTCCTTTGCACTGACATCGAAATGCGAGATGCGTCTTAAGCTGCCAGGACGCATGGCTGCACGTTTTGCTTATAGTTCTTCATATATCGCATTTGAAAAGTGATATTATTTTGATTTATTTATTTCTTTTACCTGTGATGCCACATTCTGCATCGACAGATGCGCATCAGGGGCTGACAATAACAAACAAATCACGTGGGATATGTGTGAATCTGGCATTTTCGACTTTATGTAACATGTTTTGCTCAGATCAACTGGTTAAACCAGCAGCTGCTGCCATGTCCACTAACATAAACATGAGCTTTTCCCCCCTCTTGTTTATCTTCTGAACGTGGGCTCGATGAGAGCCAGAGCGGAGGGTTCGTCCAATAAGCACACTTATTGGTTGGAAATAATGATTGACAATGCATTTGGCCTGTGGCTGCAGTCTATATGCCGAGATGCTGGGTTACATGTAGGGAGTTACATAATTATGCATGAAGACAATGTATGCTTCCTGATTCTGTGTGAATGAGCTCATAATGATAAGAAATGGAGTAGTAGGAGGCTATTTATAAGCACATTATGTAATCATATTGTGATTGTGTGTTGTTTAGTGCTTGATAACAAATTTATGTCAGAATTGAGTCAAATTTAGTTCAGATTATTTAGTTTATTACGCCCAGGACTGTAATATGGTCATCTCTTCACAGTGAGTGGTCTCATAGCTGCATTCATGGGTTGAATTATGTATGCATGAGAAGAAGACACAGCCACTGATTTGTCCCAGATTTCACTGCTCTAGGTTTTAATGTACTGGTCTGAGAGCCTTTGGGTTCTATCACAAAGAATCAACCTCAGAATGTAAATTACCCCATATTGTTTGCGATGACTCAAATTCAGGTCAGGCTTTCAAAATAAAGGGCAAAAGTTGTTGTTTGTAGTCCAACAGGATTGCGGTTTATGTCTACATTCATTATTATTTGGGACGTGTCGTTATTTTTAAGCATTTGTGTCTGTTGTATATAGACGTTACACGGCGTTTCCATGACACAACAAACATTTTAATATTAGTTATCTTAATAAATGAAGTGAGACACGGTCTGGCTTCTTAAAATCATTAACTGGACTCTTTTCAGACCTGACTCAACAGGCCTCTCACCATCAGAGCCGTGTCAGGAACACTCACAAACGCGGGGTTGTGTGAGGACCCCCAGGTTTTCTTTATACTGCCTTATACCTCTATTTGGCTTGCTGCTGCTGCCAACAATAACCACTGTGGCTAATTTCAAACATCTTGTTTTTCTATTGCACAATGCTTGCCAAGATGTTTGACTCACAGAGCAGTTAAAGGGTTTAGGGAGGCGAGGACTGACAGAGACAGCGTGGTGGTGACCTCAGACGAGGGCTGCAGCATATGATGTCATGTCCTCTCGCTTTGTGTCTTTGGGGGGAGTGTGAGGGTGGAGGACTGTGGCCATACTGGGAAATGGTTGGGAGGCTGTATTTATTGGTGTCAGGTGGTACAATCCTAGGACGACGTTGAGACCATGTTGAAAGATATTTTTGTTATTATCAACCAAAATGAATGTTTTCTGACCTGCACTCAGCCCCAATCCCAGTGAATTAAATTCTATTAAAGATGTAACTATTAATAGTTCACACATATTCTTTCATTGTTTTATTAAACAGCTTGGCACTGTAGTTTTTAGCAAACATTAGGGTTAGGGACTATTTTCAGCTGTGGAGTAATACAGCCTTGTCTTAGTTGTTACATTTTTTTGCCTTCATTAGAGGATTTACAGTGGAGATGGAGATGCAGAGAGGAAACAGGGAGTGAGAGAGAAAGGAAATCCCAGGAATCGAACTCGGGACACTGAACCATGAACCCCTCTAGGGCAACAAATGTGGGATTAACTCAGAATAAATTACAATGCCCATGTGCCCAAGTGCAACAGTGTGGGTTCATTAGGGCTGCAGCTTGGGTAACCATGGTATTACATTTTCACAACAAAATAAATATATACAATGCTATCAGGCAAATTGATCTTGATCTAACTTTAAGCGTGTGTTTTGTCTCCTTTTTTGACTGGCGACCAGCATTAAGGCGCCTTACCACCACCACCCGCTGTGAGAATGGAAATGTCAATGTCAATTATTTAAGAGGTGCTGGTATAGTTACACCATATTGTGTGTATCATTAACACAATATCTAACATTTATTTTTATCTTCACTACCAATATATCACAACAGCATGAGTCCCAAGGCAATATTTTTGGCTAACATGCACATTTTCTCAATTTATCAATCATGATTTGGTCTACGAACCATCAGAAGAATAATAAAAAGTTGCTTTTAATTATTTTCTTGAGACCAAAGTGAACTTAAACAAATTAATTAGAAACTATCGAGCTAAACGTTGCTGGTTTTTGTGTGTCAGGGTAACAGTGGAGTAGTAGCAGAAAGCCGGCAGATGTGGCGTACCATAGATGGAGGTCAGTCTTGAGCGGAGTGGAGGGCTTGGGTGTAGTAATGATGGTTTTTCTGTTTTGATAGACTGACACTGTCACACTCCAGAGCAGCAGCCTGGAAAGGACGCTGATCTAGATAGAAAGCAGATGGGATCTCTGCATCCCCACTCACCATGATGGCATGATGGAGGAGCAGACTACTGCTAAACACTTTCCTCACTCACTAACTCTCTCTCACACACGCATCACTCTGACAACAGTGTCAGCATTTTGTGAGTTAAACACCATCTGCCAAACGAAGAGTTAAACACCAAATTTTTTTGTTCTAGGTATTTCAGCCTGCATGTTGTCTACCGGCTGATCTCCTCCCTTGAGAATGAATAGAATGTTCCAGCCATGGCGGTATATTGTTGCTATGAATAGATGCAGTTCAAAATGGGTCAATTTATAGTTAAAGCACTCATCTGTGCAGTGTATTGCCAGAAGGCGAGTGTATGTAAGCATGCTGTCATCTAGTCACAGATTTGTCTCTGGAGAGCTGCCCTTAACTAAATGGCCTCTCGTTTGCATGTGGCAAAGTAGGGCAGAAAAAAAAAGGCACGGGACAAAAATCATTGTATTTGTGTATTTGTTTCATTTTTTAATACATCAGTGTAGTAATTCAGTAAGGTAGAACTTTATACGGTACCAAATGTCTTAATAGTTTTTTAATGACATGACTAAAAAAGCTTTCCTTTCATCTGAGCTCTACTTCAGGCCACTGAGCTGCAGTGTTAATGACCTCTCCCTCGTGTATCGAACATGATGTAGTTTGAGGAGGCTTGTTGTACTTGAGACACTTGAAATTACTGACTATGAATTGGAGGAGGAGAGTGAAAAGATCCCTTTGTTTCGCATGGATTTTGCGGCTGTCGTCAAAGCACAAAGGAAAACACACACAGCAAAGGAGCTGATCTACTTGAAAGGATGTGGACCTCCACTGAAAGTGCAGTCAATAATGATGGAACCTCAATGAGAGCATTACAGGAAATTGCTGCAGAACACCGAAACACTGAACGAGATTAAATCAAAACTTACATCATTTGAAAATGCAAAGCAGATTTAACGATTTAACGTGTTTTTAAATGTAATAATTTGTTTTCTTCCTTTGCATTGCAGTGCAATTCAGTGAATTATAAATGAGCAAACATCCCTCTGTTTTTTTAAATAGAAAAGACAAATGGGCTAATTTGTAAATAACTAAAACAGACAACCAAGGAAAATAGGCCTGTACCATTTATAACCATGTACCCATTACATTTGGTGCAAATGTACACACGTTCACAGAGAAAAGACGCATAGAGCATGACTGCATAGTATATTAAATAAATTTTTTACCCTTTGAAGCTAAAGTAGTAGTGCAGTGAGATATTGGAGCACTACTGTACTGTACTTCATTGGTGATTATTTATACTTGAGAAATAAAAGTTTGAGGCTTCAACAACCTCAGTAACTCTATCTGGATTGTCTTGGCCTGAGCCCTCGATGACATATGACTACGCAGAGTGCCATGAATAGTGGTACTCTGCGATGTCACCATGCGTGTATGTGTGAAGAAATGGGCATGGACGGAGAAGCCACTAGTATTGGACAATGGATTCCCAGTGTCTGCTGCTCTGAATGCCATTATTCATACACATTAATAATCTCTTCTTTTTTCCCCCCCTTGAGAATTGACATCCTGACTATAATGGCATGATGCAGTGTCAATCTTGGAACTTTTGTACCCATTTAAGTGTCGACTGTACTTAGCAAGGTCACATTTGTAATCGTTGGCCACAGGGTCGTGGAAACAAAACCCTTTGCTTCACTTGGTGCCACTGGGGGTGAGTGAAAGCACGTTATTGGCGACTTGAGGGACTTGCTTGAAACTTTGCTTGAAACTTTGCTTAGCCGCAGCAGGCAGTTTAGTCCACGGGACGTGATATCTCTCTCTGGTTTGCGTCTTGTTAAAACTATAGCAAGTGCATCTACTGGAAAATTGCTTTAGACTTTGACGGCGTGTACTTTGCCATGGCAACACACGTCCTTTAAGGATGCTGAGCTAAGTATGGGAACAGCTGAAAGGTGAGCAGAGAATCGTCTCTTGCTACAAATATAGTTCATGGTTACATCATATATAGATAGACATATTACTATTTTGTTTGGCACTAATTAGATTTTCCTGCATGTTCTGGAAGTTGGATTGCTGCTGCTCTGTACACACAAATCAGGATTATGATGTGGATAGAGGGGAATCCCTGAACTGCTCATTTATGTGTCAAACAATAATTAATATACAGACAGAGATCTGGAAGGAATTTGGTGTTAATGATGACAAAGAGGATTTTGATGTTATTCCTTTTGATGTTGTGGTTATTATTCACCGTATTCTGGAGTTTTGCCTTAAAGCTAAGTCTGTGTGTGTGTTTGTCAGTCTGGGTTAGACATTATGTCATAAATAATTGTGCATAATTAAAGAGTGATGAGGACAACAGTGGAATATTGTACTTTTTCTGCAGTGATTGAGCATGTTAATTGCTTTAATTGTACTCTTTTTTTTTTTTTAAATTGTGCACGGCACTCTCTGGCGCTCACATCTGTACGGACACATCCTCTCTCACAGTATTCACCTCTGTTCTCATCTTTTCCACAGCACAGAGAGAAGACAAAGGTCAGCTCATCCAAGCACTGCACAGAAGGAACCAAATTCCTACACAAGCATGGCAGACCAGAAGTAAGTTTTCAGAGTCATCTACAGCATCGACGCATTTCGCCTCGCTTTTTTTTTTTGCGCGTTAGCTCAAACATCCATCTGCTCTCTTGGCTCTTGATTTGTGTTCCTTTGAATTCCACAGAGATCTATTTATATCGTTCACCTCTGTGCCAGAACACGTAAGACATCTGCCCATTCACAGGCAGTGTAACCACAGAAACACACCTCTGGAGAGTCTTAATCATCCCTGTAAAACAGAATTATGGTAGAAAAAGGGATAGCTAAAGCATAAATTAGCAAGCTGTGTCTTGACCTTAAGGCATGACGCACTGTTTACTTCTTGCGGAAGAGTTTGTCCGTTGAAAGTCTTGCAGAACAGGGTTAGTTTCAGATGTATTTGAGCCAAAAATCCTCTTTCTCCTCCTTCGTGTACAGGCTATAATTAAAAGTCTTTTTCTCTTGAATCTGTTGGTTTTGATCAACTTCATTAGCCTTTCCTTGACAGGAATGATTTAATGTTATTACTTAACCTTATATGCCTGTTTTTATCAACTAATTCCAGATGGCTACAGTACTTACATATTCCACTATTACCTCAACTGAAAACTATCATGTCCATGTATACCTCTCACATCACATGAATGATCAGATGTTGTATTTTTTTTCCCCTCATAGAGACAACATAGATGACTTTAAAGTCCAGACAGCCAAGCATCCTAACATGAGCTCGGCCCCTTTACGGCCACACAGTGAACAGTCTAAAGACCGGGCGTCCAAAAGGCTTTCATCTGAGTCTAATGGGACCAGTGAAGGAGGCGTGGGGTCGTCCACACCAGTGGAAATGACAGCTTTGGAGGAGGCGTTCCGGCGCTTTGCCATCCACGGTGACACTCGTGCTACCGGCAAAGAAATGCATGGCAAGAACTGGTCCAAACTCTGCAAAGACTGTGGCGTGATTGACGGCAAGAATATCACCCTCACCGACGTGGACATTGTCTTCAGCAAAGTCAAGTAAGAAAGACACCAGATGTAGAGTGGATCGTAAATATTCCCACTTCTCCTTGAGCCTCTTTGGGTTTCTATCTTTCATTGTCTAAAAGCCTGTTTTAGTTGCCGTTATTTAATCTTAGTCAACATCTCAGCCAGCTTACAGGCTTATATCAGGCATGCCACTACAGGATTGTGTTCTTTTACTACATAGTACTACTTTACTGTTGCAGCAGCAGCAGAGATGACTACAGGGTTAGTCACCCAGCTTGGCATGCCCGAAAGGCCACTGACATGATGCAAACACAGTAGCGTTGTTCGCACAGAGACGTGGACATGAAAACGGCCCCTGGAAAAAGGATATTTATTTATATTTCTTAGTGTCCAGAGAACTGAATCAATGCCATACATCAACTGACCAGACAGGAAGGGCAGTGAAAAGACTGAATTGTAGGAATTAAGGCGTCACCAATGAAACATTAGTATTAACTGAATTCTAAGGTACATCTCTCATAGTTATCAAATTCCACGTTTCCAGGTGTATTTTGGAACATGCATATTTTGTTTCATGTGTTAACTTGGCTAAAGCCGGTCACCAGAAACAGCACCCTGTATGTATGTACAGTATGTCACAGAGTATGTCCTGAGGCCAGACTGATCCATCCTGCACGGCCTGGTTTACGTGAAGTGGAGTCTAACAATAAGCTGCAAACTCAATATTATTTTACAGCAGAAAAAAAAACTTGATCCGTGCAGCTGTGCTTACATTTACCGAGTGTCTGCACACTATTTGGACTCATAACAGTGACAGATGAATGTAAATTTCTTCCCCCACGACATCAAGTGTCAGTATTGTTATACAACTGGCCAAATACAGTAAGGTACATACAGATGTCTCCTAAGTGGCAAGTAAGAATAACGCTGGTGTATGAAGAGACAGGGCTTTTATAACGTGGGTTTGTATAGTTTTTGTGTATGTTTTTGGAGTTCTTCATTCATTTTTACGCCGGTTGAATGGTAAAGATTGTTCTGCTAGACAGCACCAGAACAGAAGAGCATGGCTGGAAGCCACTCATCATCCAGCCTCGCTGCAGGAGTGAAAAGGCCATGAAAAATGTCTGCTCGGGAATCTCATATTGATTTAGTAGATTTTCCGTCTTCTGCTGGTGTGTAATCATAGTTCAATCTCAGTCACTTTGTGTACACACTTATATACAGTAGATTCCAAAATGGTTTTTAGTGTTATTTTTCTGTTTGAGACTGTTTATCCTCGTCTTTATAACAGACGAGAGTTCAGGAAAGATAAGATATATTTCAGTCCAGAAATGTATTTCCACTGTGTAAGTGTGTAAAAAATTTTGATTTCTTGTGTATCAAGTAGAAAGATGCACAGTTGTATAACTTATTGTGCTCACCTTTAAACCAGCTTGTGAATACTCCTGTTAGTTTCTGTAAAATAAACCGAAAAACTCACAAGATATATCACAGGAGAGAAACAGGAAGGCTGTGGCAGTTATCAGCCCTCAACTCTAGCCTATCAAACAAACAAGTGACACATTTTGATGATCGGCAATATTTTGCACTTTTTTTGCACATTTACTGCTGAAAGATAAAAAGCAACTTTGCTAAGAAAGTACCCTTAATAATCATGCAGCTTTTTATTTCTTTTAAAGATGTGTGAACATCCAAAGGTTCTTTTATTATTTTAACCATCTTCTTTACTCTCTTACTACTGTAAAGCAAAAGAAGTATTCCTGTTTTTCTGGACTTTGAGTCACCCACATAAACACC
The DNA here is from genome assembly GCA_023373845.1 of Nibea coibor. Taxonomy (NCBI): domain Eukaryota; kingdom Metazoa; phylum Chordata; class Actinopteri; family Sciaenidae; genus Nibea; species Nibea coibor. Next base: position 14,076,439 of record CM041726.1, read on the forward strand.
TTCACAGTTGGCATGGCAATGGGTGTTCATGTTTTGCTGCTATGAATATTTTTCCTGGGAACCTAAAGCTGAATGTGGGATTTAAGCTTGTTTACATCACGCTCCATTGGTGAGCAGTATTTAGCAATGTAAAAACACAATATGGTTCAACCACTTTAAAGATTTTGTGCTTTTTGTTAGTTGGACCTGTACAACTTGTATACATTCGGTCCTTGGAAGTGCGTGCCACATAGATTTGCAGGCTCTGTGGTCTGAGATGTACAGGGTCTTATCAGGGAGGAGCGTGCAGTACAATCAGTGGAATCTGAGCAAAGCATGTGGTGTACATACACTTCAGATGCAGCCACAGGATAAAAAGAGGTACAGACTGGGGGAGGGTCTCATTTCCATGTAGTTTTCTGACTCCAGGCATGACTGAGCCTGGTTACCATGCCAGAGATGCAGATCTTCACTTTCCCTTTAATCAGTGTCAAAGCTCTTTTCTTGCACATGAGAAATTAAACGTGTTAATGAGCTTATCACGGTATGGCTGAATGAGTCCCTATATTGTGTGTATGGAGGTCTGCTGCACCATATCCAGTCTCTGTTGTGTTGTCTGCCTGTTTGGAGCCAGAACACCGCAGCATGAACTCTGAATGAGGTAGAAATCTGGTATGGTCTAATTAATTACTAGCATGGTCTTATGATGGCTTCATTTTCCAGGCTTCAGTTGTATTTCCTCATCACTGAACTCGATCGTAGGCGGCGCAGGAGCCTTTTCGCATGAAACATATTCAGCCAACTACTGTGTCAGACCCGTATGGATCATTTACTGCAGATGGTTGGACTATGCAAATAAACAGCAGGTCAAGTACCGCGGAATCCCCAACAAAAATAAAGTTCCACTTGCCCTCCAACCTTTGTCCTTTTCAACCCTTATCTCAGCCTCCTCAGATTCTGATTTGATGTTTATTTGCGTGGCTTAATCATTTGTATACTTTGGAGAATTTATTAGCTGAGTACGAGGCGATCTGCAGAGGATACAGAGTTATCTTCCTCGGACAGACGCGGCAGCTGGAAATCCAGTTTCCCTCCTGACAATAGACAGCATGGAACAGGCGCAGAGGAATGAAGCTCTCAAATGTTCAACACTGATGGATTGCCCAAACACAAAAACGGGTCACTGGATGAGTCAAATTAATAATAAACCCAAACATCCCTGTTTACTGTAGCTTGTTGCTATGACAGCAGGTTGCCTGGGGAGACTGCAGGCTTTATAGACTGTTGTTGAGGCGATTTATCACCACAGCAATGGCTGTTTGTGTTTGTGTTACTATGCACTTTTAACATGGAAGTGAAACGGGCACAGGGCCAATTAAACAACTCGAGCACTCTCAGAAGAGAATGATTGATGATGATGATCTGGGGTACGGTGCTGTCAGTGGTCACAACCGGTTTTTATCTTATATGTGAGAATGCAGATATACAGCAGGTCTAAAAGTCTCTAGTTGGAATGAAAAACATCAGGGCTCTGGGTCCTGAACACAATATGATACATGATATGAACAGACAGTCACATATACAGTCTACAGGTGTGTGTGTGTGTGTGTGTGTGTGTGTAAGTATGTGGAGTTGCTCAGACGACAGTTAAGTACAGAGACACACTGGGAGACAAGATCCAAACAGAGAAAGTTTTCTCATTGTTTATCACAGTAGGATACCATCTCCATGCTGCGTCTTACATCTGCCATGTTGAAGTGATCACACATGGCTCTGTGTACACAACTGTCTGCTCTAATTTTTAAGCTTTCAAGCTCTACCGAGACGCCGGAGAAAAGACCCGCTTTTAAAGCAAAACCTAAATACAGCGTTTCTCTCCCCAGAGAGAGTTTTTTGGGTGGGGTTTATGCACTGTACTGTGACAAGTGTTAATCCCATACTTAAGCTCCTTTCCCACCTGCATTTCAGGAAGAAATCCGCCCGCAACATCACATACGACGAATTCAAGCTTGCACTCGGAGAGCTGGCCAAGAAGAAATACAAAGACAAGACTGGAGAGGAGGCCGAGGCCGAGGTCTTCAAGCTGATTGAGGGGAAGGCACCTGTCATTGCAGGAGTTACGGTAAGGCCCAACACATGAATATTATTAACTTCATACCGGAAATCACAGTATAAACTCTTAAGAAAAAAAAAAGTTGAAAAAAAAAAACTTCCTCCACAGAGGGCCGTGGCCTCCCCGACAGTGAGTCGTCTCACGGACACCAGCAAGTTTACAGGGTCACACAAGGAACGTTTTGACCCCACCGGCCGTGGGAAGGGTAAGGCGGGACGAGAAGACATAGTTGACACTTCCGGATACGTCTCGGGATACAAACACCGAGGAACGTACGAAAAGAAAGTGAATAAACCCACTGTGGGCAAACCCATGTGAGGGCGAGGATGAGGGAATAAACATTTGATCAACTACTAGGATAATTTTGTATTAAAAGAGTACTCAAAGAAAGCACAAAAGAATAGGATTTCATATATTTTCCCACCCATCTATTTTGTGTGTGCGTGCGTGTGTGTATGCGTGCGACAGAGAAAGAGATGGTTTTGAGTTCCTCTCTTTGTGAAGTGTGAGAACTGGAAAACTGTTTACATCTATTTTTACAAGTCATCACCAGCTGGTACATTCCTGTCTGATTGCAAGTTACTGCCAAACACTGAAGAGAACAAATGAAAGAAACTGCTATGCTATGAATATTGAAGCTTTGTTGTTATGATAGGGCCTTATAATATTTACTGAGCACAATTGAAACAACATGCCAAGAAAAACAAAAGGGGGGACAACAGTTTGATGAATTAACAACATTGCACTTTTTAATATTCTCTTCCCGTATTCAGCTGAAGAGAGGCATTTCCATGATAATTGGCACACATATGACATGGGTACTATCAATTATCAGTCAGTATCGATGTTTGCTTCTCCTGAAAATGTTTTATTCCATTTTCAGTGTTATTTGTCTGCCATCAGTACTTAAAAAAAAATCTGCTGTTCATTTTTATTTCACAAGTTCAGTCATTTAAATAATTTGCCTTCAGCTCAAACCAAGAGAAATATACTGAGGATTTTGTCACCCTGTTTTGAACTTTTTTGCAGTTCATCGTTAGACTGAACACTGCCATGTCTTCTTTCTTCAGTGAATAAGTAAAACATGAAAAAACGGGCCTGCTTAAAACATTTCAACAACAACAAAAAAAGTTATCTTTTTTTCTCTTACACTGTCGTTATTCAAACCCTATTGTATCTACCTTCCTGTTTGCTAACACGCTTTTTAAATTTGAAATTGGTGACTTCTGCTGAACAAGGAAGCTCTAACCACAGTAGGTGAGCTTGGTTGTACAAGATTGTATTTTTAACATTCTACTTATATTTCCTCATCAGATTTCTATACCGTAGTTCTAATATATTTGTGGTAAGATTGTGTATATTCTAAAAAGTTATAGCCACATGGCTTAATTTATGACACTGGCTCTTCATATGTTGTTGGGTTTTATTTTTTTCTGTATTGCTGTACTTTGTGCATGTTATGTATATTGCATTTGATTCAGAAGCATATAGATAACAGTAGGAGTTTGTCATATCTTATCTGAACTGCCGTGCCTGCTGTGAGGACAGACTACTGGACAGACTTTAATATGAATAGATATTAAGTGATGGAATTGTGAGGTCCTGATAAAATCGTGTATTGCTTGAAATCAATATGTATCAACCTGTACATGTACAAAGTCAGCTGCACTCCAATGCTATAATATTTCTCTGCTGGTAAAGAAAAAATAAAAGTACCTCTTAAGTTTGGTACCGTCACCCAAGGCACAAATTCAACTGAAAACAAATGCAGGGTTTTTACTATTGTATCCTTACATACTATATGAGATAAAGGGAAAATTGCAAACAAGTGATATACTTTTGTAGAGTATTTTTCCAGCATAGTGACAGTGTTTGACTCATAGATGTCGCACATTACCTGTAGCCTCAGCTGATGAAGAATCATGCATCAAGTGCAAAACTAGCAGCTATCATTGTGTTAGTCTTTGTCCGTTGCAGGAGCTTGAATATGATCTGTTTTCTGTGCTTAATGCCAAATACTGTGCACCTTTAATGTGGAGGAACAATGTTGTTTTTTCTTTTCTTTTTTTTAAAATAACTTTTAATGTACTATTGTGCCCTGGTGCATGCAGTGTGTTTTTGTTCTTGTTCTTTAGGCCTCTTAATGTGTGTTTCATGATTTGTAGTGCATTCTTGAAAATAAAAAAAAAAAAGAAAAACACCTCTGAACCTCTGCTCAGTAGGTTATGGGTGTCGGTCAAACCACGTTGTTTTATATTCTTGTTTTTTTTACAGGTGCGCTGAAACTTTCCATAAGTAGCACCGAACAGTGACCTGTAATATTCACAGACAACCAAAAGCTACATTCAGTTCTTGTACAGTAGCACCCACATTGTAACCTGGTTTGCCAGGTCTTGCAATGCGAGAGGAAAGTGTCTGTGTGTGTGTGTGTGTGTAGCTTTCCAGCCCTAAGGCAGAGGTATAAATAAAGGCATAGTGCAGCTGGAATCTAGATGCATTCATTCCACTGCCGTGTACAAAGCAGATGGAGACATGAGTGACCTATAAAAAAAAAAGAAGAGGGAAAATAGGAAGAGAGACACAATCTTGCCACTGATCCAGGAAATACATTATGACCTTCTCTCTAACATTTTCCCCTTATAATAATTTAACATAACAGCCCTGTCACACACTTGTACACAAACTTCCATGAATGAATTGACTTTCCCCGTTACTGTTTACATCAAGCAAACACAGCCTATACATATTCTTTGAAATAATAAACACTAGACTATAAACACACAAGGGCTGGGAACCTAATATATACAAAAAACAAATGTACACTGCAGTGAAGTAAAAATGAATTTTAAAAAAAATTCTGGAAGGCTAATATGCCGCTCTGCTTAGCCTGACTTTGCGTGTGCGTCTTTTCATTCAAACTCTCCTTCATAGTTCCCCGCTTCCCTTCAGCTCGGCTAGCAAACATTCATTGGTAGCCACCAGGGACCTGCAGTATATACACAGACAGACAAATCACAAACAACCACCAAAGTAGGGCTGACTGAGAACAGCATTGTTATGGGTGTGTAGATACAGCAAAAAAAATACAAGTGTCAACACTAAGGACACCTGCATCCTCTTACCGGTGGCTTTCTTGCAGCATATTTGACAGATCCTTGACTTTCTCAGCCTCCTGCACTTTCTCCCTCAGCCCTTCGATCTCTTTCCTCAGTGCCTCCACTTCTGTCTGAGCCTCTAAGCAAGCAGAGGATGAGAGTTTGCAAGGAAAGCGGCAAAAATGTACTCATGCGTGTCGCCGGCTGGCATACACCCACCTTTAATCTGACTAATTGGTGAACTTTTCATCATAGACTTGAGATACTGTCGTTCTAACTTGATGAGCTGTTTCTGTAGAGTCACATTTTCCTCCAAGACGATCCTCAGCTGCTCATTGAGTTTGCCCTGTGTTGAAGTAAAGCCAATAAATTCAGTGTACTCATCAAAGGTACCTAAAGCTCAGCATTCATTTACGTTTTTCAATCCACTCACGCACGCACTGCGAGATTCCTCCAGCTGAGCGGAGAGGTTACGGACTTCAGTTTTGTGCTCTTCCTCTTGCACAGCTGCCTGGAAGCCCAGTGCGTCAACCTCTCGTCTTAAGGTTCTGACCTCAGCCTCCCGACTGGAAATATCGTTTTCCATCATAGATAGAATCTGGACTGCTTGAGCTGGGTCCCAAAATAGAGATGAGAATAACACATTCATTATCTCAGGCTCCTGTAATCAGATATGACATTCCCCAAAACCAAACTCCGACTCACACAGGAAGTTGTTGTTATGATGCAGCGACCTCTCTCCCGTCCAGTGTTTGTCCACGAGGTTCAGGAGCATCTCCAGGGGTTTCCTATAACTTCCCTGGGAGGTGATTTCAAAGATGAAAGCAAAACAAACAACCACAAATAAGAGCAACTGAATCATGATTCAATATGTGAAATAGCAAGAAGGCTGAATTCACTTCACCCACCCTTTTCGTCTTCTCTTCTTGCTGTGGCAGGCTGGAGACACCTTCTGTCTTGTTGAAGCTAGAGTAAGTCAGTCTTGGGGGATGTAAGATAGGGTTGGAAGGGTCAGACAGATTTAAACCAGGACGCCGTGGACTGGGAGGCCGGATATTAATAAATGAAGAGCTGTGACGGTGACTTTGATCTAGAGAAATGTTAAAAACACATTTAACAAACTTGCCAAGAAAGTCAAAATGTGGTATTTGTGTGTGTGTAATGTCTGGCAAAGGTTTTTTTTATTAAGTAGAGACATTCAGCTCTTACCAGGATTAGGGGTATAATGTCCTTTGGCTGCATGTCTGGTTTGTTTGGGGAGGTCCTTTTGCTTTTGTTTTCCAAGCACAGGCCTGCGTTTCTCTACATAAGGGCCAAAGGACACCTTTGGTCTGTCAGTCACTTTTAATGAGGTAGAGCTTCTTTTATGAGACGGTTCTTTCATTTGTGGCACTTTGGACTTGGTGTTATCTGGTCAATTGCAAATGAAATAATAAAACACTGATATTAATTGACCTTCAATAGACACACTGTGTTTATGATTAAAAATATAATAATAAATAGTATAATATTATATTATATTATATTATTATAAATATAATAAATATATAAGAATATAAGAATATATATAAGAATTAGCTTCTGTCTCCACCTAGTGGTGGTTTTACACATTGTTAAAAATAACAAAACATAGCAATTTAGTTTTATCCTGCGTTCACTCAGCTCTGGTTATTCTCCACGTAATGATGGAAGAAGTAAATAAGTCTTATTCCCATCATATGAACCTCTATCCTCCTAATAAGCCATTAACATGCATTTGATTAACTCTAAATGACTCCCTGCGCAAAGAGCTGCAGAAACTTACCATAATTTGTTGTGGGGTACCTGAGGATAGACTTAGCAATTTCCTAAAAAGAAAAAGAAGAAAAAACATGCAATATGTGTGAAAATGTTGATGCACTATTGGTACTGTTGTTTTTAACTGTGAAACAAAAATCACCTCTTTTGGAGTAGAACTCCTCTGTTCAGTAAAATCATTTGAGTCTTCCTCTTTGGCTTCTGAGACAGAAGACAGACAATTAACATACGTCTGAAAACAAATTCTACTGGTGTGGTTTTGTTTTGAGAACTGGCTTTTGGACTTTTGGACATCTTACCCTCAGCCTCCTTGTGAAGTGAGTCAAAGAAGGGCTGAGTTTCACTTCGGTCTCCATGATTTGTCGCAACAAAATTCACAACAATATCATCAGTGTCAGTCAGGAGAGAGAGTCTCTTGGTTAAGCGGTCAACTAAAGCCAGTCTCTGATCACTGCTTCTAGGAACCACAAGCCAGAGAGTAAAGATACAAGGTTATACAACAAGTTATTTTGATAATTGGAATAGTAATTCAGACATTCTATCAAGTCAAAGTGAAGCTGAAACACATTAGCTATTCATCGTACCTTTGGTCAGTGCCCTGATTCAAAGATGAACTCTTCTGCTGAGGTAGAAGGTCAGTGGAGAACTGCATTATGGCAGCTTTGCGCTCAGTGTCTCTGACTGAACAGCCATCTAGAAAACAATGGAGGACTCTCAGTTATGAAAACTGATCTGAAATGAACGCAATCTGTGCTACACGGCTATGTCTCACCTAGTCTGCGTAGGTTGGGCATGGCATGCACCAGATGAGGGCGATAGTGTGGGTCAATTTTGGTCAGAGGGTTGAGTCTGAGATCCAGTTCTCTCAAAACTGGAAGCTCATACAGCACTTTCACCTCTTCGAGGGAAGGTATGCAGTTATAGTACAGGATCAACCTCTCCAGCAGTTTCAAATGCTGAACCCCCTGAGGAGAAAACAGTTTTAAAAAGGACAATGCAACAGATATTACAAACACTGGCTCTCAACAGCGCTTTCTATATTTTATTTTTTCAAAATTTCATGGCCAGCATAGGTTCTCCCCTAGGGCAGGGTGAGGCGAGGGGTATTCAGCTGGTTACAATCTACAACCTCACCACTTGAAGATGCTAATAAATCCTAAACACTGGCTAACATTAACAAAATAAAAGAATTAAATAAGAGGTAACAACTTTAAAGCTACTTAATAGGAAAGGATAACCAGGCGTAAATCTAACACCCCCACCCGGAGCTTAAAAACACAATCCAGAGTTTACCTTGACGGAGACGAGCGCATTGCAGGAGAGGTCCAGAGACTTCAGACGGACAAAGTTATTCAGTGCATTTCCCAGATGTCTAATCTTCTCCTCATACGTCCCCGGGAGGCTCAGTGAGCGGACATCACCTGTAAGAAGTATAATACACGTTTATAAATGAGAGCCACGGCGTTGTTTGCAGCAGGTGACAGTTACTGCAGAGGCTAACATCGTGTTAGCTGTCGTTAGCTTAGCGTAGGGAAATAACTAGCTACAGTCGTTTACGCGGCAAAAGCTAAACGCCGTGGCTTGTTAGCTGCTATTTAGTCCTATATTCTGCTTGTATTAGAAATTATATTACCGAGACACGGATGTTTTAGTTGTAATCTGTCCCGTATCCACTGCTCCGTTACTGTTGTCAAACACTCCGCCGCCATACTTTTCGAACTTTTGTTGCATTCAGGTACTGTCAAAAAAGTCTGTTTTCAGAGCATTCATTTTTAAAATTTATTTAATACGAGCCATTAAAACATTCGCAAACACGCCATGCGCTTATGTGGACTAATGATGAGAAGTCCTATCAAAACTGAATGAATAAAAATATATTTGTAACAGGTTTGGCTTATCATTGTGCCCGGACTACGCCACAGCTTTTGGACGGATTAATACAAAAGCGAGTAAAAGCGCTTTATGGAATGGCAAAATAACAGAAATAAATACTCACTCAATGGATTTCTAAAACATTAGTCAAATTCAGATTCTCCTTTGGCAGATGTTATGCTTGAGCTTCATCGTACAGTTGCATAGTTTCCGTGCAACCTTGAAGGCATCCTTTGGAGCCTGCGCACTGTGAACATCCGGACTTGTCACGTGTCAAAACAAACGTGAAAGTTTTCTCTCTGCGCGAGTTCAGCTGAACGTTGACTTCATAAAACACGAGCTGACATTTGTATAAACAACACAGTTGGGGTAGACAACCCGAGGCACGTACATTACAGCCAACTTCCCCTGTTGCCGTTAGTAACGGTAACGTTGGCAACCCCGTGGATGTTTATAGGAGTGTCACTCGTCCTCAGGATCAATGGCGTCCTGGGTAACCCAGTGGACAACATCCTGCTCCAACATCATTTTGTCTGCTACAGCACTGCACTCCTCTTATAGACTCTTTAAGGTAGGTGTCATTCAGTGTAATGGTAATAAAGATGGATCCTGTTCAGCTACAGTTAGCTCTAATAATCAGTTACAACAGACTATTTTAAGTAGTAAGCAACGTTGCTAAACATTGTCTGGTTCCATTTCCTCAAATGTGAATATTTTCTGCTTTTCGTGTCTTAAATGGTAAATATATATTGACCTGGACAAAATAAGCCATTTCAATATGTCACTTTGAGCTCTGGGGACTCGTGATGGACATCTTCACGTTTGTATGACAATTTACTGACCAAGGAAAATAATTAAAAACCTATTTGATACTGAAAATAATTAGTGACCGTCCTAAATATTGTCTCCAAGGCTAACCTCTTGTGATTCATTTGTGTATTATCTAGCTAATTTTAGTGTAACACGTAATAAATATTTGGATTCTGAACACACCATGACCGACACCATCTCTATTACTTTTAGTTAGAAATCAATAAATTCATGTCTAAAATTCCTCACCTCTCTCTGCAGAATCACCGGGCTCCTTCAGTGGGCCTCTTCCTGCTCGGACTCTCCGCAGCACTTTGCATCTTCCACCCCTCCAGCTCATACCTCACCTCCATCCAGAAAGAAGCAGAGTGGGCCGGTGAGGTCCTGGCTCCTGTGCTGGTCTCCTTCGACTTCCTGTGGCTCAGTGAAGACCACAACACCGCACATATTCTCCTGTGTGGCTCCTGTCTCCTGTTGGGACTGTGTGACTGGCTCTCGGCAGATGCTCTCACAGTTTTGACACGCTGCCTGGGCTTGTCTTCGCTGTCCTGCTGCCTGACGGTGTGCCTGTTTGCCAGTAATGCTTTAGGGGCCTTGGGCGGTGTAACCCTCAGCCTCCCGTTGCTCGTTGCTCAGAGGGTCGGGACTTTAGCTCCACTCATTTCTCCAGCTGTAACAGAGGGACTCATCAAATGGCTTTTAAAAGGTTTCATGTCTGTTGGCTGCTGGGCCTCCACACAGGCCCTCAGTAAGTTTCTGTTGGATGTGACTGACCGATGTAATATAGGGATTTAGTACATTAGTAGAGATCTGTATGACTAGTCAGGATCTGAATATATTTATGGACTCAAGTGAGAAACTGGACCTATGCAAAAAAATAATGTGCCTAACTTTAAAGAATTTCAGGACATTTGTGAGTTGAGTTAAATTTATTTCCATTACCATGACAACAAATATTGTAAGGAATTTACCTTGGTGAGCTCATGGTGCAGAACATTCAGCAACATAGCACAATAAAATCTTAATATAAATAGGAAAATATTAAAATACACACATTTAACTTGTATTTTAATGTAAGTTTCCAGTAGTGCTGAAGTGATTAGTTGATTTATCAACTAGTGCATCGTGGGTAATAATGGATTAATATAGGAGTTATTAATTATTGAGCAAAAACACAGCACATAGCAGCAGCTGATTCCAGCTTCTCAAATGTGAGGATTTTAAGTTGTTCCTATGACAAAACAAGCAATAGACCCTTCCTTAGGCTCTGTGAAATGACAAGTACCTTTAACTGTTTCCTGGCACAGATATAGGTAAAATGATAAATCTACAAAATAATTGATAGTTTTCATGGATTAATCAAAATTAACAATACGATTCGTTAGTTGCAGCACTGGTCACATGCACTAAGATATAACATTCTTTTGTATATGTATGTTTTAGGACAGAATACAAACCGTTATTGTTGCTATTACCATTTTGACATAGTAGGTTAACACAGGTTAACACCTACATCGACCCTACTATTTCATGTCAAAATGTTTGCTGTGTCTATTAGGACTGAGACACATGGAAAACTAAATATGACACTGACTGATTTTCATGTATCATGTTTGTGTCTAAAAGTGAAAGAACAAGTGAAATCATCTGCACGTATGTAAAAAAAATCTAATTTAGTATTTCTTGTAGCACTAATCAACACATACGTTGGGTGTTTTACTGGAATTTACATTAGCCGCTAATCCCAGACGTCGGCTGAACTCTTTATGAACTTCATTTAAAAGCACAGGATTAGACAGTACACATTGTGGGCAAACTCATTTGCATGAGGGTACGTGATCACAATTCACAACTGATAGCTCATGGTGGAATCCTGCATCACTGTGGTGCAACACAAAGCATTTAATAGACTGGAAGTGCCTGGGCGACATTTATGAAGCAGTTCAATTTAACTATGATGCAGCCAGCATGTGGGTATTTTAATTTCCTCTGTGATCATTTCCAAGAATGCCTAGCAGGCTGTACTTCCTCTGAGGTCATTAACATCTTGCACACATCTCCCTGTGAATAGTTTTAGTGTTGTATATTTTAAAAACATCCAGCTGCCTCGGAGTCTGGGTCCTATTTGTTCTGCAGCCTCAGCAGTATTGCTGTTTAAATATCTGCAGTGGTCTGAGCTCTTGGCCCTGCTCTTACTTCATCATGCCCATTTGATACTTATCAAGGCACTTTTTATTACTTCTTTGGATTTTAGTGGCTTTGATGGTAGCAGAAATCTGCTTAACTTGCCGTCTCTTAAAGGAGGTTTGTCCACAGGGTTGTCCTTGTGAGCAATTCATGTTTTTTTTTTTTTTTTTTTTACAGAGATTTGTAGTGGACACTGCAGACTCTTTCTCAGAGGATTTCAGAGTTGGGAGCAGCTGCCTCAGCAGTTTTGCTGCAGTAGACGTATAAGCATCTGCGGCGCCATGCCTGTCTGTGGGGCATTGCCTTTGTCAGACCTCAGGATACAGGTGATCAGGGAATGTGTCAAGCTGTTCAGTTTGTGAGTTTGAGATGCCAAAATGACCGTGTGCTTTTTTTTGTAATGATTCATCAGTCATTTTTCTTTTGGCAGTGTGGAAATGCTTTTTAAAAATGTTACATGTACTTTTATTGTTCTATATTAAGTGCTTTTTGTTAATGAAAATGTATGTAATGTGTTCACTAAATAAAGTCAACACCACTTGAATAAATTATGTGAATGTTTATTAAAAAAAAACTGCAGTTATGTTACATTGCATTTCAGAGATCTCTTGTCTCAACTGTCCAACTGTCGTACAACTTGTCACTCGTGTCTCACATACGCTTCCTTGTCGTCCTTGTAAACGTCGCAATATTTGCAAGCGCATTTTTCTGCAGTTTGTCGCCTTTGTGAACACCTGGGACCCCGGTGGATCTCAATCCATCTCTGCCTCTGGATGCTGTTAACAGTCTCCGTACTGTATCTGTCACTCCACCACTGCAGCGGATCGGTAATCTACACTGAGCATGCTCGCTGCAGATGCAGCCTGTAGATGGAGCAAAGTGGAGAGGAGGAGAAAAGGGAGGAGAGAGAGTACGGCCGAGTCACACAAGGAGCTGCACGCAGCGGCGGGATGCTGCTGCAGCTCTGAGAACAAGGGCTGCATGGGAAGGTTTGTCATTGGCAGCATAAATGGAGTGTGAAAGAAGAAGCCAAAGGACTGGATTGTCAGACTGTCATCGCCAAAGAGGAGCAGATATGCAATAAGGTAAAGAAGATAAAGCATGATGCATGATGGAATGGGGTGATGGTTAAGAGAGCAAAAAATGTTGAACCTCTGGAGAAGTCGAGATCATCGTGCATCCTTGGATGATCGTTATAGCTGTGTGTCGTAATATTATCAGGGTAAGAATTAGATTTCCTGCTTCTCTTCACAGTGAGAAGGTGCATATGACAAATGAGTTCATCTGTCATTTACAGGGACTCTCTGACTGGTGGAGATGTATGCCTTCTACTCCCTTTTAGTCTACATCTTCTACACTGTCTTTAAGAAGGAGGAGGAGGATGCCTTGGAGGGGGCGTGTGGAGCTTCCTCAGACGTATGTCTAGCCACATCATCTCCAGCCTCGGGGGAGGGGTCCTCTGTCAGGAAAACATTTTACGTCACCTATCACCTCAACAGTGCAATTAGGCTCATGAAGGATGTAGAAAAAAGTGGTGCATTCCTATGTGTGCGATGTGTAAATATTTTGCATGTGCGTTATCGGCTGACCCTCATGTATGTTGCTGCGTTCAGGAGACAGGGCCTGTTTCCATGGAAACAGGGAGCAGGAGAAGAGATGGCCACACCTCCAGAGTGGGAAGAAAGGCTTGTGCTCAGTTTAGTGAGTCAAGTGAGTCCTCCGATAGCTTTTCAGAATATTTATAGCCCGACATAAAGGCTTCTGTAGGATACAGAATAATTATAAGTGAATAATTTGCACCTACGTTCCTTCACTCCTTATTGTCTATGTGATGTGTTGTCGTCCAGGCAGTAGCAGTGACAGTGATGAAATGTCTCTGAGTGATGAAGATGAGAAAGATGGCCCCGACATCCCAGCATGCACTCCTCTGGCTGCATTTTTGTCCTTTAAACAGGAGGCTGAGAAAAGGAGGGCCTCACAAGTTCAGCTGGAAACGACAGGAAAGGTGGAAAAACTGTGTCATCACCTTGACTAAGCTGCTCACCTGATGCAGGAACATAAATTAACAGCTCCCCAAATAAGAGCTTCTGCAGCGTCACTAAACCTTGTGTGCGTGTGTGTGTGCTTCTGTACCACCTAGTTGTCCGAGTCTCCCCTGGTGGCGGTGATGTCCCACTTGCTGACTTTTCTGGAACAGTACTCCCACTTCCAGCAGCTGCAGCAGCAGGCCGACCAGTACCGGGTCCAGCTGAAGAGGCACCGCGTCCAGCACCGCCGCCAGATGAAGGCCCTGAGAGCATCCTACCGCCAGCGCCTCAGGGACAAGAACAGCATCATCAGCAGCCTGGAGGAGGCCATCAGCCAGCAACAGACCCCCAGTCCACTGAGCGAGGGTGAGGGAGAAAGGGAAGGGCCGCAGTGGGGGAGGAGAGAGGACGGTTGGGGGGAGGGTGAAATTAAGGTGCAAGAGGGGGGGTATACATTTCCATGCCGCGGGTGTCAGGATGATGAAAAACAGAGAGAAGTAGAGGTCATGTGGCTTTACTTAATAACCATACAGAGGTAGATGGTGTGAAAAGAGAAGCAGAAAATGGCACAGGGGACTTAAGGTGGATTAAATCAATATGAGAGTTCAGATTGAATGAGATCATCTGAAGGATGGAGGAAGATGGATTACGAAGACAGTGAATGCAGAAAGACAATTTACAAAGGTGTACATCCATCAGGTTATTTAATATAGTGGTTTATGCAGTTATATAGGATGTTTGTAGGATGTGATGTATATAGGAATCATCAGTTCTTAGGACAGTGTCTAATGTAGTTCCCTTCAGTGTTTTTCCATTGTTGGCCCAAGATTGGATTTTTTTTCAACCAGGGACACACTGTACACCTTTTTATAGAAGAGTACAGTCATCAGCAAAGGAGCAGACTGATTAGATTTATGTGGGTGTTGGTGTAAGTCAAGTGCGCCAGACTAACACTTCCCAGCTTCAGAAGTCTGTATCTGCTGCGTGTCAGATTTGAGCCAGATGGTTCTTTGACCCCAGAGCAGACGGGCAATTGTACCAACTGCACTGTGTACGTTTATGTATGTTACAGCTTGTTAACAAGTGCACGACTCCATGAAGCGGTAGACAGATCAGATTCCTGTCCTCGGGCTCAAACTGATACAGCCTCAGAGAAATATGAGTATGCGTGATAACGTGTATGATAAGCAGACCGGTTTTCTTTATGAATATCAGTGTGCAGGCGTGTTTGAGCAGAGTACCTCATGCGCACTGACTCAAATTAGTTAGAGGACCAAGATACATGATCATGTGGTGACTGTCTTTTGCACTTGGATAGTGACTCTGCGTTCATGAATAAAACATGCCTGAGAGTGCTATTTTATTCCCTGTGAATGCACTTACAAGGTCTGGCACATGCGAGGCGCCACGTGTACTTGTATTGGGCTAAAAATAGCCCAGTCCTTGTGTTTCAAGGTTTGTTTGTTTACTGTAATGCAACGTGTTGGCCTAAATGAAGGAGGGATGCCGTGCCTGCTGGATGTACAGAATTTCCACCTCTCGCATTTTTTGGTTGTGTATTGATCTTCTTGTATATTTGATCTAAATGAATGGCTGGTTCTCTATGCAGTGGTCATTCGTCTGTTTTTTTATGCATCAACTCAAGCTGCTGTTTTAAAATGTACCAGGCCGAGTGCCTCTGCAGACCAGAACAGCTCTAGACTTTTGATGTTTTGGCAAGCGTGTTTCACCCCTGATGCACAGCTGTAGACTCTCCTCCATGTTTTTCTGGCACCACCACCTCTCCCTGCACCACTGTGACACAGCAAACCTGACATGGTGTGTTGACAGAATTAAGGCCCTGCAATGAAAATCAGAGGTGACAGAGCCTGAGAAATCGCAGAGGATGAGAAAGCGAAGCATTAAAATGCCGTTGGGCACGCTGCTCAGGTTCACGATGAACGATGAAGGGGAGGTTTTAGCAGGTTGTTGCATCGTAAATAAACGTGAATCTTGATCCAGGCTGCACGTGAGAAGCTGCAGTAATCCTATGTAGGTCTGTGAAGTTGCCCTGGAGACTTGAGAGTGGAAACGCGGCAACAACGGTGTTCAAACTTCACTGCAACGCATGCTGACTACACCGTGCGGGAGAAGTGCTTTAAGTGCATACTTGATGTTCATTAATATTACACACACGTGCGAGCGTTGAAGCATGCTTTGGAAATTTGTCATAACTGGAATGATGCAGAAAACAGGGCAGATGAAGTTCAAAAAAATGATATTGGCTGGTACTTTTTCTGGGTGACCCAATATGAATGTGAGTTTTGTCTATTTATGTCATCCAGGTGAGTCACCCAGCAGTGAAGCAGGGACACAGGCTGGGCTTCACAGGCTGGTGGAGTCGCTGTACGGCCTGCAGGGTGAGAGGAGTAAACTGAGGGGAGAACTCCGACTGCTGCACTCACAGCTGGAGCAGAAGGAGAGAGACAGACACTCTCGCATACAGGCCTTTCAGCAGCAGGTATGATGATGCACATTAGTTGAATTCTATCAAAAAAAGTCAACCTGAAATGCGGGTGCAATGTGCATCATGTGAATGTGAATTATATATTAAAAAATCTCTGAAACTGACTCATAACTTTAATTGGAATTAATATTATATGGGTGTGTGTTTGTAATATACGGTGTCATGACTTATGGAGACACACTGTCTAACTGTACATGCATAACTTCATAAATGTTGGATGTCTCTCAGGCCTCATGTCACTGCATGTATGTGAAAATTGTAAATTTTTTATGCGAGCCTGTGTAATCCACCCTAGACTCATTTTGGCCAGGTTTCTCTTGCAAAAGTGATGATACAGCTGAAGGGACTTGGACGTGTCTACATTCTCAAATCAAACTGATGTCAGTAATTTTGAACTTTTCTTATTTCTTGCACAGATCGATGAGCTCAAGAGTTGCATAGAGGAGCGTGAGGAGGAGCTGTCCAGACTGAAAACAGCCACCGTAAGCGCTATGAACTATTGATTTCGAATCATTTGTCAAGTCTTTGTCACTTTCCACCTTGTCAGCGGAGCTGCCACAGCGTACTCCCGCAGACACTGAATGAAATGCCATGCACAGCACGTCTTGTATGGTGCCTTATTTACAAATCTGCTTATATGTGTATACTGCATATGTGAGGAATTGACGTGGCATACACATCTGGCTTTGGTGCGTCTCTCATTGTCATGCTCAACTTTATGTTTCATTTCCTCAGGGAGCCACAGACTCAGAGAAGCGGGTCCTGTGTCTGTCAGCAGAGAACGAGAGTCTGAAACAGAGCCTGAGCGTTACACAAGGCCTCCTGCAGCAGCTGTCAACCATCCCCTCCCAGTCCAGCACCATGCTCATCAAGGTGAGACAGCCGAGAGCTCACCTGGTAACACGTCACTACTTGTACTTGTAACGTACTTGTAATTGACTCTGTTTTCTGTTTTTCTTTGCTAGGAGAACGAAAACCTCCGCAGCAGGGTGCAGCAGCTGGAGATGTCCCTACAACAGCGCGCTGAGCAGCTGTCGCAAATGGAGCGACAGAGCGAACAGAGCGAGTGGAGGAGAGGAGAAGAGCTGAGGAAACGGGAGGACAGAGTGAGGGAGCTGCAGCTGGAGCTGGACAGAGAGAGAGGGAAAGAGCCGCTGGTGAAGGTAAGTCTCATCTGAAAGGGCATCTGCTCGTTTTTTACGTCATCAGAGTACATGACTCTCCTTCTCTACTGTTTTCTCTCCTTAGTATGTCACCCAGACTGTGGAGGTGGAATCACCTGCCACATTAAAGCACCTGACTAAAGCCAGGCAGAGGAATGAGCTGCTGTCCGAAAAGCTGTCCAGTCAGAATGAGCGATGCAAACAGCTGGAAGAACACATCAGGAAGTCTGATGAATACAGCTGTAATCTGCAGCACAAGGTAACTGAGGCTACAGACGTCAGACTTAACTGTATTTTCATCTATCCTATCTGCTTTGAAGTAAACTTACAGTCATACACACCCACAGGGGCAGATTAAAACCATTTTTACATGACTTGTTTTTATATTTTTGTTGCACTGCAGCAGTTTATGAACACCTCTCAGGCAGCCACAAGCCGGATATAAATCGTAAGGTGAACCATCATGTGGGCTTATGACATTAATTCCTCTTAATGATGGTAAATAAGCATCAGCACACAAATTATTACTGTTGGCTGCTTGCCACCGAGAGGCAAGAAAACTGGCAACAAATCCCAGACGCTCATCCTGATGCCGCCGACACTGATTTAAAAGAATGAAAAACTGATTAGGTCTGGAGGGGTAAATAAAACACAGAGAGTTTAGAAGACAGACGATTAAAGGAGAGGAAATTAAAGGCAGAAAGAGGAAGTTTCCACTTTCCTGCTGGAAATTTACAACCCGGATCAGTTTCATTGACAGATGAACTCATTACAGAGCTCTACCTGCACAGATTGGACCGGTCGAGCTGACAGACTGATGAATTGCTGCCCCCTTTTTTTTTTTTTTTTTTTCAGATTGCAGCATATGAGAGAGAAATAAGCAAACTGAGGGAGGAACTGCTGAAAGAGATTGGACATTTGGAGGAGAGGAAGGAGGAAGCTGTGAAGGCTGCTGCCAACTGCTCAGCCGAGCACTTTCAGAACCTGCAGGACCAATTCTTCAGTGAGTCACACCACATAATTAAACCCCCCAAAGAAAGAGATCTTGGTTTCTGCACAGATAGTGGGAAATTTGCATATACAGAGGGCGATGTGTGCAAGACTATTTCTTGGCCGGGCACACTGACTTGAAGGTCCTTGTCAAAACTGTGAGGCTGCAACTAAAGAAGACTGTAAAACACTGGATCGAGCTCCTTTCTTACAATATTTAGCTAAGCTAAGATAACCAGCTGTATCTTATATTTAACAGACAAATATGAGAGTGGTATAAATCTTCTTACTCTAGGAAATAAAGTAAATTAGCAGATTTCCCCAAAATGTATTTATTTAAACAAATGAATTGACTATTAGAGTGTGATTTTTACGTGGATTTATATTTTTGCCAGGCTTGCAGAAGCGTCTGACAGCACTCCCTCCAACTTTACGCTCCATGAAGACAGACTACACCAGCCTGAGGAGCCAGGTTCGAAACTTCTCCGACTTTTATGGGGCAGCTATCAATGAAGCAAAAAAACAGGTAGGTACAGTGGCACAACTTCACAACGTAGTCCCGACACATTTAGGAGAACAAATCCCGAGGAGTTTATCTCTTGTCTTTTTGTCTGTCAGATTTCAGCAGCTATCAGTGAGATGTCTGAAGCCAACAAAGATCTCCTGGAGAAATACAGAAAGGAGGTTGCGTTGCGCAGGAAGTACCACGAGCAGCTGGTGGAGCTTAAAGGTATGCGGGGAAATAAAACTTCACGGCAGAAAATAAAATCTGTGTCATTAACTGGGTGCCCTGTTTTTAAGGCAACATCCGCGTGCTGTGCCGTGTGAAGCCTGTGCTGAAGGAGGACCAGCACGAGGAGGACCAGTCTGTGGTGGTGACGACAGACCCCAACAACGAGTCCTCCCTCAATGTGCTGAGCAAAGGAAAGGGGCGCATCTTTGAACTGGACAAAGTCTTCCACCCTCAGGCCACACAGGAAGAGGTATGAACATCAATAGCATATGCAGGGAATCTAGTCGAAACAAGAACTCCAATCCATTTTTTTTTGTTTCACCAGGTCTTTCAGGAGATTGAACCTCTTGTGACGTCCTGCATCGATGGCTACCAAGTCTGCATATTTGCCTATGGGCAGACTGGCTCTGGAAAAACTTACACAATGGAGGCATGTAAACTAGTTGCATTATTGTAACCATAGAGTGACGATCCATAATTTGGGCTGCAGGTTAAGCATCCTTTCATTTGCAGGGCAGTGTGGAGAATCCAGGCATCAACCAGCGAGCCCTGAAACATCTCTTCAGCGAGATCGAGGAGAGGAAGGACATGTGGTCTTACGCTGTCACTGTCAGCTCTGTGGAGATCTACAACGAGGTGCTCAGGTACTGCACGCTGCGCTCCTCTTCGGGTGGACTAATTTACAGCTGCTAAGCACTGTTTGTTTTATTCTTTGTGTTATGTTTTGTTTCGCAGAGACCTGCTGAGTAAGGACGGAGACAAACTGGACATAAAGATCAATCCAGACGGAACAGGACAGCTGCACGTGCCGGGTCTCAGGGTCATCGAGGTTAAGAGTTTTCAGCACATCAAGAAGGTGACACGCTTCTCTTTTTTTTTTTAAACAGTCCATGCTTCAATTTCAGAATAAATCATGACATCGATGCTAATTATTCATGTTTTTGTCAAGATTTTAGCCACAGCCCGAAGGAACAGGATCACCTTCGGCACTCAGATGAACCAGCACAGTTCCCGCTCCCACGCTCTGCTCTGCATCACCGTACAGGGCACTGACCTTGCCACCGGGTCCAAAACCACCGGTCAGTCATACATGCAAATAAATTCTCTTTCTACAGGGAAAGACTCCTTATTTATACCTATTATACATTTAAATCAGATTTGACTTTACCCATTTAATCTCTCTGTTCGTAGTCATAATGCTGAATCAAAATATTTCCCGGGAGACACCACCGTCTTTGATTAAAAGAAAGGTTGTGAAAGAGTGCGGAGGGGGGAAAAAGCACAAAGAGGGGTTTCTGATCAGGAAACATCAGGCACACGTGGGTCTGCAATCTTCTCTGGATTAACTTTTCTTTCCTCAGGCAAGTTGAACCTGGTGGACCTGGCTGGCTCAGAGAGGGTATGGAAGTCTGGTGCAGAGGGAGAGAGGCTGAAAGAGGCCCAGAATATCAACCGCTCCCTGCTGGCACTCGGAGATGTAATTCAGGCACTGAGAGCTCGGCAGACTCATATCCCTTTCAGGAACTCCCGCCTTACATATTTATTACAAGACTCCCTGGGCAAAGGAAGCAAGACTGTCATGGTGGTGCAGGTGGGATTATTTCCCTAAAAGTAATAAATAAATAAATTAAATATGACAAATTTGCGGCAAAATGCATTTTAAGCCTCTGCTTATGAGCCCTGTTTTGTTTCTACTAAAGGTTTCTGCTCTGGAGAGTAACGTCGGAGAGACACTGTGCTCACTGAAGTTTGCCCAGAGGGTGTGCAAGGTGGAACTGGGTCCTGCAGCCAGGAAGATTGAATCTGGTGGAGGACAGTGTGACTGACGGCCTTGAATCAGCCACTTCCTGTCCTCAGTGCTCACCAGGAAGCCATGAATGCACCAGTCAGATTATCACCCGCCCTACAAACCAACCATAGCACCATAGTATCAACTAGATCAACAGCAATCCTGCTCAAGGGCTAAACGCGCGGAGGTCCACGTGGCACCCGAATGCCAACCTTGTGATTGAGGTTAGGTATTGAGGATATTGGCCTCCTCCTTGCCATTTTCTGCATCTGACAAATGATAACCATTTATCATTAGATAATCTGCATGCAGGAGAGTATTTATTCTTCCCCACCCCCCTGCAGTCTAAGATTTGGTGCTTCCTTCACAACTACAATATCTCAGTTTCCTTTTATTAAAAAACAAAATACAGGATTTATCTCACCACCCTCCCGAAGCTGATCGTCGCCTGTTTTTAGAGCAGCAACGCGTTTCAACAGGTTCAACAGGCTTCCAGAGCCACAATATCGACACTTCAGTTCTTGCAATATTAATCATCTTGCTATAAATGTCCGTAGTTTGTGAGCTTCATCTCCAATGTTGTATTTTTTTGAAGGTTGTAGTGTGTAGGAGAATCTGTTTTGTAGGAATAGTATGGGCTATTAATCATTTCAATGACACTTGAGTCACATATTAGTGTTGTGAACTTCATTAGAGCAGTGACTGAACCCTTTCTGTCTCCCTCGATAATTTGCCTTTTGAAGAAAGCTGTTGAAGGGATCAGGTGGCCTTGTTTTAAGAGTGGCAACGCAGTGAGCTGTGCAATATCCTCCTTATTAAGGAGGCAGTTTAGGCCTACATGAACAGAAGATGCACTTTATTGTGAAAGGAATGTTTTAGTTCAAAACAGGTATTTAGGTGCTTGCGAATCACTTGTGAACGTCATACCAAAAAAAAAAAAAAAAAAACAGCTTATTGTTATCTGTTCCTCATCGTTTCTCTATTTATCACCCATTGAATCAAAACTAACTTTTGATTCAAGTGTAGCAAGACATTAATGTTTCAGTAACTATGATAGAGGTCATTGAGGTCACTTCATCACGAGTAGAGAGTGAATTTTCAGATAGTTTTCTGAATAAATATGATGTATTTAAAACGTGTCTTTGCTCTTATTGATGGCATGTCACGTGATCACAACATCCCGAGTTCAAATGCAGCAGGGGGAGGTTTACATTTCACTCCACTCACTTCTCTACTGTACCAGATTGAGTTGAATGATACGACAACAGAAATTTAAAAAAAAAGTGTGATATTGTATTTGTACAACAGTTATGTAGTATGTTTGTGCCCTGTATTAGTTTACAGTGGCAACAGATTATTTGTTTTTTTATTTTATCCATTTTTTAAAATCATTTTGTTCTGCCAACACACCAATAAGTTCAACTGAAGTTGCAGGTGGAGTCCGACCGCTTCTCACAGTTTCACATCTGGAGTGGGACTGCACCAAATTTAGATCGCCTGTGAAGAGGCGTGATACATGTAATTAAAAGGCCCCAGTCATGATGACTTGGTCAGAACTAACTGTTGTACAAATGACATATACAGTTAGAGGATTTTATCCATATGAGCCACCCCTACTTTGAAAAAAAGGCAAAGTGAACAGGCTTTTGAAAAATTCAATTTTCTATTTTACTCGAAAATATAAAAAAATTACAACAAAATATTAATGGTCACATTAACAACACGTCAGTGAAGCCACATAAAGAGAATGTACTACATATCCATCTGTAATAATGCAAGTCAAGAGTCACAACAGAAAAACTGAAGACCTGACAGAAAACATTATTTTACTCCCTGTAGCGATGAAAGTCTCTTCAAGCATCACAGATGCGACAGTAAACCGAGGCCACCCCTCTGCAGTCTCCTTTTTTAAAAAAAAAAATCTGTCACATCTTGAGTTCAGTCCGAGTCTCCCTCGTCCACTCCTACTGCTCCCACCGCTCCGGCCAACTCGTCCTCGCTGCCTCTGAGACGATCCCCTGGACACACATAAACACTCGCCGTCAGTCTGATTCTTTCATTAGTAAATGTATGCGTAGGTCCTGCATGGCTGTGAAGATTTCATCAAGGCCGAGTGGATAATAATCCCTGTTGTCCCAGCAACACACATTACATAATCAAATAAACAGAGTTCCTTACAGTAAGAGTAAATACAGCTACTGTAGAACAGTAGCTTAGACCAACCTGAACTGAGTGACTTTTGTTTATGTTTAAATGCCATTATACACATTAACACATAGCTTGGCGTGTATGCTCAGCACATGAAAATGGGGGCAGTCTGTAATCACTATCACACAAAATGAGGAACAACCGCCACAATTAAACATGTTTTGCTTTCTCTGTGAAAGCTCGCGTCTATTTTTAGAATGTGGATCACACATCAGTGGAGGAATCACACGGCTGATGTTATCGGGTGACCTCAAACCTCTGTGGAGTCTGGAAACCGCAAAGCAATTAGCCTAATAATTCACACCTCGCTCAGACATGCCCGTCTCTGCGGCGTCAGGAAAATTCAGTGGCAAAACGCAAAAAAAAAAAAAAGTGTGTGAAACACTTACGGATGAGCTCAGCGATGGCCCTTTGTGTTCTCCTCTCCAGCTTCTCCAGTTTCTTCGCCACATCACGCTTTAGATCCCTAGATACAGAATCACAATGTCAAGACAGCGTCTGCAACAAATTACCTTTCATTATGGTGAGACTTTATTCTTCATACAGGTTAGGAAAATCTCTTACCAGTCTGGTTTTCTTGGGGCGAGGCTGGCCAAATCCTGAGGAAAGAAGAGCGCTGAATTTAGCTGCTACAACAAGTTTGCTTTGTCAAGAAAAGGAAAACACATTTAGAGAGAAAGGAGTACTCACCACTTCTTCAATTATGGGTTCGGGGTTAGCTGCCTCTAACTGGTCTTTTACTTTATCCTCCACTGCAAACAAAGGATATTTATCATCAGTCACAAATGATTCTGTGAGCAGTTCTCAAGGGCTTGACCATGTGCTATGAACTTCCTGGAGGCACGACAATGACAGAGTTTGTTTCTTCAAAGTTTGTTTATAACTGAAAAGTTCTCACCTGATGCAGGTTTAGCTTTGGGCACCTGTCTCTCCTTCAGCTCTTCATCCTCTGGGGTGTAATTCCTCAGCTTCAGCTCTCTAGGGACAGAAACACAAAGTCTACATTTAGCAATAGGACTGAGGAGAGAATCAGTCAACAATGCTTCCTCATGCTTTTTTTCCCCAGCAGTCCTCTGAAAGTCCAGGAGGTGGCGGTGTAGGCAAATATATTCCGCAGAGATTACGGAGCATAAAGGACCATCTGCGAAACCCTACACAGCTGCACATCTAATGTCTAGAGGAGGTCGGGTATAATGTCCCTCTTTATTCCTATGAACACATCTGATTAACATGTTCCACCTGCTCCTGGGCACGGACTTGAGGAGAGCAGCAAACAGCTGAGGAATGCTTTTCTTCATGTGGAATTACGCAGTCTTTCATCACATCCCCGCACAGAGGAATTCTTGGCAAGGTTGGCGGACATCTCTGCAGATTACGCAGAAAATCCACAGGGCCGGCGGTAAACTATTGTCTGACCGAGCACGGACCAAGAGAGTTATCAGCTGTTGTGAGCTTAACATGGATTTGTGATGAAGCTCGAGAGAGAGGGGTGCACCCTTGATACATTCATCACACCCCTGCTGCCAACAGACAGACCGATGCCTTGTATGGGTATGGGCAGGAATGCTGGTCATGTTCTGCCTTTGGCTGACGGAGGTCCACTCCTAGTTCACAAGTCTCTCTCTATGCCTCCCGAGGAGGATGTCTCGGTGGGGGAATATGTCGCTCCGTCCATCTCGTCTTTAAATTGAATTCTCATGCCACTTAGACACACACACACGCTTCACTGATGAGACAAAGGGAAGTGAAACAAAATCATCTGTAATATAACTAAGAACATATGCACTCATGCGCTATCTCTGATAAAAAACGAATGAAATAAACAGAGGGGAAGTACATCAGTGGTTGTTGTCAGTGATACGGAGTCCAGATGGCCTGACAGCGAATCACACCAAGTTTCTTAACTTGGTGTGGAGTTTGGGGGAAGCCAGAAGGCGCCTGTCCAGGTCTAACTATAGACTATCATCTATCAGCTCTCAATAGATCATACAGTGATGAAATACAAACACATAAAAGAAAGGACGGCACTTATCATTAAATCACCATTTTGAAAAGGATTCCTCCACGAGGAAGCAATCGTATTGCTCCATTTTTGGGCTGCATTATGCAATATATTGATGTAATGGTGGTCAGGCAATCACTAAAATCTGCAAGTTTTATCCTCAGAGGGCTATCGAGAGAGGCTCCGGGGAACATTGATGTAAAAACTGAATTTCAC
Source organism: Nibea coibor (assembly GCA_023373845.1). Taxonomy (NCBI): domain Eukaryota; kingdom Metazoa; phylum Chordata; class Actinopteri; family Sciaenidae; genus Nibea; species Nibea coibor. The sequence continues at coordinate 14,101,926 of CM041726.1, forward strand.
GCCACCCTGGCCAGTAAATGTCAAGATGTTTATGTGATAGGCTAAACTACAGACAGGAAGACAGACGTTACGCTCTTGAGTCGCAGACAGAAAAAAAGACGGAATAAACAAACCGTACATGTAAATTTTCGGTCTTAAAAGTTTGACATCACGCCCCCCCCCCCCCTCTCTGCTGTCTCTGAGAGTGTTTACACATTTCCTCTTCGAGCACACATCAAAGAGCGGCAGCAATAAATTTAGAGCACTGAACCGAGATGTGACTCTCTCGAGATGTTTGGGTGAACTGTGGCGGCAGAGGAGGAGGCGAAGGTGCAGCTGAGAGTTCATATGTTTATGAACACTGATATCAGGCTACCTGCTCCATTCACCGGAGCAAAAAAAAAAAAAAAAAACCTTAACCTTGACATCAGCAGGCCTAACAAGACGTAACAGGAAAATCTGCATGGTGCAGTTGGTGCCTCCTGTGGAAAAGGCTTGGAGGAGTAATGCATGACAATACACAGAGAGCTGACAAAAACTTTCTGCTCAGGCTCTACTGCTTTGACGTCTTAAACCTCTCCATCGTTCATTTGAAGAGGAATAAGTTGAAGATAAAAAAATATGCTGACTGTTGTAGTCTTTCATGCCTTGGTTTGGCAATATGATCTGCCATTAAAGATTAATACCAATCCCAAGATACGTTACGCTCACACCCTGCGACAGATGTGTGTCTCGACTGAGCAAAACACAGATTAAAAAACTCCAGAGTACAGCCAACACCGATCTTTTCTCCAATGTCTAAATTAGGCCTTTAAACTCTGCAGCTATTTTCATTCTCATGAGAGACAGAGAGATCTGTCCTGTTGGACTGGAGGGAGCGCAGCGGCACTCCTTTGGCGCAGTCATTAAATATAAACAATGGAAAAAAGGTCCTGTAGGACAGGAAAGATGGCTGCTCCTTCCTACCGGCTAACGCGCAAAGTTGAGTAACCTGCAGGATATTTGAGCAGTTAATAGCACAAGGCTATGATCCAGCCCAGTGTAAACACTGCGTCGCACAACCTGCACCGAGGCACGCGTTGGTGTCACAAGGACATGGCGTTCAGATAAAGGGCAGATGATGGGATGATGCACTTCTTTCAGTTCCGTTTGCGCAGCATAAAAAGACTCAGAGGGCGAGAAGTGGTTGAAGAACACATGACATGCATTTATAACAGCCTTTGTGTGTGTGTGTGTGTGTGGTGTGATGAACCGACCTGTGCCTCTCAGTAGTCTCCTCTAGTGAAGCTTTCTTCTTCTCTGGCTCACCATCTTCCTCCCGCCCCTTGTCAAAACACGCCATCATTAAAATCATCTCAATTTATCATACAGTACCGTCAAACAAAAAAAGATGACCGTAAACACAGTGACAAAGATTCAACTACGTGTCAGACCACTGCAGAGATCTGGAGCAGTAAAGATACTGTACATACACTAAGCTAATATTTGCATAGGAAAACAAAATATTTGGGACTCAAATAAGACATTTACATTTGCAGCTTGATTATTAGTGAAGTGTCTGTGCTATAGGCGATATAGAACTCTGGGAACTTGAGGGAAATCAGATCGCTAGTTCCTCATGACTAGCTGTAATGGCAATAACAAGAAGGATGCTACCAGAAAGAATCACAACAGACGACGAACCAAACTAAACAGATTACGACACAGGCCTGAAGAAAAGCAGAGAAAAACATAATATTGGCCCCAAGCGAAAAGTGATAACAAAGAATATCGTATCCCTCCCATCTCGCGTTTTCCTGAAGAGGCTTCCTGTTCACCTGCTAGAACAATTCAGAGGACTGACTCATTCTTGAAGTGCAGTACAAAAAGGAAAACAACCCCCCCCTGCTTCAGGAATGTCAACAATCATTTATCAAACATTGCTAGCCAAGCCAGTGTGGCTCTGCTCAACACCAGCTTAGTGAAACATATTCTGGTCCAACTGCCAAAACAGTGGCTTGCACATTGAACGGGGGTTTCCTGACTTCATATCCAGAGTTCAAACATTTTTCACAGCGGCGCAGAGGGACTGTGTAATGTTTCAACGGTTCAACACGGACATGTCGTGAGGAACAACTAAAACTCTGCTCCAGTCAAATACACGGGTCAAAAGACCGAAAGGTGGATGCTGATACGAGATATTGAATTAGCTCAGCATACGATGCTATTTTGAGAATAACTGATAAAGATAGATATAAAAACACTGTACTCCACAGGGTGTGGCAGTGGCCAGAGAGATGTTATTTTGGTGTGTCTCTGCTTCAAAAACTGTCCCCATACTTCATTAAATTCCCCTTTTTATCGGTAAAAGTTTCAATTTCTCTTCCGTCTTCTGACGTGAGCGTTTCACTCTCCTCCCACCATAAAAATAACACATTGTGTGTATATACAGTGATTGCTGAGAACTAAAACTCTCCTGTTATTGACATTTTACAGTTTTAAAATCAAGATTGTCATATCAAAACAAATGTTCCAAATCATAATTTTCCTCTCTTTTAAAAGAGCTAAAACACAAATTGTTGAATCGCACCTGCTTCATTCGCACTGTAATCAGGAGTGTTTCACTGGGTGAAAAATATGTTTTCTTCCTGGTTCGTTGTTGTCGTCCTCAACTTCAGAAATATTGACAACGCTTGAGAAGTTGACAGACATCCCACCATGGTTGGGCTTGTGCAAAAAAAACAGCTAAAATCAACCCTATTTCATGCAGTACGTTTACGAAGAAGTTACAGAATAGATGTTGTATCGGTCAGAAACTATGAAAGTAGTTGAAATGCCCCAATAATCATCAGACTTTTTTGAATTCACCATCTGAAAAAGAGCGGTGTTCCCTTAGTAATCTAGTAATACTGGACTATTGCGTCCAGTATATCTGGTCTATATCAGAGGAAGTGTGTTTTTGTTATCCAATACTGAACAGGAGTCAATTTCCCTCAGTACGAGGAAGCCGAATCTTCTTTTAGGGGAGAGGGTGAGAGCTCTTATCCCTGCAGCCTCTGCTTGTAAGGTGAGGTGGACATGCTGTGAGTTAAACACATGGAGATACAGCCAACTAACTGCTCCAGCGAGCTGCAGAGAGGCATGAAGTTTAACTATGTAAAATGTGAAACACCAGAAGCTGCGAGGCTTGTTTGAACGCTTCTGTTTGATGATACTGTGTCACAAAGGTCATATAAGTTAATCGATGCTGGTAATTCACTGTAACTTCACTGCATGTTGGTTTCTGGCCACATTCACCCAGAGGAGCCTGTTTTATTGTTGTGGCAGTTATAAACACCGTGAGAGGTGAAACCTGTGCAGGTACAGAGCAGACAGCTAGTGCTGTGAAGTAGCCATGAACTCCCATTCAGCCTTATAAAGTAAAACTGATCTAAGATATTAATTTTGATACGCGACGAGGTTAAAATACTTGAAGTTAGCTCCGAAAATTAGCCACACACAGCAATTAAACTACAGCTACAGAAGCAGTTTAACAAGTAAATATCCAAGTCAGCTAGCTAGCTTTGAGTTAAACATCAAACCTACATGCTTTTTTAAACACAACAACAAAGTCACGAATCGCTTATGAATGATTTGTGAACTACAATAGCATGCTAGCTTTAGCTACGAGCTAAGTCGGCTAACGTGAGCTAACGAGGCGTTTTCTCCTCGTCTCGATTTCACCAGGAACCAGACATCACAACAGAAAACACTTACATGGAGCTGTTTCTCTCTTAGTGCTTTTAGCCTCTCCTTTCTCTTCAGGGCCTGCTCCTGTAGCGAGCCAACATTTTTCTCCATGTTTACCTCCACACACGCCGCGGCTCAACTCTCTCTGACATCCATTAACGCTCCTGACTCCTGAGAGGGCGATTAAAAAAAAAAACGATCGTCGAGCACATCGATTGCAGTCTCCTCGCCTGTCGTCTGATCGTGTGCCGTTATTATTGCGTTTTGCTGACACATTTCTTCAGAATTATTTAAAAGTTGGATTAAATTTGAAGCATTATCATTTAAAAATCAAATTCTACTGAAGATAATGAAAAATGTAACTGTTGGGATGTACTCAAACATGAAGTTATAGGCATACTTAAATTAATTTAACTTTTAGTACCTCATAGGTTATTTTCAATAGTACTTTTTAAACCTTCTTATGCTCTATTAACAGACCTATATATTAAGGGGACCACATACATAGGACAGTGGCACACTGTCCCGACTGTTGATGGTCACATTGTCAGGTCCTGGTTAGGAATGTAGGCCATTGCCATGGTAATACAGCTGCCTCAAGCTTCACTGTATGCATCCTCCTAATGACCAACATTAGTGTAACAACACAAACTTTGTTGTGGTAAAGATGCTAACGATGCTAAAAGATCATAACACTAATAAATCAATAAATTACACATTTGTAAGTTTTGTTAGTGGCCTCTTAAGAGACAAATGAACTCCTGGCACATGTTACTGTTATAGCAAATAAGATAAATATTCTGTAAATTATCTTACTTGCACAGCTGACACTTTGCAAGCTGTTTAACATACAATGAAACATGATAAATAGGTAAAATATGACGCCTTGTCAGGGGAAAATCACCAAACTGCTTGCACTAGTTGGGCCCATGAACTTGACCCCTCTTGTAAGAAGAGTCTTTTTTAAATCATATTATTTAGGTTATTTAAAACAGATACAACTGTTTATACTCAGTATATATGTCTCAAACAAAAATAATGACAGTTTCTTTTTTAGGGAACTGATATGTATATGAAGTGTCTTTTTTTTTTTAAGAAGAGGTAAGCTGTTACCAGGCGATGCTGGATTGCAATATATGGAGTAAGATCAAACACCACCTCCACCCAAATCACCTAAAGTTATTTTAACTTGATGCATTTTCAAAACTTGACACTTATATCCATTTCTACACAAATCTACACTTTTACTGGAGTAATATTTTAAATGTATCCCTATATTTTACTTTGCATAGTAATATAATTTTCTTAATAGAGCCTGCTAAGGCATCAGGACCATTCTAAGTAACTGTTAGAGTCTGAAGTTCAGTCCTGTGTTTGTTTCACTGCTGAATGTTGTTTGTTATGCAAAGTGACAAATTCATCATTCTACAGAAATTGCACAACAGGTGCTTTATTCAGAAGCCCAGGCCCACTTCTCTTTCACATATCTAGGATCAGTTGCACATATGAAATTATTTACATCCGCGCTTTTTTTCTTTCTTCTTTCTTTCTTTTTTTTTTCTTTTTTGATAGATGCATAATAAAAACATTTATTTTCTCTATCTAACCAGACTTCAACTTCGTCTTGTTCGGTGAGAGGAGTCCTGGAGGGGGCTCCGTCTGTGTGTTTATGTGTGTATGTCTTTAAGAATATCAGCCTACCTGTGAGCATGAGCCACAATCAACTCTTCACTGCGTCTCTCGCCGTGTTAACAGACTCAGACACTAGTTGATGGCAATTTGCTCCTGCTCATCGCGCGTAACACAGAGCTGTACACCTCTGCTGACTGAATCCACGGACAGGGGGAGGGAGGGGGTCATTTGTTGGTCTTGAGCGGATGGCATCTGTCGCTTCCGTGGGAACTCTCTCCAATAGGAATCATACAGCGACAAGCTCGCTATAAATGCGGACATGGGTGTTTCTCCAGACATGCATTTCCACGCATTTTTGTTCCTGGTTTCACAGTTTTGACAGTGATCGCACCGTGGGCACAAGCGACATGTTTTGCTTTTTCACGCCACTCTGATAACTTTGCGTGCCGAGACAGAGAGACACTTTTGCCGTGGATTATTGCGCCTGAATTTAGCAGGAATGGTTCACAGGAGCGTGCCGCGTCCTCCTGCCTTTAGGAAACTACTTCGAGCAGCCCTGGCTTTGACAATGCTCGCCAGTTTCATGATTTATTAAAGCAAACGAAGGGAGACGATGAGCAACCACAAGGGCGGCGGGATGGCATCGAAGGAAAGGCTGTATGAGCTGTGGATGTTATATTACACAAAGGTGAGTGCAAGTGCGGAAGACCTGACGGTGACACCTGTTGTTGTTGTTGCTGCAGCTGCAAACGGGTCCTCTGCCTGAAGTTTAGAACGTGACCCGATCCACGCGTGATCGCAGCCAGTGTGATCGGTACCGTGGGTCCTGGTTTGTTTTACACGTTTGTTACGTGAGGAAGTCGATTATTTCCCTGCGTGTTTGTACAGCAGCTGCTTATTTACCTAATGGTGGAGGCTGCGCTGCGCTTACTAGAGAGGTATATCGTGTCACAGGCCGATTGTGTGACACTCACTGAGCCATTAAAGTCATTGAAAATAGTCGGTAAGAAGTGAAAACTGCTTAATGAAGTGTGTTTGATATGTACCTGTCAGGCAGGTGTCGCACTGAGGCTACTTCCTGTTCCTGTTCCTCCCTGTCTGTCTTCCTCAATGAGGCACATCTAAACTAAAATGTGTTTTGATATTGTTATTTTTTTTTTTTTTACTAGAAAGATGTCCTCACAATATCACTTGGAACATTTTGGTTTTTCGATTAACAGCCAATAATATGCTACCTGTTTCTCCTGTAATTCAAATATTAAATAAGAAATAATATGTGTGACATAATTTAGCTGGTAGTTTTGTTGGTGTGTGTGTGTGTGTGTGTGTGTGTGTGTGTGTGACTGCAGCCCCCCCCCCCCCCCCGTTTGTTCATAAACGTGCAATATTTTGGTAATAATGATGAGCAGTGAAAGAATATTGCACGTCTCCATGTCTTCTCTTGATGGAGGAAGAAAGTTTGCCTCTGAATGAATAAATGAATAGTAAATTATTTAATGCGTTTGCAATCTGCTTCCACGCCTGAGGACGGAGAAAACAAGAAGGGACTTCTTTTCCAGGTTTGCATGAGCTGTATGTTCACTGTGGGGCAGTAGGACTCCTCCTTATTATCACAGCAGATCTGAAGGGCCAGCTTCATGACAGGGGTAATGTTTGGTCATAGACTAGGCCGTGTTTTATTACATAGCTCTATTGAATTTTGATTTCATTTAACACCAGGCTTAATCCCTGTTGGCAAATCAGCCAAAGGCTTTAAAGGGGGCAGACGGCAATGCCAGAATAACTGCAAAAAAAATGCCCTAAATGCGTCAGAGAGACAAGTGAACTGGAAGTGTATCTCCTCTCAGCATTTACTATCAAAGTGGTCATTGTGGTCACATCCCAGAGGAAGTGTGTTTCTAATCCGCCCTTTTACTTCTGTTGTTGCTGGTGCATGTTTAACGTATAATGAACTTTCCCAGTTATGCCACCGCTTTATGCAACAAACTTTGATAGCAAAAGTTGTTGGCCGGTTTATAAATAATCCACAGCTAGAAAGAGTCATCGGCATGTGTGTGTGTGTGTGTGTGTGTGTGTGTCCTGAATGTGACTGTGACAGCTGTCTAGCATCTCCATGTGCAAGACCACTTCCTTATTAAGCTACTTCTTGGCTCTCAGTTAGCCCTCTTCAGTTGCCCTCAAGGCTAAAAGAACAAAACGTTTCCCGCTCGATAACGACACACGGACTTCTTGGCTTTCTTCGGAGTGAATTTTGCTCTTGCAAAGTGTGCAAATGACCTGCCTTTATCACAAAGCTGCGATGAAGGATGGCGGAGGAAAGGGATTTAATTGAGCCCAGTATTAAACGTCACCACCTTATGTGACTCAGAGGGACACAATAGGCTGCAGAAAGGCAGCAGAACCACTTCAGAGAACAATTGCTTGCCTTTCCTACATCGACATGCCACTGCTTTGTAATGCTTTTGTTGTCTGCCTGTTAGTCAGGTTGACACGCAGCAAACACCTTTTTAAAAAAAAAAAAAACTGGACACACATCAAGGAAAGTTTTTACTACTGCACATGAATCAAACAGGACAAGAGACTCGAGCTCTACTCAGTAGGATTTTTGTTAGCGCTGTAAACAATCCTTTACTTAATAGTGATAATGGCCTCACGCCCTCTGTTTGAGTCCCAACAAACACGCCCCTGCAGGTGTTTTTACACCTTGTAACAGATCTGAATTTTAATCCGTCAACATTTCAGGCTCTGCTGAGAACACAGTTTATCCTCAGAGACATTCATGTATTCGTTCCAGCCTATGTGTGTCAGAGAAACCCTGACAGCATGAGTGCATGTTCTCTCAGATGTTCGGTAAACTTATATTAGAATGGCTTGACATATCTCGATCGATTCCAACCTGTTTGCGTACGTACAGTATCACAGCAGTCGGCCTGTATCTGCTATAAGAAAGAAAAACTTGCTCAGGCCTGTTGGTGATAAAGGAGCTCTGCTTCCTCCGATTGTGCAAGAAATCACACGCCCCACGCAAGAGTTTCAGATCAGCTGAGGACTGATGTGAAATGTTGAAAAGCCATTGTGATAGTGAAGTATCTTGTACCAAAGCTGGAACAAAACTTCTGTGCAAATAACCAAACAAACAGGCAGGCAGTGATGGATGAATTGGCGTGCTCTGTGACAGAAGCTGTCACAGTCTACAAACGCACCACAGACATTCATTTATTTCATCGCATAGATCTATAAACAGCCATATTGACAATGTCAACATACAGTGTTTGTTCACTAAATGCTTCTTGGTTATCAGGTTTTTGCAGTTTTCAGTGTGTTGAGAGCCTGCTAGACCAAGCGGTGCTCTGCGAATCAACACCGCCATTCAATGAGTGCGCTCGTCTTTTTCATTCGCGTTTAAGAGTTCAAGACCTCCAGACAGCCATAAAATTTAAAGCTGTATATAACTCACATCTAAGTATGTGTTTCAAACCGCCATCGAATGCTCGTGCTTGACAGATACTCTGAACAGTCTTGATCTAATCACTGGGGGAGTAGCATAACTTGTCAGATCGTGTCTGAAGACACCCAAAAGGGCATTGTTTTGTGCTTGTTCTTTTCCCAAGTCATAATACAGTGTGCTTTGACAACAGCTGAATTCGTTTGGTTTCATTACATGCAAGTTGTAGGGTTGTCTTCTTAGCTGATTACTTTGAGTAATTTAGCTCATAACTATCACAAATGTATGTAATAACAAGTGTTGGTAAAGACTAACCAGAGCCCAAATTTAAGCCTTTATGTCGCCCGTTTGGTCCCCAAACTGCTAAAATACTCAACTGTATCCAATTTACAGTTGGTATTTTAACTGGGTGTTAGATTCATTCATTGTTCTGTGAATTTTTTAATCGACTAATCAGTTTTGTTTTATCGATGGTTGCAGCAGTTCAGTTATCTCTAATTGCTTAAATAAGCTGGTGGATCATTTCACATTTTTGCCAAAGCATCATGCGTCAACATGCGAGCAAATATTTTGATATTGAAAAAAATCAAACAATCACCAGCTCCTGCTTCTCAGTGCTGCGTGGTGTGTGTGTGTGTGTGTTGGGGGGGAGGGACTATTAATCAGACAAAACAAACTATCTGAACTCGTATGGTTTGGAAATATGTCACATTTTAAAAAATCTAAGCAGGATATGACCTCATTGATGCAGCAGAAGCAGTGGCCAGAAAGCCACTGAAGTCATGTGATCGACACCATAAAGACCTTCTAGATGTTATAATTATGGATGAAAGCGAGAAAGGAAGAAACATCTTTTCCAGTCACTTAAGAACAAGTTGCTGCACTTGCAAGCTGCTGAAAAAAAAGCGTGTGATTATCCTGTGATGATTAGCTTGAGAGGCTGTTGGAGGGACTAATTAAAGCCTGCAGTGGTAGAAATGGACCACAGTGACAACCCAACTGCCACCCATCCAAACAGCTGTGAAACCACCTCCTCCGCTTGCTATGAAGAGAGAACAAGACACATTTCCTGGATTTTGTCACCACGCCGTCACTCATACCATTGTCTCAATTACTAATAACGCTCCGATCCTTGTCGACATACCCCGCCGAGAGACGCGGCAACAATAGCTATCCCTGCAGCTCGCTCTGACTGTCCTGTGAGCCCCGTGACTAAATCCCCCTGTGTGCCTCGATCTCCCCTGTTTACCAACAGAAGGGCCAACCAGGAAAATCAAAGTGTTCTTTGCTTTCACTTGTGCAGGAAGCAGGAGCGAAGCAGAATGCCAAGCAGCAGAGAGCGACACAGCTGCTTGGCCATGTGCAGAGAAAACGGAGATAAATGACACAGTTTATTGGGGCTGGTATCTCGTGGTTAGTTTGTGACATCTGTTCTGATGGTGTCATCGAGCAAATCCGCAGGCTAGTTGCTCTGGGCAATGTGGAAGTTCATAGAACTGAAAGTGTATTACTCGAGAGCTGCTGATGAATAGTAATTTTTTCACAGGGTTGATTTTTAAGAACCGTTCAGGGTGCGGACATAAAGCAGAGCTCTACCAGGCGCCTGAACCAGTTTTGCAGCTGAAAACCTTTATGTATTTCTCGTGGTTTTACTTCTCATTAGCAAACCAGATTCACTTCCTATTTGTGATCTCATTTTTTTTTATATTATGCTCTCAAAATCTACCTGTTACAGTTACACCCGGCCAAAGCATCTGTGCTCGACAGGGAACAGAAAAGATGCTGCTTCCTCTCCCATAAAACTATAAAGCAGAGCTTACTCGCTCAGTTTCAAAAAATCAAGGATGGCATCATACAGAGTTGTAAACTCAAATTAGTGTCACTTAATTAACCCTTATTTGAATTGATGACATTTACCGAGCAAGGCATCGATCGTCATCATCATCATCAGTCGTCTAAGAAACCTATTATTATATCCTCTGTAATGTCAGGGAGGATTCAGTCATTTAGCTCCTGAACTTGACTTGCGAAATAAAACAATGCTGATTGGCTGTTGCAAATAGTTTTTTTTTTTTTTTTTGTCCTTGCCTCTCCTACTCGAGTTTCAAATACCTGATTGTCCAGATGTTGGCGGCACAAAACAATAGGTTGCTTCCTGTTTTCACAGAGTGCATGCAGAGATTTCATGCAATATGCCCGTGATTAATGCCCTTTTACTGTCATGTGTATGTATGTGTAAAGCTTACACTGTGGAAATACAATATTCTTATATTATGTCATTCATTGATTCATCTCGTCACGTTTTACTTGTGCTCTTACACAACAGCTCCAACAGCGTGAGCTGAATTTCAGCGTTTCTCCTGCGCCGTCTTTTTGTTGTGTTAAATTTAGAAGTATAAATGCAGTCCCGGTGTTTCATTGTTGCTGTGGGAAGTTTTTTTTTATAGAGGCCTTCCTCATATCACAAGCTCACAACTAGCAGGGGCGCCAAAAGAGGAAGGGGTTTGACGAGGAGGAGTATGAAGGAAATAAGCTTCGGTTGACGTGACATGTCATTTCCTGGTTTTACGCTGGAAGACGAGAAGGGAGCGAGCCAGACGCTGGTGGTGGTTAGAAGTGATGTGCAGCTTCTGAGCTGCTGGTTGAGGACTACGCTGAAGGCTCATCTGAGACTGGGTTCGCAAGAACCTGGCACCCCGTTCAGCCACATACAATGAGAGATGGACTGGCTCATAAGTCAATGCCAGTTGGTAATGTACATTTGACATTAATGCAGCATTAGGAAAGTTACACAATGTTTTCAGCGCTAACAACTGCATTAGTAGACAATTAGTTACGCGCTAGACCATGCAATGAGCTGGGACATGTAGTTACTGTACGTGCTGTATGTTGGAGCTCTGTGCTTGAGGTTTTTGGCATGGTGCAGCAGACACACATTTACTTGTTGGCGAAGGGGAAGTTCCTGATTGATTGTTCTACCATGTGCTTTTTACGGTACTGCGTGTTATTTGTGTACAATGAGTCAGTCAGACTGCAGCAACTCATGTCCTCCCTTACACCGCCTGCTCCACAGAGGCTGACTCTCTGCAGTGGCTTTGTGCATATTCAGCTAGTCGAAATGTTCAGTTCGTTCCTTCACACGGTACATCAAGAAACATTTCGAGATCCCGGGCGTTTTGCAATTTGATTATGAAACACCCGGTTCTCACAAGCAGCACCGATTGTCTGAATGGTCAGGACTTAGTCGTTTAGTATTAATATTCAGTTTGAAGTTGACCTGCTTCTCTGGTTATGTTATTCATTTGTTTGTATATAGTCTGTGTGAGATTGCGAGGCTGATGTGAGGAGGGCAGAGTGGCAGGATATGTTGCACTGCAGAGGCCGATTAAAGCCGAGATAACGGCGGTTGTATGTAAACATCCTTGTACGATTCGAAACCGTTTTTAAAATGATATTGCATGAGGAACGCAGCGATGCTGGGAGGTCTTGTTGAAGACAGTAACGCGCTCACCGTGAAAGGTTAATCTGTTTTTTTGAGTTTACTGGAACTTATGACCGTGGGCTTCAAAGAAAGGTTGATTTTGTTTTTCTTTAAACCTCCCAGTTTTGAAAAAGGAAAGAATTGGCTCATGCGTTCCTCTCTGTGAGTTACATCTCTCTGCAACATCCTGTTACAAAAAAAAAAAAACAGGTCATATGCTTTAGTCGGTGCCATGTTTTCAGCCACAGTGTGTCATAGTTAAATGCTTTTCAGATGGTACAACAACTGTGCACGACGCAAAAGCATTTTGCACTGATATATTGATACATAAGTACAGAAATGCTGCAGAAACACCGCCCGCTACATATGCCTGGAGGCGTGAAAGCGACTTTATTGCCTCACTTGTTCTTTCCGCAGAAAGATGTGAGCTATCTGCAGCAGTGGTTGGAGGCGTTTGTCTCGTCCTTCGAGAGGCTCATTGATGTGCAGTCACTGGAGCCTCGGAGGTGAGTAGTAACAGTTATTTATTTTGCACAAACGACGTGGCCAGAAGCTCCCACCGCTTTCTATTCCCCCAAAGCAGGATGAACTCTGACTCTCTGTAGCGATACCATTTTGACATGTTTATGTTCTGTGTAAACGCAGCCCCTATTACAACGCCCTTTTGCCTCTTTTGCTACTGCCTCCCCTCCCTGCTCTTCTCCCACATCTCTTCGTGTCCTCTCTTACCTTCTCCCAGGCTGGAGGAGTGCAGCTCAGAGGTGCCCTTGCTCCCATGGGAGGTCCTGGTGTTCCTCAGCACCCAAATATGGGACAGCGCGGCGCACCTCTCCGGCGCCGCAGAGCACAACAGCACCACCCCACACCCCCTACTCCTCCTCAAGTTCTTCATCATTGTCTGCAGGTGAGGGCCCAGCCTGCAGTGTTCACACTTCAGTCACCAGAGACTCATTACAACCGTTTTTACTTCATAAAGATTTATCCTTTTTGTCCTTTATCCATTTCCTTTTATTAAGTCTGTACCAATATCAAAAGAGGCAATGGTGAGCCATAAGAATCACAGAAATTGCAATTCATATTGTGCAAATCTCTGCAGCTCAGTGTTAGGAAGTTATTCCTTCTGTGCATCTATTGTATTTTTTGTTGCTGTTGTTTTTTTGGGTTGGGTAAGTAACACTCAACTGTACGAGTTTCTCTCTACTTCTAGGAATATGGAGAACATCAACCCAGAAAACACCCCCGGTTTTGTTTTTGAAACCATCAAGCTTTTGAATTTCTGTTTGAATCAGGTAAGGCCATTATGAACCCTCGCTCAAGCAGGAGACAGATTTCAGTGATTCATGATGGGGCTTGGCACCACAGCATGCTCAGTGTTATTCAGGCAGAGATTATCCCTGCAATGTAAAGCAGAGAGACAATGAACCTATACAGAATTTACTTTGCAATTTGTGACATCCTCAAACAGAAGCAACAGAACTAGTTTGCGGTGAAAAGAGAAGTGGGTGTGTAGCTGACCTTCTATTCATTGCACTGGAATGTGTTGTTTTGTTGCATGTAAGAAGAACGTCAGAAACAGGTGTATCTATACCGAAGATGTTACAGATGAATGTATGCCTAAACTTTTCCCTTTCTTCGTGTTTGTTAGCTAAAGACCGGACAAGGGGATCAGCCGTCTGTGCAGCTGGTTGTGCAGTATGGACTTGTGCTGTGTGAGAGTCTGTTTGACCCTTATCAGACATGGAGGAGACGCCTGGCAGGGTGAGTGTGTACTGCTTTACGCCGTAGATTGCATGCGTGAATGTGTGGGAGGTGGAATTTAGCCGCACAAAGACCAAAAGACTATCGTACGCGTTCAACATCTTGCCCAACCTTTTGTGCTGTGTAACACCCTGTTTTGTTGCCTCTAAGCCTTGAAGTCAAGCCCCATTTGTGTTGGCAGCATTAGTGGAAGTCTCCGACCGACTAGGCGTGATGTGAGTAGGAGTCAGTGCGGTGACCTGAGGCTTTGTGTGTTACAGGGAGGAGGTGAGCTTGCTGGAGAGGAACAAGTATAAGTTCTCCCCGCTGGCTTTGCCAGAGCAACTGCCTGCCCTGTTCCATGGTGAGACACTCCCTTTTGTCTGCTCTACAACTCTGATCCATGTCAAAGCTCACATACCACAGAAATCAAACTGTTCCCAGCTTTGCCCAAACACATCTTGACCTTTCCTTGTCTCCAAATCTCATCCTCTTCTTAACTCATCCTCACTCCTCTGGTCAGAATTTTAGGTTTGGGCTAAAAACATAATTATTCAGCGTCTAATTATCAGGTTATCAGTCCAGGCATTTCTAATTATAGAAGCCCATTTGATCATCGAGGACTAACCCTAATACTAACTCTCTAAGCCATGTGGGAAATCTCAGCCTGGGCAAGTTTCAGTGTGTCCATTTAGGAGGAGGAGAATTTTAGGAGGATTAATTAGTAACAGTTTGAGGTAATTGTGTAATACCTAGCCAATTAGCATGGCATTTCTTTGACGTAACTTTGAACAACAGAGCTGGCATTACAGGGGAATGTTAAGCTGAGCCCCTGTACTATTACTCTTTGACATTTATTATTTTTGCTTTATTTTATCTCCCAGCATGCTTTAGCAAAAGGGAAAGAAAAAATTTATTCTTTACTTGAATGCTAAATCTGCGTTGTGCTCAGGTGACAGCTGGCTTCTCCGGTTATAACATTGTTTCTTGGCTTGCACACGTATTCACAGAAAGCCTCAAAGAAAGCGAGCAGATCCCAGAGGCCCTCACGCTCCGATTGGTTCATCTCCAGGGTGCTGTCATCAGTGGAGGAAAGGTCCGCTACTCTTGTCTGTCAGCTTTATCCGTGACTATTTTGCGGTCTGTGTAAATTAAAATGGATTATCTTGTCTATATTTTTCCAGAAGAATGGCCTTCTCGCCATCACCCCTCACTCCGTTGAGGACCTGTTCTCTGTCCTGCGAGCGTGGTGCTGCAGGACCTCCCCTGAACCACAGGGCATGGCACTCCCACGGCTGACCTTGCAGTGCTTGACCGCCATGATCCACCTCCTGCACTCCAGCAGCCCTGTGGAGCGGCAGGTGGAGATCAGGACAATATTAGAGAACTTCTTCCAGCTCCTCAACTGGAATCGCCCGCTTATCAGCGAACAACAGGACAGGCAGACGTGGGAAGAGAGTCTCATCTCCCTCCAGAGCCAAATGCTAAGTAAGAGCCACTAAGACTAGAAAGAGTAGACAGAATTTCTTTTTGGATCGCTTTTATTCAGCATGGATGTCAAATAATTGATTTCCCCGGTGTCTGATAAATAAGATGAGTCAACATCCCTCATGTTGCCAATTTTAGATGCGGTTCCTGAGATCCTGCAGTGCTCTGACAGACCAGTTCTGCAGGCTGTGTTCCTCAACAACAACTGCTTTGAACACATCCTCAGGCTCATTCAGAACAGCAAGGTCAGTCCCCTGCCGACTCTTCATGTGTCCTTCACTTTGTCACATGGCCTGCCAGTGACAGACAGTGTCTGCCACCTTTTCGTATTTACATCATGTCTATTTCCTCTTTCATTTTCCTTAATGGAACATCTGACGTTTAACCAGTTTCTATTTGATCAGTGTGAAATATTAAAATAATGTATATATGCTCTTAGCTTGTGTTTCTCCCACACGAGGACAACGCACATGCATATGCTGCAGCTGTAAGGAGATCACCTGTCAGAAACCTGTCTCCATTATCTGTCACAGATGTCTAATTTTATCAAATTGTCTGTCTTTTTTGGTGTGTGTGCGTATGTCTATGTGTGTGTGCATACCTGCGTGTGTAGCTCTTTCAGAGCAACAGGCGCAGGCCGGAGCGTGAGGTTATGTGTGACCTCAATAGATGTTTACTCACACAGGTCGAGGTTGACCAGGTACTTTCCCCCACTTGATGTAGATATTGGTCTGTCAGCAGGAAACTCAGCCTTCTCTCCACTTGTTAACAGCTCTGAACTACTGAAACAGGAAGTTTTAGGCAGGAAGTCTGGCTCGCACTCATTTGTAAATAAAGCAGGTAGCACAGCTGTACAGTGTGATTGTCTGGAGTTCTCTTTTCATTTGTCTTATCTGTCTACCTGGGACACAGGTCATATGTTACATGTAAACAGTTTGTCCTGCTTGAATCCAACTTGAAACACGCTGAAGGACAAGCTGGTATTTAGCTTTATACACACTGAAACGTTAAGATTTAGATTATCAACCGGAGGATTATTCCGATGCTTGAGTGTTGATTTATATCACGCTCCTAATTAGAGGCTGAATTCCCTGTTGACGACACTGGGCAAGAAGGACATGCTGTGTTTTTCATGGTGCATGAGAGGGTTGTTTTCCAATGCATGTCTTTCCTTCTTTTTACTCATACTTTTACTCATATTTTGGCTGTTTAGGCTGAGCGATTGTGCTTGGATGAAAGACCTGGCTCATGTCCTGTGGTTAGATGTTGCTTAATTTTCAGCAATAGCTGGGGGGGGGGGTTGCCTCAGTTCTAATTTTTTTTTTTTTTGGTGGTTGGCTTTGGTTTATGCATGCTGGGACCTATTTGTAATTGACAAAGAGGCGATTGTTTAGTGACTGGTGCAGCAGCTCACTTGCTTTGTGCCAGTCTGCTCTAATAATTGTGGTGTGGAAAACAAAACAAAAAAAAGAAATGTGCTGTATTTCCTCTTGCACTTCAAATAATAAGAAAGAAATCTTTCATTCATCCATTTTGTGAAAGGTTTGCCTTTTGGGGGGCTTTTGGTGTCAACTCTTGATGATGCACGTTTTTAATTCTCCCTATTTTGATCTAGGTTTGGGAGAAAGGAACAGACAGTATTACAGTCCATGCCTTAGGAGTCCTCACAGCTATAATGAGTAACTCGCCCTCTGCCAAGGTAAGGCCCTCTGTGACTGTATGTATCCCTCAAGCTTTTGTACGTTTAAGAGTCTGATGAGGAAAGCTGTTTTCCGTTCATTTATGAAACCTCATTGTATTCCTTTCCATTGTATGGAAGTGTGCCAACTAGTTTCCCTGTGGAGCAGCTTTCTCCAGCCTATTTCTGTCTCCTTCCCCCTCAGGAGGTTTTCAAGGAGAGGATTGGCTACTCACAGCTGTTTGATGTGCTGAAGAGTCAAGGTCAACCCACCAAAAGGCTGCTGCAGGAGCTGATGAACATGGTGAAACGCATATTTCCTCATTAGTGCCGAGACGGTAGAAGTCAATTCGCTCTTATTGACGACCTTGTTCCTATTTAAATTGTTTCCAGTTAACCTGAATTTATCGAACCATGGGACCATGTCTATATCTATATCTTCATTCTCTGTCTCCAGGCAGTGGAGGGTGAGCACGCCCACGCCCATCACCTTGGCATTAGTAACGACCAGCCTTTGCTGCTGCTCCTGCAGTGGTTGCCTGATCTGTCGGGTCAGAGGGATCTTCAACTGCTGGTGGCCCAGTGGCTGGCTGCCGTCTGTGGTGGCTCTTTATCCTGTCGCACCGTGGCAGTGGAGGCTGGCATGGTGGGGGCTCTGCTGCAGGTGCTCTCACAGCCTCAGAGTCTGGACAGACAGTGCGCAGATGCCCTTCTGGGCCTCCTTCAGGACCTGGGGTCCCTGTGTTTGAGACCAGAGGAGCTTAAGAGCCTGCTCCGACTGCTCAGGGTGGATCAGGACAATAGCGCAGTGGTGGGGAAGATGCACCCCTACTGCACTCGCATGATCCGAGTGCTCTCTGCCATGGCAGCCAGAGAAGGTCAGGACAGTGCCTTGCAGTACTTCGATCTTACGCCCCCAATGGCAGGTATTATGGTGCCCACAGTCCAACGCTGGCCAGGCAGCGGGTTTGCCTTTCACGCTTGGCTCTGTCTCAACATGGAGTTCTCCAACAACCGCAAACCTTCCATCAACTCTGGCACAGGGGCTCAGCATGACATGGGAAAAGGACCACGCAGGAAACAGCTCTACAGGTAAGGGGACACATTGACGAGAATTAAGTCAAATTGTTGCGTTGTGTAACTTGTGACATGATATGTTTTTCTTTTGTAAAGTTTCTTCACAGCGAGTGGCACTGGGCTGGAAGCCTTCTTCACCATGGAGGGTGTGCTGGTGGTGGCTGTTTGCACTAAGAAAGACTACATGGCTGTCGCACTGCCTGAGCACCCACTAGTTGACTCATGCTGGGTGAGTGTGGACGCAAATAGTAATTGCCAGGATTTTGGCCAACATTTGCCCTCATTTAGCCTGTCCCACATAAAAATAGATTCGATCAAGGATAAAATCACACATCGTTTTTCTAAGTGTTGTTGCCTGGGCCTGTGACCTTGGAGCATAATTACTGTAGGAAATTGATTTGTGCACCTCCCAAAGAGTCATGTAGCTGTAGGAACAAAATAAACACGGCTGAAATAAAGCCGTCGGACATGGCTGTGTCACTGTTTTGCTCTCAAAAATGTACCATTGTACCGTAAGCAATATACTTCAGCCACCAAATTTGCATCTTCCAGTGTTGACACCAGGCAAAATGTGTGTGCTCTTCCATAATTTCCTCATCACAGCATTCGGTGGCTATAGTCCATATTCCGGGCCGACGTCCATTTGGTCAGAACCTGGTGACTGTCTACATCGATGGAGAGCAGCGGGTAACCGCTCAGCTTCGCTTTCCATCTTTCAGTGAGGTAAGTGACCCTTGGCCATGAACATATGGTATGATTACTAAGTAGTTCCTCTCTATCAATCTAACTTCCCCTGTTTCTCGCATCTCCTCCTGAAGCCTTTTACCTCCTGCTGCATCGGCTCTGCAGGCCACAGGACCACTACCACCACCACCTCTCCCAACTTGCCCTCAACCTCATACTCCGGCCCATCATCACCTGAATTTGCCTTCCCCAGCCATGCTCCTTCCCTCATCCGTTCTCAGTCCTTCCCGGCCTCCTTTGCAGGAGGTCGCTGGGGGTCTTTAGGGGACTCTCCTGTGCACACCATCCCAGCAGGACTGCAGGACACAGAGTGGGGGACACCCACATCTCTGGATGGGCTCCTGGGCACTGCTTTCATCTGTCATGAGGCTTTGCAGCAGGCACAGGCGAGAGCTTTGCATGCTGCAGGTAGGTCACGCTCTGCAACAAGGCAAATGTTGTTGTACGCATTATATACAGCAGATTTTTTTTTCTTTTTTTTAGAATTTAGCTCCACTTCTTCACAATGTAAAGATAAAGATAATCAGTTCCTGCAAGCCTTTTTTTTACATATACACCAAGTATGTGTTTGCTTATTGTATGACCTACATTGGTTTCTGTCCTCCATCGCAGGCCCAAATCACGTGTCCTTATTCAAAGCGGATGGAGAATTATCTGATCTCAACAGCAGGCTTCTGCTCTACTACACTCCCCAGGTGACTCACTGAAACTAAGCAGAACTTTTATATTATATTTTATTACAATGCTTTTATTATTCAAATTAATTCACATTACCAGCTAAAAATCCTTGTTCACACGTGTGTATGTGTGTGTGTGTGTGTCTGTGTTTTCCTCAGGCCTTCAAGAGCCAGATATGTCTGGACCTGTCACCCAACCACCAATATGATGGCAGGCTTACAGGACACAGGGTTGTGAACTGGGACATCAAGGTTAGATATGAGACATTCTGAATTTTCGTCATGACTTTAGCTGTGAAGTCTTTCGTATAATTCATCGCTCAGGATGTGTCTCCATGTTATCTGCTGCTAACTTAAACTCTTTTTACTGTGGTCTACTCTTCTGATCTCTTCTGATCTAAAAGGTACAAAAATATGAATCTTCTCTTTCCCCTTTTTTTCCCCCCATACAGGATGTTGTAAATGTGGTGGGAGGTTTAGGGGTCTTGCTGCCCATGCTCCAGCAGGTGTGTGAGGCCGAGCCAGTTTACAACGGCAGTCAGGAGATCTCAGACCTGCTGGGACCAGAGCTCACCACCTCCAGAGGCCCTGCTGCCATGCTGCTGCCACTGAACAAGTCTGCAGGTTAGGTCATGTCTAGTTCAGATATTTGTTTTGATATTTAATTTTTTTCCTGAATATATATTGTCTCAATGACCTAAATTTCAGGGACATTGTTTCTAGAAAAAAAGATAAAATTTTTTTTAAAGATAATTGTGCATAACTGTGAGAATGGATGGAGGCAGACATTGTCTCTTGTAATTTTGCAACATTTTCAGGGCTGCAGTTGTTCCTGATTCCTTTTATTCTCCAACCCTATGCTGAGTGCTGAATGCTAAATGTGATTTTCAGCACAGTTCAGACTCAGAAGACTTTTTGGATAGCAGTGAGTCAGAGTCTACACACGATGCATCATGCAAGGACAAACAGGAAGTGCTAGATAGTCAAACAAGAGCCACATACTATAACGTATGAACGTAACATAGATTATTCATATGTTAAATGTCAGGTTGGGTATAATGAGTCAAAACCATTTTTAAAGAACTGCTGTCCATTGCATATTTGTCTGCATGAAGTATACCATGAACAAAATGAGATGGATGGGAGCAAACGGTCTCACGGAAGTGAGACAAATACCCTGGCATATGACTAATGACTCATCCTGAGATATGATAATGTCAATAAAGTGCTTTGTAACGTAGAGGTATGACTGTGGGTAACACAGGAAATCTTAAAAGTTGTTTTGAACTATTCTTTTTTTTCTCTCAGAGGGCAGACTAGAGAGAAACAGCATCGCTGCCTTCCTGCTGATGGTGAAAAACCTGATTCATCATCACCCCGTCAATCAGGAGAGCCTGCTGCACTGCCATGGGCCGAGCATCATAGGAGCCATGCTCAGCAAAGTAAGTGCCACGCACATTAATTTGCTCCAGCAAATGGTAACTATTTGCGGGAAGAACTGATTAGCATCTGAAAGTGAATACTTGACCTTTTCCATTGTATTGCCGCTGTGTAATTGCTGTGTAATGAATGGGTATGGTGTTGCTGAAACAGCAGCGGTTCTTTCAGAATGACACTATCACATGCTTGTGTAGGGGGAATTTATGCAGAGTTCACCAGATTGCGTGGTCTTTCTTACTGAGAACAAAGGATGTCAGCTGTAAAATATGTTGTATTGAATTCTAGGAAATCTTGAAACAAACTCAAAAAGTAAGCATATAACAGACATGGAGGTCACAGCGAGTTGTGATGCAATGTTGTCATTCCTGTTCCTCTTCTTGGTGTCATTATTTTGCGGATAAATTTCGGTTTCAAAACTGCTTAGTGGGTCAATCATAACTAGCCGTGTTGTCAGCTTTTTACTGATGATGTAAACAATATTGTGAATTAAAGACAAAACTGTAAATATAGTAGGCACACAGTGTAGACAATATAAACTGCATCTGATGCTGAGCTATGTCAAACTTCCACAAACTTTGTTTTGGAGAAGAGTTTTTCTTCCTTTTCTTCTTCTTTTTTTTTTTTTTTTAGATTGAGAGCAAATTTTACTTTGTCATACAGTGCTAATAGCTGTAAAACTTTGATGGTTGCAGCCAATCAGGTGTCATGTTGGTGCAGCACAGTTGTGCTCTCTGCCTGACAGGATATGTTGAAATATATTACGATAAGGCGGGGTATCCTGTAAGGAAATTGTGTCCTAATAGTCACATGGGGTTGCCAGGTTTGGCAGTGGCAAAGAGAGAAACGCACATCCAGTGCAAACTGAAGACACTTGTATTGTATAATACAAGTACTTCACCAGCCTCTAAGTGTTACTAAAAATAGATGCCACAGACAGATGCATACAAATGAATGGAAAGCTATTTGAACACAAACACACTTAAACAGCCATCTTCTGTGCTTCCTCTGCTGCAGGTTCCTGGCAGTATGATGGACATGAACGTTTTAATGGCATGTCAGCTGCTGCTGGAGCAGGTCTTCAAAGAGGGCAACAGCCCACTTCTACAGCAACTCTACCAGCACCTGCTCTTTGATTTCCGCATATGGACTAAAAGCCATTTCGCCGTTTGTCTGGGTAAGGCTTGTGTTGTCGGGTAATACAGCTGCGAACCTTTTCATGTCCGCCGAAGTTGTTAGCGCCCCTTTTTATATGTATATGCAGGCTAAGAGCACCGTAGAGCGGAGATGGAATACATTATTGTTTTGAGTTCAGGCTGTGGCAAGGATTAAAAGTGAATATATGCCCTCAAGCTGCACTTCAGTGCTCTGTTTTGTAAATGATGTACTTTGACGACACAACCTTGCCCATTTGTTTGACATTTCTAAATGTCAAACTGACAGGAGATGGGGAAAAAAAGTATTTTTTTTCTTCCGCAGCCCATGTGCAGTATCTGTCGTCTGTGATAAACAAAGGCAAGCAGCGAATGAAGAGGAAGTATGGGGTCCAATATGTTCTGGATACCATACGTACATACTACAGGTGAGCCTTTGACGTCCACAGTATGCTTTCTTGCTCTTATCTGTTTTAAACCACGACTTTCATAAGAAGAGCCTTATTTTCTTTATTAATATCTTTGGTCATAGTGTGGAGAAAGATGGCAGCGCTCTCTCTGATGAAAAGCAGACGATTCAAACCTCTCTGTTTACCATGCTGAAAGACTTTCTCAAGTCTCCGACACCAGAGGAGCTTCACAGTGTCCTCGCCTATGTTCTGTCTGTAGGAGAGGAGCAGCAGGTATGTCTTAGCTCTTTTTGCTTCAGGGAGTTAAATTGTGTTTTGCAGTGTGATATTTCTCTCCCGGTCTCTAAATAAATCCTCCCTGATCATCCACACCTCCTTATTTATTTTTGCGTTTTGGCATCCGTGTACTTCCTAACTCCTCTCGTGACCACTTAAAACCGTATCCTCCCTGTTTCTTGGCACTTCTTCACTTTCCTCCTCATGATTCTCTCGTTTCTCGATCAGGTGGTGAGGGCCTTGGATGTGCTGTATGAACTCCTGAGGAGCAGCCCTCCTCGTGAGCATGTGCAGGCTGTGCTGCTGGAGTGGGGCGTGGAGCAGCTGTACAGCTTACTGCTCACTCCAAGCTTTGGAGATGAAGCCAGAGAGAGAGTCTTCAGGGTGAGAGCAACTAACTGGACCTCTGTGAAATGTGATATATTGTCAAAACAGCAAAAAAAAAAAAAAGTATTTCACAATTTCCCTTTTGATTTTGTAGGTTTTATACAAAATCCTCAAAAGCGAGCGAGTGTCTGAACGTAACAAGCAGCGCATTAAGCTGAAGGATTTCGGCTATCTCGGCCTGGTGTGTTGCCTTGACAACATTCCAGTAACCATGACCACTGTGCGATGTCTGTACGAGCAGGTCCTTGCTACAGGTAATGTCAAAACAGCTCAATGGGTTGAGTTCCCTTGAAATGGATGACAAAGGGGAACTTTATATGTGTCAAAGCCCCTGAAAATGTATTTCTCTTTAACAGTAAATCAGTCAAAACTGAAGATGGAAGTAAAAACGTTTAAAAAGCAAATAACCCAAAAATGTCATCGGGGTCTGACTGTAATTATTTTAGATGTATTCAATTTGGTGACACTTTATTTTAGGGGTCCATTAAAACCTATTTCCTATTTCTATTGTTTCCTGGAAAGAGCATTGCAATTTAGCACTAATCACATGTAAAGTATAGACAGTACTCTATAGAGGAATGAATTCAATATATACAAAGAATAAAGTAAATGATAATAGTTTTATATTTACTTGGGTTTAAATGGAGCAATTCTTTAAAGAAAAATCCTTCTGGAAATCAACGGCTGCTCATAAACTCAACATAATAACTAATAACATAAACAAATTTTCATAAAATTCATTCATCATAAAAGCTGAAATCTTCCATGTGAAATAAACAGCATTGTTCTAATTTTGGAAGATAATAAATTAGTTTGAAGGACCTCAATATTTATAGCAGAAAGCCAATTAAAAATGGGTTCCCAAGGACTTTGACATGAATTTAAATTGGCTTCTGCCCCACAGATGCCAGCCCCAACTTCAGAGACCTCCTGGCTGTGGTCTGTCTATCCCATCGAGCTGAGCTCACAGTCCGCTTAGACGTCTGTCGCAAGGTCAGTCTGCTCACATAGTTTATACTCTTAATATATCTAGTGAACTTTTGAGTCTCGCTTTAAGCATACTTATCATCTTAGTAATAAAAACAAGCTCTCCGTCTGTCCTCGTCTCTGATATTTCCCCAGCTCTTTCATCTGATCTACTCCAATGAGGATTATGTGAAGCAGCTTGCTAAGCAGCCCGGCTGGCAGGATGTGCTCACCAAGCTCTACGTGAAAGAGTCCTACGAGTCCCATGCTGCCAGCATCGCAGACTCCAACCCTAG
Source organism: Nibea coibor (assembly GCA_023373845.1). Lineage (NCBI taxonomy): Eukaryota > Metazoa > Chordata > Actinopteri > Sciaenidae > Nibea > Nibea coibor. The sequence continues at coordinate 14,126,498 of CM041726.1, forward strand.
CAGCTTTGAAACAAACTACAGACCACCACTGCGCAGGGATCAGGCTCTGGTCATCGAGGAAACAAACAACACGGACATCTTCCTGACCTACCGCACCTCGCAGGACATCGAGGATGAGGAGGACGACGAAGTCGGTCAGCGGGACATCTCCGAGGGATTCTCTGACTTATCCCAGTCGCCTCCGAGCGGAGGGCCCCTTAAAAACTTCACAGGCTCTCTCCATTTTAAGTCGTTTGATTCGGTGGACCAGGGGAGCCACTCGTCCTCCATCTCCAACGCTGTTGATATCACCTCATCTCACCCCGACGAGGATGGGCGAGACTATCAGCCCCTCTCCCCCTTTGGTACATCACCCTTTGATTTGGAGCTAGGGGGCATGGGGGAGACTGGCTCACACACTCCTGCAGGCAGTCTGACAAACACACCATCTCCTCTAGAGCACTGTAAACCCTTCCCACCGCTCAGACCCAGGAAGAGCTCTAGTCTGTCCAATGTGCTGGATGATACCAGCTATGGGACAGATCCTCCTACTGGAGATACAATCTCCAACACGTCCAACCCACAGGTATGGCTGCTTCCTCAACTCCGATTTGACTGATATATCAAGCTAACCCCTGAATTGAGACGATATTCTTTGTCCAAGTTTATTGTTTTAGATCTTTTCTGTAACAAACTGCCACTAAGTGTTGTTGTTTCCTTTTATAGCAGACCCCAGAGGAGGAGCTGTGCAACTTGCTAACCAACATCATCTTTTCCGTGCTCTGGAGCCGCAGTGGGTTGGACGGGACGGAGGATGCGGTGTGGAGAGAGAGAGGACAAGTCTTTTCTGTTCTCACAAAACTGGGTTCCTCCTGCCAACTGGTCCGCCCTCCTGATGACATCAAGCGCAGGTCAGTGGATGACTAACTGTAAACTATAAACGTATTCCCCCCCTCAAAGAACAAAAGCAGTGAAGTTGCCTTGCGTCAGAAAAACAAACACGAACCACACCTTCAGCTGACATCTTTTGTTTAAATGTCCAGAGATGTTTTCATATCTTACTGGGGCGACATGTTCAAAGTGTGTTTCCAACTCTGTGTGCCAGTCTGCTGGAGATGATGTTGGAGTCGTCTTTGTCAGACCTGAGGGACGCCCAGGGAGTGACTCTGCCTTTCTGTCCCAGTCTGGTTCGGCTCCTCAGGCTGCTGCAGGACTTCCTGTTTTCTGAGGGCACAGACAACCAAACGCTGTGGAGCGAAAAGGTAGACACCGTCCACACATTGTGTCCCGGCTTGGTGTGATTTCAAGATGATTGAACAGTTCTCAGGCTGGTTGTGAAAACAGCAGGGACAATGGAGGAAAATAAGCCGAGGAGGTGTTTGTATATTGTCAATAAACCAAACCAAAACAAGCTGGTGATATTTCATCAGCATGGACTTAATAACACCTCGGAAGTTGCAGCTCAGCTTTAAGATATTTTAAGATATCATACTTCATTTCAACTTCCTCATTCATGCTTTCAACTTTAAACAAGCCTTATCTTGCCAATGCAGCAAATAGCTGCTGATAAACAAACTATGATGTAACTCAACTCTGGTATATGAAATGTATACAACATATTATATATATAAATCAGATATGTCTGAAAAAAAAGTCAAAGGAGTTCAAACCACCATAAAGAAGAATTAACACCAGAATTGTCCTTATCTGTTGAATTGCTCCTTTAATTTAGCTTGTCGGGTCACAAACTGTCACCATGTGGTGGCCTTGAGAATAGCTTACATTAGTAAGACAGAGGCAGTCATGTGACTTCATTATCTCTGCGGTACTGACTACATACCAGTGCAAGACAGGCTGCAAGTTTGCTTTCTATAAATACACACCAGTGGAATTTAGATTACTAATGAAGTGCAAATGCTCAGAGATAGATGGATATATACTTTATTGATCCCGAAGGAAATTCAAGCGTCTGTCCGCAGAGCAACAGTCCATTATTATTATGTCTTTAGTCTTTAGTATTATTTAATAATATTCTACATAAAACCTGTGTGTAAACCTTGTTAGTTTTAGTGACATAATATTTAAATGAATCTACTACGTGTCAGGATGTGATGATGGTATTTTCTGGTTACATGAGAGGAAATATCAACAATTATGCTGATAGGTATCATAGACTTGAGTCACTGCACCCTGGGCAGCTGGGTGTGGTTGTTACTTAGGTTGTTAGTTGCTGTGTTTAACGTCAGGGAAAATGTTCCTGTCTTTGGGTGGAGAGTCACAGTTGGTGTAGGTAGCAACTAAATCACCCCAGTCTTTTGGTTGTCGTAGATGCTACAAGGTGTGGAAACAGGTCTAGCCCTTTTTTATTGCGTCCTTTTGTTAACAGTTGTTGCTGTTTTGCAGATCTTCGAGGGGGTGGTGAACCTGCTGGACAGGTTGAAGGCCTGGCACAGCACCCCAGGCAGCCCCGGGAACACCGAACTGAAGGAGATGGCCCAGATCGGCCTGCGTATCATCACTGGATACATCCAGCAGCGGCACTCACCGGTCAGCTGCACCCTCCACTATGAGCACACCAAACATAAATGTCAACCCTTTCTCACTGTACACGCGTTTCACAATCAAACACCTGTGCGTTTGATGGCAGAAAATAAATTTAAAGAGTTTTCCAGTATTTATTTAACTTGATAATCTCCCTCAGATAAAGCCAGTTCAGAAATACCAGGCCTTCTATGGGTTTCAAAGACATTGCAGTCATTCCTCTGAGGGAGTGTTCTGTATGAAAGGGCAGCTCCTCTCAGAGTTATGACTGCAGCTCTTGCTGTAGGATTGTGGGATAGAGCCAGTGGTCATAAATGAACGGACCATATGGCTTTCCATGACAAACTGCTGGTTGTGTTCATCTCTAAAGTAGTACAACTCCCCCTTAAACTACAATTAAACAATACTGGTGCTACTTAAGCTAAGCTACTATACAAATTAAGATAAAACAAATGCTAACGCAGCTATATTAAGTTCAGTGATGGAGTCTAAGTACAATTACTCAAGCACTGTATGTAACTAATAGAGTTATGAGGCACTTGCTTTTCAGATCTATCTTAGTTTACTTGTACTTCTTCTTCTACATTTCCGATGGAAGTATCACAATTTATTAATCCACCTCACCTACCTGACAACTGTAGGTACTGAGTTATGTCTAGATATTTCATACAAAGCTTACGACAAATCTCATTCTGTTATAGATCAGAGGTTAACTCTGCTTCAACAAAATACATCAGTTGATTTCTGTTTGTAGAATAATGCAACAGTTTTAACCAATTCAGTAATATGATGGATAATAATATAACAGGGCAATTATCCTGCAATACTTTTGTTTTTATGCTTTTGACATTTTGCTGACAATACTTTTACTGAAGTATGATTTTGTGTACATAACTTGCAACAACTTGTAACGCAGTGTTTTCATGATGTTGTTTTGCTACTTACTACTACTAACTACTTCTGCTATTTACTTAAGTAAAGCACTTGCATACTTCCTCCATCACTGATTAATTCCCCCTTGACAGAGTCGTTTTCTCGTGAAGAGTGTAGTTCCTATCGAGGACTGGAACATCAAGTGAAACATCATCATACATGTATTTGTTTATTTATTATGTTTATTTTTGGTTTGTTGTCTATCCCATCTCTCCGTATGGACAAGCTTTCAGTTAGAAGGGTCTTAAGTGATTTGCCTCTTGCCCCTCTTCAGGTGTGTGAGATGGCCTATCTGAAGCTCCACAGCCTTCTCCAGACTGTGCTTTGCCTGAGCTGGGAAGAGGTGTGCTTCCTGCTGGGGCGGCTGGGCGCCCCCCTGTGGCCGGGAGGTGTAAAGGACGACACCAACTGTGGACATGCAGAGGCTTTCCCCCATCTGGTGCCCGTTGTGCGGACGCTGCTCGATCAACATGCCGACCCGGTGACCCTCCAAAACCTTCTACCCAACCTGCCCGTTACCAACGGCAGCACGACCTTCGCTCAGGACCTGAAGGCTTATTGTCACACATTGGAGTGGCAGACTTTTTACCAGCAGCAGGTCAGTGATTTGGCCGACATAGTGCATTTAAATATAGATGTCATTTATCATATGTTTAGGGAGTCTCCTTTAGCAGGTATAATCAACCATCCACTTTCAGATACAGCTGTCTCTGTTCTTTGTCACTTCAGTGTACACTCAGGAGTTTTGCAATCTTGCCTCCAGGTCTCACTAGTTACCTCCTGGTGGGTGGCTGAGATAGCTAATCCATATTTTGAGAAATGCTATCACAAGTTTGGAGAGCAGAAGAAACAACCCTAAACTCCAAAGTGTTTTCTCGCTGACCTTTCAGTGTATTTTAAGCAGAGGTTGGTTTATGTTCGAACTTGACGCAGAGAGATTTTATGAACAGATGCCAGGCGCATAACCACTGGCTGAGAGGTGGATTTATTATCCCACTGTGTGACAGTGCATGTTCATAAATCTGTTTTGTTTAGATTACTTCTGTATACGAGTCCTGCAGTACATTAGCCAGTATGGCATAACTTTGGCTGCCAGGAGAGATTTGAAACTTTGCCAGGCTGATTTCTCAAGCGTGTACTGTATGTTTAAGTATGTAGTATAGTCTTATGGTTTGTGCTTTTGCGGTTTAATCTATGTATTTATTTCAAATGAATGTACAATATATGGTGGTTATTTAAGTTTATGTATTTTTGTACAACTCAGTGTTTTTAGCATGAAAATGTAGAGCTGTAAGCAGAAATAAAACCTCATTTGGTTGGTATGAGTTTAAACAGTGTAGTAGCTGTAAAAAAAACCAACAACTCCTGATATAATGAATAAATAAAAGAAGTATGGAAGTGTGTTTCCATTCCTCAGTGAGAATCATCCTGTTTTAATTGCAGTAGGTATCTTTTACATATTAACAAATAATAAACCTACACACAAGCTTATCTAGTCATCATTTTTTATTATGTTGATGAATTGATGATATTATAGGTATTTGTTTTGTTGGTTTGTGAGCAACCTGATGTGACACAGTCTCGTCTTTGCATCAAGGTTTTCACTTTGTTTGTCGTAGATTTGTCTGTGTGTTAACGTCCTCCGTATGTAAATCTACCCCTAGGTTCAGTCCACCATGGAGCAGTATGAACTGGACACATTTGGGAGGAGCCATGACATCATGTCCAATTTCTGGAATTCCTGCTTCGACGACCTGATGAGTACGGCCTTCAAACGAGACAAAGACAGATCAGACAGCAAGTCCAAGTTCCAGGTTACAAAACTTTCAGGCTTTCATATCAGCATGTTTTATAACAACTTGCTAAAAATGCAGCGTTAACCATCCGCATGACTGATCTGACATTCGTGTGTGAGCAGGAAGTGATCATGGACCCCTGTCTGAAGAGAGTCAGGAGTGAGAACAGCAGGTACCTCAGCTGGCAGAAGCAGAGCTCCAGTCAGCAGGGGGTGGTGTGGCAGCACTGGAAAGCTCTCCGCAGGCTTTTGACCAGTGAGAGAAGAGCATGGGCCAACAAGTATGACAATCTCTGACTTTTAATGAGGAATCTTTCTTTAAAAATCTCTGACCAAGAATTAACTCTGAGAAGATGATCAGTAGCCTCCAAGATTTATTTTAGTTGTAAAAAAAAAAAATGATTTTCTCTAATTTGTCCTTTGCAGAAATCAGCCAGAGGTGAAACTGAAATTGTCCAGCGCGGAGACGTATTCCAAGATGCGCCTCAAACTTGTGCCTAACTACAACTATGATCCTCACAGTGAGGCCAGTGCCCAGAGGGACAACATGGGTATGTCGCTGGGTATAAATAAAACAAATTTACTTCGCTATTTTGTCACATAAGCAGTATATACAGTAATGATGCACTAAAGATGTTTTTGTGTTTGTGATCTTCAGGGGCTGACAGCCCTCGTAGTTCTGAACCCCTCCCATTGGCTGTCGCTAAAGAAGCAAAAGTAAGCGACATGGAGGACGATCAGTTAGGAGAGGAGGATGTCGTCTTCTTGGATGACAAGTGAGCCCAATATTTGAAAAATCCTTGAATTTTATCTCCCGATAACTGTGAATATTGTGTATTTGCACAAAAAATTTAAAGGTTTAATCTTTTCTTATGCTGTCAGGGTGGAGGGAGAAGACGAGAGCCAGAAAGAGAAACTGGTTCTGTCTGAAGACTGTGAGCTCATCACCATCGTGGCGGTTGTTCCAGGCCGTCTGGAGGTTACGACACACCATCTGTACTTCTATGACGGCAGCAGTGAGAAAGAGGAGACAGAGGAGGGTGAGAAAATACCTAATACCTAATTTACTTATTTGTTACTGTTCTTTGAAGGCTCCTGAATAATATCTGTGTCTTTAGGAATTGGGTTTGATTTCAAGAGACCTCTGTCTCAGCTCAGAGAAGTCCATCTGAGGCGCTACAACCTGCGACGATCTGCGCTGGAGCTATTCTTCATAGACCAGGCTCATTACTTCATCAACTTCAGAAAGAAGGTGACGCTTGGTTTGAACTCTTTCTTCTCTACAATGAATGAAACTTGGAAAAAAAAAGAATATTAAATTCTTTGTGTGCACTTTCAGGTACGAAACAAAGTGTACTCGAGGATCCTGGGGCTGCGGCCTCCCAACCTGTTTTACTTTGGTTCTCGCTCGCCCCAAGAACTACTGAAGGCATCAGGGCTTACACAGGTATTTATTTAATCGGGTTCTGACTATAAAGTCTGGCTTTTATGATCTGAATTGTGGTGATTAAGTTGGACTGATCTGATGCTGATGTGTTGAACAGAAATGGGTATGCAGAGAAATCTCCAATTTTGAGTATTTGATGCAGCTGAACACCATTGCTGGGCGCACTTACAACGACCTGTCACAGTATCCTGTGGTATGTAAACTCCATCTCCCCTGACAGTGTGTGCGCGTGTGCTGCGTATAATTTATGATCCTTCCAGTACAAAAGATGATGCAGGTACAGTGCGAGGAGGCATCATGTTGCGGTTGTGCTTTTGTTCCTCTTCAGTTCCCCTGGATCTTGTGTGACTATACGTCTCCCAGTCTGGATCTGGAGGACCCATCAGTTTTCAGAGACCTGTCAAAACCCATAGGTGTGGTCAACCCCCGCCATGCGCAGAATGTCAGAGAAAAGTAAGTGGTTATAGAAAAAAGTTATTTTGGTTGTTCCTTGTATTAAAGTGACTCCAGATCAGTAACAAGCATTAAGTTTCAAAGCATAAAGCTCATAGTGGAGATATATAAAGGCAACAAAATAATGAACGATGGTTGCATGGACGCTTGGAAAGACTAGAGAATGTGTTAAAATGTGTAAAACCACCAATCCGATGCTTTAATCAATGAGTATTTTCCTGTGTTTGTCACTAGGTATGAGAGCTTTGAGGACCCAACAGGCACCATTGACAAATTCCACTATGGCACACACTACTCTAATGCAGCAGGAGTCATGCACTACATGATCCGCATGGAGCCATTCACAACTCTGCATATCCAGCTGCAGAGTGGCAGGTGGGGAAGCTGAAAATAGTGCGTGATAATTCATGAGGTTTGCTGGTATCCTGTGGTCTCATACTGGTACGTCTTGTCTTTATTTAGGTTTGACTGTGCAGACAGACAGTTTCACTCAGTGGCAGCAGCCTGGCAGGCTCGCATGGAGAGTCCGGCTGACGTCAAGGAGCTCATCCCGGAGTTCTTCTACTTCCCAGAGTTCCTGCAGAACATGAACGGTGAGGAAGACCTTTGGGCAAATGATTCAGCTTTGGTTTGTTGTAGAAATAGAAATAAGATTGATATAATTGATGAAAGAACTCATTGCATAACTGCTGCATGATCGTTGTAGGCTTCGACCTGGGACATTTGCAGATATCTCAGGACGAGGTGACAGACGTTCTGCTGCCTCGTTGGGCCACATCAAGAGAAGACTTCATCAAGAAGCACAGGAAAGCCCTGGTGCGTCCACACACAGCCAGTCTTAAAACAATGACGTGTCCACATCATAAGAAAACTGTCCGAGATGACAACAATAACTTGTATTTTAAACTTTAGGAATGTGAGCACGTGTCCAGTCACCTCCATGAGTGGATTGACCTCATCTTTGGTTACAAGCAGCGAGGCGAAGAGGCAGTAAATGCCCTCAACGTCTTCTACTACTGCACTTATGAGGGTAAGGCAAAAGTGAATACTATTCTTACTAGTGATGAACGTATCCAGAACCTATATAAGACTCTTGTTTCCTCTTTGACTCTTCTGCAGGTGCGGTAGATCTGGATGCAATTGCCAACGAGACTGAGCGTAAGGCGCTAGAAGGCATCATCAGCAACTTTGGACAGACTCCCTGTCAGCTCCTTAAGGTACGATTCTACTCTCACAGCTACGCTTAAAGCCTTAGTTATCAACAAACTGCCGTTAAGCTCTGCTTTATCATGTTCCTGTCTCCATCCAGGAACCTCATCCTCCTCGTATGTCAGCCGAGAACGCGGTGAGGCGGCAGGCCCGCTTGGACACTTTGCCCCTGAATATCTTTGAGCAGCTTGAAAAGCTCCGGCCATTCATGGAGGTGTGCTGTCATGATTTAATTATTCCTCTAAATAAATAACTCATATTGTGTTAATTTGTGTGTGTTAGTATGTATGTATTTACATGTGTTTGTGTTTGCCTCAGGTGGTAAGTGATGGCCTTCCTCTGGTCCAGGCGGTAGTACCAAAGAACCAGAATCGCTCCTTCATCATCCAGGGCTCAGACATACTGGTAAGGTTGGACACATAAACTAATTGAACATGTCATGACATTTATTTGAAATATTCACTTTTATAATTTTTTTATCATGGTACTTTTTCATGGTACTCTACAGGTGACCGTTAGCTCGAATGGGTTGATCGGGACGCACAGCTGGCTGCCATATGACAAAAACATCGCCAACTACTTCACCTTCACTAAGGACCCCACCATGAGTAATCCCAAGTGAGTGCTCCGAAAAAACACATCCATGTGACCATCATATTTAATATTTTTGGGGATTTTTTGTCATTTATGCAATCATGCGACCTAGATCGCTCTGTGTGAGGACATCATTGTGCTGTATCCATTAGCTGGCGTGGCAGAATATCGCCTGGTGCTTTTCTCTTTTCTAAGAAAGAACTTTGAAATACACCATCATTAGCTGAATCTAAAAAAGACGTACCAAGCGTCATCATTTGAAACGATGCACAAAACCCTCCCGACAGTTGGATTGAAGCATAAAATCTGCCCTTTTTGTCTGTGAAGCTTCAAAGTCTGTTTAATTAACTGAAATTTGGTTTAATGGATCGCGTTCTAACCTGATCTTGAACGTGGATCACATAAACACAAAATAAATCAGGATAAGAACCATTTGAGCACTGGCTTTCATGCAGGTTGTAATTTGCAGATGTCATGACAGTTTAATGCGCTGCTTATAAATCTCCTCCGCGTTTAGGCCACATTCACTTCTTGTTTCAAACTTGCTTTGACGTTTCCAACCCTTCTTTTGTGGTGCAGAACCCAGCGTTTCTTGACCGGACCTTTCTCTCCCGGGGTGGAGATCAGCGATCAGGTGCTAGTGGTGTCCAACGACGGCCGTCTGCTGTTCAGTGGAGGGCACTGGGACTGCAGTCTCCGTGTCACCCAGCTGGCGAAGGGCAAGCTGGTGGGCAGGATCTGCCGGCACATTGGTGAGCCCTTCTTGTCGTATGTCGTAACTTATAAACATGTTTTGTTTCAGTGTTACATATTTATTAATATTTTTGTGTGTTCCACAAAGATGTTGTTACATGTTTGGCTTTGGATCTCTGCGGCATCTACCTCATCTCTGGCTCAAGGGACACATCCTGTATAGTGTGGCAGGTTCTACAGCAGGTAACCATTTTTAAGTATCTCTGACCTCATCTTGGCTCGTACGCATATGCACGATCATAAACTGCCATCAAAGTTATGGCTTCACATCTGGATCCTTATTTTTTTTTGTCCTTCAGGGTGGCTTCTCCAGCGGCCTGTCTCCTCGGCCGGTGCAGGTTCTCTGTGGACATGACCAGGAGGTCACCTGCGTGGCCATCAGCACTGAACTGGACATGGCTGTCTCTGGGTCAAAGGTCAAAAAGCTTTTACAGTTTTCTCTCATGCAACTTTCTGAGGTTTTTGCAGATATGAAAAAAAACCTGCTCAACCTAATAGCCGCAATATGTTTGAAAAATATTGCTTGGATGTTCTCCAAGCAAACTGTGATGTGCTTCATTAGAAGTGAGAATATAATCTGTACCAGCTACAGGGAGCAACCCCCAAACACACACTTTTTATAGATATGGAGGGACAGGTGGTTGCTTGTTTGACTCTTGTTTTTTTTTTTTTTTTTTACATGCTCCTTAACTGGTATTAAAATTAGAAATAGAACATAATGCCCAGCTAAAATATTAGGACCTTTACGTTGAACGATTTCAACTCTCTCTGTTGCCAAATGTTCTAGCATGACAGGTTGCCAAAAGCTTATTGTCGCCATAAAGTAGGTAGCTGTAATGTCCATGTGTCTTTAGTTTAAGAACCCTGGTTTGAATTGTGAAACAACAGACAACAGTTTACATCATGGAAATAAAAAAGTAGGCGTGATTTGCATCTTTATTGACCCCCGATCACTGTTCACCGTGTTGTCAGGACGGGACTGTAATCGTGCACACTGTGCGACGAGGCCAGTTCCTGCGAACACTGCGGCCCCCTGGTGATAGCTGTGTACCGGCCCAAATCTCTGAGCTCCAAGTGGGCATGGAGGGCCACATTGTGGTACAGACCTCGCTGGAGGAACGCTCTCACAGAAAGGTGAGTTAACACATACAGTACGAGCAGAAACACACACACACAGAGTTTCACAGTCTGCTTATGGCAATATCAAATTCCTGTTTATTCCTCCAGGGCAAGTACTCCATTCATGTTTACTCGGTAAACTGCCGTCTGCTGGCCTCCTCCACCTTGGAGGAGCAGGTGACTGCTCTCCATCTGGTGTCTGAGTACATCATCCTGGGGACTATGCAGGGCAGCCTCCACATACGAGATTTATGCAGGTAACACAAAGTTTTGTATGCACACTTCAAATGAAGTCTGAAAGTTTGGTTCTTTTATTCTAACTCTTGTCTTGTTCGACAGTCTGGAGGCTCGGGTAACACCACTGGCCCTGAAGGTTCCTGTGAGGAGCGTGTCTGTGACCAAGGAGTGCAGCCACATCCTAGTGGGACTAGAGGACGGGAAGTTAATTGTGGTGGGGGCAGGGAAGCCAGAGGAGGTGAGAAGTGTTTGTGAGATGCGGGAATGGGTGAATGCTGGTACATGTTTGTATGTGTGAGTGTGTGAGGAGGAGGAGGAGGAAGAGGAAGGGGGGGTAATCATATGCTAAGTACTTGTCGAAAACCCGTTTTTTCAGATGATAATTGAGCGTCTTAAGTCTAACATTTCTGCTTTGGCCCTCGAGTAAAGATTAACATGTTTTCGCTCCTGTTCTCAGGTTCGCTCAGGACAGTTCCCCCGTCGCCTCTGGGGCTCCACACGCCGCATCTCTCAGGTGTCATCAGGTGAAACTGAATACAATCCAACCGAGAATGCAGGCAAATGAGATGAGCAATGGTGGAGGAACTCTGAGACACCTGCACCACCAAGATGCTCGCCAGACTCAACAAGGCCTTCCTTCTTTTACATGCTGGGAATCTACTGTCCTCAGCCACTGATCTCTCTGAGAGAGCAACAATACACTGAGCACTTTTTAAAAAAAAATTCTTAAATGATATTTTATTGCGTATTTTCATTTACAGTTGTGTACTGTTTTTTTTTAATCAGCATCATTCCAAAGAGTGGCCTTGTTTTGTTGGATGGAGAAGAGCTCGATATTTGAGGTTTTGAACTGCTGTTGAGTTGTATATTCATTCAGTGAGTCATATTTCAGGGATGTGACTCATGTTGCTGATGCACATACAGCCTCAGACACAGAGAAGCAATGCTGTGAACTCCCCATGAGTCCATGTTCTTGGCTTCTTTCTTGTCAGAGGAACCGCTGTGATCCCTGTGCTGTTGAATGTCCCAAAGCCATTGTCTGGCAATGGCGCCTTCATGAAACTCCTGGAAACTTGAAAACTACTGTAGATGTTGCTCGAGATTTCCATATTGCAATACTGGTAAATACCACAAGAGGGTTGATTTTGTAAGGAGAGACACAGGGGGTCACTCGTGAACCGCTGCTGAGTCGCGATCTTTAGCGGTCGACATGAGGATGTTCCTTGCACCGCACGTGCACCACAGTGTATAGTTCTGCATTTTTTTAGGCTCTAAGCAATTAAAACTGTTACAGTTAAAGCAATAGCTGCTTTAATGGTCAAGTATGTGAAATACATTCACTTTTTTTAAAGCATGATCGTGGAGCTTGGATGCAGTGAAACTCGAGAGGAGAGCCTTCTGTTGCCTTACACACACTGGACTAAAGGCCTTTACAAATGTGTCTGTGATAGTTTTGCTATTACTCTGTCCGTCACATGATTTATATTCCTGTTTTTATTTGATCTGAAAAGTGCCTTTTTTTTTAGCTTGTGTCTTGAGCCATGTAATAACACTGAAATCAAATCATCTATGTCTTTATGTCAGATTTTTTTTTTTATCCCTGCTGATCAGATTTTAAACACGCCTTACTACTCTAAAAATGACTCGGATGTGGGTAAGATGTTGTTAATGAGCTCAGTAAAACGTTGGCTGGATGCACATACTTGCCTGCACTGGTATTGTACTGTTTATGAAGCTCTTAAAACATCTGATGACTGTGAAGCACGTGAGCAGAAAGCCTGTGAGTGAGCTTCAGAGGAATTCACTTCCTGTCAGCTTCTTTTACTGTGGTTGGAACAAAGTAGGTGTTATGCGGTGTCATGACGGAGGAGAGACAAAGGGAACCTTTAGGGAGAATGCAATACCCATAACATGGCGCACACATACAAATTACCTAGTCTTTGTAAGTAGTGCTCAAAAAAACCTCAAGAGTAAGCAAGTACAAAAACAAGGAAAAAAACTATTTTTGAAACGTTGTTTACTTATCATCTCTTCTGCTTTCTGTCCTGAAATGACACATTCACGCCTGTCTTAAATCTTAAATTCTAGTCAAATTTTATAACAAGATGATACGCTGTCTTATAAAGAGTGTGCGACCGAGACGCTCTTCGAATGCAAAGGGTTGTTTGCATGAGCAGCTGGTCAGGCACACATCTCATAATCTAGTTGCTGTTGTGTACACTGTTGTCAACTCATGTAACAACCGCTCTGTTCTGTCTAAGCGTAATTGATATATTTCGCCTAAATAATTATGCAGCAACGCTCAGAGCCTTTAGTTTAATCAAAATTGAGGTTTTCCTTTTCAGAACTTGGTCTTTACAATTGCAGTCCTCTATCAGAGAAGTATGTTTAAGTCATGCTGTAAATATGTATTGATATTATTTGTTGTTGAAATGTCATTGAGTTTGATTCAAAGTGATACAAAAAGCCTTAAAGTGGAGGTCAGCACTGCCTTGAATTTGGACTTGGGATCCAATTTTCTTAAACCACTATTATTTAGCCTTTGTATTGTTCTTGGAGGATGTTGAAAATACACTTTACTTTTAAAAAATCAAGCAGCCTCTGCTTCTTGTAACTTAAACATGACAACGGTCTGTTTCTGTCTGATGTCTTAATGCTGTCTCTTGAAATTGTCCTAATATGGCCAATAAGTGTGGCTGCACGCTTATATTCAGGAATCCTCTTTTCTGTGAACTACAGCCCATATCCTGAGGAGGATTGCCCATTACTGAAAAGTGAGCTCTGATTCTTGTGTGTGTGAACCACAGCAGGAAGGAAACTGATCCGCTGCCACAATGTTAGATCATCCAGCTCCTCTACTGTAATCCCAGCCTTGCATGCGTCTGTGATGTTAACCCTATTAGAGTTGAAAAGGTCACAGTGAACAACGTCACATTTACTTGAAGAGGAGGACTTTGATCTCCTGGTGGGCCGAACATCCTGTCAGCCTCCCCATAAACACCTCCGGGGGTACAATTCAGAGGGGTGGGGAGGGGTGAGGCGGGTGATAAAACCAACCTGTAGACCCCCAGTCAAATACAAACCACAGAATGGTGAATACGGGAAGTGGGGAAGGAGGGTGAGGAGGGATGTAGCCGCTCTGATGTGGCCCCATTGACAATGGTGGGAGGGGTTGACGCCTCGCTCTCGGTTATTGGCAGTATCTCTCTGACCTCTCCGGACCTGAGGGCAGGCTGAGGGGATGGACGTCGTGAAATGCTGCAATTTCAACGTTGTTCAAGTTGTTCCTGCCAAGAGCAGCAGCAACCCTTAAACAGGCCTCCGTCAACGACCTCAGCCCTCTCCCCCTCTCCCCCTCTGGTTAATTTCTCCTCGGCCTGTGGACAAAATCATGTTTTTTTATAGCCCCCTTATCGTTCCCAACTTTGTATAACCGCAGCAGAACTCAGCCCTTAGATAAAGAGTCTGTGCCCCTAGAGCGAGACAAGTAGATAAGAGGAATAAAGAAGTGATGCCGACTGTTTATTTGACTGATTGCTGATAAAGTTGGGTTTATTTTTTTATTTGTTTAATGTTTGGTCCAATGCACTGCAAAAATCTCCATCTGACCAAGTAGTTTTTCTTCTTTTTTTTCTGTTTTTCAAACAGGAAAATGCACCAGTGCGATAAAATTACAGACACCAGTATCAGTGTCTTGGAACAAGACAGAATAAAGCGGATTGCCGCACTAGACGACACTTGATTCTAAAAACAAGTTGGTTTGTGTTGGAAACCTGTTGAAATAAAGACATTTTAAGATCCGGTTATAAATACAAAACTATGCAGCATTAAAGACATTTTATAGTGCACCGGAACAAACGGCAAGGAAATTATAAAATAAACACTAAGATATACATAAAATCTAAAGATATAAAGTTTCCACCACACAGTCTCAGAGTGTTTTTAGGCATTTTATGTCTCCACGCTTGGAGATGTTTGCAGTGTGGTTGACACTTTTTTAGGGCGTTGTTAGGGGAGCATAAAGTGACACAATCAAAACCAAGAAGATATTTTTTTTGTCCGTCTGTGTATGTATGAGAGAAAGGGCATGAAAAATAATGAAATATGGCTCGAAGTTTTATCAGAGCAGGAACATCCTCTCTGTCTCCTCTCATCCCTCAGTGGGCTTTGAAGTGCAAGTAGTATTGTGTCTGAAAGATCTCTCCATTTGTTTTCCTCTGAAGTCTCTGGGCCCCCTGCGATGCATTCACTAGAATTTACAAGGTGTGTAATTTACCCTGCGTTGGTTTTCTAATCTTTTGAATTGCTGAGATCAAACATGTACTTCTTCTTAAGGACATCTTGTTTGATTCGCGTGCTCTCTTTTGTGCCTGATAACAACGGATCACAGCTCTGTGTAAGTATTTCTATAGGGTTGTAAAATAGTGGTCACAGACCTCCTTTCAGTGAGGTTTTATCCTTGGATCCTCAGACGGATTTTTAAAATACACTTATCACTATGGTGAATATTGTGGGAATATATGAAAAGTAAAAGTACTCATTATGCAGGATAATACATGTTACATTATTGTATCATAATTATTCTGTGCATGTTTTAGCTGGTAAAAGTTAAGGCTAATTTTAACTGCTTCATATAATCCTGGTAAGTAACTACAGCTTCAAAATAAATGTAACAGGGTAAAAAGTACAATATTTTTCTATAAATTCAAAATTACATTTAAGCATAGTACTTGATTAAATACAAATAATTACTGCCAGCAACTATCATGCCATATTACTACAACCCAAGGTATTAAATATACTGACATACTGATATCCTACGAATAAATACCTGAGTCCAAATAGACTTTATCGTGAGAGAATGTATGTATGTAGTATGTTTTCAGCTCCTTAAATGAAAGTAGTAACACCACGAAAATACTCCCTGAAAAAGTGAAGGGCATGTATAATGAGGAAAATCTTTTACTATCAAAAGTAAAAGTACTGCCATAAAACAGTTAACCTATACTACAGTACACCTACGAGATAAATCTGCATTTAAATTAAACATGTGCAGAGAAATTATTAAAAAGAACAATAGTGCCACCAAATGGAAATATTCAAGTAAAGTACCACAAATTTGTATTTTAAGGAAAGTAGTCACTGATGTTTTCCTTGATGATTTCTTAATACACAACTTTTATAATTCAATATTGATCACCTTGGGTCTGCATATATGACTTCCTGGTAAAAAAAAAATATATATATATGTTTTTGGTCCACAGCATCAATTTTATGTTGATTCCAGCAGGTATCTATACAGTTAACGTCAATACTTAACTTAGTGTCAATGTAAGACTTTGTGGCTCTCAGCCTTCCATTACATTACCAACACCCCGTCGCAGTGATGCAGCCAATCAGGAAGCCAGTTTGAAAGCTGAGGAGATGGGAGGAGAAAAGGCCCAGGAGAGCTCGCGGGAGCTTTTCCTGCCTCATCTGTTGCGAAGCTGCTGGAGAGGTGGCAGTCTCTGCATCCTGCCAGCTGAAACAGAAGAAACTTTGTGTTGACTTACACGGTATCAGCGGGGAATGAACTAAAAGAGGGAAATGCGTCTGCCGCGCGGTTACTTGGAGAATCTATGGATTACGCAGCCTGCCATGTAAAACCGCTTTCTCATGCGTAAAAAAGAAACATCAGATTACTGGACTATTACTTATTTTACCGTCTGCGGAACCAGCACGTTTTAGGAAAAGTTTGTCTTTTTTTTTTTTAAGTGTAGGAGAACTGGACGTTTTCATGACACTTTTTATGCGGTTGTTGAAAGCTGCAGACTGAAAGGAAAAAAAAAAAAAAAGTTGTGTCAGAGACGCACCAATCTGTCCGCTGGAAGGATTTTTGGAGACTGGAGACATGAGAGAGTTTGTCATCTGCGCTCTTCTGCTATTAAAAGTAAGCGAGAGTTAATAACTGCTTTACTAACACAATGAACACACACGCACTTCCTCCGCTCATGGCTGTAATATGCTGCTCTCTTTTCTCACACTCTTATCGTCATAACATCATAATAGTAGCCATTTGTAAACTTCAACCAACGGGTTCAGTCTGGCACCATTGTTCCCAGAGGAAATCTGTTCCACACCACAGGGCCATATTTCGTTAAAGGCTGTGTCACATGGCCCCATGTTGCTGAATATGTTTGCTGTCAGTCTAGTTGGGTGAGGGGGACCCTTCTGATTACATCTCATCTTTTATAGTCTTTCATAAACCAAACAGACTGCTAATAACACTGCTTGCTTGTTTCTCAGACACGTCTCGGACTGTGGCCTACATACTGTACATCTACACACTGTGTACAGTGTTGTAGACAGCCAAGGTTACAGAACATACGTGAAATATGTGGGAAAAAACATCACAGGAGCACACTATTTAACAAGATTATGCCCCAACGCCGTGATAAATGAGGTATTTTGTGATGAAATTATAGTTTCAGTGGGGTTTGATGGCATATTATTAAGCCGGGATGAGTCTGAAAAGAAGGCCCCTGCCTCTCCGGTTGCAGACAATAATTTAACACTCATCTAACTCAAAAAAAAGCCCATGGGGCTTGTAGTCCTGTCTGGACATGCTCTTCAGAGTCAGAACACTTTTGTGAGATCAGAGTGTTAAGATAAAACTCCAGCTCTTCAAAAGATGTGTATCTCTCACTTATTGTAAGGGTATAACAATCAGAAGTGAAATCTGAGATGTTGTTTCACTTGTGCTTTGCAAACACACTGACTTAACGTACGTTGTTTTTGTTTTTTTTCGCCCACTGGAAAGTTATCATTTGTTCTGTCAAATGATTCTCTGAGTACTCCCTGGATGATTTATTGCAGAAGTTGATTCGATCTTACAGTGTGTAAACACACTTTTCGAGATTGTCTACTGTTAACTTCGTTTTAAAGGCTAATGTCGCCTGCATATTTCTATACTTTGCTGTATTTGTTGCAGTTCCCAGTGAATATGTGGCCTTTCTCTCAGTGTTGCTGGGTCTGGATATCCGGAGCAAAGCAATTATCATCATTTTCTCCACGTTTGTGGTGTGTGTGTGTGTGTGTGTGTGTTTGTGCGTGAGTGGGGAGGGGGTGCTTAGTTTGTTACCACAGTCATTTGAATTTCCACAGAGTAGTTAAGCAGATTTCTCTTTAAAGGGCAGACCTCAGGATCATTTAGAAATTTGAACCACTTCTCAACACTTCGGTCAAAGCTGAAAATCAGTAGATTAATAGCTAACGGACCACTGTGTTGCTGTCTTGTTTGATTTAGGATCATAGTTTTGGGTGAGCTTGATGCTGGAAAAAAACGGAAACCCGTGTCCTTTAATTTGTCCCTTATGCTGCCTCTATACTAATGACAGTAATCAGTAAAGATGGGATGTGCAGCTTAGACAACTTTCCCTCAGCTCATGCTGTCTCCCCTGAAAGACCTCTGTCTGTTGCTGTCACAGCCGGGCTGGGAAGGCTCATGGGTCATTGTCTTCACAGGGGAGAGAGGTAGAGAGCATCCTTTTGTGTGTTTATTTTCACGCAGATTAGATTAACTGTGGAAACTCCAGCCTATGTGCTTCACAAGTGCTCACATCAAAGGGCCACAGAAAATGTCTCAGGCACAGAGAGGGCTGAAATGAAGTGTGTGTGTGTGTGTGTGCGTGCGTGCGTGTGTTTGATCCATGATGACTGAGTGACTCCGGCAGCCGTGGAGTTGAGAGCCCCATTGAAAGCAGTGCTCCTCGGTGGTCCGTCTGTTCTCACTGGGGAATCCCTTCAGATTGCAGCTTCTTACCTTAATGGAAAAAGCAACTGCAGCTCCCCGCGTCCCTTAAGACTTTCTGTTCTGCAGATAAGACTGAATGCTCTCTGGTGCCTGCGCACCTAATTAATCTTTTTTTTGCGTGAAAATTGGATATGGTGGCAAAGTACGAATCCCGGCAAATATAGCGAGACGGTAAAGGTTTCACCTTTCACCTCTTGTCAACTGACAAGAATAGAGAATTGAATAAACGTTTAAAGTAAAGTTGATTACGTGCCACTAAAGTTAAACTAAAAATCTATTAGTTTGACTGTTAATCTTTAGCCACACACCTTAATATATATTGTTATAAAAATGAGTTTTAGACTTTCAAATGTCTTAAATCATGACACATGTACGTGAGTTTCTACTCCTCACATGTTCTGCTTTCCACTTCTCGAATATGACTATGTTGCTAAGGTCGAGTAAGGTAAAGTCCAGATTAATGTGTAAGGAGAGGAAGTCTAGAAGAAGGTTCAGACAGAGTGGTGATACTCAGATTGGGGAAATGCTAACTATTAAAGGAAATTAAACCAAGAACCTATGATGTCATTAGTATCATTGGGGAGGTGTCAGAGAAAGCCCATTAGAGTGTATAAGAACATTTTCTCTGTCACCCCTTTTGTGTGTTGCACTGTTAAACGCTGCTTCTTGTACAAGAATAAATCCAACTTAACCTTGATACTCCGAATCCAGTCCTCCTTATTGAAGGGTCATTTGAAAATTCTTACAACAGTAGTATTGCAGTCTGTATATACAGTAGATGATTTACTCATTCCTCTGCTGAGTAGATCACTGCAGTGGGGAATGGACTAAATATTTTATTGTACACTGGGCACCAGTTGGTAGTTCCTGTTTTGCGCTGTGTTGCCCCCCTAGGCAGTTTTACAGACCTACACCAGAACCAGACTCACACCATGCATTGTAAAATGTCAGAAATCCAAGCCGGAGGTAAAAAACAAAAAAACAAAAGAAAATAAAGCAGGAGCTGCTGTCACCAAATATTTATCAAAGTATAGATTGAGAGCAAAGAGGTTAGCTTGTGTGTGGAGAGGAGCTCCATCTATCACATGGAGAGGACCAACCAGGAAGTTATCGGGAAGTCTTTGTGCTGTTATTACGGCCCAGGCTTGGTCACAGTCTGCCAACTCCAAACATCCTACTGTTCCTGCTTGCTGGATCCTACCACCCCAGCAGTCTAATACCTCTGATCTGGGTTCCGCGGCTGGTGCTCAGATATCATCAGGCTCCTTGGTAAGCACAGCAGTAGAAAACTGGCTGTTGTTTTTGGAGCGAGCGAGCCCCGATTCAAAGCTGTTTCCCCCGTAGTATCAGCATGTAACATTTTCAGTGTTTTGCGACTGGGGGCATGGCTCGCGTGCGTGTGTGCGTGTGTGTGTGTGTTTTTAGTGGGCTCTTTGTAGGAGGTTCGACAGGTTCACACATGTTGCCTGTGTTTCTTGGCAGACTTCAGAGACTAAGAGAGACATCAGTGGGTTGTTTAGCTGTTACTTTTCCCCTTAGCAGAAGGTTAGTTGTTAGACATCTGTTTGCTCTTGTCAGCCCTCGGGCAGAGTATACCAACCTCCTTTAAATGCATGCATGTTTAAAATGCCGAGCCTGGAGAAGGGGAGTTAGTGAAATACTGACCTTCACAGACACACCTGCAGGGCTTGGTGACTTCAAAGGCCCCCTCTCACCCAAACAGACACTTGCATGCTGGGCAGCCTCGGTTAACTGACACCCTTGCCTGGGGCTGGAATTGTCTCCTTTATATTCCTCCCCCCTCTTACTCTGATGTCAAGAAATACACACACACACACAAACACTGTATTCACACACACAGATACACATTGTCATTCGCACTGATTTGGAATGAGTGGGAGGGCGGAAGCTCTTTTTACTTCTTCTTTTTCTCCGTTTCGGACTGTTTTTCCTTCGCCCTTTTATGTCTGTCTTTTTCTTTCCACTGGTCTAAAGCCATCTGATTAAAGCCAGCCACTCCTGTAAGGCACCAGCTCTGCTGCACAAGCCGTTAGGAATGTCCGATCTATCCCTCATGTCATAACTCAAGCAGGGCTCTCCATTACCCACTTGCAGATAAGGACTCAGAGCACTTTAAGGGCGAAAACTGAGGCAGATAGAAAAGATAAAATAAAAAAAAAAAGAAGAAGAAGAAGAAGCCAGTCGTTTCAGCCATTTCGCTGCTTCTTTAATTGCACAGGGGCGGGATGTGTGTGATTTCCTTCCCAAGTGCAGTGTAAGGCAGAAAACTCTTCCTTTGTTCTCTTGTTTGCTATCTACTTAAGTGAAATATGTATCCTGTAACAGTTGGGTCAGATTTGCCACTACGGATATTACCATTAAGTGTTTTTTCTAACTATGTGATTTATTTACTGTAGGTTACACTCGGAGATGCCTGTGCCAGTGGCCAGTTCACTGAATCCGGGCAGTGTTGCAGTTTGTGCCCTGCTGGCTTCGGAGTGGAGGTAGAGTGTGGGAAAGAGGATACCAAGTGCACACCATGCCCACAGGGTAAGCAATTATTATCTAATGTTACACCGCCGATGTATAATATCTTTCACCTGCCTTATCATTATCTCTGTCATCTGTTCAAGAGGATTTAAAACACCATGGCGTCTTATCGCTGCCACTGATATTTGTGAAGGAAGCACAACGCTGACTTTGTAATCTGTTCCCCCAGGAACGTTCTCCTCGTCCGAAGACCTTGGCCGCTGCACTCCCTGTGCCAGGTGCCCGCGCAGTGTCCCTGTGTTCGCCGCTTGCTCTGCCACCCAGGACACGCAGTGTGAATGCGACAGCGGCTTCTTCTTTGTCAGTGCCGTCAGCGTGTGCGCACCTTGCTCCAAATGCCTTGCTGGCCACGGCAGTATCCGCGCGTGTGGTCTGCAGGGAGACACTCAGTGCCAGCGGTGTGGACCGGGAACATTTTCTGAGGAGCTGAGAACCACCAAGCCCTGTCAGACCTGCACCCAGTGCACTGACAGTGAGGTGGAGATCCGAGCCTGCATGCCCAACTCTGACACACTCTGCATGGGTGAGTTTAGTTCAACTGAGAAAATACACTGGACAAGTATTTGATATAACTAAAACATATATAGTTTATGTCCTTGTGCCATAGTATATATTTGTTGTTTTATGTCTTTAGTAGGAACAAATGGGCTTAGGGCTGAGTGCCACAGACTAATGCACCGTGAATTTGTTTGCAATAAGAAAAATATAGAATAGTGCCAGCCGCAGTATATCAAAGATCTAATGGAGGGAAAGGCAGCAACAGTAAAAGATAAAAGAATGAGCTAAAGGGAGGGGGACAGGGAGTGGGAGTGGCTGTGAGTATTCAAGGACATGTGGTCAACACCTGCATCCACACCTCATCTGAACACTCTGTAACACTCTGAGCTGGGAAACACGAGTAGTGAAAAAAGAGCCCACTGAAGTGCTGTAATCCAATTGGCATGAGGTTGACAGGTCTTTAGGTTAACTGCCCGGAAGAACCTTAAGGCCAAGGAAGGCTGACGACCCTGACAACTAGTCTGCTTACTCCCCAAATGGCTTCATTCGCTCTCCAGGAGTCCAGGTCATCTGTACACACTCCAGTTCCATATGTCATGATCCTTTGACCCCACAGAGGTCAGCACAGTACCTTGTAGTGTTTGATCCCAAAATAGGCAGACCGCAGGAGGGAGAATGAGGCTGGAAACAGGGGCAATGAAAGGTTTCAAAACCCCAGGGGACCGGGATGACTGAGGGTATCATTACATCAGGCGTACAGGCTTCTGTGGGAGTTATTTCTGGCCCTAATGTATGCAGCCCAAATGTGTTTCTGATGTGCATATGTGTAGATGCAATGATACTGCCCCTGACACGTCTCTCCCTTTCTTCAATCTCAACAGATAAAAAGTTGCACATTTTATCTCGTCCTGTGGATGGGCCAGACGGGACCCGCGATGCTCCTCAATGGCCAAGTGTTGAGGATGTGATGAAGGAAGGGCAGGCTAGTCCTGCACCTGGAACACCCAAAGGACCACAGGAGCAGGGTGGCAGCAACAACATCCTGGCCTACGTGTCTATTCTGGCTGCCGTAGTGTTGGGTCTGCTTCTCTATGTGGCTTATAAATGGTAAGTTTTCACTAGGGATGGGTCGTAGTCCTTAAATGGTTGTAATAATGATTATAAGATTGGCTGTGGGATGAAAAATAGCTCGCTGTGGGCAGCTTAACTGAAATTGTTTTCCTTTGCTCTTTTCAGCTGGAGATCATGTAAACAGAAGAGGGCTCTCTCTAAGGCCCGTGCAGCTGAATTGGGAATGGCTCCAGAGGGAGAAAAGCTCCAGAGTGATAGCGGCGTCTTTCTGGACTCTCACAGCCTACAGGACAATCAGCCCAGCAAAGGTGCAGTAGGCACAGACTCTTTGAAACAAAACTAAATTAGAGCTTTCAGAAGCCTTCAGAAGACAACTTAACAAGGTTACTAAAACATCTAGACCTTTATTAACCTGCGTCACTAGCTGTTTAGATTGGAGAAGAAAGAACACAGAAAAGAAAGTCACGTGTGAATGCTGGGGCAAGAATTTGAACTAATAAAATCACATTACCTTACTAACTATGCTTAGTTTCTTTACACTTTGTAGATATTTTTTATATTTGATGTTTATTGCTTCTTTTGTACCGAGGAGATCAGGACAATTTGAACCCTGTATGTCATGTACATATGGCAGTGTTGTGTTGGCAATAAATTTGATTTGACTTGAAAGGGCAGCGAAGCGGAAGATTGCTAGCTAGCAAACCAGGATGTAAACTAGGTTTTGATGTAGGTTTCAAAACAAAAAAGTGCCTTCTTTATGAGCAAATCTGAGCATTTGACACGTGAGGATAATCAGCGATACACAGAGTGAGTTTTCTTTGTTTACAAGAACACCCAAGAGCACCTCTAAGTTCCCAAATGTTCCCCGCAAGAATAATGATGGGAAGCTTTCTCATTTCACACTTACAAAATTTTCTTATTTCTAACATTTAAGAACTTTCTTGAGACCTATGTTTTAATCTGGAGTATTACCATATCCATTAATCATGTAAATAAACTTTTTTATACCTATTGGTTTATTTTTTTGGTAGAAATAGCCAAATGCGAGGCTAATTTTGTTTGTATTTCCACCAGGTACTAAGAGGGACAGCAAGCAGGACAATCGTCTGTACATCAACCTACCCCCCCACAGACAGGAGGAGATGGAACGCCTCCTACAGGAGGGAGGGGGCCGGGGGTGGAGGCAGCTGGGTGCAGCGCTGGGCTATGAGCCCGAACAGCTGGACCTGTTTGGGCGTGGAGAGGCCCCCGCTCACACGCTCCTCTCTAACTGGGCCCAGAAAGAAGGCTCCACACTGGGACTCCTGTGTTCTGCACTGGCTCGCATCGAGAGGCCTGACGTGGTAACAGTCCTCAACTGCCCCACGCAGGGGGTCTCTGTGGTCTGACGGCTCCTCAAACATATGTATGACCTTAAAAGACTCAAGTGAAGAACTTTCATTTAAATGACAAGGGAGGCACTCTGATATCAACACCTCTGTCACTGCTGGAGGCTGCCACTGATGGTTCTGATTACTTTCTTGACACTTAAATTTAATTTTTGCTAAGAGAACAAAAGATATTTTTGTTACGCTTTCCTCTAGCCCAGTTTGTGTCGCAATTTGATTTGATGATTGATACACAGATCCAACTGCATGGAAGAATCTCCTGCGATGTGTCTGATATCACTACAGAGCAACTCACCAGTTACCAGGGGAAACAAACAGCCTGAATTTACAGCATTTCACAACCTCTTACTGCCGCTAACGAGTGAATGACGTGCCTTGCTCAATGAACACTGCAGATATCTGGTCAGATTGGATTAGACTTGACTTCCACGTACACCGCAATAAGTGCATTTAAAGCGTTGTTTACATGATCGCAAACCCTGGTTACTGCGAGTATTCGGTTAGGAAACAGAATAATGTGTTTACATGTGTTGCGTCAGGGTGATTATTCTAAAACCAAACCACTGTTTACATGTTATTTGGACAATAATCAGATTTATCCCCATCCCCCTGTGAAATCATCAGCCCTCCACGTGCTATCGTAAACAAATATGGATGGCTTAGATCATCAAGTTTCTAGTCTGGGTAGCCTTATTTTATGATTCATTTTTGAACTTTAGCAACCTCTTTGCTATTACAGCTGTTTTTTTTGCCAGAACTAGACTGTTTCTTCTAACAACACTGTTTTCCAACATGACGCGACTTTCCCTATTTGGGAACATTTCTGTGCATGCCGAAAAAGAGAAGAAAACTCCACCCGATTTTGGGTTTATGCAGCCAAGTAATCAGATTTGTCCGGTAGAAATTCTTAACGATGCCAAAGATTATGCCATTTTCTTTATGAGAACACTTTATCTAATGTGTTGATGGGAACTACTCACTAGATTTGTTTTTAAAATGAGTTGCCTTGCTCTGTTGTTTCTTTTCTCTCCTTTTTATGTTGCAGTCACTAAGTAGCCTTGGTATTTATTTACACTGAGGATATATTATGCACCAGCGATGTTTCAAATCTCATCAGAAGACATGGAAATGAAGCATTCTGTGAAATATAAAAACACCTTTCTTAGCTCTTCCTAATAATCATCTATGATTGTAAATATCTTAAGTATTGCTTTGCTTTGATAAGTTGTGGCTTAATGTGAGATCATTTATGAACTGTGAAGAATGAAGGAATAGAAATGTATTTCTATCCTCCCCACATTCATAATGCACAGCTCCATTTTCATTGTTTCACCGTGATTTCTCATATTAGACAGAAAGAAAAAAAAAACAAGACCCAAAGACACCGTTAACATCAGTACTCGTGTCCAAGTTACCATCTTGCTTTTGTATTTATTTCATCACCATTTCAAGTCTAAGAACTAAATAAAATCTATGAGAACCATGGACATCTGTGGTGTGCTAGTTTCACATATGTGACGGCCTCAGATGGTTTGATATTTTTTTAACGCCAGCCATGTATGGTTTTGTATATATTCATAGTATGCCTCAATGTGTTTTTGTAAGAGTTTTATTCATTTAATAAATAACTTTGAGAAGTCAGTGCTCTTTTATTGTAACTGATTGGACTCTGCACGGCATCATACAGTAGATAGTACTTTCTCATCTACTATATGTTGTCTTTATGCAGGAGATGATTCTCAACCAGGGGTACTTGTACCCAACGGGGTACTTCTGCAGTTGTTTGTTGGGTATTATTAATTTGAAAATAAGGAAATTATAATGAAAAGAAAAAGATATCCACATATTGAGTCCGTAACACCTGAAAAGTAGTTAGCAAACTGCAAAAAATGCTACCTAAATAGCTGAAAGTACGTAGCTAAACGCAATGGATAAACATTTGAAAAAGCTATGGGTAACCACTTAATTAAGATAACTTAGCCTACTAAAACTAATGGATAATTGATTAAAATGAATTAGTAAAATGGATTAAAAAGTGAGCTAAAAGTAGGCTAATGGACAAAAGGCCCAATTAGCTAAAAGCAATGGATGATAAAACAGGATCATAAGCTAACAGACGGCTAAAAGAAGTGGATAGCTAAATGGTTGAAAGTGAAATAGCTGATGGTTTAGTGGCACTTGAGTTCACCAGCAAGAGTACAAATGACAAAAACATTCAACATGCCTCAGTAGTTTGATAAATATGGTTTTATTTTTAGGTATCTTTGTGTCATACCTCTCATGGGCCCTAAATAATTAACAGCTTAGCATAAAATCTGGCATTGCTTTTGTTATTTGGATACTATATTATACTTGAATGTTCAGATATAAAAATAACTGTTTAACTGGACCACAACCACAGTCCTATAGACACGTCTGTCACTTTCAGTAATGTATAAAACCCACTTGATGGATTACACAGTGAGGAAGTCTTATCAAGAGATTTTGCGTATAAGAACATTTCCTATCCAAAACCCTGAGGGAAATCACTTAAGAGGTATTTAATAATTTGAGGGTGAAATGAAAATAATAGCTTCATCCAAAATATTCTGGAGAAAAGTTTCTTCTTTCTCTCTGAGGCACAATCTCTTGCTCCCTCCCTTTGCTCTGTACTAAACTCAAAATCTGTTAATGATCTCTTCGCATTCAGCTCTAAGTGGGAGCAGGCATCTTGCATGGCCTAGGGCAGTGTTACATGCCGTCACATACTCCAGACGGGACTGCTTAACTGCGGTCTGGAGCACACAGGCATGGGGCTGCGGAATGTGCATACACTGGGAGGGGGGTTGGGACAGAGGAGCACAGCAGCGTCACGGGTCTCCATATTTAGAGCGCACTGAACGCCTCTAATGAAAGCAGTTGATCACTTTGATTCCCTTTACTGGAGCCAAACATCTGGCTCGACATTGCGAGTATTTGCCGTAGTGGCATTCATGCCATGTGCACCCCTTATTAGAGGAGGGAGCCAATCTAAAACGGGATTGGGTGTGCACTTAGCAGTTAATCATGTGAAGGAGGTCACTCACATTTGGTTAGATCTTAGTTCGAGTCTACTTGACTGACACCCCAAGTGAACCCAGTTCAACCGCACAGCAGGGATGTAATTTTACAAAAAAAGTTTATTATCTTTTAAAATGTTTGTACACTCCGTATGACAATGTGCTTACACAATACTTACAGTAGAGTAGGGTTAAACTTACTTTTGTACATAGAAAAATAATAACAAAAACAACAACGAAAAAAAAAAAGAAAACGCATGAAAATCTCCCCCACCACTGAAATAAAATATAGGGCTGTGAGTCAGCGGAGTCCTATGTTTGACAAGACTGATGTGGGAACTGCATCAGGAGGGCTGAGCTGGTGAGGATGGGTGGGCTCACTGTGCTCCCCGACCCTTCTCTCCTGCGTACAGCTTTGGTAATTTTACACATTATTTACACTTTCAATCATGAAATGATAGTCTTTTTTTTTTTTTAACAAAGTGTCTGCTTATTTAAACATTCCCAAAACTATTATTCAATATATTCACATATAAATCAATGTACATATGTTGGAACTGTGTTTTAATGCAATTTAATAGACTTCAACAAACTATGCTAATGAAACTACCTTGACAACTGTAAAAATCTTGGAAACTGAGTGACAGAGCAAGGCCAACCTAAGTGTCTCTAAAGTCTCACTAGGACATATAAATGATGCGAAGAACCAGAACACACAAGATGTTTTAGAAACTGTTAAAACTGCGATGCTACAACCTTCATTTTCGGCATTATTCCTGCTAGAAGAGGAAACAAGTTGTGGTAGGGGTTGGACAGGAAATGGGGGGGCGGGGGGGGGTTGATACACAGCTAAACAGCACATCAAACATAACATTCAAACCCTGCTCCCGTTATTATATATAAATCGATAAAAGACATGGAAATATTGATCACTAACCCCATTGCCAACCTGCTGGTTCTTGGCTGATCCATTAATGTGTGTTTGTGAGTAAAAGCTCATCCCGGTTGAGGGCATATTACTTGAAGCAGGAGACATGGAAAATGTAGGAATTTCCATAAGGATACCACGCTGACCTCAGCCTACATCATGCATTCATAAAACAACAGAGGCTCCAAAGTCTTGTGGTTAAGAAGGCAGGGTTTGAGGAGTGGAAGCTTGGACCTCCACAGCCCAGTTAAAAGCAGCACCAGATACAGAGTCAGTGGCAGGGGGTTGAAGCGTGCACAAGAAAAAAAAAAAGGAAGAGGGTGAGTGGAGGGGGATGACTGGACTGGACTGGACTGTTTTGTCATTGATCCGTTTTTAAGAGTGGAAAGTAAGAAAGAAACTTTGATAAATATGATACCAAAAGCTGATTCCGTTGAGTAATCCTCACTCAGGACTAGAAGAGTTTAAAAAGTGGAATTGAGGTGATCATCTCGGGAACATTTAAGAGCCACAAATGAAAAAAAAACAAAACAAAATGCTTAAAATCAAACAGTCAGTGAAAACATTAAGTCTCTGTAGCACCCCTCATTGCGTCATCCTTCAAGAACACAGCACCCACTGCACCTGGAGTTTTGGGTCATTCGGCGACACTCAAAAGTCTCGGACAGTCTCCAGAATGTGGCTCCACCGGCGATCCACAGAGCCTGGAGAGCTTCTTGGGCTGCAGTGCAATTCTTAGTCATAAATATATGTAAGAAACTACTCTTTCACGGTTTCAGGCTGGCCAGTACATGAAGGAGTGAACGGAAAGGCAGATCTGTGCTTCTCCTGTGGTCGCGCACAGCAAGCGTAACATCCACGGCCTCGGAGGCTAATACACCTCTGTGTCCTCCTTGGGCCTGTACACGGAGCCGAATCTCTGCATGTACTTCTTGATGTACTCCTTGGTCTTGTGCTTCACATTCTCGTTACACTCAAGGTCCTCAGGATTGGTGCAAGCTTTCAACTCTTTATTCATAACTCCGTGAGTTAGCTAGAAGAACGGGCAGAGGAAAGAAGTTAGACATGTTTCTTGTCACCAGACTACAGTAAATGATATAATTACAATGTGTATCTAAGTTGTGGTGGAGCGGTTGGATCACTAATTCTCTTTTAGTGACTTTGTCCTTTATAATTTAAGACAATAAAACGCAATCTCTAAACGAGTGAAGCCCAACTTGTCTTTCTGTTTATTGCGCCCATGTCCTCAGAGGCCTGGTATGTCCGAGTGGCACTCAGTGCAAACCACTCCCTACATACACAACCCGTGAACCCACCGGGAAGCATGGAAAAACAGAAAGCTACAGAAAGCTTTTGAAGAAAGGCTGGTTGAGAAGAGCTTTTTAGAAAGGAATGGGTAAAACAAAAGAAGGGGAGATAATAGTTTACATGTACAATGTGTTCTTAGTCTCTTCCAGAGGCACAATACAAAAACATTTGGCTGGAGAAAGAAATCGTGGGAGCTCAACTATTTAGTTCTGGTTTGAGGGAAACTTTGAAAACTTTTCCTTTTAAGTCAAAAGCTGACCAATGCTTTCTTTGTGCTCTGACCACGCAGAGGCCAAGGAGAGGTTCTAAGCTTCTCAGCATTAATGGACGTTCTAACAGCACGTGTAAACATGTCATTCGTTTAATCTTACCTTTCTGGCCAGGTGTTTGAAGTCTTCTGTGTTGCTGATGCGCCCAAGTTTGCAGTCTGGCTTCCGGTAGGGATTTAGACATTGCACTATGAACTGGGACATCTGAGACACACAGACACAGACAACACAACATGTTAAAAAGAGAAGAATATCTAAAAAAACTAATACAAGTTTGCATGGATGGCTGGACGGCAATTACTTCCATGCAGGAAAAGGTGCAGAGGTTTGGAAAATTTAAACATCTGGAGTGAAATAACATTGCCGTGAACACTGTTTACAGAGACTCTGGCTCACCTCTTTGCGAAACGTCTCTTTACTCTTTTTAGCCAGTTCGCTGGAAGTGTCTGCTTCAGCTGTCTTTGTGGAGAACTGTAGTAACATAATAGACGAGATAGATGATATGATTAAGATACATGTTTGCAAACGGGTAGGATTTGCTTCACATTAAACGCTTGGCTTTGTTAGTGAAACAAATTAACTCCCATCCAAATCGACTTCAGTTTGTCAGACTTTTTTTTAGCCAAGTGGAAGACTATTTCCGTGACATGCTCACATGATCCAGCAGAGCAATTTTCAACCATTAAAACGACAGGCAGGGCCCCACCTGCGCATCAGCTCAATCAAACGTGCCAACTGGCTGGCAAAACAGTAGCGATCAAGGTCAGTGGGGCCATCAGACAGCACCTGCTCACGAGCTACTTGACACAAAGCAGGGATATCCTGCCAGGATGCTGCCTCTCTGGCCCTAACCTTCAACAACAAAGGCAAACAGGCAACAGCTGACTGCCTATACCCACAACAAAGTGGTGAGGATACAAAAAGAGGCAGCACAAAGGATTCACACACTCAAACGTAGTGCCAGGGCCAGGGATCCACAAACAGTAAAATTGGACTCTTGACAAATGCAAAGCATGTGCCATAGTTTCAAGTACTGGACGTGGACACCACCGCTATCTAAACACATGCTGGGAAATGGTCCATGACCTCGTAGCTGTTCTTGGCGAGAAATATAGATTTGTCCATCTCGGTTTTTGATGTTTTTTTTTTCACTTTTGTTACCTCTTTTTAAAAGAGACAAAAGGGACACTTGCATAGTTGGACAATAATACAAGAAACCGCAAATAAATGAATGCTGGGTCAACCAGATGGTTTCTATTATCCTTAAAAGTCGGGATGAAAATGAAGAGGGAAAACAAACGAGGCAGAGGAAGGAGAGATGAGCCACCCCTCCCCTCGTGGCCTTCAGGCTAAAGGACAGACAGCTGAGCAGGGGGTGGGGTGAGCGGATTCTTTCTCCAAATCTTTGTCTCCATGTAGATTCTGATGAAGCCATTTTATGAGGAGGAGTCATCGGTGAGGCTATAACACTCGGCGAATATGGTGTCGTGCTGAGTGTTTTTTCTTTTTCTTTTTTTCTCCCCTTGAGACACAGCTGAAAGCAATCACTAGTGCAGCATCTTCAATTACCTCCAGGAACAAACACTATAATCAAGTTTTGCAGCCAAGCACAAACTTTCTCGGAACCAAGCGAAAAAGACAAGAGGATTCTTCGTCATTGTCAAATGAAGAGAAAAACGCAGTCGGCTGCACTGCTACAAGTAGTTTACATTTCGCGCATCGCCCAAGGCTCACCTTGGAAGGATTCTCGTCATAGGTGGGTGTTCCCAGGTCCATCTCTGATTCATGGTCCACACTAGTGTTGTCACTGCTTCCTTCCCAGGTCGGAGGGTCCCACTGTGTTTGCCTAATGTGCAGCGGGATGAAATGTCAGATAAAATTACTGTACATGCAGGAGGTTGTCAGAGGCGCAAACACTTCACGGAGACACAGCGGTACCAACCTTGTGACGATATGGTAGTAGTAGATCTTGCCTTCAGGGTCCCGAGCCACTTTCCAGTTGGGAGGTAGGACGATAGTTTTGGGCTTGGGTGGAGAGGGAGGAGGCAGGTCTATCACATTGTTGGGTACAATCATTTCCTGGAGAGCAAATAGAAAATACGTGTTAGCAGCAAACCCATGTAGGTTCACGTCTAAGTACCTCTTCTTACCAATTTTTTTGGCTTTTGCTAAGAAGTTCACTTAAGCTACATTTTTGACGACAACTGTGGTTAGTCAAACATGACAACATCTGTTTACAAGTAGAGCACAGTGAGCCATTTCCTTTATTTATCTAGCTTTAGTCACATTTTAAAGGCACTTAATATCATTATATGAGGTCAGGGCTTAGACCGCAGACTGCACTGCTCTGCAAAGTTGCACAATTTAGACATTTGCTACCCCCTTGTGGCGATACGAAGACAGGACGTGGCCTCCAAACAAAGATTTCTGAAAAACTCAGTGACCAAATAATCTGTTGCATCCTTCAAAACAGCTAATCTTTCGCTCAAGAATATAAACTCCATCCTGTAAAATTAACAGAAATGTTTAAGCAATCTTCCCCTCTCCCCTTCTGCCTTCTGTGTGATGTATGGCACCATCATCCTGTTTTCAAGTAAAGACACTTTAAAGCTTTTAAAGGTGTCCTTATTCTTGTAGATTTGTCTGTGTGTGCGTGTGTTTACCTGTTGGACAGTTTGAGATGTGACAATGGTGGTGACTGTGCCTCCCTGCTGCACCACCACCCCCTGCTGATGACCGGGATACACAGGCTGACCGTGCAGGTAGCTGGCTGTGGGTTCAGTGTACGCCTTCAGAAACACACAAAGCGCAGTCGGATCAGTTACTGTAGCCATTCAGTAATCAGTTATTGTGCATCAATGCGGAGTGCTGGATTGTTCAGCTGAGACGACGTAACCCTTTTCCTCCAGCCATATTTGAGCCACAGCTTCTGTTTAAATCATGTTGCTGGAAAAACGCTACATTGGTTAGACAAAACTTGATTTTGGTTGAACCATTTTATTACTAATGATTTTAGAGTTTTAATGGTAATAAAACTATATCAAATTAAAAATGCAACATTATAAAATCTAAATATAGTAAAATCACCATCATGTTGTCAGACCCAAGCAAAGAGTACGTTACCTGTATTACGGGAGGGTTGGCCTGAGGGTAGGCGGTGGGGATGCTGTAGATGGCTTGGCATGGCTGGCCCTGGTAATAAATGGCCGTCTGTGTCTGAGCCTGTGCTGGGGCTGTGGCATACTGCTGTGCGGGCTGTGTCTGTACAGTCACCGCCTGCTGCGTAGTGGGATCCCAGAGGGTGGTGTAGCTCTGCTGGCCCTGTACCTGAGGGGCCGTCTGGGCTGGTACAGAGAGGACAGCTACGCCTGTGTCCTGGGTTGCTACAGTTGGCTGTGCATACTGCTGAGGGTTGCCAGTGGCGAGATTGGTGGTGGTGATGTGCTGAGAGAGATTTGAGACTGGAGTGGCCTGAGAAGTGGAGGATGGAGAGGTCAGTCCCATATCTGAAATAAGACGCTGGGGAGGTGTCTGTTCATAAGTTAGAGTGGGCTCAACTGAAGGGGTAGGTAGCAGTACTTTTCCTGCATTCGGGTTGGAGGGATCAACAAAGGTCTGGATGGGATAGCCCGGAGGGTATGTGATGAAGCCAGGGCTGGAGGCATAAGCCAGAGCAGGGTCATAAGCCATAGTCTGAAGCTGTTGCTGCTGCTGCTGTTGAAGCTGCTGTTGTTTCTGGGCTTCGCGTTGAGCAACCTCCTGCTCAAACAGCTTCCTGCGCTCCTCCGTGGACAGCTTGTTGCGCTCCTTGGCACCACCTCCTCTTGGTGTTTTGTTGTTGTTAGATAGGTCAAACCTTAAAGGTCCAGAGAATGCCCATGTTGAATGTCAAAGCTCCGCTATCATGATCAGCTGTATAAAGATCACGCTATGCACTCTTTACAGTATTCCATCAATTACAAAGATTTACTTACCGTTCCTCGGTTCGTCGGCTGCTCCTCTCGTAGGACGGAGGTGAAGTGGAGCGTCTCCTCCTTCTCTCTGTGCTGCGTGGAGTTTTGTCAGAGACTCGATCGCGGTCCCGATCTCTGTCCCTGTCCCTCTCCCTCTCCCTGTCCCAGTCTCGATCTCTGTCTCTGTCATAGTCTCTGTCGCGTTCCCTCTCCTTCTCTCGGTCCCTTTCGCGTTCTCGGCTACCGGAAGCGGTGCGTGGCGTCAGAGCTGTGTCTCGATCTCGGCTGCGATCTGCGAGAAAATCCAATTAGCCAAAACCACGCAGAAAAGATTCGAGCATAATTCAGCATGGGACTAAACTTACCATTTCCCTCCTTTTCCACCTGACTCTTTTTTGGTATCCTGTACACCTCCTGAAAGGACAGGTATTTGACATCCATCTTCAGAAAACAATGCTCTGCACGTTTGAAGGAGACTTCCTTTAAGAGCAATTATTTTGAGCTTACCTTTAGATCCTTCCAGCTCTCCAGAAGCCTGGCGGCCATGCCACTAATATCCAAAGCGCTGAGTTGTGGTTCCTGACTCCTCTCACTCTCCACATCTGAGACACCTTCTTCTTCATCCTGAGAAGGAGTTCCTATCACTGATGGGTCCACAGGTGTCACTATGACTTCAGAGGACATACTGGCCTCTGGGGGCTCAGAGCTCGGGGCGGCGTCAGTGTTAGATTCACTAGCTTGCTCCTCACTACCAGAAGGAGGTTTCTCTGCCTCTTGTGTCTCTGTCTGAGCTTCCATATTCTCTGACGGCTGCTCAGTTGGAAGATCAGCCGCATCTTTTTGGATGGGCTGACTCTCTGGCTCGAGAACTTCAACGGTGGGCTGGTCTCCTTCGACTTCAGCCTTTTCTGTCACTGCCTGACTGGGCTGCTCCTCCATAGTCTCCTGTTCTTCATGCGGCTCTTTTGGCCCCTCAAGTTCAACCGTCTGAGCCTCACTCGTTTCCTCTTTCATCTCAAGTTCTGGCTCCAAATCCAACTCAGTTTTTTCTTTTACCTCCTCGGTTTGTGAGTTTGTCTCAGTCTCTTCCTGTTTCTCCTCTTTCACTGACTCTTCCATTGCTCCTTTCGTTGGATTTACAGCTTCACCCACTGGTTCTGCCTTCAGCTGTTTGCCATCAGGAAGTCCTGTATTGGAGGAGTCATCTTCTTCCTCGTCGTCGTCCTCCTCCTCTTCCTCCTTCCCGTCAGATGCTTTGCTGGCGTCAGAGAGTGCGCTGTCCAGACTGTTTTCACTGATGATTTTAAGGCGGCGGTATACAGCAGGTTTGGAAGTGTCACCATCCAGTTCTGGTCCCAGTTTGGCGGAGGAACCATCGGGAGTGTTGAGGGGCGTTTGAGCACGGGAGGTGTTTTCACTGGAGTAGCCGTCCATCTCAGCAGGCTGAGGAAGAGTTTTTGTCTGGGCCCATCGCTGAATGAAGGTCAGGACTCTGCTCTCCTCCAACATGTTCTTTGTAGAGATCGGCAGCACAGCCAAGGTCTTCATAATCTGTAGACAGAATAAGAATAAAATAGCAAAATACAGCATGTATGTCTTTATAGGCTCCAGCTTCAACATTTGTTGAATGTGACAACATTATGAATGTTTTAATCCAAAGTCAATGACATATGTCACCTCTAGCTGCAGTTTGATGTTATTAGCACTGTTGCCTTTAGCTTCAGAAAGCTCCACCATGAAGATCCACAGCAAAGACAACCCGTGATGGTCCAGAAACTGCTTCAGGCATGATGGATTTTGGGTATCCTGCGCAACAAAAATATATTATATTACACACTGGAAATGATAATAACAAATGTCAGCAATATAAACGAGCCATTAACCGCTCGGGTCATACTTGTATGAGCTTGAGGCAGATGAGTTTCTGCTCCATGGTTTCCACTCGGACCATTAGTCTGCAGAGACACACCACCTGTTTCTCATCATACAGGCCTTCTCCATTCTCCAGTAACGCCTCAAGCTCTTCATCAACCTGAGGAAGGACAAAGTGATGTCATCATGGAAAATAACACATTTTTTTTTCTTGGACCAACAGGCATGAAAACACTTTAGCCTGATTCATATATTACAAAGCTAACTTCACCGTGGCTGGAAAACAAACTAATAATTGAGGCATGACAATTTAAGATGATTTATTAAGTTGTTTGTAATTGAGATCCTCGTGCAACCACTTACTGCCAGCGATGTGAAAAAGCAACGAGACACTTTCAAATACGTCTGAAAGAACTGACCGTGGTGAGAGCGCTCTTTCGACTGCGGTCTTTCTTCATCTTCCCTCCAGCTGCCCGAACACTAACTCTGTTCTCTCCGCCCAGGAAGCCTCTGCAGCTGGGTGCGCCACAGAAGCATTTCTGTGCTTCTTTGCTATACAAAAAAAAGATAAAACAAAGGTGAAAACACCACGGTTAAGAATGTTAGATAACCACTTTATGAACACATCTACCTTCATCACAACAAACAGCAAGAAATACAAATGAGTACCCGTATCTCTGGAACTGGTAATCAAATGTCAGTTCGGTCCCTGCAGCGACAGCCTTGGTGGTGAAGAACCCAACTCTGAGCTGGCCATTGACAGTCCACTGGAATGGGATAAAAATTCTCATCAGGTAAGTCAGCTTGCAGTAAGTTAACCTGAAAGAGTGTCATTCAAGTGCTTTCTTTTCGCAATTTACCTTTTGAGTCTCACAGTTGGGCTCACAGCTATGGTTCATGAACCGAGAGCAATTCCCCTTCAGCGTTGCATCAATGATCTGAAGAGACATTATGCAATGTCAAATATTTATGCTGGACACTTTGCCTCGAATCATTAAACTGGATTGCCGTTTAAATATTAACATTAATTGCAATGTGTTATATCAGTGCTTACCTCATTATTCTTCAAAGACATGAAGTAGTAGTGGATGTTCTTATTGCGAGCATATTCTTTCACCCTTGTTTTGAACTCCTTGTGGTCCAGTACCTCACCGCAGTATTCCAGCACAAATGTGTTTCTGCGATGGAAGTAAAAACAAGTTTGACAATGATAAAATAATAAGGACACTACCTGCCACACAACGATCAAATACACATTTTGTTTTGGGATGCAACAAAAACAACATGAATCTTTACGATGTAGCCTAACACAATCCAACAGTATAGGTGTTCTCACAATAACTATAAAGCTTGTCAATTTAAGTAATAAATGCATGGCTTACGAAGACAAGTCTTTAGCTGCCCGTAGTCCCCAGCCCTTGTCCTCTGTAAGGATAACATCGAAGTCTGCGTGCTGCTTCATCTGAAAGCGTCGATTAGAGCAGTAGACTCCATTCAGGCACCGTGAGGAGCTGGAGGAGAACAAGACAGAACAAAACAAAACAGTTCAAGACCCGAAAAAGTAAGAAGGTATTCTTAATTCATACATTCAACATATGCAACAGACCTCTGCACATTTGTATAGGAGTCTTCCTATTTCCTACAGGATTAACTTTAATCTTGAGTTTGTCAAATTTGGACAGCATGATTTCTTATTTAACACTGTTGTGTTGTTCTTATTATTATCTGTAATAATCAACTCACCACTCGATCATCAGCAACCGGTTTAAACAGTCTTCGCCGCATGCCAACACTCCCCTTGAACGCTCCTCTCTGGGCAGCACTGGACACTCACATTGCATTCTTTTTATATCTCGATGGGATTTGCTCTTCTTTCTGCAAAAAAAAAAAAAAAAAAAAAAAAAAAAACATTTGAAAACTTTGAAGCTTAAGTTTCATTATGGAGGTTACCCGTTTTGTTGATCACGTTGGACAACACCTTACCTCTCTGTCAGGTACAGGTTCTCCTCAATCAAGTCAAAATAAGGGGGCATCTTCTTAGACTTGGACAACTCTTTCCATTTATTGGCATCCTGAAAGTCTCGCAGAGAGAGTGACGGACGTTGCGCCTCAGCTTTGACATGACTCTCCTTAGAAAGGTCAGTTTCTCCTAGACGTTCCCTCTTGCCTGCAGGCCCAGCTTCTGCCTCATTGTCTGAATCAGACTCGATCTCTGGACGCCTTTTCTTGGGAGGACCCCGGCCTCTGTGGGGCCTTAAACTGTCTTCTCTAGGGGGGTCAGGCACAGTGGAGCCCCTGCTGTTGCTGCTTATTTCATGCCCTTGTACAAAGCTTGATGACCCAGCAGTGTTGGGTCCACGGCATTCAACAGCAGTTTTAAGATGAAACGGTTTATCTCCACTGTAGTCATCGTGGTCACTAGTTAGGGAGTCGGGATGGATTTCACCTGCAGGATCCTGATAATGTTCATGCACATGGAGGTAGGTTTTTCTGTTAGTCTGCATGGTAGGGGATTGGTGGTTCCAGGAGGCATTAATCTGCATGTGCTCCTGTTCCTTTGGAGAGGTTCCTGTCAGTTTAGTGTTCGGTAACTGTGGCCCATGACTGCTATCAGGCTGCTGGTAAGTACTACTGGGCTGTTCTAGTTGTGAAAAATCCCATCTCAGGTTGAATCCATTCTTGTCACTGATATTGTCAGCAGCGGAGAAGTCACTGGGTTGGTAATGAGAGTACATACTGTCACCTCTGCTGCTTACATTATGCTGTTTGTGCCCTTGCTCACACTGTCTGGAATTATCAAGGCTGTGGGCAGGATCTGTGGCACTTGCATGGGCATTAACAAGACCAGGCATGTAAGGCTGGGCACCGATGGAGCTGGAACCCTCTGAGTGACTGGTGCTATCAATCATATTACTTTGGGACTGGCATAACATGCTGCTATTAGATGAATCATTTAAGCCAGCACATGGTCCACTGGTTTCCACAAAAGCAGCTGCTATATTAGCATTCTGCAGTTCTGAACTTTTCACTGGAGCACATGGTGACGCTCCTGTGTTTTGTGTATCCATTGTTAGGGAAGAATTCTTTGGCACCACCACCACCGAGTGCAATCGTTTTATAGCCTCGCCGCAATCAGAGTCGTACTCCGAGTTGTCACTATCGCTGGCCTCGCTCTGCCCTCCTAATGCTTCTGGATTTAGTGCTGTTCTCTTACTCAATTTGCTCTTGTGAGTGTTGCTGCCCTTGGATCTCTCTTCGTGATCGTCACCGTTCCAACTCTGCATGTTTGCGGCCACGTCGACCTGCGGTGTGCGATCATTTATGTGCAGAGGTTCGTCTGTGTTTGTTTTTTGAGGAACACTCAGTTTTAAGTCACAGTGGTCAATGCTGGTGCTTTCATGTGAAGGCTCACTTTGGTCTTTGTATTTATCGGTCACGGATGTGCTATCTGAGCCGACTTCCTGCTTAGAGATCTCAATCTGTTTCACCAGTTTGGAATGTGTTTCAGCTTCGTGCTGAAGAGTATCTTTAATGTCAGAGTCTTGTTGGCTGTTTTCTTTAGAAAATTCAATTTTTTTGACAGAGATCACCTTTTTAACAGTCAGCTTAGTCTCTGCACAAAGCGTCCTCTGTGAATTATCACTCTCTGCGGTGTCCTGCCCAACAATATCCCATCTGGACTTTTTGGTAGTACTGCTACTCTTTTTAACAGTATCAGTATTTTGTTGTTCAAGCGTCAGCTGATTCTCAGATTCAAGACGAGATGAATCGGATTTGAGTGGCACACTTGGGTAAACCTGCTTGTCGACTGTTGAAACTATATTCAGCTCAACAATCTCTGGTTTAGTGTTCTGCTGGACATCGTGTGTGACAGGTACATCTGCTGTATCAAGTAAGGACCTTTGCCCTGGTGAATAGTGAATAATTTTCTTGTCCGGGCTGCACATTATCGTATCATTACTACTGCATGAATTGAAAACGGCTGCATTTAAGTTCACATGTGTTCGGTTATTAGAAGAAAGGCTATCCTTCACGTTTGTCAAGTTTTCCAGGGCGGCATTTACATGCTTTAGGCTTTCACTTGAGGGTAAAGCTGAGGCATTTTCATTCTCAACCTCATGACCTGATTTTGTTTCTTTTCTCGTTGACGAAGAGTCTTGCAAACTCTTAGCGGCGCATGAGACCATCTCCTTAAAATCCTGACTATTGTGTGCATTTCCAGCAGATTTTTCTTTTTCACTCGGAGAACATAACTCTGTGGTGTTTGCATATGGTGGTGCTTTGCCAGGGCTGTGAAATATGTCATTTGATTGTCTATCATGTCCGCTCGTTTTCACAGAGGACCGAGAAGGGGTCATCTGCCTCGAATCTGACCTACCTACGGTTTTCTTTTGGGAGTTTTTAAAGTTCTCCTCCGACCCACAGCTTCTGTCAGAAGCCTGTGATTTTCCTTTATGATCTGCGTCAGAGTCACTAGAGCTGCTTTTTTGCCGTTTTTCATATGTCTGAGAGTGGCTATGCATACTGGAAGAAGAGGATTTGCTGCTGGTCTCTGATTTGTGGTGGGAGCTAGATTTACGGTAACTGGAGTCCGGATCAGGAGAGCACTTGCGCTGGGAATCAGAGTCTGACAGTTGCTTTGAAGTCCTTTCAGACTTTGACGATTGTGTCCTTCTATCCAATTCTGAGGAGTGAGGAGAATCTGCAGATTTGGAGGATTTCTCAGATTTTGAGTAGGAAGATGATTTTAACTCTTTATGTGAGCTTGAATGTGCAGACGATCTACTGGAGTCACTTGTCCTTGTCCTCGTCTTCCTGTGATCATCCTCTGAGTCAGAACTGTCCCGAGTTCTATCAGTGCGAGAGCGAGAACGTCTTCTCTCTCTGCGCGGAGAACTCCTGTGTGATCTCCGATCAGAATCGTGATAGTATGACCTTTCAGAACGTGAACCTCTGTCACCTCGGGATCTCTCTGTTCTGGAGTGAGATGAACTTGTTCGAGACCCTCTTGATCTAGATCGTGATCTAGACCTGGTCCTTCTGCGATCTTTGTCCGATCGGGATGAGCGTGAAGATGTATGTCTAGAATCGCGGTCTGTTTTGGAGTAACTAGAAGACCTTTCGTGGTTCTCCGACCGTTTGGAGGAACTTTTTTCCTTTTCCTCCACATGTGAACCAGAGGAAGACTTTTTTACCTCTTTGATTCTGCTGTCAGAGTTTGTTTTACTTTTGGAGTCAACTGATTTTCGACTGGAAGACAACTGTACTGAATCTCCGTCAGATTCTGAGCCAGGGGGAGCGCTTTCAGAGTGGGACCTGCTTTTGTTTCTGTATTCCTTACTGTCCTGCTCAGCACTGCTGGAACTCTCTCCATCTTTTCCTGAGGAAGCAGCTGACTTCTTGAGGGTAGGTGTCACCCTTGTCTCAGAGGCTTCGATATGAGCATTCTCAGAGGGGCTGACACTGACGACGCTCTGAGGCAGGGGTGTTGGGAATTCAGTCGCACTCTTACTTGTTGATTTCGGCAGAATCTGCAGTTCAGAAGAGTGCGGTTCCCCTGGCACAACAGATGTTGGTTTGTCTTCAGTCGCAGAGACACTGAGAATTTGCTTCT
The DNA here is from genome assembly GCA_023373845.1 of Nibea coibor. NCBI lineage: Eukaryota > Metazoa > Chordata > Actinopteri > Sciaenidae > Nibea > Nibea coibor. The sequence goes on from CM041726.1 coordinate 14,167,839, forward strand.
TGAAATGCATCTTTGCCATGTCCGTTTTCAGTTTAGTGGCCGGGGAGACTGACGTTTGAGAATGTGTCTCTGCTGTTGATGTTGGCACCATGGGTGTCAGCTTTTGCTCAGTTTTACTGTCCGTATTTTGCCCTGCTTTGTCTGAGGTTGACTGTGACAAGGCAGGGTGAGGTTCAGTGACAGACTTGTCAGGGCTGGCAGGGATGAAGAAAGGGCTCTGCAGTGGCTTCTTGGTCTGTGCAAGGCTGAAGGACACTTTCTGACGACCCTGATCCTCTAGGTTGACCTTCATCTTGGTCCCTCTAGGTAGGAGATGGTTGGATAGCATGACTCTGGGAGACAGACTTTTGATTAGAGCTGCCTTGGATAGGCCCTCTACCTTCACCTACAACAAAAGAGAGACCAGAAATAAAGCTTCTTGAAAAGCAGGGGTTGTATCTGGCTGCTAAAATGCTCACAAATAGCATGAATAGCAATGAAAAGTAAATATTTACAGTTAACTTTTTTCAGCTTACCGAGGCACCACTCCCCTCCTCTCTGCAGTTACATACGTCATGGGGACATAGAAAAGAAAGAAAAGACAGAAATTTATTTGCAATAATTTAAGATTATCAGGAGGGATAGGAGGAATAGTTTTAGGTGTACTGTTTCCACTGCTTGCTCCTGTAACTCTTGTTTCCCCACCTTGTGCAGGAGACGTGTTATACTAGCAATTAGCAGCCTTGAGATTTGTCTCTGAGTTTCAATAAAGAAAACGCTCATATACAGAACATAAGACTGTGTATGTGAAATTCATAAAGAGGGAACAGGTTGACACACAACATAACAAGCATAGATTCCAACTCTATGGTTCTGTCAGTCATATCAGAGTATGTGTCAAGGCTTCACACTCTACTTGGTGCAGTGATGAACAGACATTTGATGGCAGGTAAAAAGCTGTCAAGCTCCCTGGCCTTTTAATTGCACACATAACTGACCACAGGAATAACTGAAAGAAGAAAGTAGGTGAGCACTATGTTCAAGTACAAGTATACAGTCACCAACTGTAGCAGTATTGCAGATATATGTGAGCCAATGATTAAAATTTGAGTTGCTCGTTTTAGAAATTTTCTTAAGACTAATGCAGCTCTGACATACAAGTTTGTACACGTGTCTGACCGAAAGCACTTTTTCTAGGTCTCCCATTTCATATATATGTAATATACCTATATCCATTCCTGTAAGAAACTGATTTAAACTACAGCTCAGTTTGAAATAAAGTACCTTATCAGAAGGCATACAGGATATTTGAAAAACTTAAACTAAGCTGCATGTTTGGATGAAAGCCTTTATGATATGTTCAAGGTCTGAGCTTAACTACTTTAGATATAACTCAATCCAAAAATCCATCTTATCAGACAGAATATATTACAGAGAAAATATACGTCATCGCACTACAGACGGTAAGGTTGTTACAATACCAGAATTTCAAATGTTGGTACAATGCCATGGCAAAAGAAAAAAGTTCTTGGCACATAAAATAGGATATTTTTATATATACTTGTTTTAAAATAAACAGCAACAACAAAATGCACACCGTGCTGGTACAGGAAAAGTCACTGAACACACACTGAGGACTCGTTGCACTCGTTTCCCACAGAATGACTGTAACTGTGGTGAGAATTATATTTTAACTGAATACATCACCACACTCCAGTTATTTCTTATGTCACTTATTTCAGTGTTTACTTACAAACTACTTGAACCTGTTCACTGTGCTTTTCTTTCTCTTTTACCCACACGCACACACACACTTCCACACCTCCGTCTCTTACTGCACACACACCAGCCAGCCAGCCCTGCCTCTCTCTGAATCATACAGGAACAGCAGTATTTTTACAAAGTCGTCCAAAAAAACATACTGTTAATGATGCGGCTTATCGAAGCGTGGTGTGTTTACTGTGTTATGTGTGTACGTGTGCGTCTTTGACGTCACACCAGATAACATCATCTTAGATGCTATCAAACGTGTAATTAATTGACAGTGCACTGTTTTAAACCTGGTGTAGAAAACGTGTCAGAGTATCTGTGGTGTACTTCACATTTGAGGAAACAAACCAACCAACTATAGCACAGGCCGGACTGTCTGTGGTCGCCACGTTACATTATGCTTGCGATATCAGTGCGGAGTGTAGTCAAAGCGTTACAGATTTTTATCGTTTATTATGCTCGCTGTTGAGGTTTTCTCACACATGTGGTTCAGCACACACTAAAAAAAGGAAAAAATCTGTGTTGATGCTCATGAGGAACATGAGGTGTGATAATTACTGTTCAGTCAATTATTCCAAAACTTACAGCCATAGATTTCATTTAGACGACTTGCAAATGTCCCTTAATCAAAGGCAGAAATAACCAGACCAACTCACATCATTTAGCTTGACTGTCTACATCGCTGAGTCTAGCAACTGGTGATGCCAATTTAAGGGAAAAAAAAAAAACAGCTGAGGAACCAAAACACAGGGAAAAAAAGTTAAGTATTCAACTTGTAAAAAGGGTTTTGTTCCTCCTTTTGTTCTATTAAAGTGCATGTGTTTTCCTTAGGGTAGGCTAATATGGGTGCAGGGCAACAATTGGGCCACTTAATCCTTGAGGATTTCCTTTTTTTCCTTTTTCTCTGTGACCTTCAAAACGAGAGACACTTCTGCAGTGATATTCTGTTACGTAGAAAGAGCAGTTTACAGTCAAAAGATGAATCGAGAGAACTGTTAGTCTAAGAACGTTACCCTTTCGATCAGATGTTCGGTCACATTGTATTTAGAGGCGTTTCTACTGTTATATACTAATGTCACTGTGTAATCTGTGGGTACGCCACTCAAATTCAACCTATCTACACACTGACTGATGTCAGAAATAATGACATGAATAAATAACAGAGGAAACATGTCATCAGACAGCAATTTAAAAAAACGAGCCCAAGACTTATTGCAGAGGACAGTCTTGTATTTTTAATAGTCAAATAACTATCAGTGCATGAATAATGATGCTTGGGATGACCTTGATATTAAAGACAGTCAATATGTGACAGAAAACCCTTCACAGACGCCATGCAAGACAAAATACAACTTAATAATAAGCCTATTAAAGTTATTTCCACATTCATATCAAAGAACTCGTAACAAAAACATAAAGCGTGAGTTGCATTTCGTGCTACCTGATTTCTGACTTGAGAAGAGTGTCCATTGAGAAACTCGTCTAGGATTAGAAGGTCCGAAGAGGCTGCTGGCCACGATTAATCCCAATCAGAGAGATGAGCCCTCCAAAGTGACTCCACACCTGACAAAAAGAAAGATAAGGTTGAAAACGAGTCTTAGTCGTAAGAGCTTTCAGCTACTCTGTCAGTAAGCGCTGTCATTTCGACATTATGGACATCTGGGGTAAGTTGCAGATAACTTTTTCTTCCACACACTAAGTATAGTGTCCGGTACTGATATGGCTTGTGCAAAACACACTGTCTATGTGTACAGCATGCTTACAACCGTTGTACTATTTAAAGGACTGCTGCAGGAGTCCCTTCCTGATAATCCTGTTATCTATTATTGGCAGAGCATCAAGTTGCACATCTTAATATTGGGAGACTGCCCTCTTGTCTCACTTGTTTGGCTGTTGATCTCTGCTGCTATCGCCCCGGTCCACCACAGCAGCAACAAAAAATGAGAGCTCCCATTCATCTACGGTTTATAAATAGTGCTATCATGGTCGAAGACAGATGAAAAACATGGATGCAGGGTAGAGTAGAGAACATGCATCTCATTACTGGACAGGCAAACGGCCTACAGAAAACAAAGGGTGCTGTGGCGTGAGGGTTTCATGTGAATGAACACGCCGACACTCTCGTGAAAACAAACTGTGACTTGGCTTCAAGCAAATTAGGGAAACTAAAGCATGGCCTGAGCGGGAGGGCTGGATACAGCCAAATTCATGGCCTTTAAAAGGATCATACTGCTCACTGTGAAAGCGAGTGGAGGATGTGTTGCAAAGCTAACGATTTAGTGAAATACAGTAGCAAGATTTGCCAACTACTCATGCTACACCACGTATATAAGCAGTAAGCAGGCAGGCGAGGCGGCTTTAACTAAGCTACAGCTGCTGCGACGCTAGTTTATGAAAAATATGAGAAGCAGCTACCGTTAGGCTAACTTAGGTGAGCTAACATTAACAGGGAGCTTCCGCGGGCCATCTTTAAACACAGCGTTAGCTCGCGCCGTGCCGTGGATAATTCACGTTGTTAACGCTGACTTGCTGTTAATTACTTATTGACTAACGCGGTTGGTGCGGCGTTTGGCGAGTTTCTGGGCAAACACTCACTTTTTGTGTTGATAAACGAACACGGCTAGCCGAGGAGCTCTGCTAGCATCGGAAGCTAACGCTAGCTGGGTTAGCTAACTCTCGCACTGGGACTAGCAGCCAGTCAGTCGGCTAACACTGTTGTTAGATTTTGTCTAACTTGTGGACCCTTTACCTGTCACGGGTCATAGGAAATAAGCTTTTCGCGACTAGCGGGGAGCTCGTTGCGTTTCTAATTTACTGAATAAGCAGCGCGGGGTGGGTATACGTCTCCGCCTGCACCCGGCTTTACTAGCATGCCAGCTAATGATGTTTTGTCTTACTTGTGTGTAGTGTGATGGTTAACCCACAAATAACGTAACGCCAAGTAACACAATCAGCCGCTCGAGAGGTACTCACTTTATAAAGTGCTTGAGGTCACAAGGTTCCCCCATCCTCGAAATCACCTGTAATCGGCCCTTTGTAAAACATCAAGCAAACGCCGACGTCAAATCCATACGGAGCTGTCGGAAATGATCGTCGGCTGAGCGGCTCCGCTGCTGCTGCTCCTGCGCCCCAGCCTCAGCCCGGGTGAATGTTGGTACTATCGAGCTAACATGAGCTCACACAAGTTAGCCAAGAGTTTGAAGGAGAGATCGCGAACAAATGACCACGAAACCCGAGCCCCCCCCCCTCTCACCCCCCAAGTCTTAACCTGTAAGTTCCAATAAGAGTGACAACCCGGTTTGCTTTGAAGGATTTTATGAACATGTCTTGGGGATACCTTTTATTCCACACACTGATCCTCACAGTGTCTTGTCTTGCTGTGGCTACTGTGTTCAACAACATCACATGATGTGGGAACATAGCTGGCGCGAACCCTGCAGCGCACAGCAAACACTGACTTAATAAATAAAATATAACAGTGACAGACAAAAGTAAACCCCTCGCCCTCGTGTCGAGCAAAGATGAACGAGAAAATAACAAGACAAAGCTAAAATGAAGGAATCTGTCTGACCCAGTGTGATGAATGAATATAAATATATATATCAACAATGTCAACAGTTATTGCCACACAGCAAATTTCATATGCTGACGTCTATATTGTTAAGGCCAGAGTTTGACATGAAATAGTCTATTTCATATTTGCTCCGCATACAACAAACCACCACATTTACAATTTGTAATTCTCATACACACGGACTGTGTAAATAAAAAGCTCATATATGAAAACACACGATCTATTGTCTGATCTTAAAAGATATAGGAGATATAGAAGATCATGTTCAGGTTCATTGATATAATCATACAATAAAAGGTACAATTATAGTTAAATGTAAGCTGGTACAATTTGCTATTAAAATGAAAGGTATGTGAAATAGAGTAGTTTATATAAAAGAATAGAAAAACATAATAATAATGGTTATTATCAGTGTTGGGGAGTAATGAACTGCATGTATTTAAACTAGTGGTCCCACTACAAGTCCTGTGTGATTCAAGAATGATTTATTTTTCATTATTACTTCAAGCATGTGTTTTTTTTTAGAAGTTAACTTGGCTAAGTGAGTAATCCTGCTTGACAGTACCTGGACAAATCTGACATTCCTTACACTTTCCCCATTAATAGAGGGCTATTTTTTGGTATATATATATATATATATATATGACCTGTGAACAAGTAGGTAATTCAGTTGAGTGGCACTGATAGGCATATGATAGGATATAAACATTACAGTTTATGTAAATATTTCGATGAAATAGGTTTGATATGCAGAATAATGTTACACGCTCCAGTGCTGTAGGTGGCGACGTGCGGCGTTCGTGTTCTCGTGCAGCTCGCCTATAGAAGTGAAGAAGAAGACGGACGACGACGACGAGACGACGACTATGAGGAGGAACCAAAGAAGAAGAAGAAGGAGGAAGCAAGAGGTAGTCCTCTTCAGACTTGGAGACGTGAAGCCGATCTTGTTGTGAATTTATTCACTATTCTCGCTTTTGCACGAGAATAGTCCGTGCTTACACTTACGTAAGTGTTCCTCCGTGTTAGGTCGAAGTGTTGTGCTGTTCTGAATAAAGGCAGTCAAACGGGCTGAAGCCAGAGGCCTGGTTGGCTACAAGGCTAACGTTTAGCTGAGCTCGACATTTTTGCTGGACTTTGGACGTTTGCGAGCGGGCTAACGAATCACGTTAGCTCAGTTAAACTGCACACAGCTTTACATTTGTTTCGGGTCGTTTGTTTTTTTTTATCACTTAACTCCAGCTAACGTTGTGGATGTCGATGAAATAACGCCATTAATGGCGACGTGATAGCCGTGTGCGCTCGGTTAGCCGTGACGTAAACTTAATCCCTCATTGATTAACTCTAGTACTTGATTTACTGACCATCCACTGCTCGTTTTCCTCAGTCAAATAAGTCATGTGACAGGTTGTTTGTGAAAGCTAAAGCTGGTAACGATGCCAGTTTTGGACATTGTTTTTTACTCTTTGTACCATCACCCATTAAATCCGAGGTGCTTATAGCTTATATTACTGACAGCCGGGTCTCATTGGTTTCACTTTAGTGCTTGAACAGGCTTGAAGCCTACTCATAGTAACTATATACATAATAATGAAACATACGCATAATTTTAGAGCTTGTGTTAAAATCTGTGGTGGTGAATACTACCTGGCGGTTCATTTGATCATTTAAATGCTTGAGGTCTGACTATAGAAAAAGGCTATTCAGCTGCTACATTGCATTTATAAGCTATGCTGTTATAGATACAGAATATAAATAATTATTAAAGGAGACTGTTGTATAAACTTGCCATGAAATTGACATGAAAATTACTTTACGGACAAGAAGTTTGCAAAAAAGTCAAATTAGTGACGCTTTTGCAACAAAATGTCAGTCAGGAGTCCTGACAAGAAGAGGGTTACACTTTCTATGTATCAGTTTGCGCCTAAGTATGCAGAGAAGGAGATGTTGCAGGGGGAAGCAAAGCGTGATAGGGGAAAGGGCAAGAAGGAGGGCGACTGCTTCTATCGGATTAACCAGAACGCCAGCCTCTGGAACGAACAGGCTACAGCAGCGGAGTTTAATGCCAAACCACAACAGAGTATTTTCCTTTCATGGATGGAATAAGTTGGGACTGCTCAAGTGGATGAATCGCTCATGGGTGATGATACATCCTGATTTCAGTGCGCTCTTGCGAGTATGCAGTGAAGTTTTGTGTGAAGTTAGTATCTTTTGGTCAGAAATGTGGCGTGCTTCCTGCAACAGAGTCTGTGCAATGTGTGTGCATCATAGAAGTTCCTCCTTGGATAAAATATTGTTTTATGAGCTAAATCATTACTACAGTGGGTTCAGAATTAAGCAAAATCTAAGTGAATGGTGGATGTGAGCAGATAGTAGTTATTCAGGTTGAATATGCCAAACCACTGGTGATGATACTTGAACTGCAATTAAAAAAGAGCCACAAAGTTTTGACTTGGCATTTGGTGATGAGTTAATTCTTGGTTAGAGATCAGTGTTGCTCTTTGCTTTACGGCTTGTGGTCCCTGCATGACAGATTTGGAGCTGCTTTGGTTGGATTGTCCCTAGATATTAGAACTGCCTTCTTCCAAGTCTGCATTTCAAGACTGAATCTTGGATGGATCAACAAGGCTGTCCATTCCTCCGAATGCACCGGGAAAAATACACGCTTTCAGTTCAATCCTGGAGTTACTGAGTCAGACACTTAAGTCTCTTTGCTGGCTTAATTGGTTGAAATGCTTGGAAGTAAACTTGGACCATTTCTAACCCACCATTGTGATGCACAGCACTTGGATACATCGTCAATGTTGGGAACGGGTCCAAAACGTGAAGCTGTGGTTGTTCTTGGTCAGACTGTCACATGTTGGACTGGACAGTCTGTCAGATTCAGGTCCGATTGACTGACTTGAAATTTGCTTTACTACTTTACTAAGATGAAGATGAGATGAATTTACTAAGTACTTAAGATAAGTTGGTTGACTTTCTCTTTTTTCCCCCCAATGGTGTGATGGATTAAAATGGTCTAGGCTGAGGTTAAGTGATTGTGTCAGATGGACTGTGTTGCCTTTTGTATTTTGACTTGATGATATATTGTTGTTTTTTAAGTGTCGTCTATCTATTTGTCATCTGTGTACGGTGAATGCTGTGCCATTGGTGTTTTCAGATTTCTGGCTAATAATGGCTTTTGTGTGGAACTTGATTGATTGTAAGATTTGGACTTGTACAGTTTTATTTGGAAAGTGGTTTATTAATCTAGTTGGCATTTCAACAAAGAACAAATGCTTATTATAGTTGTTGAGACTTTCCAATCTAGAGTGTGAACTACAGTATGTGAACCCTACCAGTTGGAATTAGGGTCTTTTTAGTGGCTGTTGTAGGCACTGATCGTGATTGTGTCCTTTTGTCTGATGCCCTTTATCTCACAGTCCTATTCCAGTTCAGTGGAATGCTAGGAAATTGACGCTGAACTAGAGAAACTCTGTTGGCAATAATGTTGTTCTATACCCTTCTGTCTACAGGTGCTGTTGTTTGTGCTTCAGCATGGCGGTCGTCATCCGTTTACAGGGATTGAGGGCCACAGCAGGCTCTGAGGATATTCGCAAGTTCTTCACTGGCCTCAGAATTCCAGATGGAGGGGTGCATATAATTGGTGGGGAGCGAGAGGAAGCTTTCATTATCTTTGCTTCAGATGAAGATGCAAGAAGAGCCATGACACGATCAGGGGGTTACATTAAGGGTACACCTGTTATTTTGCTACTAAGTAGTAAAACAGAGATGCAGAACATGCTGGAAAGAAGTACAAGAAATGTAGAGCTTGATCAAAAGAGGCGTTTTGAAGATAATGCAAGACGTACTAGAAGATCCGTGGAGCCTGAGGTGGGCAGGAGACCTGGCAGCAGATTGGGTCATACACCGCCCCCCCAACATCAGAGGGCTTCAAACACTGATGACTTCTTGCATGTGTTTCTAAGAGGAATGCCTTTCTCTGTGACTGAAGCGGAAGTCCGTGAGTTTTTCTGCGGTTTAGCTGTTGATGAAATTGTGTTCTTGAGAAATGTAAATGGTACAAAGAATGGGAAAGGTCTTGTCAAATTTGCAACAAGAGAGGATACAAATGAAGGCCTGAAGAGGGATAGGAGATACATTGGTGCAAGGTATGTGGAGGTTTCCAGAATAAGCCTAGATGATTGGTGTCGGGTTGTTGGAAAAATATCAATGGCTGTCAACAAGGAGGTCAACTTTGAAAGGGACAGATCACCTCTTCGAAACCAGAGGAATCCACAACATTATGTTAGGTCGCAGTCACCTTTGGCCCAGAGGTCCATTGTTCCTTCTGATGGGGAGTACTGCGTTCTTGTGGAAAATCTGTCCCTTGCAATGGATAAAGAAGACATAAAAACGCTTTTTCGTGACTCAAAGCTTGAGGATGACCAGATCCTGGACTTAATGGGCGATGAGGGGAGAAGAACTCGATCTGCGTTTGTGCTATTCAAGAATCTGCGTGACTATTGTGAAGCCTTAACTCATGAAAAAAGGCAATTTCTCAACCGATGGATTTTTGTCCGCCCAGTCTCAAGAGAGAAAATGATTTCCATTTTGAAATCTTATAACACGGATGACAGACCTCCTGGTAACTCTGACAGGTTTCAGGAGAGGCCTCCATCCTCCTCCAGTGATGCTTATGAGGATGAAAAAGTCTGTGTGTTTGTGCGGAACCTGCCATTTGATGTACGGAAAGTGGAGATCATGGACTTCTTCCATGGGTTTAATATCGCAGAGGAAAAGGTGCTTGTGCTGCATGACCATAAAGGCGCTGGGGTTGGCAAGGCTTTGATTCTCTTTGGGTCTGAGGCAGAGGCTATGAGTGCACTCTCTCTCAATGGACAAAGGTTTCTTGGGTCAGAAGTCATACTGAAATGCATTTCACGATCTCAGATGCGACAGTTGGGTGTTGAGCCACCTATGATGCAAAAGCCATTGCCAAGAGAGGAGCAGTACTCAGGCAGGAGCAGCGAGGCATCCTATCACCCTGCTGACACAGAGTACTCTGACTTTAGGATGCCTCATGATGGTAATATGACAATGACAAATGTACAGACTCAAAGCCACGGAGGCTGTGATTATGACTCCTATGCAGGAGGTCCTTATGTTCCACAAGACAGAGGTAATAATGTTCGTGGTGGGTTTAGTCCCTCGGTGCAGCAGTTTGATGGTCCCCCAATGAAGCAATTTGATGGTCCCGCCACTGTACAGCTTGTTAATCTGCCATTCCAGGTCAGAACTGAAGAAATCTATGACTTTTGCTATGGATATCGCATTATCCCTGGATCTGTCAAACTCCAGTATGACCAGAGCGGGAAAAAAGCCTCTGCAACTGCAGCATTTGAGTCCCGTCAGGAGGCATTAGCAGCAGTTGAGGAACTGAGTGGAAGACCAGTAGGTCCAAAAAAGATACAACTACTACTTGTGTGAAAGTGATGTTGCTATCCATGGCACCTAATGCGCCTTTGCAGTTTGGTTGCGACATAAACACAATGTTGATTTAAGCAAAGGTGATTTAATGCCCTTTCTTTTTTTATTATTTGGGCATGGCTTTGTATGACTGTGAACACACTTTTTGTTTTGTTTTGTTTTTCTTAACTGCATCGTAATGGGTAATTTTGACTAATTTTGTATACAGTGTTCATTGTAAAGTAAATTGCTGGACTTTTGATTTTCTCACTGAAATATTTTTGTTAAATTCAACTTCCTACTTGGAAAAATGTTCGGATATTTGATTTTTACTGTCATTGTGAAAAGTGTCTTATAAAAACACATGCACTACATTTTGAAGTGTCTCTTTTTCTTCACATACTTGCTGACATAAACAGTTCAGTGCTATACCCATAAGTGGTTTTCTGTATTCATGGTCCATGGGATTGCCAGTATTTATACACAAAGATGTATCAAAGTAGATAAAACATTAGGGAGAGAAAATATAGCCATTATGGGAAACTATTTGTGTTTAGATTTATATTTGTATAGTTTTATATTTGTGAGGGTAAAAATTTAGCACCAGTAACAGGTGTAGCATCTTGTTTGTTGCTGGCGCGATGGAGTTGAAAGGTGAGAGCAGAACCGATACATGATAACGATTTGGGTGTGTAACTGATATGAAAAAAAGTTTAAATTTAGTGACACTCGAATGATAAATACACAAATATAATAGATCAGGCTGCTTGAAATCCTCAAGAGTATTGTATGTTCACTGAGCTTTTAACATTTTAGCTGTCTAAAAGAGAAGTGCATTGACTCTACAAGAAAAGGTGCAAATTTCACTCTGTCACCAGCAGCCTGTTGAAAATGTATGTTAATTTTACATAAATTGTATTAATAATTGGAAAAAGAATTTACTATCCACGTTAAATATAAGCTACCGTGTGCTCACCTGTAGTCTTCCCACCGATGTGCTGCCGACGTTGAAGTTTAGACACCAATAAATAACGATTTTATTTTGAAAGTTGGTCACCGGAAGTTATGGTTTTGCTTTGGTTAGCATGTTACCGGTGGAGTGAGCAGGCAGAAACCACGCCGAGTTGAAATACAGGTGAATAATTAAACATATTATGTCTTCTCTGTGAAGTTATGAGACGATAATGACAAAAGTTTCGTTGCTAACACTCCCGCACTAATTAATAGGCTAATGTCACCGGCTGGATTTTTTAATATCCAGATTGAGGTGGTGCGTATAATATCAAACTTGTGCATCATTGTGAAGTTGCTTTAGCTACCACCTAGCATTAACTCGTTTACACTCACACAGTCGTATCTTTTAGGTGCTAATGTTATAAGATGATAAACCGTGTGTGATTACCACACACAGCCGTGACCGTTAGATGGTCGGTGAACGTTACACTGAGCCGTTAATGGTAGCCGTCCGGCCGTTATCGTGCAGCCCATGGCTTACACAGATGTCTGCCATGAAACACTTTGTAATGGACAACAGTTCAGACACCTGATCTGCTTTTTTTAAAAAAATGCACAGTTAAGGTAGAAAGAGGGTTATAAACTGTTTTATACAACCCAGTGTGAACAGATTAGATCATGTCAACTAATCTTACTAACCTACTTAAGTAATAGGGCCAATTTAAACCTTCACATTTAAATAGCTGTTAATGCTACCCTCAGTGTCAGCTAAATGTAACTTACTGCCAATTACATTATGTAGGATACTCATGATGGAACTAATACTTGTTTATTAGCCTACATATCTGTCTGCTGGTGGCTTTGATCCACCACAGGGGCCCTAATGCTCTGCAAACCCTAATATATCCAAATATATAAAAGTAGTAATCCAGCTCTGCTCTGATAGTATAAACATGATGAGTAAGCCTCGTAGAGTATAGTTTAAAACATGTTTGAACCTTACTGACGCCAGAATGGAGGTATCAAGGAGAAGAATCCTCCAAAAACATCTGGAGCCTGCGAGACCCCTGCGCCGCTGCCTCCACGTTGACATTGGTGAGCATCAGTTAGTCAAACTCGTAGGGATGGATGTAAGGTGTTGCTTTGGGATGTACTGTGATCATGTTTAATGACATCTATCACTTCATATAGAGCCCAATATAAATGCTGCTACGTGCATGCGGGCGCTGATGGAGGAAATGAATCAAGAGGTAAGAAATGCCAAAGAAGACAATATTTTAGGGTTACGTTTATTTTCATCATAGATTATTTTGTTGATTATTTTTCAGTTAATCGTCTAAAAAAATTAGAAACCATATAATGTCAGGTATTTTTGCTTGTTAATTATAGAGCATCAGCATTGCCCTTCAATATTTTAGTTTCACTAAAACTAGTTCAGATAGTTCAGATGAACCATTTATCTCTTCACAGTCGATTTAGACAATTTTCCATTTTTGCTCTTGATAGACAAATGTTGGCATAGAGCAGTTCTACAAGATTGTCAACCTGCACAAACAGAAAGATGGTGAGACAAGCTTTAATATAAGTAAATATAATATTTATTATTTTTACCTGAAGCAGATTATTTAAGAAAATTGTTATTTACAAAAGGGCATACCAACCTGCTTTTGCCTGATTTGAACCCTGATGATGTTGATTTTATTTTCTGTGTGTATGTAAATGTTTTCTTTTTTCTTTCTGCAGGGAGAATATCTTACTCAAGAGACTTTTTAATTGGTCTGGCGAACTGTCCAGAGGCCAGGAAGAAACCGGAGTTCTTGCCGGAGCACCCGATAGTATTAACTGAGGCAGTGAGTTGTGTGTTGGTATTCTTTTCTTTGTGGTATCCTCAATCAAAATAATGAAAAGTGGGCTGCTTTGAACTGAATTATGTCTTTATGCTTAACAGAGAGATCTTGGGCAACTGAGACTCCATGAAATGAGGATTGATGAGGGGAAAGAAATGTGAGTTTAATTGTAAAATGAGTATTCAGTGTGACTTTTTCAAATTAGACAATCCAGATTATAATTTGAACAGAATGCAGATTAATATCTGAATGCTAATTAGTATTTCTAACAGTTTATACCAAGATAAACAGACTCACAACTGGTTGCTCTGTCTGTCATACTGTATATTGTATGTTTTTTTTTTTTTTTACTTTGTTGACTTCAGTTCTTAAAATTAAGCCTTATTCAAGTCTTCAGTATGAAAAATAATGATATTTTCTCTGTTTTCAGGATGACAGAAAGGCTTCCATCACCTTAAGACATTTGCACAGGTGTTCCCTTCCCCAAAGAGTGTTTCTGTTATTTCTTCTTTTTGCTTTTCTTGGTGAAATTAATTTAACGTGTGGCATCTTAATTTGCATGTTTATTATTTCGATAACAATTTGAAGTGAAGTTGCACAACCTTCTAAGACTAAACTATTTTTTGTGTGTGGGTTTGCTTAGGTTTCCTGCTGTGTACATTTTGGCCATAGTGAAGTATTTATATTTTGTAAAAATGTTAACTCATACATATGAGAGGATAAATTTAATGGTTTAAAAAAAAGGGCATTTAATGCTGACTCATCACTAACATGTCTGACTTCTCTTTATAAAGGACAGTTTGGTTCAAAAGTTCGGTGTGTTGACTTTTCCTTTCTGACGTGTCACTGAAATATGAAGCTGCACTAACTGCACAAACAGTATGTAGACTGAAATGGGTCAATATTGTAGAGCACTTAGCAGCTAAAGAGACAGATTCAGTCAGTCACCATCAGGTGATGATTAACACAAGTGCGAATGAATGGTGTATAATTGTACATTGCTGCTTGCTCACACATTCACACACAAAAACAAAAACAATAAATGACGCTTTAATTGCACAGCATCAAACCTCGTATGGACTGATGCGTCTCTGGCTCTCTGTTGACATACTCACCACAAATTGAATTTTGAGGCTGGTCAGCTGCTGGGATATAACTGCATTCCTTGTGCTTTACCCGATTCATTTGTTAATATCATTACATCGATACATTTCTGTCACTGCCAGCGGCTGCCTCCCTGCCCACGTTCACAGGTAAGTCAAGGAGAAGAAGATTTGGCTGTCTGGGAGGAGACATCAGCATCCTGAACCACAGAGTTCATCTACGAGACAGCGTCCAAGATAAATAAAACAGGAGGCTGTAAATCCAGTAAGGCAACATTTAATGGGAGGACTGGAACCACACCTCACACAAATCGATTTGTTATTCCACCTGGGCAGGCTATATACAGTCTGGCCTCGTCTTGACTTGGTCTCAACCCCTCAAGGGTCCAGTCTCAGCCTCGATAGGCTCTGGTCTTGGTCTCGTTTTAGGTGGTCTTGACAACAACACTGATAACGTAGTAACTAGTAACGATACTGAATGCTGTTTCAGTAATGAAACAGCAGGCAATAGAAGCACATTGTTGAGAGTGAGACATGAAATAAAATCTGGAAAGAGCAGGATGAATTTCTGAGTTTATCACCACTGTCATCAAAATGTAATAAATTATTATAAAGCTGACAGGGGTCATTTGGCAGCACTGGAAATTCCCTGCGGACATGAGTGAATGATGATTGTTTGGCTCCCTGCTGTTAAGTCATCTCCGTACGTGACCGAGGCACTGTAGCCTACAATCCCATGAGCATGCTGCCTGTCGTGACGCTCGTAGCGTGCTCTACGTCACGTCGGTGTGGGCCGACCGGAGCCTCGCGTTACGGTCTCGACGTCAGATGTTCAAAGAGTGAAATTAATTTGTCACAAACGGAGGTCACGGCAGTCAAACGGCAGCATTTCCGAGGTAATATTCTCTCCGGTGTTTAGCGGGGTTGCTTCGTGCTTTTTCAAACCTCTTCCTGCCCTGTCGGTTCGTCCTGGAGGTGAAAGATGGAGCTCTTTGATCATCTTTTCCTCCGCCGTGAGCGATAAAGTGTTGTGTGTCGCGATGTCAAGTATCTACGCTGGGGTGCTCTTAGTTGATTAATTATGTAATTAAAGCCAGATCCGTGAGAGGGGGGGAAAGCTCGTAGAGCAGGTTGTAACTGTGCCGCTCTGTGTCTGTGCTGTGCTCCGTGACCGAGTCATTTTGTTCGGACTCTGTTTTCAGGAAGATGGACCCAAAGGACGACAAGAGAAACGCGTCAGGCTGCAGCAGGTGAGAAGTTCCACTTGAACCACCAAGTTCATGTCATAAACTGTGTGTTTAAAAACCTTATTTACTGTTTGACAGGCAAATACACGCTCACCGGAGGCGCTGTATTAAGTGATATGAAATGTGACATTGAAATGAGGAAATTCCGGGTGTGTCAGGATGTCAGTTCATTGCCAAGCCCAAGCAGGAATTTTTTTATGACACTTTTTTTTATTCTTAAACTGCCTTATCAACATATAAATGTTGCTCCTGTGTAAATGATTGACTTTAATGTTACAAATGCCACACTGTTCAGCACTGAATACAGTCTTGAACTTGTAGGTAATGAGCAGACAGTATTCAGGTAGCATACATGTACAATCAGTTTCCAGTTTTATTAGGCCTAACCCCTTGCTAAAACTGAAGCAGCCCAGTAATACGATCCTGCTTTTATGAAGGTCCTGATGTTCATTTTTGTTTTAAAATGTTTTAGCGAGGTGTTGATTCAGCTATCTGGATGTTTTGGTGGATGTAGTTTGCGGTGCTGTATTGCACAGATAAGTGTTTCTCTTATTTTGCCCACCCCATTTAGTGGGGAGTGGGACATCAGTGGGGAGTAGACCTCTCTGTATAGTGCAATACAGTTTAACAGCACCACAAACTGAAGTAACACCTCGTTTCTTTGCCTAAGTGACACAGGATTAAGTGAGTAATGCTTTTTTTTTTCTTTTATCTGGATGAGGCAACATAGGCTGGTTTCAGATTTCCAAATCACTTCCCTCAGATCTGATCATCCACTCAACTGAAGTGAAACTACAATGAAATTGATTCTGATTATCAGGTTTACTGACCCTTTAAAATCTGCTATTTATCTTTTCTGTCTCAAGCCCTGTTTGTGTGCACAACCCCCACCTGGATGCACTGAAAGATGACATCCTCTACCACTTCAGTTTAGGAACCGGGACTCACAACCTGTCAGCCATGTTTGGTGACGTCAAAGTAATGATCTTTAAGACATTCATTTGTGGTGGGGGAAAAAACCACCTCCATAATCATCTTTATTCTGCAGTTATTTATATGCAGTGTGTGTTTTCTTTCAGTTTGTGTGTGTTGGGGGCAGTCCCTGGAGAATGAAATCATTCATTGAGTACATTGCGGCTGAGCTCAGTATGGAAGACCCCAAAGCAGATTACCCAAATATCTGTGCTGGAACGGACCGCTATGCCATGTACAAAATAGGCCCTGTGCTCTCCGTCAGTGTAAGTGGGAATAAAATTTTTATTTTATCATTTTATTTTATTTATTTATTTATTTATTTTATTTTGTAACAAATACTATAGTACTAATAGTAGTAACCCTAAAAAATGTGTGTACCATGTGTAAAAAATATTGTGTGACATGTCTGTGTTTTGTTTTGCAGCATGGAATGGGCATCCCGTCTATTGCCATAATGTTGCATGAGCTAATAAAGCTCCTCCATCACGCACAATGCACAGATGTTACAATTATTCGCATCGGGACATCAGGTGGAATAGGTGAGCTTCTAATTTTGTAAGGTGCCTGATAATACATTTGATTTTATAATCATAAATCCTGCTCGCTGCTGATGGATGGTAGTTTCCCTGTATTTCTGTAAGTTAGCTTAATGAACTTTACGTGGTCAAATGTCCTCACGATGACTCGGTGTGGTCATAGAGTGCAGAGTGCATATGCAGTGTTGCGAGTACTTCAGGTTTGCACATGCCTTTACTTAGTTTTACCACAAGAGGGAGCCCAAAGTGCTTTATATTTTAAAGCAGTGTCATCCAATATGGCTTTTCGTGTAGACTTGCTACTATACAATTCTGATATTTCTCCTGTTTTCTGAATAATAGTAAAGATATATAAATAATTTCTTTTTTAATTGAAGCTTTCTGTACATTCAGAGTTTGTTCTCACAATTCCATTTCTGTTTTTCAGGGCTTGAGCCTGGCACTGTCGTTGTCACCAAGCAGTCTGTGGATCCCACCTTCCTGCCCAAGTTTGAGCAGGTGATCCTGGGGAAGACGGTGGTACGCAGTACTGATCTGGACCAAAGCCTGGCCGAGGAGCTGTTACAGTGCAGCAAGGAGCTGAACCAGTTTGAGACGGTGATCGGCAAAACCATGTGCACACTGGATTTCTACGAAGGTATGAGTGCAGATGCATTGACGTGTCAATCACAGTGTTCACTAACATTCCCAGTGGTGCAGGCAGGACTTGAACCTTTGTCATCTGTCTGTCTGCTACTCAGGACAAGCCCGTTTGGATGGTGCGTTCTGCTCCTACTCTGAAAAGGATAAACGGGACTACCTCAATAAAGCCTACGAAGCAGGAGTCTGCAATATTGAGATGGAGTCATCAGTTTTTGCTGCCATGTGCAAGCTGAGTGGTCTCCGAGGTAAGAAAACTCAGTATAAGACATTGTTTCGTAGCTGAAAATCTTCAGGCGTCTCAAAACACAGATGCCGCGTTTCTAACGTTAATTTCTCGTTGTGAAGCGGCCGTGGTTTGCGTGACGCTGCTGGATCGGCTGAAGGGGGATCAGCTGAACAGCTCTCATGAAGTCCTTCAGAATTACCAACAACGTCCGCAGATACTGGTTGGCACCTACATTAAGAAGCAGCTCAAGGCCAAAGCGGCACGAAGCTGAGTGCAACACATGCAAGCTGGTGATGCGTCAAAATCTGGGAATCTCTTCTTGAAACGTATAAACTTGTAATCTATCTCAACACTGCAAAATGTGCAATACAGTAACTCAGCTTTAAACATTTCTTGTATACATTCTTTACAGCTCACCAGTTGCCATACCTTTTTTTTAATATGTCTGATATAATCGCTGAATTTTTGAACATGTGCTCTCCTTTCTGTTTATCCTTTGACACTAATTTAGCTTATTGATTTCACTACCACAATACACCAGCATGCACTATTTTACTTTTGTTTACTCTTGTGTTTAACTTAAATACAATTTTAGCCGAGCGTTATATTTTATGTCGCAGCCCGTGGTCAACAGATGTGTCTTAATTAAGGCTGCCTCCGTTTTATACAACAATGTCCAGCTCCTTATCCATAAAACTTGAATCACTTCACGGCTTTTTAAACTGTCAAGTTGATGTACTTCTTTCACGAAAACCAAAATATTTCAGTTATATGGGTTAATGTGTAATTTTTTTAAATGCAGAATGTAGGTTGTCTTGTTTGTTTTCGATTAAAAATGTTTCATTGTTTCATTCAGGACCTAAATACTGTAACAAAATCTTCATCATTTTGAAGGAAAATAAAATTCCACTGGATGTCTTATTTCTAATAAAGCTTTATATAATCTGAACCTTTTTATGTTCTGTCTCATTGGAGGAGCACAAGTTTACAGCATACCAGTTATTTATCTGTGCATTGTGGCCACCAGGATGAATTTGCAGCTCAGAAGAAGCCAAATATAATCGAAACCAACATTCAGACCTCTGCAGGGTACATGTTTAACCTAACAGTGTTAGATCAACCAGGTTATATGAACAATCCTTTCATGAAAATGAATAATATTGGTTTAAAGAGCCGGTGTCACTGGGTTCATCTGGAACAGATCAATATTACCCAACAGATGACTCACCCGAATGTTAAAATTAAATCAGACGGTCTGACTAATGGCAATTATTCCTTATCATTGTTGAATACAGTCATACTTCACAGCAGATTGGCCTCTCAGTGTTCTTTGTAGCATGTCTGTATTCCTAAAATGGGTTACTCATACCTGGCAAAGCGACCATGATGTCTTCTGTTCAGAGTTTTCAGCAAATCTACCCCCTGGCCCTCGTGTTGGATTGGACTGCTGCGCACCTTTTCCCCACAAATCTAAATTAAAACGCGCTTAGCAGGTATCTGTCTGAAGAACACATTCATCAACTTCCCCGTGCGCCCGTGCTTTCATGGCCAGCTGTAAGTAGGCTACATAGCCACATTGGGGGATGCTGAAAACTGCTCTGCGCGTCAGAGGGCGGAGGGGAGGGTCTGCTTGCGCGCTCCCGTGCGTGCCCACCTCCTGTCTGCCATCCGATCCTACCCCGGTCTATTCGCTGACTCAGTGCCTTAAGCAGCATCACCGTTCACCTGAACAGAGCTACAGCATCCTCTGCGGAGAAATACATCAGCCATGGCTAAAACAGCAACCGGTAAGCATGATCAGACTTTTAAAAACGATGCCTTTGTGGATGAATAGATGGATGGATGGATCGATTTATGGATTGGTGGGACTTGTGACAGATGCATCCTTTCAGTGTTTGTCGGCCCGATATTGTCTAATGGCTGGTGGTCGTTCGTCTGTAATGTCTCCACTCAGAAATGTTCTCATTTGAATGATTACAGCCAAGACAAATGAGATCTCCCACCTTGATATTTCTCTGTCGACCGTGGGCCTATTGTCTGGGCACAAGAGCCTGATGATAACAGCTTAGAAAAGCCGAGCATCGTCCGTCATTAGGTGTCCGAAATGTCTCCCCATTTTCCTCATTTATGTTAATGTGCTGGATCTCATTTGCATTTGATCTTAAATTGTGTAGCAGTGGATAATTAGACAATATGGATCGGCAGTGGACAGCTTTATTTACAACGCCGCACCTGCGGTTCATGCTACAGCGGCCCCAACATGCAGCATAATGCAGACGGACCCCACCCAAGATGCTGGGCTGCCGACCATTTAGCCGACAGCAAAGCTGAGAGGGCTTCATCAGTCTGACTTATGCATGACTTCACTATAATTAAACGTGCACAGCTTTGAACTGGATATATATATATTTTTTACCCAGCGTTTCTTTTCCCTGAACAGCCTCATGAACGCCATTGTTCATTCATTTATTTGGGATTGGTCCTTTTTTATTCACGTCTCTAGCTTTCCTCATTTCTTCCTCAGCAAACATGCATCACCAGCTGTGACAGATGTGTTGCTATTTATTTAGCAAAGAAAGAAAGAAAGAAAGAAAGAAGAACAAAGGAAAAGGCTCCAATTCCAGGCAATTTGGTGTAGATGTTAGGCTGAATATTATATTATAACAGATAAGCACTAGCCTGCTTTAGTCATCTCGTCTGATGGGCAGTTATTATTGTAGGCCAGGCATTTAGCATATTTGTTTTCATGGCTTTGTTTTGGCCTCTCTCTATATATTTAAATCATTATTAAACAACCTCTCTGGTCCCTCTAAAATACCAGTACGGTGTGCAGACTGTGCTTCATTATTTGTGGTGGCAGAGATGTAGCGGAGGAGACAGGTGCATGGCAGGGTGGGAGGCAGGCCAGCCCTGCAGCAAGGGGCCGCTTCACGCGCTGGCCTTTGCAGCAGAAGGCTTAGCAGCACCGACAATCTGTAGCCCTCTCTGAGCAGCCAGGTGGGCACTTTGTCAAAGACGAGGAAGAGCATGGAAAGAGTGGCAGAATTTGCGGATGAGGTTAAAAATAGTCAGCGAGGAACGGGTGGAAAAAACGCACACCTCGGAAGGAGCGTAAAAGTGAAGCTCGTCCATCAGATGCGTTTGACAGCTCCCACAGCAAATATCAAACGCTTCGCATTGTCATGATCATGACACAGGACAAGCAGCTAAGTGTTCAACAGGAAATTGAGTGACTTGACACACAGGCCGGCCGATCACTCAGCTCATGCAGATTGCAAGAGGATATTAGACACTGCCCTCCGATTTCTTGATTGAAATGAGTCACAGATGTTTTACTAGAACATCCAATAAAGGAATTTTAGTTTGCTCACCCTTACAGAATACATCTATCCAATGAATTATTAAGCAACAGAGCACTTATGTACTTTCACTAGATCATTAACACACCGGCCATCGGATGCTAACTATTTTATTGAGCATTTTTCCTTCCCTAACTCGTAATATCTTCATTTGGAAGGATGTCGAGTATATTTATTTATCTGTTTTGTCTGTAGAGTGTTATGTGGTATTGAGGGAGCCTCCGATGAGCATTCATCTTCCTTCGTTACCCTTTTCATGACTAACAATCAGCAGAGAGACTCATCAGGATGCTACGGTGTGTTTATGTCCCCACAGCATATAAAGAGAAGATGAAGGAGCTGTCCGTCCTCTCCCTCATCTGCTCCTGTTTCTACCCAGAGACGCGCAACAAGCTGGAGCATGAGTTTGAAGGTATGGATCAGCTCAAACATTGATTTCTCTTTGGAATCAAACAGAATTGGCCCCCCGTGGATGTTTTATCTAGCCTGTAAATTGACACATTAGTAGTAATTACAGGACTGATATATTGTGTTTATTCTGGGTTGGTTTTGTCGTTTTTCATCATAATTGTCTCATTTACAGACATGGAGGTGAAACCCATAAACAAGCGGGCCTCTGGCCAGGCCTTTGAGGTGATTCTCAAGCCTGTGACTCCAGTGTCAGATGTCGCCCACAACTTCCCCTCACCCCCCAAGAGGGACATCTCTTTGGATGACATTGAGAAGAAACTGGAGGCTGCTGAAGATCGAAGGAAGGTAAAACATTTCTACTGTCAAATGGTTTTGGGTGTTTGAAATAAAAAAAACAAAAAAACACAATTTGGATTGCTAATCATTCGAAATTAATCATTTGGTTTATTTTTTTTCTTTTAATCTGTTTTTAGTATCAGGAGGCCCAGGTGCTGAGGGCTTTGGCAGAAAAGCGAGAGCATGAGAGGGATGTCTTGCTAAAGGCCATGGAAGAGAACAGCAACTTCAGCAAGATGGCTGAGGAGAAGCTCCAGATGAAGATGGAGCAGATCAAGGAGAACCGTGATGCCCACCTGGCAGCCATGCTTGAGCGTCTTCAGGAGAAGGTGAGAAATGCACAAAAGTCCAGAGTGTCCACCTCTCCGGCAAGGCTGAATCTATCTGAGTTTGGGTGCTTGTCCTCGATGATTGATTCTCACGCTGTCGTTCTGGTGTTTTCAGGAGAGACACGCCGCTTTGGTGCGCAAGAACAAAGAGCTGAGAGAAGAGCTGACAGCATGAGGCTCACACAAGTCCTGACTCCCATGGTCCATCACCGTCCCTCCATCCAGTCCTGGCCCCTCCCTCGCCCCGCCCTCACCCTCCTCAGAACAGACACCCAACCCTGGAGGCCGAGAGGTTCGAGGACCTCACCACCACATCACAACACACCACTCCACCAGTACTCACCACTATCAGTATTATCAGTGGATACAAACGTCAATAACACTCATCTTGAGAATGGATTTGTTGATTTTAGGGAAAATGTGAGAAAATTTGGCTATTATTTTGTAAATACTTTTTTCTTAAAATCTATCTATCTATCTATCTATCTATCTATCTATCTATCTATCTATCTATCTATCTATCTATCTATCTATCTATCTATCTATCTATCTATGGTAGGTGAAGTACGTGCAAACATTGTACTGTACTGCACTGTCCAATTTCAAACATTTTGTTTGTGATTGATTAATGTTTCAGTTCTTGACATTTGACTCTGCGACCATTTTCTTGTGAAAGCCCTCGGTGTTGTGAGTTGGCTGTAGACTGCTGACGTATGCGGTGTTTTCTGATGATGTCACGATGATGATGTTTCTGTGTCTTTGTGAAGAATGACGGTTGGTGTACCTAGGCTACAGACTCCTCAAGATATCAACGTATCCCATCTGTATCTTCCTCACGCACACACCTACTCATTCTCGACATGCACGCTTGGAACTTAACAATATGCCAAAACCCACAGATTCATAAAGTGTCCACTTCCTCTGAAATGAGCTTGATTATGAACTTGATAGGTGCTTTATTGTTTGTTGTTCTTTATTAAGAATGTCTTTGCCCAACGAGAGCAACTGTTTCTACACTTGCAGATTCCCACTTGCCCTGACAATTTTGTTTCTCAATGAGTCCATCTTAAGCCAAATCAATAGCTCTCTTATGTACACAGTATTTGGGGATTAACCTCTTGAATGTTATGACACCTTACTGGTACCATGCATATTGTCTCGGACAGTGGAATGTGCTGTTGCTCCCACCTTGATATCGGTAGTGTGAACATTACGTATGTCTGTGTGGGTGTGTGTGAATGCGAATTTACGACAAGGCATCATTAGCCTCTGCTCTCTTCGGGAGATTAGATGGAGAATGGATGCAGGATGCTTTACATTCAGCACACTGAACTAGTTTCTTTTTAATATACAGTCCCACTGATATCTGCCTGCATCCTCTGCTGCTTGTGTTTCTCCCTTCATATATTTCTCTGTGAAAGCTTTGCTGAATAAAGGTTTGGGGTTCTGTGAACATGGCATGCACCATCTAATACTTTTCTGTGCTAAAAAAAAAGAGGAGGGAAATGTAAACTGCCAAATAAAAGAACCAGTTATCTACACATCCTGAGAATCACAGTCCTCCCCCAGTGGATTTTTCATTCATGTTTCAGTCTAATGTTAATTGCATCCAACGTTTTGGCTTTGCTTCTTCAGGGTTAGACTAAACGATATATACATTTATACACATACACAACATATAAAACATATAAAATGAATCTATGATCGGCCATCGGTCGTGCCTAAGACAAACTCTTTCCACTAGGTGGCAGTGTCAGGTTTGTTAAGAAAAAGGAACCAAGCTGGAGACCATACCAATCCAAAACTAGGGCAAAAGTTCACAATATGTCAAATGCAAATATGGAGGAAATATAATAACAAAAACCCAGATAGAACACAGATTTATTCATGTTTCAATTTCTCACGAGAATCACAAGGACATGAAGGAATTGAAATGACAGCCTCATTTAGAAGGAGCAAGGTCTTATGTCAGTCATTGGCACCCAAAGGACATCAAAGCAGACACTTTTGTATATTGTTCTCTGAATAGACAGGTATTTTGTTTCTCAAAGGAAGACAATACACTTAATTTTTTTTATTAATATCATATGGCCCTCAGCAAGTCACAGAGAGCGACTGCCTCTCCTGGAAGCCTGAAGTGCCGCACGGATGGACGATAAGTCCTTAAAAAACCTGTGTCACTCAGATTGGAGCAGAAACAACACCGTGAAGCTGAACTGTGATTTATTGGTCCAGCTGTCTTGTGTGTTGTTGTTACTTTTTAACCGCTTTCCTCCAATGTCCCCATCCTGTTCACACTATTGTCTCCGTTTCAGGCCAACCCAAGCTGGTGAGGTCAGGGCAACATTGTAAAGGATTTCCTCTGGCTCTTAATGATTTCCTGGGTATTCATAAGGGCAACAATGCTCTCAGATTCGGTTACTTACCTGGCAGACAGTAAAGGAATTGCCTTTCAATAACCAAGACCTTATTAGCTCATGATTAACTTCTACTGGATTGCAACAAAAATCATTTGGGAAGATATGGCGTTAATCACTCAGAGGTCAGTCTGTCTGCTTGTGTGTGTATATATATATGTATGTGTGTATATATATATATATATATATATATATATATATATATATATATATATATATATATATATATATATATATATATATATATATATAAGAAAATAAGTTGAGATGAGAGCTCAGTCAAAGTTTTATACTTTTAACTCAATTTATTGGTACAAAAATATTACAAATAGATACAAGAATGCAAGTTTCCAACTCTCAAGTGGTTAGTTTTCCAACAATGGCACTTTTAATATGCATATTCATTTCCACGAGTGCTGATTCCACTAAAGAAGCAGACTGAATGAAGTAACTCTACATATTGTTAAATACAGACATCCATGCTCGGCAAATGTAGAAGTTTCAGTCTGTGGTCTACAAAAGATTACCTCTACATTTGTGCTCACAGTAAATCTATTCACGGCCTGTATGTCATATATCAGTCCTCAACCCGGAGACAGTGCATGTTAACTAAATTAGTTATCAATTTCAGCGAATAACATAAAATCATTTCGAATTTCTTCAAGAGTAATGACGCATTGACAGGCAACAACACCATTCAGCAACCTCTACCACTTATTCTTGACACTTAATAAAATAAAAATCAGTTTGCTTTGATCCCCTGTGTGTTTTATTGCTATAAAAACAGACGGGGCAGGTTGTCCTGCCTTGTCTGCGGCGGTGGGCACAGCTCAGCTGTCGCCTTCAGTCCAGTTGTTAGCTTCAGAAGGCCCCAATCTCCGTGCCCCAAGGCCTGTAAGGCTTTGACAGGGTGGAGGAGGGGCTCACTGTGCTGAGGGTCGATGGGGAAACCAGAGGGAAAGCACCAAAGGAGAGGGGGAAGGCCGACAACGAGGAGAGGGATGAAAGGAGTGGCGGCGATAGCTTGGATGTTGGCACGGCCAGACTGAGGGACAGCGAGCTGCTGGAAGGCGCCCTTAGGGACTCCGTGGGGGGCATGACACTGAGTCTGGAGGTCCCAGACGCCTCACTGGAGGAGGAGGAAGATGTAGAGGAAGAAGAGGAGGAGGAGGATGGGCTACTGTTGCTTCTGGATGCAGGTGTCCTGCCCTGGGGGTGTTGGAGGAGGAGAGGGTGGGGGAGATGGGCAGGGGCAGTCCCGTAGGCAGAGCCCCAGGCTAAGTGTTCCAGTCCAGTGTGCACCTCCCTTTGAGAGGCGTAGTTGCTGAGATGGGACACCAAACGTATCCGGAGGGGGTCTGTACTCTCCCGACCCTCGACGATGCTCAGGTAGCGGGCCGTCTCTGCCAGGCACTCCCTGAAGCCCAGGCTGCGGTAATCCTTAGCAAGAGCGTGAGCCTCAAAGTAACCTGTCAGGGAAGAGGGTGCAATGAGAAGGTTAAAAATTCATCATCATCATTTTGGATTAGGGTATTACAACATGAATGTAATTATTTATTATCCAAAGCTTTACCTTTGCCACCAGAAGCATGGAGCATCTTCAAATGGTCCACAGTCATTTGCAAAATTTCTGCTTTTTCCAATTTAGCTGATCCCTGTAAAGAAACAGGAGAGATAGTGTCACTTTTTATGATAATGATTTTTCCCGTCTAGTGTCCATCCAGGAAAATAAAACACGCACTGGAATAAGGATGGATCTAAATGTACCTGTTTCTCAAACGCACTTGGTACCAATCTTCTCAACTCTGACAGACTATTGTTGATTCTGTCACGTCTCCGTTTTTCAATTATCTGTAAAGAAAAATAATAAAATATAAAAATAATTTAGGTCACAGGTGTTAGCAGAACAGTGGGATCTATTAAACGCCAACTTGGCACCACAGATAACGAGTCTACTCACTCCTCTGCGTCTTTTTCTCGCTTGAACTTGGGTGGTTGTGGAGGGTGACAGGGAGCCGTGGGAATCAAGTTGACTGGAAGGTAAAACAACAATGAATTATTTTATATCGAAACAAAACACATAGCTCTTTCGAATGAAAAGGCACATGGAATAAAGTTAGTGAATACAAAATAAAGAAGTGACTTAGAACACATAATATAGTCTAATTGTTATTATTAAAAGTCAAACATACCCATTTTCGTCTCCACTGTCCTTCTCCACCTCAACATTGTCGTCCAGGTCGCTCTCGGATGAGCTGTAATTGTGGCTTCGCTTCATTTTGTTTCCAAGCCTGCGGCGATCAGCAGTCCTCCTTGCGCAGAAAAGCTCCGGTGGCGCACTGACAGCGGAGGATCTGCGCGACAGTTTAAACGTCGAGACCTGCCTCTGCTGTGAGAGAGAGGGGCGGGGACCTCGGAATGATGTGGGCGGTGTTTGAAGAAGACTTGAGCCTGTTAGAATCGAGCTGGCATTTGAATGACATGAAAAAAAAATTCAATGAACAAGCTCGTGAATGTGAACATTATTTGAAAAGTGTTTTTTTTTTGTTTTTTTTTTAAATATGTCTTGAGTCCTTTTCTCTGTGTTTGACAGCTCAGGCTGACCGGTAGACTCCTGGCCTCAGGTCCCCCAGTTTCCCTGCTGAGATCCCAGCTCATGGAGCAACAGGCCCCATTATGGCAGGAGCCCTCTTCTTCTTTGCTGTTGTGGAGGACACACGGCCTATTAGCAGAGTGTGTTGTTCATTGTCTGCTGTCAGCTGTGTGGTTCCACAACAGCATTGATCAGCCGGGAGGCCCAACATTAGTCAGTCAGCGTTGCCAGGCTCTCCTAGGAAACCCCCTCCTCCTCTCTCTCTCTCCTCCACCTCTCTTCCACCACCTCCCCAGTCACTGCAAACAGGTCAACTGACTGGCGCGGAGAGACCTTCCCAGGGAATCATTCATCCACGGTGGGTGAAAAACAGCGAAGCTCCCTCTGCTGTGCAGAGAAACACAACTACACGCATGGACGAATGTTTTGCTCATGTGCTACGAGTCATACAGCGTAATGTACGCGCCTCGGGATGGAGAGCAGGGGTGGTCTGCAGAAGGTGTGAAAATTTTGACCTCGCTAATACGCTTGGGTCAGAGGGCAAACTATATAAAACACAGGAGCTTTCGATGTTTATGTTCCGCCGTGTAACAGATCCCCCCTGGCTGTTTTCCTAGTATGTATTAAGGAGAAAGAGGCATGAGATACACACACTTCTGCTTATGCATATTTATATATAAAGGCAAATATTAATGCTATGTTGTACTCATACTAATGAAACCATGTTTCACCTTGTTTCAAGTTACTGGTTACAGATTTTCTGTCTTTATAAAATAAGGTCCGTATAGATTGCGTTTGATTACACTACTCAACGATGTATAAGCTGTTTAAATTAACTCCACCTCAGCCAACTACAACATTTAACTACTGCTTACATTTAGATGCCTGAATAATAATGATCCAATACTATAATAATATATGATTCCCAGAGGCCATCTTTGGATTATGACTTTTATTTTTGTACGTTTTGTTGCCAGTACTTCTGTTCTCACGAAAGAAAATGTGAAAATTATGTGAATGCTTCCTCCACTTCTGCTGCCATAACGTAAGTCAACATGTAAAAACATAAAATACCATAACACTATTAATAGGTGTCTGGGAAACGATAGCACTCGAGGCTGGTGTAATTCCTGCATCAAGACGTGTCTGGTAAGACCATCAGTGGGAGCGTGACCCCCCCCCCCCCCCCTGTCTTCCATTCCTGTACCTT
Organism: Nibea coibor; assembly: GCA_023373845.1. NCBI lineage: Eukaryota > Metazoa > Chordata > Actinopteri > Sciaenidae > Nibea > Nibea coibor. The sequence goes on from CM041726.1 coordinate 14,196,792, forward strand.
GTAGAGCAGCAGCTGTTTCTCTGCTCCGTCCATCAGGTCAGTTGTTAACTTGGTGCGTTGGGAGCTAGACAAGTGCGGATGAGAGCTTGATTCGAGGGAGCAACTGGAGGCCAACATGCTGTTCCCAGAATGTCAGAGGGGTTACGGTGGTGACAGATACAATGTGCGAGCTTCAGTCATTCTCGTTGATGCAGTGAGCGTGGATGCGCTATCCCCGACACACATGCATAGAGGCGCCCCCCCCTCCTCCACCTCTCCTGTCAGCTTACACTTTCACTAAGAAATCATGAGTACATTCACCCATTTCATGCATTTCTACACTCCCGTGCACCCACTTGATCGATTTATAGACCTTAACATAACCCCTAATCCGGTGCTGAAAAAGCCCCTGAGGCCTGCGTACTCCCTTTTCTGGACAGCTCTTCTTCTGCAGAAAATTTGGTGCTTGCTGCGGGACAGCTCCACGGCCATCTACCCCAGACTAAACTACACATGGCCTTTCCATGACTCTCTTCTGATGGGCAGCTTGAGTATATTAGGGATCACTTCAGCATTGTTTATGATGCCATTACGGTAATAGGGCTCTACAGTGCCACCAGCTCTATAGGACAGGCGGATTCATGTGGTCTCCATTAAGCTGACACAAACCACTATCCTCACACCTGACTGTCAAGGTCCTTCACATTAGCTCTGACATTCCTGTGGTCCATTAAACGTAATTATGATTTTTCCTTCCAAAACCTTGACTTTTCACCTGTTGCATCACAACCTTTTTTTTTTTTTTTTTCTCAGCTTACTTGTTGTGAGCTCATTTGTCTGCGATCGCCTTGTTTCTCTAAATGATCTTTAGGCTGCATTTAATAACCTGAGCAACATGCCAGTCGGCCTGTTGACCGTGGGCCTAACTCGGCACCGATTTGAAGAAACTACTCCAGGAAGCTAAGAGGTATAAGCAAGCATTTGTTTGAAACTGGCGTGTGCCCAGCTGCCTTCCTCAATCTTCCCTTAGGTTTCCCTTGGTGACTCTTTGTGTGCAAGAGTGCGGCCTGAGTGTGTGCTGGTGTGTCTGCATGTGTTTATGTGTGTGTGACTGAGAGTGTGCGAGTGTGTTTAGGAGGTGCTGTTTCCCACAGCCCTGATCTAATTCCGTGGTAACTCAATCTCCGTGTGAGCGCTTCCCGGCGAGTGTTCTCCCACCCGTCGACAGTCTCTCTCTGGCTGGCTGAGTGGCTGAGTGTGTCTGACAGAGGCCGGCTCAGTCCCATTGGACTCCCTCCCTCCATGTCCCCCACCCCAGCCTCCGTCCTGCCCACCCTCCCATCAGGATTGATTTACTATGTCAACCGTTGGGGCTGTCGGCAGCAGCGACGTTCGCAGCCGTGCCTGCATCCTGTGTGCACACCATTCTGACATCTTATACCTGTCATTCAGCAACTGCTTCAGTGGAGTTTGCATTTGTGTGTGTGTATGTGTGTGTTGTGGGGGATGGGCTGTATGGGTGTGAGATCATGCCCATGCTGTAGTCACATAGAGTGTCGGTGTGTGTAAAAAGGTAACTTTGCTGCATCAATAAATGCGTTGTGGCATATTATGTAAGGCAGACAATATGCCACCCATGCTGCTCCTAAATAGCTTGTCTGACTGAGGGAAATGTCTCCCAGACAACTTCCATACAACAATGTTATCCTATGGGCCACAGCTTCCTGCCTGTCCCCCCTGGTTCCAGCACCCAGGCGCTATATTGGGCAGGGAACAGACCAGGCCTGTGACCCATTCCCACTGTCTGACCGTAATACACCCGCCTTCTCATTCTTTACTTTCCTGCCTTTGTTGGCATCCATTCTCCTTCTGCTTTTTGGATAGGTAAAGCCAAAGAGGATATGTTGACTTCCTTGTTTCTTTGTTTAGCAGGAGCTTTTTTTTTAGGTCTTTTTTTCTTCCTAAGACAGTTTCTCAGGTCATAATACTGACACCAGGATCTCGGCACTGGTTGCCAATTACAGGGGTTAGAGTCAATTACAGGCCATGAGCAGCATTTAGGAAACATTCGAACAATACTTTGAACTCTGATATGGGCAACCTTGTGTGCTGGCTGGAGAAAAATCTGGATGAGCCATTCATGATTGAGTAAAAATCTAATTCATTACTTTCTCCACAATGGCGCACACTCCTTTACAATAGCCTCTAACAATTACATTGTTTATAAGGTTTACCAGTACGCTTCCCATTATCAGTTAACTTATGCGGGTCCACAATGGAGGGAAAGCAGATCACAAGACTGGTTTCCAAATGAGCGCAACAGGAGACAGCACGTGATGTCCACACAGAGAAAGGAGGACCATGGAGCGAGCTACTTTTAAGGCCACACATTGTGTTGCCACAGGAAAAACATTGTTTGCATATCAATGGAGTGTGAGTGTGTGTTTGTGTGTGTGTGTGTGTGTGTGTGTGTGTGTGTGTGTGTGTGTATGAGGTAAGGCTAGGGGGTGTTCGGGGGCTCTAATTGAAATGTATCTCCTGGTTTACATCACGCAAAGGGAACCTGACAGGCACTGGCCATATGAATTATTAGTGGAGTTAAGCTGCTAGAAAATAATAATTACTTCTCTCTGATTTGTGTGTGTGTGTGTGTGTGTGTGTGTATGTACACTGTTACAAGATGTGATTTGTCACTTCTTGGGGAAATCTATATTTTGGAGTAGGTCTGTCTGAAGGTCAGCTAATGTTATGAGTTAGTCCTTTACATCATCATAAACACAGAGAGGCCAAGGCTTTTTAGGGGACGTGTGTGAAATTTTCCTGATACAATCTGGAATAAAATCTGATTAACAGTAAGTATAACAATTTGTTTTAGGCAGAGCAGAGAAACAAAAAAAGGAGTCAGTATATGGCGTGTCACAAGTTTATCAAAAAGAAATGCTGTTTTTTTTTTCTTCTTCTTCTTGCGAGCCGGCTCCTTTCCCAGTGGATGCTCTGTGCCAGCTGTCTGCGCTGCAGTAAAGTACTGCTTTCCCAAGCTCCGACCTGTGGGAAAATCTGTTGTGGCCAGTAATTGATTCCGCCCTGCCAGCCCCATTACTCTCCACTGCAGTCAAACTGCCAGTGATCTGCAGAAAGCCTGTTAGCACAGCCCCTTTACTCTTTCTTCCCCTCTCTCTCCCGCTCGCAAAAAAACACGCATCAGAATCCCACCAAGTCGTACTGTCAATTCCAGCTTCGCTTCTGTACGTCTCTGTGCATTATTTTTTACTCTACAATCCACATGATTCGTACATTTTTTTCTGTTTCTTCGCCCATTTTCCATTCATCATATGTCCGTATCAAGTTATAATGTGCTGGTGGTTATGTAAAATGCCAGCTTTTAATCTCAGTTGTTGCCTTCAGATAGTTTTCATCAAAATCTTGAAATGAAATGCTGACAGCAATAAAAGTATTTGTCGGACAGATAAGTCTTAGCCTTTGTATAACACAAGCAGATTTTACTTGTCATATGTCTATGTGAGTTACATATGACTGGACCTGACAGGAAAGGTGAGAGAGCACTTGCCAGTTTACCTGGAAGATGTCACAGACATTAATGATTTCTGTCATCGTCTTGAAAGGGATGAACGCATCGGCTAGCCCTAACCCCCCTGCAGACTCACCCCTCCCTCAAAGTTTGTCATGAAATATTAAGTGCAGTCATCTGCTGAGATGGTTGAGTTAATTGTCACAGCCTAACACTTACCACATGTCTAAATAAAGGTAAGTGCCCCCCCCCCCCCCCCTCCCTCCTCCAATTAATCTTCAATTAGGGGTTCGGCTCCGTGCCTCTGCCTTTGTGTCTCCCAGTCTCGGCTCAGCAGGTGGGGGGTATGGCTGGACGGTGTGTGTGTTTGTGTGTGAGGGGTTATATGAGGATTATCAGGCTCTGAGGGGACACAGGACAGGGATAGGGGAATGTTTTCGACACATGCTCACATGATGCCCGTCACGCTGTCTCGCAACTATCACTTCCTGTCACATTGATTATATGGCGACCCTTTGAACGCACAGTCTATGCAAACGCTTTGGAAGAAAGAGACACATTATATTGACCCACAGAAAATAATCGTTCCATGTAAGATGCAGAGAGACATTAGAGGCCTCATGCCGAGTGATTTATCAGGGATTCTCATGACTCTGGGCAGGCTTTATATAACTACCAGCTGAGGGATGCACTTTCCCATGTTGTAAGGGGTCAGGAGGCCACCCTCTAAGCACTGTGGCAGTTGTTTTTCACACAAGAATTCCAGCCCACTGTTGGAGGATCTAAGAGAGCATAAAAGGGGGAGCAGAGAATTGTACAGTATGCATCACTTTAGCTCCCGGTGAACCCTCCGCCCACTGCCCTCTGCGCCCGGCTGTGCCCCCACGGGCAGCTCTCCCTGCACCTCTCCCTGTATTGACAGAACAAGCAGTGTCTCTGTGAGAGAAAGCTCCCCCCCACCCCCTCGCTCAGCCGCCTATCCCTCTCCAGCCCCACCGTCGGTGTGCTGCAAACCAGAAGCCTGAGGCGCAGGGAGCGTGTGGGATGAAGGGATGAGAGAGAAGATCAAAGCAGGAAGCATGAAAAAGCTCAAAGCACACAAGCAAGAGGCACCTCTCTGACCTCCGCTGCACACACACACACACACACACGCACACACACACACACACACACTCTTCATCCTGGCTAAGCAGAACGATTGCCGCCCATCCTGGCCTCTGGTTCCCCCTCATCCAGCAGCCGTGTAAAAAGGCAAAGAGGAGAGGGCACGTCGCTCAGGTCGTGTGAGCCTCTCAGCAGATGGTTAGGACCTGCTGGGAAACAGACCTGAAGCGACGGCCGTGGCACACACCCAACGCTCATCAGACCTGAACATCCTCATGTCATTCTTATTTATTTTCCATTTTCAGATTTTTGTTTTCCATAGAGTGTAACAGGCCTTTACAATTCATTTGTTTATTTTTGGTTGTTCTGTTTTCTTTTGCACGGCTCATTTTTTAAATTAATATCCAGAAGGCATATTTTTTTGGATAAAATCTGATGCAGTACATGAAACATGAACACATTTTTGAGTTTCAGAGACTTCCAGAAATTCGTTTGGTTAAAAAAAGTATGGACACGTCTCAACTACAGTCCAGGAAATTCACTGGCAAAAGGCATTCATAAATCTCTTCATTGAGGAAATGTATCCCGTACCTCGGACAAAGGCTCACCTAGAATAGAAAAGACGGTTTCAACTTAGAAGAGGAAATGCAAAACATGTACTCAAACAAGATGTGGACGTGAAAAATACTTTTCACTACTAAATACTTTTTATTTCATAACTTTAAATAACATATTTATATAATAAGTGCTGTGTGCCTTTCCTGTGTATTGGACAGTGATGCACCACCCTTCTGCAAGATTCACGGTGTCAGATCATTGGCTCCAAAGAGTTGCTGCAAAGTTCACCGTCGACATGATCGGCCGTGACCGCAGTTTTACCTGCAGGCATATAAAGCTGTAGTTTAGGTTTATAACAGGCCCAGTCAGACTTACGAACTCCCCCTTGGCCCTGAGGATCCTCTCTCCATTATTCATGAGTCCTCAGGTTGGACCCTGGGAACAAGCTGAGCGAGGCCCTGTGTCAATACGAAACACTGGCCGCCACAATGGGCTCTGCCTCCAACTACACTGTTGACAGACACCAACACAAAGGAGCTGAAAGGGGTCCCCCTCCGTTCTCACACACACTGAAGAATGAGTCAGTGTGCTGCCGCTCAGAGCTGTGTTTGTACAGTATATACAGCTTTTGTCCATGGCCACTGTTCTCCCATCAATGGAGGCTGAAGTGTTGATGAAAACCAGGAGGAAAGGACTTCTCTGTGGCTGCCAGTGAGAGTTCATGTTCATTAGATGGGCTCTGCGCCTGCTGGACGGCACCTGTATGTACGCAGAAAACCCCCGGGTGACAGAACAACAAGTAATCGGCTTATTGGATGGATAAACAGCATTCCATGATATATCGCAGGCCCCTCCCTCCCCCCCTCTTTGATTATCACATCATATTGTGGCTGTCAGTGAAGTGAATGAACATGGACACGCACTTGGACCATGAAATCAAATATTGGAGCCACATGTGACAGTCTCATCGAGGTCAAGTAAATAAATATAGCATTTAGTTTAAAGTTCCTTTTTTTTTTACTTTACTTGTTATATTTACTGAATGTTTAGGATTTAAGATTAAGACATTTACTTAATTTTGTGAACTTGTTCCAACCTAGAAATGATAAGTGAAGTTAATAAAGGTCTAAGTGTATATGGCGCTCACTGATTCCAGTTTCTCTGGTTTCATATTGACGGTTATGTCTCATAATACATCAAACAGCTGTGCCGCGATAAAAGGGCCACAGCGGTACACGAGACAGCCCTTTTGAATCCTTCTCAGAAGGGGATGTCACATAAGTTATATGCCCCGTGTACCGATGCTCTCAGAGAGTCTAATTAATGTGAATAAAAAATGAGCATCTCCCAAAGCTAGAAACACAGGGACTAAATTATGACAGCGTGCAGAACCTGGCGCCACTGTGACTTCTTGTGTGGTTTCATTGTGGAGCTGAACATTCTTACAAGGTGTTTAATGCCATCATCTGCAACTGAGGGCCTTTTTTTTTAGTATGTGCTCACAGACGAATGTCCTGCGTTCATTTATCTGCTGCACTGATGCAAGGAACACACACTTTGAAAACACAGTGACAGCATGTTGCAAGCTGCAGATACTCGAAACCACGACACGTGCAGACCTCACTGCTTTCTTTTGTTTGTAGGCTTTCGATACTGGAACAAACATTTCACACGCAGGCAGTGAAAAATGAGTCTGAGATGATTTCATTAAGCGGCATTTGTAATAATTAAGCGTGATGAGTTTCTAGATTCACATGTGAAGATATTTCATGGCGGGACGCAGTCAGAGGAAGACAACAACTCAATCCATTTTAATCCACTGAAGAGGTGTGTCGCTGCGTGCTCCTCTGATCCCAATCTGATTTTGTTTTGAGCATCTGCAATCATTTCTGTCTGAAGACACTTCTCCACTTTGATCTCACTCATCACACTCACACTCATCAGCAACACTCATGAGCGTGTTTCATGAACAAAGCTGCGTTCTCCATAGTGCTGGTTTTCATAAAGAGGATTTAGATGAAGTAAATACATAAAATATCATCTATCATATGGTTGTGGAGGGTGTACTTGTTGACCTCTTGTTCAGGACATATTGCTTTACTATACAGAAGTCTTGAATTAGATCAGGATAGCTGTTTTTTTGGGGGGGGGGGATTTTTGGTCATGTAGTTTCACGTTGTCAAGGCTTATTGTAACAAATTCCTCAAACCATTGGGAGGCAGTACACCACAGCAACATCTGTGACATCTGGATACAAGTCCATTGATATCTGGGTGTTGTTGTTTTGGCTTTACACTAACAGTCAAAAAATATTTGAATATCACACCTTTTCCATGCCAAGCAGTTCAACTGAAAATGCATCGTACATGCTGTAATACATTTGGAAAGTATGGAATGAGAAATTAAAACAAAGCCAATGATGAAAGTTTAACTTTAATCTGGAGGTTTATTTCAGCACTTACATGTGTACGCTAACAATGTTCAGTTATGAACAGAGCCCCTATTTTATTTGCTTTTCACAGGCGCCATCTTCTGATTAAACTCAGTATTACCAGAGAGAGAGAGAGAGAGAGAGAGAGAGAGCTGTTTAATTGTAAAAGCTGATGTGATAGTTTTAAACACATACAAGAAATGTAAATATAAAATATTAACCTTTTCTTGTAATTGTGTGGGAAAAAATATAACTACAGCTGAATAAAACATTAATTTAGAGATTGAATCTCTGTGACTCTCACAGTCATATAGTCATATAATCTTACATAGGAGAGCTATATAATTGGTATAATATATAATATAATGTATGTAATATAATTGTTTATATCTTTTGATAGATCTTAACGTATGTAGATATGTAACTAAAGATTAGCTTGAGATCGTGTATGTTTTTTTTGAGTTCCATGAACAAAAGAAATGTTCACTCTCATTTCAGTTTTGTTTGATTATTATCGAAGTTAATTTGATTGTTATTTTCTATTTATTGTATTCAAGCTGATTTAATTAGCCCATTTGACACAAACGCGAGTCACGTTAAAGCACCGTGTCTCTGGCCGCTGCAGATTGTTTCTAATGTTGCTCAGTTAAGAGGAAAATTTTGAAATTTGCTGAGATCTTTCCTTCTTGTGGTCCGACATGCAGCCACACATTAAATCCCATCAGATCACATTATTGCAGTAACACCCCCCCCCCCCCCCCCACCTCCTCAATAAATGCTGAGATCAGCAGATTTGGGATAAACTCACATCTCACATCATCAAAATCTGATTTAAAGACACGCCCCCCCCCCCCTCCCTAATCCGCTCGTTCCCCCGGCAACACCAGCACCTGATCTTGATTGGTAGCCCCGAATCACGCACGTGTTTGACCAGGCTTTAAATAATCAGCGATTGTTGCCAGACTGTGAGTCTCTCTTTGAGCTTCAGCCACCGAAACACACACACACGTCTTGCGTTTGTGTTGCAGAGCTTCATCATCACCATCATGGTTGAGCAGTTTGTTGGAAAATGGACTCTGACCTCCAGCGAGAACTTTGATGACTATATGAAGGCAGTCGGTAAGTTGATTAAATCTTGTTTTATTGTTATATGTCTAGCAGCATGCTGAGTTCTAACCAAGCGCCTAAGTTTGACTTCGAGCTGCACTTGGCAGCATCCAGAAACCTCTTACCGAAGTGTCTCTGTGTTGAAGGTGTGAACTTTGCCACCCGGCAAATGGGCAACATGGCGAAACCTAACCTGCTGATCAGCGTGGATGATGGAGTTATTTCAATGAAGTCTGAGAGTACTTTCAAGACCACAGAGATCAAGTTCAAACTTAACGAAGAATTCGACGAGACTACTGCAGATGGTCGAAAGACAAAGGTGGGTCATCTTTTGTTAACTTTTTTTTTTTTTTTTTTTTTGATAGTTTTGAGGTGCTGACATTTTTCTTTTCAGACTATCGTCACTCTGGATAATGGCAAACTTGTGCAGCTACAATCGTGGGATGGCAAGAAAACTACACTAGAACGAGAGCTTCAGGATGGAAAACTAATAGCTGTGAGTAAACGCTAACTGAGCCACAATTTGTGGAATTCTTAATGTTTGCATTTATACATGCTTATCCTTGTATTACAAAATGCACGACTTCTAACATTTGAAACTGTTTCTCAACAGAAATGTGTCATGGATGACGTTGTTGCAGTGAGGACCTACGAGAAAGGGGCTTAATTCCTTTATTAACAATGTTGTTCAGCCTGGACTTCCCATGTTCCATTACCAAGACACCAAATGCACTGAGCTATTGCCAAACATGCCAATAAAGTCTGAACTGTGATACGTCAAGTCTGTGTGCTTGTGCATGAATATAACCCAAAGAAAGTGTTCTTTGTTTGGGCGCACATTTTGTGGGTTCAAATGTCACTTTAAATTCCACGACTCCTGCTTTTGTCCTTTCTTCAATGGCCCATCTTCCTCCATTGGGGGGGGTTGTTACAAGCTTGGGCAGCTTTCCTAAAACTCAACTTGAATTGTGTGTATCCAGGTTTTAAAGCCAAACTAATCACCTGAAATTTACAACTGTCTCGGTAAATAAACCGAACTTTGTTTAAACTATAATCCTGTGCTCATGATCTGGGTTAATTTCTCAATTAGGCGTTTTTGGGTTGTTGGCACAATAGTCGGACACTATGACCGGATGCCACTTCTTAAATTGGTCATTCTTCCAAAGGTTAAGCTACTAGACATGAAGCTTTACAGAGGCCTTTTGTCCTAACAAAGAAAAGCAACATGTCATATCAGAGCAACCCTCTTAAGGATGTGGGTGACTGGGGAGCAAATCCCTGCTTGAGGTTAGAGCGGTGACCTCATTTGTGCTAGGCCCCTTGTCTGTAGAATCAGACATGGAGTTCAAACAAGTGCAAATAATTTGTTTTAATTAGGGTTCTTTGGGGCAGTAGGTTGAGGCCCAAATTCTCGTGGATTTCCTGGCTTTAGTGAACGATTGTGACACGGGGTCGTTCTTGGGCAGCAATGAGTACTGACTAGTGAAAAGCTGATTTGTTGTTTTGAGCGCCACGTTATGTAAGACCATGCCACATGAACACACACACGTTGGTTTAAATGTTCAGCTGCTTTTTCTTAGTTAATGAAAAAGTTTTCCAAAAAGTCCGTCCATTTTCTGAAACCCTATGCCCAAGGGGCTGGAGCCGAGAGGTAGAGTACACCCTGAACACATCCTTCTAAGAAGTTCATCCATCCATCTGTTTTCTGTAAGAGCTTATCCTTATCGGGGTTGTGGGGGGATGGAGCCTATCCCAGCTGGCATTGGGCGAGAGGCGGGGTACACCCTGAACAAGCCCCTTTGAAAAAGTCATTATGTACAAATACACATAACTGAAAGAGGATTTGTGGAGGACCTTCAGTTCTTCTAGCAAACTCGTTTTGAATTTCTGAATACCCTATTGTTAGGGAATAATCTTATTTAGGGTGGTGTGTGGGTGTAGGTCTTTGAAATGGTTTTACCCCTTCGAACAGTATCACACCATGGCTGGTGAATTCATAGAAATGGATCTAGTTTGACTTACCTGGTGTCTATGCACAAGCAGAGCAACAAATTCATTCATTAAGAAAAATCTAAATAACAAACTGCAAGTTACCAAAATCTAAATCAACTCAATCTACTTGAGTGCAACCTGCAGCAATAAGAGTTTAAAACAGTTTCAAGCAGGCTACTGAAGTCCTAATTAATCAGATTTTAACAGAGCTAGATGTGGCCGCACCCAGACACGCCTAACAGTAACAGTATGAAGCGTTTTGCTGGATTACTTGCTCATTTGAATTATTACATAAGGTGAACCTAAGGACCCTAAACGTTACAGTCACTGCAGCTTCCAGCTTGCAGAATGCTGCCCCCTTGTGGTTGATTTCTGTCATAGCAGGCAATGATTGGACGGTACCACCCTGTGTGATGACGGGGGGAGAGGGGTTAGCGGTTCACATTTTGTCGTGAAATAAACACATTTTTGAGAAGTTATTTGTCTTCAGGAGACACATATTAAATATATATCGCTTCATGTCAACATAAGCGTAAAAAATAACATTTCCTCGGCCATAACCGTCACAGTTATCTTGTCGTCCATTTACAGATGAAGTGATCCGGAACGACGTCGTACGTGACGTGACGCCATCATCAAACATGGCTGACAAAGAAAACACAAACATGGAAGTCGGTAAGGAAAAGGATAAACCACTCGCTAACAAAGTTGAGTCACTCGTTGACAGAGTTACCCAAAGAATAGGCAACCTCAACGGTGTCGAAGGCAAGAAAAGCGCCGGCCAAAGCCGCGCCACAACGGAGTACTGCGAACAACTGCAGGCGTGGATGTGGCAGTACTACAATGGATATGTCAACTGGCAGAGCTGGCTGGCAGCGTCAGCCATGTCCTATCCGTGTTATTTACAGTCCACCAGCGGGACGTCGGCGGCACCTCTCGATATCAACTCCCAGAACTGGTACAACGGCCCGTTTGGTCTTCCGTTGTCGCCGTATCCACCTGCCGTCACCTCCCCGAGCAGCCGGGCAGGTGAGGCAGCTGTCGGGGCTGCGGTGTCCGCTCAGCCGCAGCAGCTCCCGCAGGAGAATGGAAACGCACAGAGACCAGGTAAAAGCTGCTGGCTTTGCATTGACGTCTTCTTTTACAGGTTGTCAAAATCTAACCCCACAGACAGCCTATGTTAACGTAGATCTCATGGGTCAGCTTGAGGATAACTCCACCAAACTATGGTTTGGAAAGCGTGGCTGTCTCACGGTTTATCAGCAGAGGTGTGATTGGATTTATATGAGCAAATCCAGGCAGATCCAGGGTTGATTTAGACATGGTAAGCGTGCGGCACTTTGAGCCAGGCCTTATTATCATCATCTAATGGCTGAATGAGAACAAATCCATGCATCCTGGTTCCCTCTAGAAGAGTGGCCACAGATACAGCAGCAGATCTAGGAATGGCTACAGGATAACTTGTCAACAATCAGATATGGGTGTAATCTTAGAGTGACATAATGTGTAGCGACTGTTTTACAACAAGCCCTAAGTCTCTAGGCCACGAGTCCAAAACCTGACGTAATCACGATGCAACGAGGGAAACTTGAAAGATTTTTTAAAAATATTACTTAGATTGAACAGGAGGTGATACAAAATTGGTCATCGATCTCAACCTGGTCCCTCACAGACTTGATACTCTACTTCACAGCTTGTATCGATCTGTAACTCAGCTGACATCTTTGCATATATTCTGTCATCGTGCTTATCCACACCTTTGCACTGAAAACTGCCTTACGGCATCGCCAAAACCCGTCACAAAGCAAACAAAACAGAACATCAGCAAATAGAAACACAACCTTAGCCTCACCCACTATTCAACTCGTACATTAACAATAAATAATAGCAGGACATAAATAATGTGTCATACCAACACTTAACTGGCTCGTACATAATGTACTGTGTCTGTTTGACTTTGTTTTTTTTCACCAGGTCGGGAGTACAGCATTCCTTCACCTCTCCAAAGACTCCTTGCTGAGATGGTGGATTTCTTCATATTGTTTTTCATCAAAGCAACCATAATCATCAGTATTATGCACCTGAGTGGAATCAAGTGAGTTTACTTCTGTATGTAGTAGTGTTGAGCTGTGTTTTTTTTTTCATCCTTTTTAAGAAAATGAAACCAAGATTTTTTTTCCCTTTGCTTTTCAGGGATGTTTCCAAGTTCGCCATGCATTTTATAGTGGAAGAAATAGATGAAGACACATCGATGGAGGAGCTTCAGAAGATGATGCTTGTTGCACTTGTGTACCGGATATTAGTCTGTTTTTATGAGGTAAGTTTTCTGCAATACTCTATTACCCAGATTTTAAGACAGGTAACGTGAGGCAAAACTTAATCATTAACTTTTTCTGTGTACATTTTGGAAAAGCTCATAGCTTACACGTCATTTCTCTGCAGATTGTGTGCATTTGGGGAGCTGGAGGAGCCACTCCAGGGAAGTTTCTCATCGGTCTCAGAGTTGTGACATGTGACTCGTCAGTTCTGGTTCAGCCTAACAGGGTGCTTGTTGTGCCAGCAACTAATGTCTCTCTGTCTGCGTAAGTGCTTTATTTTGAAGGTTATCCTCCAGCAGTTTACTCTCAGATGCAGCCCAGTTTGTCTCTCGTTTACATTGTAATCACTGCCTCTGTCTGCCTCCACAGATCAACTGTCCGAGCTTTGAACAAGAACTTTTCCATTGCCTTCTTTTTCCCGGCCTTCATCACACTTCTGTTCTTCCAGCACAACAGGACTGTGTATGACATGGTAGCTGGTACAATTGTTGTCAAGCGCTCCCGAATCAGATGACGCAAAAGAGTCCAGAAGAGAGTCCTAATCCTGAGCAGGCGCTGTGTGGTGTTTTTTTTTTTTTTTTTAAATGCCTGCAGAACTTGGACATCGTCCTTTCAAAGTATTGTCGGGAAAATGCAGGAGCATTAAGGTGGTTTGAGAAAGTTTGATACACCTCAGTATGAACTGTGTTTCTGCATGTATATCTACATGCTGCATTCTGATCTGTTCCTGTGCCAAATCGTTGTCTCCTTTTTGAAGAAAGGAACGATGAAATGCTGGCACATGCTAACTTTTCACGAACACAAGATTTGCCTCTTTTTGAATACTCCTCCAGATTAAGGGCGAATGTCGTTCAGTATTTATGTCGCTAATGCATTCATGAGATTATACCTTCAGTATCTCTTTGTATTAAAAATCGTCTTAAGAGTTGTATGCTCAGACTTTTCATTTTTGAATTGTTGACTGGCTGCTGAAGTACTTCTAAGTGTTCTAAGACTTATTTAAATGTATTGAAGGGAAATGTAAACCTGACCACACCTTTACTTTGAATTCAGCATGTTTGTGACTGAAAAGTTAATGTATGACACATTCTATGTGATTTATTATTTTTTTTGCATTTAAAAGGATTAAATGAAACCACTAATTCCTTCATCCATGCATGTTTGAGATGTCTGTCTTTTAGCAGTTTGTCTGCTATTAAATAATCCGTACAATGTATTGATAGTGATTAAGTGGCCTTCTGTTTTGTGAGCTTATGATATCATTAGCTCAGTAGTATGTCATTATATTTGCCTTGTGTAACAGGTGCATATATCATTTTATATCCTGACTAGTAGCTCTGAAAGATAGTGGTGGCCCTGGCCACTAAATTATTTTTTAATTTATCACCTTTTTGCATTGTTTGATTTTTCGTATGCCCCATTTTCCAGCACTTTGTGGCCACAGTTTAAATAAGTATGTCTTATTAAGTTTTATTTACCACTCTAAATATGAGAGATCTTTGATGAAACATATTTTGACAATTCATAGGATGACTTTCTAAGATTCAGCAGTTGCTGGCTGGTAATGTAATTCACTTCCACAGTATAAATTTGTGTTATATATTCCACTGTATTTCCTTGATGATTGAATTGATGAGAAGATGTTCTTCAGTTCAATGTGGCATCATAAATTAACTTATTAATAATAATCATTGCATTCCATTAATAAAGTAGCTGTTTGGCTGCTAGTTGCTCTGCTGTGGAAATTATAAATATGGTAGATTATTGAGCACAAAGTGGATATGTCCTCAGTTGCAGCAGTTTGGCACCACCTAGTGTCTATTTGTTGACTGTACAGACATTTCTGCCTCTGTCTGTGCATCATAATGAAGAATAAGCCCACCACATGGTGACTTGCATACAACATTTAAAACAAAAACCTGTCTTTAATCTGCGTGTGCTGCTCATTTATCATCACAGAAAGTCAAACACTCCATCTGCCCGGAAAAAAAACTAACCCTTCTTGACAAAACTGGTGAGCGCTGCCTGAACCAACTTCAAGACATTTCTCCCATTCTTTGAGGTTTTTTGGCATGTCACGTATATTTGGAGGGAACTGTTGGGAATTGTTGGCAAGTGTTGACGTGGTGATTGTGTTAGGCCCACTAAGTGGCAGCCTCAGCTGACAGCCACAGATGGTACTCCCAGATTACAGAGCGACCCCCCCCTCCCCGCATGCTGCTGCCATGCACCATGCCATTACTGTAGGCAACTGAATAATATAACTCTTAGTCGTGAAGGGCTTCACTGAGGACCAGAAAAGTGTGGGCAGACACTACCCACCACCATTATTGCGCTGTATACTGATGAGTGAGCGTAGCTCTATTTGGAGTTGAGGCATGTTTGTAATCTATTTTGGTATAGACGTGCTCTGGCTCGTATGCACTGAGAATGTGCAGGAGAGAGGTTTTAGGAAAACTCAAGGGAACACGTATTACTACAATTTATGACACACTTATGTGTGCAACTAGTAGAAGTAACAATCAGCAAGCAGGTATTCTTAGAAATGTAAATCACAGTAAAGATGATGCTTGTGTCTGTAAATACTGATGTGGCATTAATGATTTCACTGCAAGGATGGATTCCCTCTTTTGCCATTGTCTGTTATTTATTATGCGCTATCCATCAAATGACTTACTTTGCTCTTTGTTCAGTTATATATTACCTTAGAGTAAGAACTCAAGTGTGAAGGGGTGAGATGAAGTGAGTGTTTCCTCACTTTAGCCGTTCATTTAATTCACATCATTTCCCCCTCTTTTCTATGTATGTCGCTTGATGCCACGCTTGACAAATCTAGTTCCTCACCGCCACATGGCATGCCATACGGTATCGAGTTGGTGAAGTGTCCAGCCTGAGTTCCTGCCACCCTTTCTGGCACTTTTAACAAGGGAGTCATCCACAGGCAGCATGGAGGGCTCACAGCTTTCTCTGACAGCCATGTGTCTGTGTCTGAACGGAGCCACGTACAGGGCGGAGGGACGAGGTAAACAGTCTGGGCTCGGCTGGGCTAAAATATTCTCTGTTAATGAGACAATTTGTGTCCTTAAAGTCAGCGTCCCTTCACTGGAAGTCCTACGGAGGCAGCTGTCTGCTGCTCTTCGCACAGCAGCAGAAGCAGGCTCCAGGTGTTTTGCGGTTATGGAAAGGTGCTGCGGACCGAAATGCTGCTCGGTGTTGTTGTTGTGTGTCTCTGCCTGTTGGTATTCCTCTCAAGTGGAGTCAGTAATAACAGGCTGGCTGGGTTCTGCCAGGGTGGAGAGGGCTGTTGATGAAGAGGAGACCTGTTGACTGGGAAGGGATACAAATGCTTGCTCTCACACTAGAGATGTCATGAGGAGGATGAGGGTAACACAGACTCATGCATAGATTCTGAATTTTTGTTATGACTAATAATGGCATTTTTTGAATACTGACTTATAGGTTTTACATTTTTATCCATAAAGTATTGTACAAAAAATATTATCAAGGGTCAAATTGGGGGAAGGTTATGTATTTTCTTTTTATTCAAGTGTCTGTTAGATCTTTTTGGAAGCAGGGGAAGGCCTTTTAAAATGTTCTCACTTCAGTTTTATATTTTACTTTCAGCCTTCACCTGAGCTGCACAGAGCTCCCAACTGTACCAGGCTTATCGAATTACTTTACACAGTGTGATAGCTGTGTGTTTTCTGAAATTGCGGTGCTTTTTTGCAGGGCAATGGAGCGTAGTCCAGTTAGTAGCTGGAATGCTTGGGACTCACTATTCATCATTTCTGATTTTATGTAACTCAAGGGGATGGTCCATTGAAAATTTTAATATAGCCAGGAGGTAAATCATTAAGTTCAGCTTCCCTCCTCACCCTAATCATTTTCACACAGCCTCTAAGCCAATTTAAACTTGACATGGGCATCATATCAGCACTGTATCATTTAAATGTGCAGCCTTTTAAATTGCCAATAAATTATGAATTAAGTCATTTCTTGGAAAGTGAATAAACAAGAGCGAGTAGGATATGAATAAACCCATCTTCCAGAATAGTATGCTGCCTTCGCTGGAGTTCATTTTCCTGGTGTAAAAATAGACGCAAATTCAGGATGAGTGATGTAGAAGCACACGGAGAGAGAGTGTGAGTGTGTGTGCGTGTTTGGGGAGAGCATACCAGTTTGCATGACACAACATTAGGTTTCTGGGAGTTTGTGTTGTGAATACTGTAGATTTCTGCTTAAGGCTGCAAATTTGAGTTGTCAAGACAACCATGGAGGCTGCACTGGAAATTCTCTTTTTCTCGTCGCTTTAGGGTAGCACAACATCTGATGCACATTTGCTGCACATACAGACTACGTCTGAAGAGAAACCAAAGGGTAAAACAAAACATGTTTGCCTCCTGGTATCATCTTGAAATCTACTTCTGACTAAGTTACTGCAGTCTTCATCATGTCGAGAGGGACTGCGCCATGTTTCCACTTCATCACTGATGGAGGTGGAGGTGCTGAATACATTCGCCTGGCAACAGCCGAACAAAACAATCAACACAACACACTCAATACCTTTACAGAGGACAGAGACACAAACAAGGAGGCACCACAGCAATAAAAAAGTAACTGTCCCAACACTTTGTCTGTATGTAATATTTAGTAACTCACACAAAGAATAGCCTATTAACCCCACAAAAATCAAAATGCAGTACATATTTGGTCAAAGATGAGGTAAACCCAAAAATTGGTGAGTCGAGGCTAGCTGGTGAGAGAAATCAAAGCTAATTCACCAGCTTTTTCCTTGTTTGATGTCATAACAACAAATAATCGAGTTTGTAATGCTACATAAACATGCAGCTGCTAAAAGCTAATTTGACTAGCTCAGCAGAGAAGCAGTAGTAGACCAACAACTTACACTAAAAAAGGCATGTGATTTAATGTGGTTAAGCTACTTTTAAATCACATATTTATGGGTATTTCATCAAAGATTCATTCATTAAAGCTGCTCATTCGACTGTTTTTTTTAGGTTTAATGTGGCAGTATTTAACGATCCGCCTAAAATGGCATAAAATTATAATTTCACAACTTTATATATTTCAGTAGGAAGCTTTGAAATTCAAGTCACAAGTCAGTGTAGGCAGGCATTGTCGTCCACTCTCATGATTTTTTGGTTGTCTGTCAATGCCTGTTTTTTTTATACATATACACATATTGAGGTAATTCATATTTTATTTCCAAATATAATATTATATATACATTTTGGGTTGAATAGAAAGGATAAGACATGGTGTGATATATGAATATTTTATATGAACTTGAGTCCAAGTTGTGAAATACTAGTGTATTCTTCTCTTTCATTACATTTTTATCTCGGCATATGGTCATATAATATATGGTAAGACAATACTTATGCAAGAATATGTGTGAAGATGACCCGACATGTTCTCAAAGAGTATGTAAAGACAAGTTGTTTACTTAAAATAATGTTCATATTTTCACTACAAAGATTAAGCATATATTTGTCAGTGAGTCACAGCTAAAGAAGTCTGTATACCGCCCTCTGTCGTGGGAATCTGGCATTGAATCTCACTGACAGTGAGAGGAGTGGGCCGGCCTTCGCTCAGGTCACTGAGGTCGTTTTAATGATGGTTGGGATCCTCGCTTCAATATCCAAATCAGGCACCAGTGCGAAACACCGGATGCATGTTGATTACTTGTTACTTATACTCATAAGTTATGAGACACGGGTTATTAAATGTAACAGATATTTTCATTCAGGGAGTTTTTGTCTTTCCTGTTGAACCACTCTACAAATCTCTGTTGGACATATTTGGAAAATATAATTAAGAATAAATAGCAACATTGCTTCCTGGCTGTACAGTGTACTTTTTTTTTCTTTACATGATTTTGTATGTTTTTGATTCATGAACCAACTCTAAGTTCTCTCAGTGGCTGTATTCCTCCTCCACAAATCACCCCCACCCAATCCCCTAGTTGTTTAGTTGCCTAAACTATGTTCTGGAGATGTGCGTAAGCAGTGGCTTGCTATTTTCAGCTGAATGAAAAGAGTCTTGGCACTTGGACTCAGGATGAAATCTGTTTTGTTCAGCTGAATTTGGCTTTCACCACAAGCACAGTATCTACATGTAACAGAGTTAAAGGCTTCAGTTTAATGGCGTCTTACAGTAAAACCTCAACCGTTTGACTCAGGAGAGTGACGCGTGAATGATCTGTTTGCAGTCATGTGAGAGGAATATGTCATCTTTGGTAACATAAACACATGTGTCATGTATCATAGGACAAAAATATATATATAAATATATATATATATTTTTTGTTTTTTTTGTCCATTTGCTTGTAAGATAGGTAGAGGTAATAATTTTTCGATGTAACAGGTTGATTAAATGGTTGATGTACTCCCTCGCATCGAACGGTCGCTGCTTCAATGATGATTCACATTGCACTTGTTTTGTAGAGAGAACACATTCAAACCCTGAACAAACAAAACATTTCAAACTTGGCCTTTTGTTATCTGAAATGACATGCACGAAAACATAAAGTTGAAAGAAATAGACTACATCACAGCCTATTATCACTGTCTTTTGTATAACCGTTTCTTGGACACTATGAATGAATGACATTGACCTTATAATGACCTTAAAATAAATGGGACACTAATGTATTTATCCTGTTATGAAAAGCACCAGAGCAACATTTGTTGGTTTCCAGAGTTTCAGCCCTTTGCTTACTCATTATTTTTAGACATTCAATCCAAGGACTCTGCTCAAGGTCACTTTGAACTGTCGTCAGCGCTCAACAATTGCTCTATTGTAATTAAAGCTGTAACTCAACAACGACGTCTCGCAGATATCCGAACCCAAAGTGTACTACATCAGCTGCCCCAAAAGTAGTTAACACGAGTGATATTCACACACCTCTCACAAGTGCACCCAAACAGAGAGGTGAGGTCAGTATCACCTGCCTGGCTTTGCTCTTTTCATTAACTGCTGAATTCACTGGCTTTCAATAGGCTCTTTCAGCGTGTCATGCTACACCACCATTGAGCTACAGCCACGTTGCCACCCATCTTTCTTAATGGGGACTGGAGACTGTGGAGCTGCCTTGTTGCCATGGCAGCAAGCGCTTTCACATTCTCCCCACATAGTGTGCAGTGTGCATGTTGTTCCCTCCAAACTGGAGCGCGCCACAGCAGATACAGGTCTGCTCTCAGACAGGACCGAGCCAGGGTTATTTACCTCCTGCTCTGATACCAGATGCCCTTTTAATCCAACCACCCACTCTCCACTTTCCATTCTCTTTATTACTAATGCATAATATTTCCCATTGGCTGCTCTCACAACCTGAACTTTGCCCCAGCACTTTCTTTTTATAATTCAAGCTTCATGTCGTGAGGTAGAACTACCTCGATCCCTAACTCGAGGAGGTCCCTCAAGAAGCCTGAAATCAAAAGTTAGGACATTTATTAGGATGTGGATTGGGATCATAATAAGCATTATGAGTCAGTCAATAAAAATAATGACACCACTTGGCAGCTGTAGCTCAGTCTGTAGGGACTTAGCTTGGGAAACTGGAGGGTCGCTAGTTAAAGTCCAGCGTGGACCACAGTATGGAGCGTGGACTGGTAGCCCACCCCAAGGAACGATGCCGAGGTGCCTTCAAGCAAGGCAGGGAACCCCTAACTGCTTGATCACTCCACATTTGCACGTCTATAAGACTTTTTGTGTCTGGTTGTATTTTAGGTAAAATATTTGATAAATCAGCTTTTTAGTGGCATCTGTTTCCCTTGTGACAAGGATGAGCAACAGATCTGTGACCTGAGAGAATGTGTTGATATTTTAACCCTTTGGCTTCAAAGATGACTGAATGAACACTTGTTACTGTTCATCAACCAACCAATGAATCAATTAATCGATTAATCGTTTCAATACAGTGATCCTTTATCAGTGCATGGGACAGAGTACAATGTATTTTCACCTCTCATCGCTCAGCTTTCCTACATTTTTACGTAATCTGACACTTTCACTTTTTACTATATTACAGATTAAATGCATTATGTAATCAATACTTTTACTTTTGCTACTTTTTGGTATTTTTTAATGATACTACTGTACTTTTACTCAAATATAATTCTCAATGTTGTTGGCTATTTCCACCGTGTGGTGTATTTCCTTTAATTAACTTACTTATGAGTACATTGAGCTCTTCTTCCACCGCTGCCTTCATGTATAAAAGCCCTCACCACCTCTTAGCTAACACCTGACCCGCACCGTCCAGGAACAGGTGTTCCCAGAAATGTATTGCAGAGTTATGAATGAGCTAATTAACGCAAACAGTGGCACACCGCGGGGAACGGCTCGCCATTTCCCACATGCGACTGTTTTGCATCATGCATGCTTGCGTGTCCCGCGTGTGTGAAGATCAGTGTTACATGTCCGGACATGTCAGCCGCATTGACAGGAGGCTCATTCAGCTGCAGTAAGCGCACGGCGAGGATGCAGAGCCACATTTGCCTACCACTGCTGCTGCATGGACACTTGTTTGCATTGACAGTGAACATGTTTGAAGGTAACGTGCTTCATCTCTTCAGATTAGCGAGCGTGTTGGAAAAAAGTTCGGCCTGGACTTTTTTTTTTTGCTCTGCTAAAGTAAGGTGGTGTTAAAAAAAAAAAAAAAAACCCGCAGCCCACTCGAGTCTTCCTTGTGTTTTCCGCTTAAGGCTGGAAAGAGTGTGTGAGTGAGAAGAGCACCTGGAGGCTTTGTGTAGAAACACCTGTGTGTTTAAAAATGGAGGAATGTGAGCATAGTGCAACGTTGGTTTGTTTAGACGGAGGGGCATGGGGCTACAGCTGCAAGTGCTCTTACCATGACTATTATTATTTTACAAATATTATCCTCTTTTATCCTCTTCCTGTTACTCAGAGCTCAGATCATAAGACATATACTGTGTCTGTTTGCTGTTTGGAGCACACTCCCTCTCTTTGCTTGTGGTATGTGTGTGCTTAGGCCTTAAATAGGCCAGCAAAACCCCCCTGTCAGGTTGAACCACAGCAATCAGCATTGATTGGTATTCAGTATTATCTAACTGTAACTGTCAGCAAAGAATAAATGTTCCTGATATGTGTTGGAGGCTTTCTGATAAGACTTTCAGATAGCAGCAAATGCAATGCGCGTGTGACGAGGTGTGAAGGGAATAAGGAGGCAACAATCTAGAGATTTTTTTTTGATGAATTTCTACAGTGAGGAGTTCACTTAGGAACACTGCAAAGTTTTAATTAAATGGGGATAGGCAAGCTACATAGTTTCGAAGAGGTACATGAGATGTTCTTCTAGTCCGGAACAAACAGATGTCCGGGAAGAAGATAGCCATCGAAACGTCGACCCTCATGTTCACATTAATGGAAACCTGGTTGTTAAAAGTAGTCCGCTTTGACTGGGAAATAACCGAAAAGCTGGTTTTGAGCTCCTTCGTTTCATTTCTCAAACATTATTATTCGCAGGAAATCCCTCAGCTTAGGCACAAATAAATGGGAAATCCTGACAATATCAGAAACCTAAGATGCAGAGTTATGATTATCCTGTGATGTCATAATTTAATCTGTTTTTTTGGTTAAGTACTGACAATGATAACTGTATGTGTGTATGCGTATATATAAGTGTTATATCTGTTATATATACACTGTAACACTGTGAGTTATCTTTACAGTTCTCCCCAAGCAGCAGATGGATGCTCAGTATAGTTCATATTGTACCTTGTTATATTAGAAGTTGTACCTGTTACAAATACCTACAGCTCCCAGTTTGTTATCTTACTCCCAAACTTCACGTCTTGTTCCCTTGTACCTACACGTATGTCAGCATGTGCTGTACAGGTGCGCTGTATGTTGCGGGAGAGATAATCTAAAGTGTTATCTGATTTTCCTCCGCAGGAATTTCAGGGGTTCATCTCGGATCAAGCTACAAACGGCAAGACAGATTTGACAGTTGTGTCTTCGCGCAGTCTCGCTCTTGATATACTCGGTACACACTCGGAACATTTTGCTCCACGCTACTCCAGCTGGATTTGCGAATTCTCGCAGGAAAGCTTATTTTCAGCACACTCGGCTGACATTAATTCTGACCTTCAGTGTACAGTGAGTCATTTCAAGGCAAGGAAACCTCAATCTCTTGTAGACGCTTGTAATGTTACATGATGGTGTCCTGTCATGTTTCTTTCTGTTCTGTTGCCATGGGGATTGTGTCGATCCTGAGGTTTACATCGGTCCGGCAGACAGCAATTTGAGTCAGACTAGGAAGATGAGGCTTCCTCATCTGCCTTCTGGCAAGTAAGACAAACGGCATACGTTTTTATTTTTGCAGGTTCAACAGCTGCAAACATATCTTATCACTTCAGTGGTTTGATGTGTGTGTGAGTCACAGTGGTTGAGCCCAGTCCAGTGAACCCCAGGTAGGCTGAGGATAAATAATAAGGTGGTTGCTAACGCTAAAGTTGAAGCTAAATAAAGTGTAATACTATTCACTAGGATAGATGTAGTTGCAGCATTGCATGATTTGTTGCACTCCCTGTGTTTTGCCCAGTCTGCAGTCTAGGCGGAGGGGACACCCTGTCTTGTCCCGTCTGCAGAAGAGCAGATAGCTGGCTGGCCTGTTGGTGAAGTGCCTGTCTCCAGCCTGACTCTCTCTGCCGTGTGCTGTACAGGATAAGGAGGAGGCCCTCGGGCGAGGAGGGCTACGGTGCCAAGTGGCTGGGCGGCGGGGTGTTTATCAGCGCTGCCTGCCTGCTCTGAGGGAAATATCTCCGGGGAAGAGACGGGGGAGGCCTGGGGAGACCTGAGGGGGACGGCAGGTTACTCTGAGTCACTTTGCCGCTGACTAATTGTAGGGCAGCATACAGGGCAGATTAGGAAGAGATTTGTCTCTACAGGGAAAATGAATATGAAAATGAAGAAGCAAGAAGCAGTGCATTAAGACAGCTTTGAAGTGCTCACACACAGAACATTTAATCCTCTGCCGGGTTTGTGTTTGTGCATATGTGTTTGCGTCTCTGCATGTATATGCCAATGTGAATAGCCACCAGTTATTCACATTCATGCTGTCTGAGCAAAGCCTTTCTAAATCTCCAGCTCTCTCTCCCTCTCTCTCTCTCTCTCTCTCTCTCTCTCTCCCTCTCCCTCCCTCACCCTCCGTCTGTTGCTCCCTCCCCCTCCTTCCCTCTCTGTGTGAGCGTAGTCTGGGCGCTAAGCCAAGTGGAGTGTGTTTTTTTGAATGAATACCTGATGCGGCTGATGAGGCTGGCTGGGGGAGGAGCTGTGTCAGTGGAGTACTGAGAGAGAAAGAGAAAGAGGAGGGAGGTAGAGAGGCAGAAACAGAGAGAGGGAGAGAGAGAGAGAGAGAGAGAGTGAGAGAGAGAGTGAGAGAGAGAAGCAGTCAGGCAGAGAGGGAGCTGGCGGTCTGGTGGCCTTGCATAACACACGTTGGAGCAGCCTTGAACGCAGGACTTGGTGTTAGCTTCAGCAGTGGGGAACTTCCTTTACCGTCAGCCCGTTGCAGGGGCAGCGTAGTCTCCAAACCGGAGAGAGACCAGAGAGGAAGGGCAGAGCTGGAGCAGCTACAGCACAGGCTCCAGGAGAGGAGAGCGGCACAAAGGAGAGATTCAGGAAGAGGAGTCCTAGGAAACACGTCTCCAACACACATACGCATACACACACACACGCACACACACTCTGAGAGGCAGGAAGAATCCTTGGACATGCTCTGCAAGCAGTGGCTGTGGAGAGACTGGTGAGCTATTCTTAGTACTCTAACCAGCGGAGGGGAGGAAGGAGGGTGTCGGGGGGTGGGTTGTCTCTTTTCTTCTTGATTTGTGGCACAGTAGTATTTTCTGCCCTGCTACTACACTCATGCGCTCTCACTGTGATTCTGAAGCCCCCAGAGGCTGCACAGCGTTTGTCCAGAGTCACAGTTGTAGGATTCAACAGCATTGACCCCGTTCGGTGTCGGAGGTGGCTCGCTCGCCGAGGGACGCCCGCTATACACACATCTCCGTTCATATACTGTGCGATCGGTGTGTGTCGAGCAGTGATGCAGAACTCTGGAGTCATTGTGAAGACAAACAGCCTGAACCCACTGCCTGTTCTTACTGTCTGCTTTAGTCTGCCACACGGTAGGTCCGCCTCTTAAAGACACAGGCAGCACTGTTGGTACAGAGAAGGGGCAGTAAAATGGCTCTTTGGGGTATTAGAGGAAAGCAGTGCACTGTATCGATCTGCTCCGTGGTTAAAGCAGCTGTGTTTATAAGGCGGTAGAGGGGAGGTCCTATTAATGTACAGCGAATCACTTATACACGCACGTACATATTGTCTTCCACAGTACCTCCCCCTCTGTTTCATGCCAGAGCTCAGATTGATAATGATGTTTTTGTTTTCTATATATAGCCGTTTGCTGTACAGGGTTTTCACTGTGTATCTATGACTGGTTTAGCAGGTGAAACATGATGTATAGCAGTATTGACAACTGGTTTGTCACCCCAGGGTCATTGCTTTAGCTTTTTTTTTGCATGGATCTTCTGCACAGAAGCAACATCTCAGGAAAGTGTCACTAAAAAAAAAAAAATGTTGCCTCTCTATTGCCTCCCTGCATCATCCTGCTGCAGAGAAATGTTATTGCTATGAAGCCGCGGATCAATGCGAGGAGTAAATAGTGGGTCTGGGAGCATGAGAGAGAAGACTCTGGGCTCAGGCGGAAGGAGTGGAGCTGGGGGGACTGGAGGAGCTGGAGACTGCTGCGTAAGAGAGGGGATGTAACTCTGCTGGGTAGGGGGGGGGGGGGCAGGGGGGCTCTCACCTAGAGACAACAGAGAGGAAACATCTTATCTGCACTCCTGCATGCACAGTGACGGCAGACACAAACCTATTTCTCTTGTGTTTTTTTTTTTTTTTTTACGGGGGAGTATGAAAGAGGATCAGATGCAAGTCTGACTCTATCTCTGTCTGAGCTGAAAAGCATCAGTGTGATGAGCGGAACAGAGCGTGGCCTGTCCCCCCTCTCTCTCTCTCCCCCTGTTGTCATCTCTCCATACATGTCTCAGAGGTGACAGTCCTGGGCGAGGGCACTGACTCAGGGCTCCCGTGCTGTCTGGCTCGGCGTGACAGTCTTGAAAGCTCGCCTTTGTTCTCCGTAGTATCACATAGGCCGTATGTTTGTTGGTGTCAGTATTCTAATTATAGGCCAACGCTGGAAAATCTAGAGAGGCTTTTGGCTGCTGAGCTGTGTGTGTGTGTGTGTGTGTGTGTGTGTGTGTGTGACCATGTGCAGAGAGCGTTGTGTGCAGGTCATGTGGGGAAAAGAAAAACACCCTATTTAAGTGCATCCTAGTGTATCCGTTGAGAGCAACGGTGTGCTTTTGTGGCAGTCGGCGCACGCCGGCTTTGTCTTATAATGCTGCTCTAGTCATAGGAGGTACTTGTGCTTTCAGATGTGATGTCATTCCAGTGTTGACACGGTGTTGCTGAGGTGGGGTTGTTGCCACTGAGCGATGCTGCACGGTGTAGCTCGGGCTGTAGCCGCGGCTGTGTTGCTGATCGGGGATCTCTCAGCAAGGCGGGGGCTATGGCGCTCTGATGCTGCAGGCGTTGCTCAATGTGGGTCAGGAGAGGCAGCACTCTGTCTTCTCCCCATTCTCTCTCCCTCTTTCTCATTCCTAATCTTCTTTCTTCCCCCACTCCCCCTCCAATACTCCCGTTCCTCCTTCTACACAGTTCTATCTATCATTTTACATTGCCTTTCTCCCTCTCCTCCCCCTCACTCTCCTGTTTCTGTTTCTCTCCAGCTCTGCTGCTCTCCTCCTTTGTTACGTCTGGTAGATCTACCAGGCTGCATGGTTAAACGGACTGCATGGGGGGGTTTTTCGCTGGTTTCGGATGCAGTGACCTTGTCAGAACCAGCGTTAGAGGTAGATGCATCTTAATAGGAGCTGACCAAGGTCGCCTTCTGTGTGTGTGTGTGTTTTTTTTCCTTTCACTCCCCCTCTGTCTTTATGTAACACGTCTGTGGCTGCCTGCTGTAGTGAACCTCCTCTGTAAATGTAGCACCGTCAAATAGCTGTCAAATACCGTTCCCTCCTTTGAATGGAATGAAGGGGGGAGAAAATGAATGGATGGATGTGCGAGTGTGTGTCATGCACTCCATCTCTGTGGTGCCTCTGGCTAATGAACAACTCGGAGTCCTGTGCATTGACCCACAGATAAGCCCGCAGGAAAGAACAGTCAACCCGAAAAAGAAACTGTGAAAAACAAAAAAACGAGCTCACGTGAAGCGTAAGGCTGCACGTCAGCGTTGTTGTAGACTTAATGGATGCGCTGCATATTGTTTGTGTGCGAGCTATGGGGAGCATGGCGACATATAAATCTACATCGTGTGAGACGATGTCGGGGTAGCCCTGCAGCCAAACACTGATGCGTGGCCTGTTGCTGCCGTGGCTTGTTGACATAGTTAGGTAGCGTTCACTAACCCACCTTCCATACATCAGTTCCAGTCAGAGCTTGTCTCAGCACTCATTTAACGCTCTCTGCCTCCGACTACACCGAACTCTTAAGAGGGCCTACTCATTCATTGTTTGTTCTCCACTTTGTATTCCCTTGAACTTTGAAACGCGACTCAAACGGGGTACAGCGGAAGACCATTGTTGAAATATTTTTAAGCACTTCAGCACCAGTAACAAAGGCTCGTTTACGCTTCTCGCAGAATGTTCCATAATCAGATTTAAAGCCATATTGTGTTGAGTTCTCTCTTTCTTTTTCTGATGTGCCCACTGATCCAGAGTTCCTGTCTGGAGGTGGATGTTATGTTTACAGTAGCCCCACTGACTCAACACAAGGCCAGGGAGTGTTAAAACAAAGACAAAAGCACATACTCCTCCGAGGCTGTTACTCCGCGCTGTTATCCTTTCACTCTGCTCTCTTACCCTAGAGCCTGGAGAGCGATAACAGCCAACAGCAATGCACATACATTTACCCCGTACACATGAGCGAGCATGCACACACACACACACACACCCAGACACACAAACACCGTAGTTCAGGAAACTCCTGCCTGCTGTCGAAAACTTGAAAGAGCCTTTCCCATGTTATGTAAATGATGACACACAACATCGTGCTGTATTTTCCCGCACGTCACGCGTCGTCGCTCATGGAAAGGCTGATTGAGTTATGATAGATTAGCTCGCGCGGATCCCCCCACAGGGCGTCTTTAGATGTCGATCTTGGAGAAACATTTTCGGGGGAATGGCCTACATGTTGTGTTCAAGTGTATCACGCAAACACGAATCAGATGCTGTAGTGCCAGGTACCACCTTGTGGCAAAACAAAGAACGGCACTTTCACAGACATGAAAGAGTGAAGTATTTTGGTGTTTGCTGTTTTGCATTTGCAGCCCTGCAGGAACATTTTGTGAATATCGTTAAAAACCGGCTGTGTTTACCGAGCTAGTTCTGCAGTGCAATTATACTAATGAGATTGAGTTTCAAGTCAAGTCAAGTAAGGTCAACTTTATTTATATAGACCGAATCCCCAGGCCGTCCTCAAGGGTTTTCAGATCTGTATAGCATGTTATCTGGACTGAATTGACTGGACTTGAATTTAATTGTGCATTGTCTGAGTATCTGATTTGAGCTTTTTACCCTTTTGCCTTCAGATTCCTGCCGACATCGCGGAGGAGGTGGATCGATTGGTCCGAGATGATTCCTCATGAAGTCTATGGAGCTCATTTTGTGAGCTGGAGTGACTCTATCTTCTCTGGCCTGAGACCTGGAGTTGTCTACCAGTGAACACAAAGAGCGCCAGAGCCACACAGGACACAGACAGGCCGGCCCCCCGCACATAACCATCGAGTGGAGGAGAGAGAGAAAGACAGACCCAGAAAAACTTAGAAGCATTACCTGGGATTATTAAAAACACTCTGGCACAATGAAATCCAACCAGGAGAGGAGTAATGGATGCCTGCCTCCTAAGAAGCGTGAGATCCTGGCTCTGGAGCAGAGGCCAGTGGCAGTGGCCACAGCAACACCTCCAGCTGCAGTGATTACTGACAGTCCCCACACAGAGAACCTAGCGTGGCTGGCAAGCGTAGCTAGCGAACGCTGCAAATCCAGGGACGCAGAGAGCCCGAGATGCCCCATCTCCTCCACTTCCTCCACTTCTCCTTCCACCTCTCTCCCTGCTTCGGCAACTCCCCTGTCTGCGGTGCCCCTGGCCTCTCTGCCCGCAGTTTACCCCACGGCCCTTCCCCAGCAGGCCGGGACTATCCAGTTTGCGCAGCTGGGACCCAACGTGCAGTTCATCAGCTCTGGGCCCTACGCGGGCTACATCTCCTCTCACATCATCTCCACTAATGCCAGCTCTGCACCTAACAGCTCTGCCATAGGACAGCGTTCCCACCTGGACGGTTACACCACCGCCCTCATCTCCCCCACCACCAAAGGGGATCAGCAGTTTCAAATTGGACTCTCTCCCACAGAACTGGCTCCCGTGTCGCTCCCAGGTTCTCCCCAAGTCACCAGCCAATACATTCATCTGGACAGTAGAACACCCCTGACTGTCAGCGGAAACCCCGTCGCTTCACCCACGGCCCATCTGCAGCTTCACCCTCATGCAGCCGTTCTCCCTCAAACACTTACCCTCGCTCCATCCCAGCTGGTGGTTCAGTATGCAGATGGTTCAGCGGCAAAGAAACCAGAGGGGCACGCTAAGGGTGTGCTGAACGGGGAATTGGAGGTTGTGAAACAGGCAAAAACTCCCAGTCAGCCAGCGAACCATCAGCAGGTTCAGAGCTATGAGGCCAGACATATACTCCTGCCTGCAGACTATGGCCAAAACCCTGCAGGACTCCAGACCTCCTTGGTGCTGGTGGCCCAGCCCAACCATGGAGCGGAGCGTGAAGCTGGCTCAAATAAGATCTCTTTAGTCCAGACTGAGAAAGGAGGCATCTGTTTGGGGAAACCAGTGTCTAGATCTTCCTCATTCACCTCCCTCTCTTCTTCAGAGGTGGTCAAGTCTGTCGCTCCTCATACAGTCATCCAGGCCACTCTACCCTCTGAGGAGCTGCCAGCCAGTCTCTATTCCACCACACAGCCACCCATCATTGGCTACATCACCAGTGCAAATCAGCATGCCCTCAGCTACCATACGACACTGCCCCAGCACCTGGTCATCCCGAGTGGCCAGTCACTCCTCATCCCAGTCAGCGGCACCAACAATGGCACAGAAATCGAGGTTAGTCGCACCGTGAGCGCCCTGACTGCTACCACCACTCCTCAAATATCCACCGCCATGCCGCATGCCTATCTGGCCACAGCCCTGTCCAAGTGTGAGGCGCTCGGGCCAGATGGAAATCAGCCACCCCCTGCAGTGGCACAGGCACCGGCGCTGCCGGTCCTGCCCTCAAACCCGGCTCCTGCAGTGGTAGCAGCTCCCTCCCCAACTCCCGCCCCTGTCCCCGCTCCCGCCCCCGTTTCCATTCAAGCCTCACCCTCCATCTCCTCTTCCTCTTCCCCCGTGGCACTTCCTCCATTCTTCATGAGAGGCTCCATCATCCAGCTGGCCGATGGGGAGCTGAAGCGGGTGGAGGATCTGAAGACGGAGGACTTCATTCAGAGTGCTGAAATTAGCAGCGAGCTGAAGATTGACTCTAGCACTGTTGAACGTATTGACAGTGGGCAAAGTCCTAATGCTGTGGTCATACAGTTTTCTGTGGGAGAACTCAAAGCCCAGGTAAGTTGTTCCTCATTCCTCATTCATGCATGATTAATCTTTAGTTACATTTTTAAAGCCTCTATGTATAGAATTTAACATCTCAAGTCTTTGGAGCCCCCTGGTGATCATATCAAAAAGCCACCGTGAGAGCAATGAACACGTTAGAGAGATGAGAAAAACAAATCAACAAGTGATAAGCATGGCTGAGCTTTCCTTTGCTCACAATGGTCGTCAGTAAAGTCCTCAGCTGCCAAGTAAGCTCTGAAATCTGTATCTGATGCCGAAACGAGAGAACGCTCTTCCTCCTTCATATTATCATTCGTCAGCCTCCCAGCACTGCTGCCTTTCATTTACCAGAAGCCAGAATAACATTTAATTATGCAGACCTTGACTTTTGCAAGACCAAAAACTATTACTTTTACAGACAAATAAAGGCCACAATATTACAGACGCCATGTCTGTAAAGGGGTACAAAGCTCAGCGCATACTGGATTCTTGAGGCTGACACCAACAATGATATTTTAGGGTTTAAGAAAGTTTAATTATTTTTTGTGACGTGAAAACATAACATAAACACACATTTATGATAAAAATGTCATTAAAGAATTGCACTTGAAGTGGAATGAGCCGGACTACGGTGGAGTGGATTTTTCTCTGATAGTAGTGACATTTGATTTTCTTTGCTACTTCTTTCTGCAAGTTCTTGTTCACGTGCTTGTACTTAACAGACATAAATATACGCCGATACCGATATAACCAAGCTAAACTGTTTGCAGTGCTATTTGCTGTGCCAATATACTGGTTGTGCTCTATAACATATTGCGCCAATAGATCCTCTTCATGGCAGACATTTTGAAAAAAGGTGTAAATAACAATGACTCCATTCCATAAAGTGCCCCAGCAACCCATGACAGCGTGACAGTGAGCCGGCATGCACAGCGACAGGACCCTGAAGCCTAAGCAGCTAAATGGAATTCAGCCATCATTATTTTTATTATTAAACCTCTGATCCAAGATAATTACATACATAATAATTACATACAACTTCTTTTTACAAATGTGTGGCTCCCAACAGTTTAATTTCTTTTGTAAATTCTTCACAAATATTTCAGTTTGTATGCAGCTAAAAGCTAACTGTGCCTGTTGTTCTCATATGCAGGTGTGTGTGGAGGTGCTGGTGGAGTATCCCTTCTTTGTATTTGGTCAGGGCTGGTCGTCTTGCTGCCCAGACCGGACCACCCAGCTGTTTGAGCTGTCCTGCGCTAAGCTGTGCGTGGGCGACGTATGCGTATCACTGACCCTCCGCGGCCTGAGGAACGGTTCAGTAACAGACAGCCAGGCTTTGGGAACCAAGCTGAAGACTGGTCACCTCTCTGACTCCTGTCACAATGTGGAACCCACTGTCAGAAACAGTATGAGTCCACACAGTAACAGTGGCCTTCTCATGAAGGCTTCCAGTGCAGACAGGTTGGAGAGGGAGCAAGTAACTGGACCAGGACCGGGACAGGGGCTACAACTAGGATTGGGGCAAGTTCCCGGACAAGGGGAAGGGATCTATGGAGCTGGACCAATGCTGGCAGTCTCTGGGACAGGAGAAGTAAGGCAGGAATCCATGAAAACAGACACCAAAATACAATGCGGTGACCCAGAGAGACCCACAGTCCGCAAGAGACGCTGGTCAGCTCCGGAGCGGGATCAGACTGAGAGAGCTGAGGATGAGCCTCCTCTGACTCTTCCCAAACCCTCCTTCATCCCTCAGGAGGTTAAAATCAGCATAGAGGGCCACTCCAGGGCTGGGAGTGAAAGGTGCTTGAACAAAAGAGTGGACTGTTGAGAGAACTTTAAGGATTTTTTTTGATTACCTGTGGTTTGCTTTGTGTTTATCCTCTCTTTTCTCTCTATCCAGACTACTGTAATATAGGCTGAGTTTACACCGTATTTACATGCTTTCTTTTCTTCTCACGCAAGTCTGATACGACGAAGTACAGCAGAGCACCTTCATAAGTGGTATCACACACGAGATCAGTGCAATCAATGCTGAAAGCAAAAATGAATGCAGCGTGAATGTTGAGTATGAATGGCAGATGTCAGACACTTGGCACATATCATTAACCGGATCTCCGTTGTCGCGCGGCTCAAACCTGTCGGATTCAGACCATTCCTCTTATCACACGAACAAGCACAGACCCCGATGTCAGCGCGTACAAAGTGGGTAACCATATTTTGACTCTCATTCTGTTTATTTTGGTTTTTATGGTCTGTGAGGTGTTAGAGTCAGGGAGAGACCTTTGGTGTTTCAGTGACAATGCTCAATCATCGTGGCTGTGATCTCTGCTGCCTTGTGTTTCTGATGAGGTTTTTGAGTTTTGTATTATTACTTAAAAAAAAAAAATGCCATTACAGATGCGTGTGCGCACCTGCAGGTCACCTTGTGCCACTTGTCTTTATGTGTGTGTGTGCGCGCCTGTGTGTGCGGCTGTCAGACGGAGCACAGGATTAAGGTGTGTTTTGTGTGGCTGTAGCTGAGAGCTCAGCAGTCAATACAACCTGCAAATATCAAGACTGAAAAGGCCTGAATGTAAATCACCGAATCTGTCCTCAATACTGACTCATGAAGTCATCCACGTGCTGTTTGCTACGCCGCTGACGGGTGCGCGCGCTGAGAATTTGATACCGTTGGTTTCTGCAGTACGCGGGTGACGGCAGTCGCACACGGGTGCACTCCTCTCAGTCAAATTTAACTTGATAGTTTGTTTTCAGAGTCTCACAATTCCTTTCCAGAACAGCACAGTTCATGTCTTAACCCTGGCTAAGTGCAGCATTTTAAATCTGTACAAAAAGGGAAGAATCAAAGTATTTCTAATTCCAGTTAATGACTTTTTAGCTGATTTACACATGGACTTATACTGCAGTATAAACTCTCGTTGGCTAACTTGCCTATCTGCATTTATTGATGCCACTTGAGGGCTTCTAGATTTGATATGACAAACTCACACACCCAGCAGACACAGAGCAACATTCATTTGTAGCCGTGTTTCAGGCGGTCTGATAAATCTAACTCTAGTTCATCCTACTTTTAGCTCTGTTTTGGTCTCTGACAACTCTTGAGGGAAACATCTGGCCCTTTTAGTTGCTAAATTCTCCATCGTGTTCATCAGGTAGTTGCTAAATCTGCTCGTACCCTGTTTGACGCCGGGCAGGTCGTTTTTGATTCCCCGAAAACAACTGCCTTCTGCGCCTGAAATCATCCCCGGATGACAGCTGCAAGAGAAAGTTAGAGGCCATGAAACCAAAACAGTAAGCTCAAGGATGCTAAACAGCCATGTAGAGCTGAGAGGAACTACTGGGTCGAGTAATAATTTGCTCCCTTTTGCATTACACTTAAATGTCTGGACCATTGTTTATCTAAAAATATTGATTTAAGCTACTTAAAATGCAAAAATACTGGAAGATAAGTTAAAGATAGCCTAATATTTACTTATTGATGGTAAAAAGATACCATCCCATTCCTCTGACCTATCTATCCTATTGCTCTTGTTACAGAAACTATGGCCTTAAATATATGTACCTAGTTCACAGCAGCACATGGTTTTTTAGGGTTTTACCATTAAAACCTATTTTCCTCAATGACGGTATGCCTCTCGAGTCCATACCTATTATATCAGAGCACTGCTGTTTGATTAAAAACAGCTTTCTACATGTCATTTCTTTAGAGTAGAGCCAATAAATATCCTACAGTTCATACTCAGGAACAGCGTGTATCTGTATGTGTGTGCAAACAAACAAGCGTGTGTGGCGTGTGTGTGTGTGTGCGTGTTTAGGCCTGAGACCGTTGCGTGCGTGTCCGCAGTCACATGTGTATGTGTGTGTTCTGAGCAGCAGCACTTTGATGAAGCATCCAGCAGTGTGGTGGTGGTCGCAGAGGTCGTGGTGGTTGTGTCCCTGTCTCCTCAGCCGTTAGATCTAATGAGAATAGTCACGTCATGTCCTACAGGTTTATCACTGAGAGAAAACATATACCGGAGCAGGGAATGTAAACACACATCGGGCAAACTATCTCAAGTTTATTTTTGATGACAGATAGAGCTACTATACAGAGAAAGAAAGAGTTTCTAGAGTTAACTAGCCAGCTAGTCTTTGATCATGTACAGTAAATTGTATCCTAGAGAGTGTACAGTGTGTGTATAGATATTCTAACCCTTATGTAGCCTATGTACTGTATGTGCCACAGCGCCTCCTTCTTCAATCATTCCATTAACTCACCAACGTTCAGTGGTCCTGCAGTCGTTTTTTTGTCAGTGCGGGTATCGATCTCATGTTCATGAATGTGCTACAACTTCTACATTATCTGGCCTCCTCAGACTTTGATTTGACTTGCACACTGTAACGTACAGTACGTGTGAATAGAAACTGCAATTTATCATAATAGCCATGAACCTTTTATAACTCCTGTTTATTGTAAACTCAGACTGTTCTCTCCTCTGTTTGTGTTTGACTGCTCAGGCTAAACACTGCCCAGTGACTGTTCTTCTGCAGAATGAGGTGTCTTTTATTTTTTATTTTTTCACTGTCACAAAGTAGAGGTACTGTTTCATCAGTTTGTCTTTGTTGCCATTTTCTCTCTGCGAGTCTGGCCCGTGTTTGTATGTCTTTCTTTAAGAAATCATTTTTCGAATACAGACCTGCAATGGCATCATGACACGGACAAATCTTTGAAATATAGGACTCGCGATCAAAGGAATAATTTGACCTTTTGGGGAATACACTTGTGCTTTCTTGCTGATCGTGAAGCGAGATGATTGATACCGCTCTTTGATCTGCACGGTGAATGTGAGGCAACAGCCTGCAGCCGGTTAGCTTAGCCTAGCACAAAGACTGGAAACAGCCTGTCTGGCTGTGTCCAGAAAGTAACATCTGTTTACAAGCACTTTTAATGTGATTAATTAGCAAGTAAAAACACCGCATTGAGGTTTTATGGAGCGGTTGTGTGCTCAAATACTTCCCTGGAGTCTTGTTGTCATTGTGAGTTTGTCAGATAACCAGCAGAGAGTCCAGGAAATAGTTCAGCTCATTCCATCCTGTAAAACCACCAAGTATCGTGAGTACATTTCTGTTTTTTTAAGGATTAAACCAACAAGATTTAATGTATCTTACAGGGTTAACAGGCTTCCGGCTGTTCACGTTCACCATACAGACAGGAAAATATATATAGCATCTTCTCATCTACCTTTCAGCAAGAAAGCAAATAAGTTTCTCAAGGTGTTGAAATATCCCTTTAAAGTTCCTGCACACTCACACAGTTAATCTGGCCAATTAGACTTCAGCTCAGGTTGAAGCTGGGAGGAGCCTCAACCGGGCGAAACAAGGAGCTGTCAATCAATCGGGGCCCATCAACATCCTCCCAGTCCTGGGGAGAGGTCTAATCGGGTCAAATCATGTGACCTATGAGGGTGGACCACAGGTGTGTGGGGCTTTTAAATTCCAAGGCTTAGTAATAATAATGTACCCGTTCTGCTCACAAATATGCTTAAGCTGGGCCCCTTAAAATATGTACTTTTCAGAGCCTTTCTAAATAATGTTGAATATGGTGTATAAGCGCCGCTTTGTGGTGATCTATGGAATTGCACTTTGTAACATGGGGGTGGGGGTGGGGGTGTTTTAGTCCAACTAATACACACGAAGTAATGTACAGCATGTCTGAGAACGAATGTACACTGACAGTACAGCGTCTCAGCGATTTGTAAATAGCCAAAGTCTTCCATTATAATGTTGGTATGACCTTGTCGCCAGTGGAAATGACGAACACTGATCCCCGTGTACAGATCTTTGAAGTGAAGTTTAATTTACAGAATACATCATTTATTTGACAGAAATACAGGTTATTGCTTCACCTAAGATATTTTTCTTTTGCACCAGCTCAATAAAAAACAAACAAACAAAAAAAAACTGAACAAAACAGGAAATTACAGGAGTAAAAGACTTTTAAAAAATGATTTTGTAATTGGGGTCTGTTTGTTGGATAAATCTCACCTAAGATACAGTATGTTCTACGTACAGTATGTAGTATGTATCGATAATGTTCCCTTATTTTGATGGTGTTGAGGTTTGCTAGTCAAAAACTGTTAAATCTTTACTTCAAATGTTTGATTTTACATTTGATCAAATATATTCAAAGAAATAAAGAGTATAAAGAAGAAAAAAAAAACGCGGCGGGTGTCTTTCTGTGAGCGCGACAGAGACGAGAGAAAATGTGTTTTGTATGTGAAGGTGTGCTCCGTCAGCTGTGTGACGGTGATAAATGTTTCCACTTGAGATAGACCTGATAATATCTTTACCTTTGCTACCACGCTTTTATATTTCCCACAAGAGACGTTCCATGACAAGACTGAAAAAGAGACGATTTGGAGAAAGCCTTTGCAGAGTTTCTTGCTGCAAAACCCCCCAGTGCTGTTTTGCTGGCTTACACCCAGGATGAATGTTTCCTGCATTGTTTTTTGGGTAACTGTCACTATTCATTTCCTCCTGATTTTATATCCTGATTTTGAAGGCGTCTCCTTTGGTAAAACCTATAGATAAAAAAAAAGAAAAACTGAAGACATCATACTTCATAAATTCATAGAAATTAATCATTTAAAGAATGTTTTGTTGTTGGTTAGCAGCACACAGAGACATTTCCTATGAGCAACATCTTTTTTTTAACATATCGTTCAGCTGCTTCAGTTGCACAATATTTATTCATTTATTTATTTTTTTTTAGGTCACGGACCTTCAGTTGAATGGAAGCAAAGAATACATGCATACTCCCTTTCTTTGTGTTTCAAAATGATCTGGTTTGCAGGCTGCACTGCGGAGAAACATTTGCAGTTTAATAACTCATAAATGACAAATGGTGGTTTAGATTCATGCAATTATGGAAATATCAAAGACTAATCTAATAACTGCAATAGTCTGATCTTCATGTGCATGATTCATGAATGATTCGTACCCTCAAGAATGCTCCGTGTTGCTCTGTGAGTTTTGACTGTTTACACACCTTTGCATTATTAATGTTGATGATCTAAGTTTGAGCTACCTATTGGATCTGATTTACAGGTATTACTTTGCACAGATATTACTGATATATTCAAAGTTCAAAGTTTATGTCACAGAACTAAAAGACATCTGATGAAACTCAACAAAGTCAATCATCAGTCATGATGAATAACAGAATAAGAGACCATCGGTGATTACAGGCTTGATGCTCACATGACCAGACCATCTTGTAGCTTGTATTGCTACTAACATACAGCGGTACATATAAATGCCAATTAGAGAAATAAACTATAGCAAGACATGTCACGTGTCACATGTTTTTTTTTTTTAAAGTAGGGTTGTATGAGGTGCACAGTCAGTGTATAACCTACATCACACAGCTGTCAGCACTTATTCTTTGTCTCTAATGGCAAAGTAAATGCATGATATGCTCACTTCCCACGGAGGTCCAGGGCCTCACACCCAGTGTTAGCTGGAGCAGCCTCCTCCACAACCCTGAGAAAGACAAGCGGTTATGGAAAATGAATAAATGGATCAGTTTTTGTTAAAGTCACCACCACAAGAGGTCACTGTCCCGCCTCACACGTCTCCTTCAGGTTTACTATCCTGCTCAGCCGGAAAACAGTCGTCCAGGTTTCTTTCTGCACGGCACCACCTGGGGGAGCAAGAGACCTTCCTCTGAGGTAGAGAAACACTGGACTCTGAGAAATAGGTCTCTGTTACACTATATCCAATTTAATCTACACGTTGTGTACTTTGATTAAAACATTTTAAAACCATAGTAAAAAGAGCGTAAATGGGTTTTTTTTAATTGTTACATCACTGGTGCGTGATCCTCTGTATCTAAAATGTAACGTTAACATTACAAAAGTGCCATATGATATAAGTCTTACGTAAATATAGGGAAAGACAGAAAGGTCGGTTTTGTGGTTTGATAAGTGAATGAATCTAAACTTTAAACAACTTTAATATATTTGTATTGATTAATTAATTAACTTAACTCTTGACTTCATGTTGGACAATGGCAACAGCGTCCAATTACCCGACATACAGAAAAGGAACAACACTTTATTGTGATAAAACTTCACACTTGACACAAAAACCAAATATGACTCAAACATGACACATCAAAAGTTCATTTTAAACCCATGGTGCTGCTGATGTCCCAAACACTGTGTTCTGCCTGCCTGTGCATGATACTTCTATATCAGATATAACAAATGACAACATTAAACACACTGATAAATGCCATGCAGACTGTCGCAGACCGTCTACAATGTGTTTTTAATATGGACTGTTTATCTTTGCAGCTGGTATTTGAAGTCTTATCTGCCACGTTCGAAAAGAAAAATCCAAAATAGCAGTCACGCATGAACCTTGAATTAGCAGGGCTTCAGCTGTGGAGATATGGTCTGTTTCTTCAAAGATAAAATCCTAAAGTCGCTCTATCACGTCAATAATAAGTTAGTTATTTCCTATTTGTCTACTCACTCCGCTCCATTTTCAAAACTTACTTGGTGGGGCTTTAGCGTAAATCAGTCCGAACTATTGCTCTTGTTGTTCAGCAATACTAATATCCACTATACCAATGAATCATTTATATACATACACAATGGAAAGCTCTAATAAAATAATGCCAGTGTAAACAAGCTTCAGTATCACGCAACAACGCCCAAATATTGCACATACATTCATAAATATACACACCAACTTTGTGCCTTTGTGTTTATGCATGTAGCTGCATCTGCATGTGTGTGTGTGTGTGTGTGTGTTATAACTCTGTATACAGCCCAGTTTAAAGGGAACGAGGATAAATTAAATGAGTTTCATAACTGAACAAAAGACGCGACACGAGGGACACCTGATAAACACACACATACGTACAGTACCTACACACGCACGTATACACACTCTCAGACTCACAAAAGTACTCGTGCATAGATCTCAAGTCTCTTTGTGCCTCACTTACTCAGACACACAAAAATGTTCAGTTACAGAAACATTTAAAGCATTGTCTTCACAACAAAGTCCATTCTGTCTTCAGTTCTTCATCACAATGGATAAACAATGGACATGTGTGTGTGATTGAGCCTGTTAAGGGTGTTTTGGTCCCACTCTGTCTGGTTTGAACCTCGTTCTTTGGTCCCAGTCTGTGTGGCGCTGCAGTCTTGACTCGGCCCTTTCAGTCAGTTTCATTACCATAGAGGTAGAATACCTCCGGCCAAGGAATGTAAGGTCCAACAAATACAGATCTCAGATCTGGTTTAAGTTACTCAGAAGGTGCGCATCCCTCCCAAACCACAGTCCTCCAGTCAGAAGCTGTTGTACGTCATCTTAGGCGTCCCCTGTTTGATCAGAAGTCAGCTGCTCCTGGTCAGAGACGTCATCGTCAGCTGGTGGCCGCGCCCGGTCGAAGAAACCACACTGAGGGAATCACATTAACCCATTAGTGGATAATTCAATCACCATACGGAATGCTCAGAATGGTGGATATGCATGTGAATGTGTACCTTCCACATGGCTAATGTTAATATGGCCAGCACCAGCAGCCCCAGCAGTATGGCGAGGATGATGACCCAGAGTGGAACAGCAAATGACACGTCGGGAGTCCCCCATAACACCATGGTCCCCATCTGCAGGACATGCATAGATAACAGTTAGGTGCCTGTTAGTCATGATACATGCTCTTTTCCTCACACACTTCTGTCTGTCATCTTACCGAGGTGGTGTGTTTAGGCAGGATGGAGGGTTGGATGCGGTAAGGCATGGCTATGACCATGAAGGACACAGTCGAGTTGAGAATGTAGGGGTCATTTCTCCGCTGTAAGACAAATATAACATATTTTTTTGAAAGGCCATTTGACCAATGACATATTTTTTTTATTATTATGCTGGTCTGTAAGTTAAGACATTTAGTGGTTTGAATTTTGGACAATGGACATGAACAAAAAGTCCCATAAGTGCCCAGAAAAAAACGATAATTTGACCACATCTACAATTCCATGACAACTGGGCAAACTCCATCTGCTGATGAAGATCATGTGATGCAATCAAAAGCACCCAAACTGCTAGTAAAAGGCCCTCATAAAACTGCTTTCGCAGCTGCTGTTTTAACGGTCAGCAATGAACTTTAGCCCTCAGCTAGTAACGGTCAAAAACCTTAAAAAAAAGAATGATAAATGAATAATCGAGAGTCAAGACTCTGACCTGCAGGAAAGTATGCGCCCATAGCCTCGAGCGGATCTTGACCACTGCGCTCTGCCCGCGATCCAGCCGGCCAACCACACACATGATCCTCAGACAGGAGACATTTGTGCAATTCTGCAGAGAAACACGAGACGCGGAGAGACATTGCACACCTTTTGCGAACATTTGGTTTAGTTTGTTTCTTAAGAGTTTACATAGACGTGAGGCTTACCAAAGTTTTGCCGCTGTAACTCTGAGCGGCAGTGACTGCTCGTCTGTGGCGCTGATGAGGGGCGCTGGTGTTCCTCAAGAAACCCAGTAACTCAGGTGTGTCCTGAAGAGACGACATCTGAGGCAGACAAGGAGAGAAAATTGTCAACATTTGGACTACATTTGTTGGAGTACTGGACTATTGGAGACACAGAAACGTTTGTTTGTTTAAACATTCCTTTACAGCACGTCTTTTGGGGTCTTTTGAGGACATTTATTAGGCAGAATATACTAATTATCGCATATTGGTGGTTTAGTGTGGTCTGCGTTGCACATGGGCTCTGATGGGCCCAACAGTGAATGAGAAGGAGATGAACATGAAGACGAAATGCTTGTAAGATTTTAAAGATGTTTTAAAAGATATAATAAAAAACACAAAAGTATCCGGATTGCTGCAGAAACAGGCCGCAGATGGTTTCTCTGTTTTTGTTAATGTATTAGTAAATACAACCTTACTCAAATGTTTTGACCCCACAGGATGTGATGCCATCATGTGGAAGAACTGGGGTCATTTCCCAGTTGTGGTGTCTCCAGTTTAGCGAGGTTCTTTGATAATACTAATGGAAGTGTTGCAGGTGGAAAGCTGATGTGGGATCTTGTTTGTCCAGCTGCTCTGCGATCTGGGTGAGGTTATTGATCAGTTTTCATTTAATATACATGTTTTTCTTATTTATCGATTGATAATTTAGCTATGAAACGTTAACCATAAAGAAACCGCCAGTATTCAGATCAGACCTGAGATGAACAGCTGTCTGATGACTGATCAATTGAAGCACTGTCCAGTGCTATTGTTGTAGCACTTCTAGAGAAGATAGTATGATGCTCCATGTATGCTCGTGAACACTCGTGGCTGTCAGGTGACAGAAGTGTCTGCTGACCCAGTGTGCGTCAGTCATTTTAGTCTACACACACACACACACACACACAGACTGACAGTGGCACTGACCTTTTAAACACAAACGCCGTGTTTGTGACTCGTTGTCGTGTATGATTACAGCTTTGCAGCCTTTCACTCTCTGACGAAATTATATACCTTTCAAAATAACTGCACGACTTCTTTTTGAATCACTCCACAGATGATATCATACATGTTGGAAACTGTTCCAGCTCTAATTTCTGCTAATCAGCACAATACTCTGTCCACCTTGTTTTGAGCCAACTGGCAAAGAGCATGGAAAACAGCCAAAACAACGGGTACAATTATGTTTTAAACAAGCAGATATAAAGGTTGGAGAGATGGATGGATGGATGAATAAGCCGCTAGCAATACAATAAATAAAAGTCTGAAACTGCAGCGGGTCTGGTGGTTTGATGTTATGCAAGAAAAGTGAATTATTGGTTAGGAATAGTATGAAACGTATTCATTTCCACAGCAGGAAATAGGTCCATAATTATATATTTGAGCCTCAAAATGGGTTTTTGAATACCTGTCTGTATCCATAAGTATGTATATATTCATATATTGTCATGTTACCTGAAGGCCGAGTGGGTTGAGGCTGGTATTCGTCTTGCAGCTAATTGGTCCGTCAGTTTGAATCTCCATGGCATAGAGCAGGTTCTCGTCACGGAAACGGGAAGGCCAGCCGACCTGGAGCTCAGCCTCCTGAATACTGCTGGGACCGGAGTTATGGAGCTGTAGACAAAGAGAAGGGGGAAAAAAGGAAAAAAACACCAGAAAGTTGTCAGTATTATTTTCTCCTCTGTCTTATTAGCCAGTCTCAAGCGACTGAGGCTATAATTAGGTTACCATAACTGTGGGATGATGACACAGGCCACCTGCGTTTTAGTGAAGATAATACTAATACAGCCGTTAGTCTCTGGGGACTGAAATACAAGACAAGTAAAACCTACAGCATCACCTGGCTCATCACTCCACGTCTAAATTAGGATAAATGAATTATGAGCTTAAATGAACCATCAATTCAATAAATCCTCATCTTTTTCCCCCCCGATCTGTACGCTCTGTCTCTCACACACAGACGCACAGTCATTAACACTAAAGCAAGTCATCCAAACAGGACATGATCCTGGCGCTGCGGGGCAGGAATTCTGCAAGAGTAAAAAATTCTGTCCTCTCTAACTAGAAGCAGCTGCCAACTGAGAAAAGTACCACAAATGAAAATCATTATCAGCTGCAGGACAGCACCAGACACCGCTGCACTCCGGTTCAATGAAGCAGCTGTCCGTTTAAAACAAAAAGAAATCACGTGTACACGGCACGAATGTACACATGCACATACCTCTATTGTAAACATGTCGCCAGCCTGTCTGCCACCCTCCTTCCTTCAATCTATTTGTCTGGGCCTTTGTTTGACCTTATTTCTCTCTCAATAATTATTACTCATTATGGCGCCAGTCTTTTTCTTTTTTAAGATTCTTTTTTTTGGGGGCGTTATTTGACAGAGAGCTTGACAGTGACAGGAAATGTGGGGAGAGAGAGAGAGATGGGGAATAGAGCCGCAGGTCGGATTCAAACCCTGGGCCGCCGCGGAAAGGACTAAGCCTTTGTGCGATGCTCTACCGAGTGAGCTCAACGACACCCGCAGCGTCCACTCTTGAGCACAATCCCAGCTCCCTCCCTTCTTTCCTCCACCCTCCTTGACTCGCTTCCTACTCCCTTCTCTGTCACACCTCCACCCCTTCTATTTTTCCCGCCTTCAGAGCAGTAATTACTTCTAAGCTGGAGGCCTTTGATGAGCCAGAGCTCCAATCTTTATAGAGCTACTGTTTTTACTGTGTGTTACTATTTACTCTACCTCAGAGACCCCCCTCTTGCTAAAGCCTAATTTACAACTTCCCACACCTATTTTTCTGCTCTTTTCATCTTTCACAGTCCGCGCAAAAGACATACTT
The DNA here is from genome assembly GCA_023373845.1 of Nibea coibor. NCBI lineage: Eukaryota > Metazoa > Chordata > Actinopteri > Sciaenidae > Nibea > Nibea coibor. The sequence goes on from CM041726.1 coordinate 14,240,908, forward strand.
TGTAACCAGCAACAACAAAAACAAAACAAGCCAGCCGTTTCCTTCTTCATCTCATCATCTCTGACCACACCTCTACTTTCCTCTTGGCATGAGGCCGACCGTTGTCCGGCTGTGTTTCAATTTGTGCGTTTACCTCATAGATGTGCGTTACTTGTGGCCCCACATCGTCCTCTTTGACAGGTTTCTCTTTGGGTTCCCAGCGTGGGAATGGCAGCACCACCTGAGAGGGATGAGACACCCTGAAGAGAGGAGAAACAGCTCAGTGACGCTGATGCACACACACGTCGACAGGTTCGGAAGTCCTTTTAGGTATAACACACGCTGACTTTATGAATGACGACTACCGGTCACTGTGTTCATTCATTAAAGTGTTTTTCCTAGCTGTGGGAGAGAGTTAGCGCCTAGTTACGAGCTCGAAGAGCCTTGTCACCGCGACTCCCTCCACCGCGGCTCAGCGGTCAAGCACAGAGCACACACTTTGTTCAGCAAAATGGCCAGGCTGTCATATTAATAATCAAATTACATGTTATGTCATGGAAGATATTTGTTTATTTCTGAGGTGTTTCTCAGCTTTGTCCTTTACACTCATATACACGAGGAGGGCAGAATTTAAGTAACACCTCTCAGTGTAAAGCAGTCCAGTACAACATCATCACCGACTATGACCTCGACGCTAAAACACAGATTTATATTGACGCCTCTATGACAGAGCCAGCAAAACCTGGATTGCATTAGATTGTACCTAATGCATCTAATGAAATGATTACCACATGTAAGTGTGTTTTTAAAGAGGAATGAAACACAATATATTATAAAGACTTTTAGGTTCAGGAACAAAGACCACACCTCAGACTAATTCAATTTCCGGGCAACAAGTACTTAAGCAGACCTTATCCGTTCACTTCCACCTTGACTCAGTTTTTAACATCCCTCCACCCAAACTCCTTTTTTTCTTTTTTCCCCTCGCTCTCTTTTGTCTGAATGCTGGAACCACTCGGGCTCTGATCTAAAACCAAAGAAGAGACGACTCCCCCACTCAGTGTCTCAACTCCTTCCTGTCTTCGTGTCTCTAGCCGACACCGGCCCATCTTCACACTCCTCCATCCATCTGTCAAAGACCTTGATTTCTCTCCTCATCCCCTCATTCCTCACCTTTCCCCCCTAATCCTTTAATCCCTTCATCCCCTACATTACATCATCTTGGTTCACCTTCATTTGTAATGTGTAATAAATCATTTTAAAGCCATATCCATATCCTTTGCCGTGGCTTTGCTAGTGGATTGTCTATTAACCGTATCAATAATAGAAGGAATAACGTTGTTACTGAAATAAAGATCTAAATGCCAGTTTGAAGATTTTCCTGGTTCAAAAATGTGATTGCTAAAAAGTGGATCCTGCTCCGTTTGATGACACCATTCGGGAGATTTTATGGTAGCCTGAAGTGGGCAAAAGTGTTTGTGCCGTGGGCGCAGTCTCATCAAGTCTGAGCAAATTCAAAATACGACATTTCAAATTTTTAGACGGGCACAGCTGAGTCGTCTCTCTCTCATCCCGGGTCCTCCTCTGTTTGTATGCACTACTGACCACACCCAAACAACGCCATGCAAGGATCCTAGCTTTGAAGTGTGTGCATGTGGGCATCCATGAACATGTCAAAGTCTCCCATGTGCTCACGATTAGTTCAAATTTATTTCCAGAACTGTGTTTTCATGCTGTTTTCCATCTGTATATAAACAGGCTCCGTAAATTTAAACATCTCAAAAGGGACTGTAATATTCTGCAAACACCAAAAAAAAAATTGGGCTGAAACCAGATCAATTGCAACTTTGTGAAGGAGACACGGCAACAAAGAGTTTCTCACTGCTTCCTGGAGGAGACGGCACACTCTCACATGCAAAGATGCTTGACTCACCCGCGTAAATCGAGCTGAGCTTTGGCGGCGATGGACAGATTCAAAGTGACCGGGTTGCTGTCGGAGTTATCTTTGTTGGAGCTGTGGAGAGATTCAGAGGGAATTAAGTCAAATCTAAAGACCCTAAAGACTCTACGTTCTGTATATATGTACAGATATTCCACAGGAGGCTGTGATAAAATAGAGTGAACACAAAGGCTTAGAAAAGCTCATAATAAAGCTGTATTTGTATGTTCAGCTGACTCTAAGATGAATTCCTCTGGCAGCAGATCTGGCCAACATTTAACTGCCTGTGTCTAGTGATGTGATGTATTGAAAGCAATACAATGAAGCAAACAGTGAACATGTTGTGTAGAGCTTGTCGTCTCCCTGAGCTCCTCTGGGCCATCTGTCTTCTCTGTCTCTGCGGTTAGTTTCATCAAGCCACAGACAGCGACGTGATCAGGACAGACACAGAACTTATTTACATGGCTCAGAAGAAAGACAAACAGCTCTTTGTGTGTGCATGTGTGGGAAGTCGGAGGGGGGTATGCGTGAGAGTTGGTGGGTGTGTCACCTGTGGATCTGTAGCTCAAAGCTGATCTTCGGTCCAGCATCTTCCAGCCGCTGGACAGAAAACCTCAAACCAACCGACAGCTGGGCAAGAGTGTGGAGAAAAAGCAAAAAAAAAAAAAAGAGAGAGAGAGAGAGAGAGAGAGAGAGAGAGAGCGTATAAAAAACATGTGACGGGTGAAAGAGGAGGACAGTTAAAGAGAGATGAGACAGAAAGACAGAAATAAGATGCCTCTGTACATCAAAGGCCACATCATGTTTAAAGTGTCCAGTAATAGACAGTAAAGTTCCCGTTAACTGCATCCTCTTCTGTTGTTACACAGGCAGAAGATCTGCTCTGTGCATGTGAGTGTATGTGCGTGTGTGTGTGTGTGTGTGTGTGTGTGTGTTGACAACAGCAGAAATATAAAATCTGAAACGACCCAGGCTACACATATTTAAGGTTCTCGTCTCTCTCCAGTTTAAATCCCCTGTCCTCAAACTCTAACTCAGAACATGTGCAGGATCTATCCTTTCATACACTGTATGTGTGTGCGTGCAAGTGCTTGTGTAACTCTACCGAACAACAGGTCAAACACATGGTCCGGAGAGGGAGATGACAGCATGCAGACTCTAACGCACTAACGCTTCACGGGCCAGATGAAGGGGGGTGAGGGCGGGGTGCGGGACTACAAAGTCAGGCCATCTTTATGGGACACATTAGAAAAGAGGGAGACCGGAGGAGAACAGCCAGACACGAAAGATCTAAAGAGACTGACCCCAAATGAGTATGACTCGGTCAGAGAGAAGACGTCACTATCAGCGATGATACTCCTTATCACAGACAGACGAAGAGGAGGAGAAAGAGGAGGACAGCCCAATAAAAGTTTGAAGAGGTCAACCGTGTCTCTTAAAACTTGCCTTCGGAGCATCACGCCCCAGCTTGAAAGGTGGCTGTTAAAAAGTTTGTGGAGATCTTTAGAGAGACCGGCAGATGTGGTCAGGTTGAATTTATGTTGGTCACATTGGATTATACATTTGCACGGTGGAGAAGAATCATCAAAACGTCCACAGAAACATTCTCAAAGTAATTTCTTATTCTCCGCTGTCCATCTGTATGCTCAGCTTATTCCAAATAATTATCATTTTGCCACAACACGGCTGAATACACAGCTTCTGTGCTGGGTTGCTGCCCCCCCGTTGAAGCTACAGACCCTCGCCACAAGCAATGTATTTAGCCGCATTTTGGCAAAACAGTGATTCTTTGAAACAACGCTGAGAGATTTATGGTTTATTCTGAAGCGGTGATTTGAGAAGTTTCTGAACAAATTTTACTTTCTGTCAGCTGTAAAAAAAAAAGTACTGGTGTTGTGACATAACCATAAGCCTGTTTTCTTGTTTGCTCTTCTCTTGCAGGCTGACAGGGATCGCCTGGGCCCGGTGCTCCCGCTCACTATAAAAGCTGCCACCTTGTTCTGTATTTCAAAGTCTGAGGTCTGAATTCCCCAGTAGTATTTTCCAAATGATGACGTCAAAGCGTTGGAGGAGCATGACACTACATGTGAACAAAAAACACGCCTGGCTGTGGCAAACCTGGCAACGCAAGTATGAAGCCGTGCAGCCTCGCGTATATAAATAAAACAGAGGAGGGAAGATGACGCACAAGGTAACCATAATACCTACAGCATAATACATTTTATTTCATGGCCACTAAATATTCCCATTACTGACTCTTAATACAAATACACAACCTGCCGCCCCCCCACACACCTTTGATTAAAATACACAAGCATGTGTGAGTAGCGTTCCATTGTTTTTTTCTATGAGGAGGTCTAAATTTTCTTATTTCCAAGTTCCGAGTTGTCTGGATTGCAGTCCTCTCGGCAAAGCTCCCTCCGTGTGCTACGTTTGATTCTGTTATTATTTTCCCCTGCAAACACCTGCACACCATACTCGCCGCACTCCCCCTCACTTAAACCGCTGACTTCATCTTCACGGTCAGCCACATCTCATCTCTTTTGCAGTTTAAAGTGTAAGATGAGATTTATTCTTTGCGAGGATTTATTTCATACATTATCTTAGGTTGCTCGGGGTTAGTGAGAGAATTGGTATAACTTAATGAATAAGTATTCTATTATGTATTCTATTCCTTAATTCATAACAGGAACATATTTTATGGCACACCTCGCCTTTAATAAGTGACTGTTTATATTGGAGGAGTTATATGGCGTTAAACCTGGATGTGCTGTATCAGATTGTCGGTCAGTGTTGAGTTATCCTACTGCTGAAGCAGACATGAAAGTATTCAAGTGACAGAAGAAGCTGTCCATGTGTGTTTGCTTGACCCTTAGCCCGTAACTAATTTAATTTAGTAAAAGTCCAAGATATGGTAAACGCTAAGAGTAACCAGCAGTGCCATAGCATAGTTTTGTAAATGAATCAGAATCAGGCCAAGTAGGTTTTTACATACATGTGAGTAAGAAATATAAAGAAGATCAGTCAGTTATTCTAAGTGCCATCTTTGGAGTCTTTATTTGCCATAGCCCTCAGAGTCACAGTATCCATTTGAACAAATAAGAATTAGCTTAAAGCCTACATGGATTGACTGCGTTGGGTTGTTTGATACGCGTTAATGTGAGGACGTGGGATATGGCTGAACAGGACTCCACTGAAAGTCGACAGATGATTATTTGAATTGCGGCCAAATCTGCCTTAATGCTATCATTCATTATTGATTGCAACCAAAGCTTTGTCAAAATATCATGAATTCCACTTAATGCCTAAAATGAAGACTTATAAAAGATTCAGGGAAGCAGACCGGCACATGTACTGAAGCCAATACCAGCCTTCCTTCAGGCATGTACCTCCTACACTGATCACCCTGCGTGGTGAGGCATTACAGCTGTGTCATGTGGCACAAGGAATGAACTCCAGTGATGAGAAATATTTAGTTATACAATACAACCAGAGTCCGTATGGGGTATGTGGAGGTATGTTCTGCATAAGCTCATGGATTCCTGAACGTCCAACGGGGCAAGGGGAGAGTTAAATATGGGAAACATCTGGACGGCTGGAGAGCACACACACTCACACACACACACACACACACACACACACACACACACACACACACACACACACACACACACACACACACTGACACACACGCACATACACATCCTTTGTCCCTTTCACATGCCTCGATCTGCTCTCCTCCCCCAACAGTGAAACATGACCACATAATTGATTTATCGGTACGACGTGTGTCACCTCCAGAGCTCAACCACACCACGGTGCCGGCCTTGACACCTTCAGAAAACCCTCACATTCACAAGTAATGCACACACTTGTTCACAAATACACACTGAAGCACATGTGATATGCTTTTGGGCGCGCGCACATACACCGGCGTGGTAGAATTTCATGTAGGAAGGGACGACTCTTTACTTTACAAAGCCTTGGCTTCCTGCATGTGTCAGCCATCTAAGTGCTAACTGGCTTATTGTTACACACGCCACACACACACTTGTGCGCACGCACACGTTGTGTGTGAAGCATAGTCAAGGGAGTCAAAGTGCGTGAAGGGTCAAGGTGATGATCAGCAACCATTGGAAACCATCAATCAGCGTGAATTAAATCTGAGGAGTAACAGCCTCTTAGCTTCTTAGCATGTACGTTTCAAAGGGGTGTTTTAATGAAAAGTGTGCGTGTGTGTGTGTGTGTGCTTTAGTGTGTGACAACTCACCTCTGTCCCAGCCACCATTGGGTTCCCGAGGTCACACACCACCATCCTGGACTCATTGACCATCTTGTACTCGCAGTTCAGCTGAGACAGGGACTAGAGAGGTGACAGAGAAAAGAGAGAAAGAGACGAGCACAGCGAGTAAGATGACGGGGCAAAGTGGACGAAAGTGACAAATAGGGAGCGCCGAGAGCCAAGAGAGGAGAGAAAAGAGTGGGGGGGGGGGGGGGGGGGGGGGGGGGGGGGGGGAGTGCAACACCATCAAAAGGGAAGGCAAGAGAATGAGTGAGGATGAAAAAAGGAGGGCAGGAGGGGGGAGGGCAGGAGAGGAGAAGTGATGAATGCTCTGACAGTAACAACCTCATCAATCAAGCAGCCCCATTACACACTCATTAACACACACACGCGTGCATACACACACACACGCACGCACACACACAGCAGTTGACCCTATCCATTTCCGTGGTCACTAATGCAGCTTGTAAATCATAATGGGGCTTTTTGGGCTATTGCCAGTAAAGCATAGCCTGCTGATAGCCTCACTTTAATCACCACAAACAAACACACGCCACAAGGACACAACAGGATGTGATGTCGCACTGTAACTGCGGCCACAAATAGCTCACTTCCTCGTGTCGTACGATCTCCTGACCCCTCGATCATGACGAGACAACTGCCTCGTTGGTGTATGTCTGTCTCATGCTTTAACGTGAAACAAATGTGTGTGCGAGCGTGTGTGTGCGTTTATTTACCTCCACCTTGCGCTTCACTCCGATATAGTCAGCCTCTGGTGGTATCAGCGTGTGGAGCTCTGTTTCATAGGCCCCCTCTCCTCGGTTCACTGCAGTGATGGTCAACATGACCAGATTGTCGTCTCCAATCACCAGCTCTGAGCGGTCCCTGTGTGTGTGTATGTTTTATTTGAGAAGAAGAACAGTGTACAGGGACAAGGTTTAAGTCACGCAGAGGGCACAGGAAGGAAAGTAATAAAGCACTTTGTTGCAGACGTACAAGAGTCCTCAACTCTTGTCCTGTGTGTTTTTCTAAAAAATTCAGTTTATAATTTTTAGGACTGGTTCGTGCGCGATGTGCTCTGCTGCATGGAATGCAATATCCCTGACCCCAACAATGTGTGTGTGTATTTGAGTGAGTGTCAGTCAGTGGAGGGTGACAGGATGTTTGTATAACGCTGCCATAGAGATATGGTACAGCTGGAAACACTATAGAAAGTAGGCTAATTCACACACACACACACACACTCTCTCACACACCACATGCTCACAATGGGACTATAATGCGAGCAACTTTGCTCATTGTGTGAGTAATAACAGACATACTTTTTTTTTTTTTGGCCGAGCTGTGTGTGCATGTGTGTCTGTGTTTTCGCCACGTGACGTGTTGAGTGTTTACAGGTTGAGGTCAGAGGGCGTGGCCATGTCAGTCTTACATGCTCGCAGAGAGCTGGAGGTCAGGGATACAAATATTGTCGTCACCGCAGTCCAGGAGGATGTAGGCCTGAGAGGAAGAGGGGCACAGAGAAGGGGGCTTTCATGAGGAGGGTTTTAGGGTATACATCATCATGAAACCAAAAATAGGTATTTAACAGAGACACGTCAGGATGCAGGTGCTGTATACGCACATGATCACTAGAGTTCTGCTATCCATAAGAATGTTTTCTTTCTTTGTCTTTCTGGTTATTCTACTAGTCTGAATCTTGCTAATGGTAGCTAATGGAAAAATAAAGAAAAGCAAAGCAAGGCTTCTTCAACGGGGTGAAATTATCTTCAGCTCAGTGCTGGAATCAAAAATGAAGATGTGGCTTGCTGCACATCGAAAACTCAGCTCTGGAAATGTGTTTCGCATACTCTTCATCAGGCCTGCTTGACAAATAAATAGTTTTATGTCGGTCTACAGCTGAGTTTTTGGTGTAGAGCAAGTCCTTGCTTAGTTTTTTTGCCTAACCTTTGGCCGAGCATCACCTGACTTGTTGGTGTGCAGGGAACTCCTGAGTTTCTCATACTTAAGTTCTGAACTGTAATGGTTTGATAACATTGTCATAAAAAACAAATGACTAAAGCATAATATCAGGATGGATTTGGATCTCAGATTTTGGCAGTGTGTGCTTAGAGCTTAGCTTAGAGTAGTTGAGTCAAATCAAATTTGCCAGAAGCGGCTTTACAATCTGTCTAACATATGACTCCCCTTATCCTTAGACCCTTGATTTTGATAAGGAAAGTCTTCTCAAAAGAAACCTTTGAATAGGAGGAACCACAGGAAAAGCAACAGGCAAATCCTCTTCCTCGTCCTGCCCCCAGTCTTCTTCCAGTGCAAGCATGTTATAGACGTATAATGCTATCCTGATGCTGTATACTCACATGCTCTTGAAGGAAGGTGCTGCTGTAATGGTTAAGTACAGGTGGAAGATTTTGGCTATGAGAGGCTGGAGCCAAGCTGTAGTTCAGAGCCAGTGATATGGGGGTCAATTTGTCCCTGAACTCATCGTCCTCCTGAGAGAGTAACAGAAAGTTTAAATAGGAAACCGAACAGCTGGATTTCTTTGTACGATATACAACATTACGTTTGTATGTGTGTGTGTGTGTGTGTGTGTGTGTGATTCACTCACTTTCAGGTAAATGGTGTAGGTCAGGCATGCATGTGGGCGGTTGTGACCCAACTTTAGATGCCCTGACCGCTGAGGCAGCTGGGTGTCCAGGAATAAAACTCTCTTGACTGCGCCTCTGGTGCCTTTCAACCAATCCAGCTGCAGCTCCGCTCTCAGGTCTGCAAAGAAGGTAATGATGCAGAGGTGGAGATGGATGGAAAAGTGAGAGAGGAAAAGATGAGTGGAACGACAACAAGAGTGAATAAGGCAATCAGACACTCCTTAACTGTTGAATCCACACAGTCTAATCCCTTTATGCGTCTGACTTTCCGTTAGTTATTCAGCGAGGAGACATTTGTAGGCGTTTTACTCTACAGATTAGGAACAATGTACTGTACTGTACACCTCCGCTGCCTGTGTCTGTCTACCCTATTCTCTCCGCCCCCCCCCTCCTGCATTAGATCTCCATCCTGATCGGTGTGGCAGAGCTGCGGTTTCACAGCAGGAAACTCTAATGAGATGTACAACGGAGTTGGCTCTGACTACTATCCCACCCTCTGTGCTTTTCCCTTTCGCCCCCCTTTCCCACTTCACCACATTGCACAGCGCAGCTGCTTACCTACAGAGCTGGGGATCCCCACTCCACTCACTGCTGCACACACGTCCACCTTCAGACTGGAGGAAGAGAATATGGGGAAGACAAAGAGATAGGCATGAGAGGGAGAAATGATAACTGTGATAACTGTTAGTTATTACTGACAAAGTGAGCAAAATGTGGGTGCTTAAAAATGTACCCACTCATGATACTGTACGGCTCTTTTTTTGATCAAATCATGCAGGATATTACACCTTCTATGCAAGAACAGTAAGAAACGCAAGTTTATTCTGAATTCTGAATGTGGTTTATATTCATTTTTGGGGTCTTGTAAGCCAACGCAGGCTGGTTACACTTAAATAAATATTCGACATGAGTCGTGTGGTGAATGCACACTAAAGATTAGGTGCTGGTCATGGCAGAGACTTTGGAAGAAGAAGATCGTGACCGCAAACTAAGCTCCAGTGATATTATTCATTCATCCATTGCAACCACACTCTTTCTCCATTCTTGTATGCAGGCCAAAACACAAAACATGTACTATATGACGAACTAAAGTGCCCATAAGCAAGACACTTATTCCTTCTTGCAGTGGGAAATACCGCCGAGGGCCCTGTGAGCCCTTCAATTAGACACACAGACATGGGAGACTGGGAAACATTTCTGCATTTCCTCTATTTGTGTGTGTGTGTGTGAATGTAAGTGTAAGTGTGTGTGTGTTATCACTTCTTTAATCAGGAACAGGAAAGTGACTCCCACACAGGGAGCTCCGCACTGTTAATATCCACTAATCTGAGGGAGCTTACAAATGTGACGCTCCCGATTCTATGCTGCAGACTCAGCCATATGAGGCATGAGGTAAATGACTTCATGCAATTATTGTTTGTTTGGTTTCAGTTCACAAACCCTAACATCCAGTGTGTGTTAATAATTAGGATCCCCATTAGATGACACAAAGATGATGAGCTAGTTTCCCTGCGTCTCGTGTGTGTGATGCAGATGTGAGTTTATGTGAAATAAAATGCAGGTTTCTATTTTTAAAATTGCTCCCCTAAGCCATTTTGACCTTTCCAGGTGGTTCCATGCATGTTTAATATGTGTTGCATGTAAGCATGTGTGTGTGTGCTTTCTGTTTTTGGGTGGGTGTGCTCAAGCGCGGCTCTAATAAGCACTGTGTGTCAAACTAAGTGTATGTAGCGCGGAAATGACCCCCATTTTACTGACAAGAGCTCTGGCACTTGGCTAGTCATTACTGTATGTAATTTTGCCCGAAATGCATCTGTGCTCCACCACCCGACACACTGCAAGCTGGTCCTCCCTGCACACATGCACATATAAATCCCCTCCCCTCACAAGCCCAGGTCTGCTTAATGAGTAAGAACGTTTAATTTAAGACTGGTCATTAAGTAACTGTCCCTCCTTTTCCACTAATCCTTCATCCCCTTATAGCCCCTCTATAGTTTGAGCTGCTCATGTATCACCATTACATTTGTGCAAACAGAGCTAAGCATCTGAGGTTCAAAAATCTGACGCTCAGCATTCTTTGAAAAACCGGGAAGGTTGTTTAAACCCGCAGTAATGGATTGTTCGGCCACTTGGGGGCATTTAATACGTCGACCATGTTAGCAAACGGTTGCCTATTTGCGCATTCACCAAACTCACAACAACATTATAATTTATTTGAAGCTGCGTTTCTGTCCACCTGAAGAATGTAAGTCCAGTGTTCACTCTCCTTTAAACTCTGTTTGAGGAAAAACATCCTGCGTTTTGGCCGCTAAACGCTCCATTATGTTCATCAGCTAGCTTGCTAACTTCGCCTGCAGGGATGGCACAGCAAACGGCTATAAAAAAAGGCGAGAGAAAACTTGCTATAAATGTCCGTAGAGCTGAAAGGAACTACAAAGTCGAGCGATAATTTGTTTGTTACTTCACATTTTACACGCAAGGAGTCATAAAATCCATTGTTAATACGGATACTGATTTCTGCCACTTTAACAACAGTTCCTGATGTTCAAGAGATACTTCCGTAATTCTCAAAAACTGAATTCTGTCCGCTATTTCTTAATCTATGTAGCTTGAAATGACAAATGTCCTTGCTCTTTTTTGCATAACATAAAAATGTTAGTTTGTATGAGAATATAAACAATTGTAGAGAAACATCAACAATTAATATATAACTAAATAAAACGTTTTATTTTCATTCTCATTCAAATTGAGTATTTCTAGCTGCCATCTCTGTTTGGATTGGGAAAAAGGAGCGCAACTCCATCCAACTTCAACAAGAGTCTTTGACGATTATGGAAGTATTGTCAGAACGGTGGTCAGTGTTGTTAAATGAGTTGGGTTTTTCAAACATTGCGAGGATATTATTCATCCAAAAATCAGATGTTTAACCCTAAGGCTCAAATCTAACGTCATTTAAAAGGCCCAAACTGGGGCTACTTCTCATCACACTCTCACATCTCTCCGGCTCTCACCACAAGGAAACAACTAAAAAGTCCAAAAATCCGCGCCCCTCTTGAAGCACAAGAGCCTCAGGCATCCGTTAATTCTACAAGCTTGCATGTGTGAGCGTCCGTTGACCTATCTGATTCCATACCTCTGACCAAAACTCTATGGCGGTTTATTTAAATAAGCTTGGTTTTATTTTGACAGGATTCCACAGTTTAGTGCTTTCTGTCAATCCGACCCAAACCCTGTTGTCTTTTCACTCACTGCCAATACTCACACACCGCACCACGCACACACACAGACACCGCGATGGCAACTGGCCGAAAACACTTCTCCCATCCAAATAGTTGCAGCCCCAGTAAGTTAAGACCAACAATAGACTGTGGCAAAACAGCAGGAGCTTTTAGACACCCCCCCTCTTTAGATCCATTTGACTAAACTTACCCCAAGACTGTTCAAAGCCAGTCGGCTGCTACCCACAGGAACAATAACATAATCAAAACAGAATTATGCAGTATCAAATTAATCGCAGAGTCCCATAAATCTGACTTTCCAGGTTATACAAACACGTGTTTTCAGTGTGCTTCTAAATTATTGCATTAGACACACAGACAAACAGACCTTGGCTGATGGTAGACGTCTAGAGCACAGGGGTGAAATATTTGTCACATCTGTCAGTGAAGTTGATTTGTGAATGTGTATACTTTATGCTGCATGCCATTTTATGATACAGTATAAGCAGTGAGACGGCTTCAGGTTTCACTGCAGCAGTGGGCCTCATTATCTCCAAATTCCAAACGAAAAATGAAATATAACTGAGCACGTCAAACCTTTCACTGTTCATTTCTAGCTTGACTTTTGAGTGTGGCGTTGATGGACGCTATTGTCCCACAGTGCAATGCCAAACGGAAGTCGAAGAGTCATATACCGCTGGAAACAATTACAATGAATTGTGGACTGCGGTGAAGAGCTAGAGAAACATTTCAGAAAAAAAAAAAAAAAAATCGAGTCTAAATTCTTTGGGAAAACAGTTTGCGTGTTTAATTATTAGCGGTATTTCTTCACTATTTCTTGTAGGCTAAATTTATTAGGGTATTTTAGTATTTTATAATTTGATTTCCTTTATTTGACCTCACAAAAGTCTTGTTATGATTAAGATCTCCTAAAGAGATATCTGGCGACGAGGCCAACATTAAAACATTGTTACGACAATAAATATCAAAAGCAATTAGTATGAACAGTCTAAGACAGATGTCAGATGCTGTGAAAGAGTATCAAGTTAAGATGCATGAATAGGTTTCAAAAACAGAAAATTTAAACTATTTTCTACGTCCTTTAAAATGTACTTGAATTCGTCCACAGTAATCCGCTTTGACAAAACAAACAGACATAAAGAGGTAAAGGAGGTACCAGCCCAAGGAGAGTTTCAGATAAGTCAGCCACTGGGAGTGAGTGGTATGTATAGGCCAGTGTAAAGTGTTGCAAAGTGTTGTAAAGTGTTGGTCTGGAAAAAAGTTTGACTATTTCGCTGCACCAGATCAGTTAAGTATCTGGCTCTTCTTACCAGGTAACCATAATATCTGTTTCAGGCAGGTGACACTGTCGGTCATCGGGGTTCAGGATTCTGGGGGTCAAGATCATTGAAGCTTCCACAGAAACTACCGCTCGAGACCTACACACACACACACACACAACCACATTTAAAGAACGATATGAGGTGAGGAAATTGAAGCTTTTCAAAAAGAGACACCTTGTACATTCTTACCTGTACACCGCCACCTCGCCTGAGCCAAACGCCCCCACGATCAAGTCTGCAGAGAAGGAGAGAGAGTGAGAGAGAGAGAGAGGGAGAGAGAAGAAGAAATAAAGAGCTTCAAAGAATGCCACAGATGGGACTGATTTCAAGGTCTCCAGCAATCTTCATCAAACACAGACTTCACGTTTAATACACACACACACACACACACACACACACACACACACACACGCACACACACTGTGACACTGCAATGACTTCTGATATCACTGTGCTTTTCTCATTCTTATTCTTTCACACATGACCCGGTCCAGACTAAATTCGTAAACACAACACATGTTATGTGTGTTTGTGAGTTCATCGTGTATGTGTGTGTGTGTGTTCATGTGTGGGTGCTGCGAGACAGGGACCCCACGCTGCATTCCAGTGCCATTAGAAAAGTTCACATCGCTCCAATCGCATTTTGCTAAACATTTCCCAACAGCCTGCGTAGGAACAGCTCCTAATTGTAAGCAGCAACAGATCTCATCTATATGTGATTTTTATTTGTTTTCATGGGTTTTGTGATGAACACACACTTTTAATTGGCCCTCCGAGTTTAAAATAGGGCCCGTATTTAATGGCTGTGGTTAGGGGACACATACCAATAAAAGCCGCACACACACAAATAGACTTAGACACACACATACGTACACACGCACACACTCGAGTGCTGATTAAAACAATGTGAAACTGAAGAGAGGCACTTAATGGATACAAGCCACCACTGCCAGATGGAGGGAAAACTAAGTTGTGTGATCCTGAGAAAGACAGAATAACCTCTAACGCAACAAAGGCTGCAGCTAATAAGCATTTTCATGATCAATTAATCAGTTATTATCTTTTATGATTAACTGACTATAACATGATGAAATGGGAAGAGTGAGCCCAGGAAAACTAGAATTTATTCATTTCACAGTGAATGTTTGACTTGATTACCAATCAATGAATCCAATTCAATGAATTTCCTGTTACATAACTAATATAAATGAATTGTTTAGCACTACAGGCAGCTATCAGTGGAAAATACTCGCGACCTGCTGCAGGCATTATTGGACTAATAGCTGGTGGAAGTGCACTCTTGTAGACTTTGCTTGTCATATATGCCGCGTCTTTCCTCTCCTGTGTATTTAAAAAGAAAGGGACTAATTGAATCTGAGAGAGGCACATCTGTTTCTGCCTTTGGCTGCAGTCACTGAGTCCCCCTGAAACCACAACATTAAACATTTAGGCCCTGTCCCTCTTCCCCTGGGGTGTGCTATGTCGCTATGCGAGTGTGTGGCTGGTGTGTGTGTGTGTGTGTGCATACTATATCGAAAAGCCTTGCAAACAGAAAGGACCTCAAGATGTGGGTTTTGTAGGGCAGTCGAAGGGGTACGAAAAAGGGAGGGGAGAAGAATGCAGGAGCAGGAGGAGTAAGTGGGAAATGATAGCAAGAAAAGGAGGGCAGAGGATAGCGCATTTGGCCTTTAAACCGCAATCTGTGAAAGCCATCAGAGGCAAGGTGCGAGTGTTTCAGCAGAGGGAGAGAGAGACAGAGAGGTACCGCCTCACTCCAAGTCCAAATTCCTCTGTGCATCCCGAAATCCAACTCCTCTCCTGCCTTAGGTGTGTGTTTTTTAGCACAGTGGTTGTCTGTACTCCTCGTCCACTCTCTTGTTTATTCTCAAAACCGCTGCATGCCATGAGACTGATTTGAGGACCGGGCACCTTTGGGGTTAAGTGTGTGTGAGAGTGTGAGTGCGCGCATGGCTGCACTGAGGGTTAAATCAAATAACGGCCCACTTTCCTTTTCATGTCAATCCCATTTCCTTACACACAGGAAAGCCTGCCACTGTTGATCTGGGGTTAGTGTGCGTGTTTGTATAGAGATACACCGAACCCTACCTGCACACAAATGGGCCAATATGTACACTGTTTTCATTGATGGTGCAGGTATAGTCTTGGTAACTGAGCTGCTTTAGCTGATGGTGTCCGTCCTGGGCTGTGAAAACACAATCTCCATCGAGAGTTTAGACAGACTGTCAAGCTGTCACTGGCTGCCTGCCCTGACTGCCTGTTTTGCTGCAGGGGACCGGCCTTGATGATGAAATGCCAAAGGTCAATGGCACTCAGTGGAAAGGAGGCGCTTTGGGGAGAAAAATGGAGGATTTCTTAATTCTTGGATGCATGTGTGTGATTTTAAGGCTTCAGTTGTACCTGCCAGATACAATACATATTTTCTATTCTACACTAACACTACCTTTTTGTACCGAGAAGTGGATTTTCTCAGGACTGATTTGATTTTCTCCGGAGTGACTAAATGTAGCAGGTTTAGTTCAAATGGACATTTTGGGTTTAAAACTATATTTTAGCTGATTTCAGATCAAAGTACTTTCAGAATGAGCTAAAAAATAAAGACAGCTGCGAAATATATGAGTGGACATGGAGCTCAGCAATGCATTTTACACCTACTTACCCACCTAATGAGCCCTGTGATTGACAGGTAAAACATTGTCAGTGTTTGACCTTTGACCCCTCAGCTGAACCTGAAATGCACCCCGGGGCAATCTGCCCCCCCTTCTGATGGGCAGCTGACCCCAACCTTGACTGCAGCCTCCAATGATTCAGTGAAACGTTAACTCAGTGCTGCTGTCTCTTTGTCACACACCATAGTTTAATCAGGTTTTTAATCCTGAGCAGTGTAGACTAAGTGTGGGTGTTATTTTTGTCCCCCCTTTGTCATTTTTTTTTATCTCCTTCACCTTTCATTTACTTTCCTCTTGTAACCTATCAAAGAAAAACACAAATATATGACATAGTCTTTTAGAGAAAGTCCACTAAAGCTAAAAATGGAGCGTAAATCATCATCCTTTCTTCTCTCTGTGTTCCTGGAGAAGGCTAATGACGTTTAACATCGATGCGCGCATATGGTAGCTGTAGCAGGCCTCCCAGACGCCTGTGCAGTCCTCTCATAATGCTGATCAAACATCTCCGACTCCTTTGAACAGTGTGACTTTACTGCCGCGCTAACGACGCTCCGTTTGTGTGTGTGTGCGTGTGTTTAACTTCCGCCAGCCACCTCTCTAATGACAGACGACACAAGTGCTGCACCGTTTGTGTGTGTGTGCATGTTTATACGGTGTGTGTGTGTTGGCCGAGTGCTCTGCCACCCATGAGTTTCTACTCCACTTCCTCCACCCGAAGGGCCTCCACCAGCCTAAGTTTCAACCTGTAACCTCTGTGTGTGTATTTACTGTACGATGTTTTGAATCCGGCATCTCTGATTTGCAGCGGGTCTGCGAAGGGTCTAGCTTTGACCTCGAGCCTGGCATACACTCAATACACACTCTGGAGCTGCCAGTGAAACTGATCACAAGCCACACATGTGAACTTCTGTGTAGTCAAGCATGTGTATTTTGCCTTGATATCCTGTTTGTGCAATGAAGAAATATGTTATTATAGCAGAATGAAAAGGAAAAAGGGAGGAAGGGAGACGGGGGCAAAGGAATGAAAAGAAAAGAAAAGAAAAGGTAAAACTAAACAAATTCTCCTTTTCAGCCTAATCTGTGGAAGCACAAAGCCAGCGTAATGCTGAAAGTAGAGTGGCTCTAAATTGGGGGGAAAATGAGGTAGTGAAACACTGGTTTTACAGACCTGCTTTGCTTCGGATGGATTTCATTTCTGAACTTGAAACTCGCGTATATAAACAGCTTCACACTCATATAAAAAAAAAATCTTCTCCTTTTCAGGAGTGAGTTTTCTAATATGCTTTGTAAAGTCAGAAAGTGGAGGTGTCTGGTAAAGTAAGCAGGTGGCACATAAAAAAGGGAGCCGCCTGCAATGTAATTTGATTGAATGCTGCTTTGTCTGCTCCCTGTTTTAGGGATCTGGGCTGAGGCTTGAACGTCTGGCAGACTGAACATGCGGATAATGTATTATTATGCTTCTTTTTTTACTCCCAATCTAATGTTTTCTCTCCTCCTCGAGTACTGTAAATCCCCAAAGAATGGATGCGGCAGCAGTTCATTGGCACTTATCCCTATACCCCCTTTTCTTGACTGATGACTTTACCAGAGAAGAGGAGGAAAGCAATACAGGAGAACATGGGGATGGTAGTGGAGGAGTGCATGGGGCTGGTGGGGGGAACCATGAAATGTGGAGGTCAAGAATGAAGAGGAGGGAGGCTGTAATGAGAGGAGCTGGACGGAAAGTGCAGAAGTGAAGGAATGCAGGTCAAAAGAATTTTGATTATAACATAGGGATCTGAGCAAAGAAGGACTGACTTGTTGACTGTGAGTATTTACCAGGATACTGATTGTTGTCCAGGTCTTGGCCTCCTCGCAGAGTAAATCCATATCCAGGCAAGCTGCCACTCGGGGTCCAGGCTGCTTTCAGCTCTTGGCTCATCGTCAGGCCTTGCGTGGATACATCTTTGTTACCGTTAAAGATCAGCACTCTGCCTCCACGCTCCTCGCCTCCGAACGGACAGCCCACCGCCACGTCTAAGAGATGACACATACGCATGGTTTAGACATCAACAGGGTTAAGGTCCCTTTGAGACAGAAGCACAGGAAAACATACAGGTAGAAGGAAAAGAGCTTGACTTTCATTTAGCTGCACTGGGGGACCATGACAGCATGGTCATTCACCTCTTTTCTTTAATTTCCATTCGTATTACTCACTTTTAATCTTTCCTCCCCTCCATCTTTATTTTTCTAGGCACTATTTAGATCACTCTTGGTTACTTAGTATTGTGTTCTGCTTTGGAAACGTTTGACTTAAGGTCACCTTATTATATGTGATAAATGGGCGAAGGGCAGGCTTGCAGGATGACATGTCTGTTTACAACTAGGGATAGTCTGATGTTTCAGGAAATTAGCTTATTCAAGAGTCTGATGAGAAATCCATGCCACTCTGTTTGTCCAAGAAGCTTCAGCCAGCAGCCAGTGAGCTTAGCTTGATGTAAATACTGGAAACAAGGAGTCAGCTTGGTTTTGTCCAAAGGGGGAAAAAAATCTACATATCAGCACATCTTACCCTTACCAATTAACACTTTATCTTAATAGTTTGATTCACAAACAAACATATATACGACGAGAAGCTTTAGCCAAGCTGAGAGCTCTGTCGGGCTGTATTTGACGCAAAATGCTAACATGAGTATGCTAACATGCTCACACCCATACACTGTTTGTGTACAGATTAAACAAAAGAGATATAACATGGAAGCTCATTAGTAAGCTTAAGAGGTGTTATGTATGTGGATTAGAAAAAAAAACATTGGACAGAGTCAGGCTAACTTCTGTTTCCTTCTAATTTAAGTCTTTAAGCTAGACTAAGTACCTCTCAGCTCTAGTTCGATACTGGACAGATATTAGGGGTGTATCATTTTTTCTTCCTTGGCAGCAAAGTAAATGTGTATATTTCCTAAAATATTGAACTCTAAGCCCCTGAAAACTTGGTTCGATATTGCATCAAAGTATTTCTCTATACCTTTAAATATTAAGGACTAAAACCTATGCAACAATGGAAGCATTTGGAAATAATTTCATACTTAAAAAAACTCAGCAAACCAGCCTCTTTATGATTGCGTAGATTTAGTCATTTAAATGGAGAACACAGTTTTATCAGATTATCTTTACATCAAATGTTTCCCAGATTGGTACAAAACTTGAGTTTTCTTTTCCACCTGAGCCCTGCTGATTTCAAATCAGCTTGAAAAGCACAGACAACAACACAACTACAGAAACAACCAAATACTTTCTAACTCTGCCCTGAAATGCTGTTTTTATGTAGGACCCGACTGTTTATAACAAGGAGATGATTGAGAAAGTAGGTTTTAAGAGGCCCCTTGCAGAATCCTTTCAGACATGCAGGCATGTAGTTGTGGAACAACAGAGCACACACGGACATACATGAAAACAGAGATAAAAACAATTAACATACTGAAAGCACCTGTCATGACTTTTTAAATGTCCTTTATTATACCATATCACACTTTTTGGTGTTTACTCTTAAACCTCTTAATGTCCACACGTTGCACTGCCCTGCATGAAAGTATCCCTCAGTACAGTAACTGTCCAAACACCTCTAGACATCCTGTTTGTCTCCGGACCCCCTCTCTCTCAGCCTAAACAAGTAGTTCCACATGAAGCAGATTGCGGGGTGGAGAGGATAAATGCAACCATGTGTGTGTGCAAGTGTATACATGTGCCTGTGTATGCGCATGTGTGCCTGTGAGCCTGCATGTCTACGTGTGGGTATGTGTACATGGCGAAATAGTCGTGTTAAAAAAAAAAAAAAAACATACTCCAAATCTTCAAATAATGTGAAAGTCACTCATGGGCATTGCTAACAGCATCCCACAGAATGCAGACATTCACAACGAAATGAGGAACACCCACTGTGATCACTGAGACCAAAACTATAGGAGACTGTTACTCACAGACAGAAACAGGGCTGACACTCTATGAGTGATGGTGGCTCTGTCTCAGTGTTGGTTGATAAAAACAAAAAAAGCCACACACAAATTAAATTAGCTAAATTGAAAGGTTTCCACTGACACTCAACAAAGCCGTGGCGATGAGAGGAAATAAGTATGGTTCTGCTTTTCTGAAGAATTTTGCAAACGGAGTGATGAGGTCTTTGCAGACAGAAAAGGGATCTGTCAGTGATTATACACGCGTAATTGCACGGGGGCACAGGTATACTTAAACACAGACGTTTGATATTAGCGAAAAGAAGCTGCTGAAAACCCTGATCACAATGTCTCCATGGAGACTCCATGGATAATGTAATCATGTACAGACACTGACCACTCTCTGCATGTCACTGCAGCCGGCAGAGGCTCCATCTCCTCTCGGGTCACGTCACCACCCCTCAGAGACCATCGCATCCTGACAGACAGCCTGATGAGATTTATGTTTCTTCCCAAAGAAAGCTTCACTATTGACCCAATAGTTATTGATCTGACGGTTAAAGGGTTTAAAGGAGTGGGACATACATTAACACGCACTGCCCATGAATAAATAAAACACAGATCCGTGGGATGGATGTCGTACGAGAGCCACCTGTGCATCAGTTCATTCATTTTTAAGGCAGCGGGTCTTGGCTTTGTGGCGCATTTGGGCTGCAGGCTGCATGGTCTCTCATGGTCTGTGTGAGTGTGTGCATGTGTATGTCTTTGTCCAATCAATGTGAGGATTAAACAAACACATTGAAGAGGAATGAACTGCGGGCTGCAGGACAGAATATCCCAGATGATTTTATCTCAGTGCACATCTGGTGAGGTTGGTGAGTTAAAAATAGCTCCAACACACACTTACACACACACATGGCCTAAACCCTTATCATCACAGGAGGAAACAAGTTCACGAAGGCAACCTTTCATCGGCGCACTTCCTGATTGGCCGAAGAGCTCTAAGCTTTCTCAAACAGCAAGATCTGATAGGATTTCCTCAGCCAAAGACAAAACAGACAAAAGAGGCACGGGAAACACAGAAAAAAGATTTGTCTATCATCAGTTCACCTGAAAGCAAGAAGACAAGTAGAAGAGAAAAAGGTTCAAGCACTGGCACAAAACACACAAAAGGATTTTTGTAAACTTTAAACATCTCCATATCTTTCTCCTCCTCTTTGTTGTCTCTCACAACGTGCATATTTTTGTTTCTCAGCTGAATTTCATCTGGCTCAATTTCCTTTTTATCTCATCTTTCTTTTTCTTCCCCCCATCTCTCTGTCTTTCACCCTCTCAGCGTACCATTGTATCCGTCCTGGTTGATGTCTCCCAGGGGTGCTATGGCTGTGCCGAAGCGCCCGAATGTGTGCATGCCGGTGAGGGCGACAGGTGTGGAGAAAGTGAGCGGGGCCATCTGAAGGTACAGGTACACCCTCCCAACCTCTCTGGGTTTGCTCTCCATCTCCCTCTCCATGTAGAGGGGCGCTCCAACCAGCACATCGTCGGTCCTGGGGACATAAGCCATAGTTTCAAAGCTCAGAGAAATAAAGGAACAAAGTGAGTGCGTGTGTCTGGAGTGAAAGAAATTTTCTAATTACCCATCTCCATTCAGGTCAGTGACCGCCACTGAGTAGCCAAAATAAGAGGCCATCTGGGGGACAGACAAAGGAGTTTTTTTAACCATGAATCCATTATGGTTTATGGTTTTATATATAATTCGGTTGTTTTTTATATAATTTCATTTTCGCCCATCCACATTCAAATTGAATTCACTCAAAAGTGGAAGAAAATCCATATCAGCTGGAGCCCACGGTGCAGTGGTTTATATGCAGCCTTGCAATATGTCTGACTGTGACTGGGATGTGTTGACGCTCCTACCTGTTCCCCTGTAAAGTTCTGGATGAAGGTCAGATTGGTGGAGTTGATCATCACCACCTAAAACGAGCAGACAGACAATCAGTTACCATACGGCGTGACATATAAAACCCCAGACTTTGTCCTCGTGGTAGGAGGGAACATGGCCAGGCAGTCTGACAAAAAGGCACAAGAAGAATGCAGGAAAAAAGTCAGAAACCGCATAAAAAAAGCTTTTATTCGTCTGAAACCCCGTTCCCTGCCCTCCCCCACCATCATCCTCTTTGTGCCTTTACCATTTCCCCCCATCATCTTTCCTTCCCCCCATCCTAACCCCGGCCGTGGGGAGCGACGGAGGGGGGAGGCTGAGAATTCCTTCATAAGACCTAAAATAACAACCACATGGAGACAGCCGGGGGCTACGCGTACACACACATGCACACACGCACACACACACATGCGGGAGGATACGCGCTGACCCAATCGCAGATGTCTGAAGACATACTAAAAGGGGGTAGACTTGCGAACACAGACAGATGAGGATGTGTAAACACAAATATGGAATCTGAACACTCTGAGTTGTCGGATTGGTCACAGAAGTAACCTGATCGGGGGGGGGGGGGGGGGGGTTGACAGCTACTTCAGTACCAGGCCGCTAACATGGCCTACCTGCACCCGTCATAAAACTCCTCCTACTGTGAGCTACAAGCTCCTTCCTCTGTGGCTCTCACAGTGCACCGTCTGTACAGGAAGGAGCGTTCTCGCACCAGCTACAGTGTCCAGGCATGAAACACGCACTTTTCAGTGTGTGTGTGCGTGTGTGCACAGCGTGGTAAGTCCTGCGGTTGCACCGCAGGTTAGGGTTAGGGGTCGGGTATGTGTGGAGAAGGGTTAGTGGGGTTAGGTGGGGTCACCGCCCTCCACATGCAACGGAAGCTGTGTGTCATTAGGGAGGATTGACACAGTCAGCCCTGGGGACATTTTCCCATAAGAGAACTCTACACACTACAGTCCAGATACATATACAGTACATGTTGCAGCTATAGAGATACATGTATCCATGAAGCTGTATCATGTGTGCACGTGCGTTTGCACATCGAAACTCTCTGACCCCTCCTGGACTTCCTATCGCGCACAGAACACAGATTGTCATACATCTTCATAACCGATGTCAGGTTTATATGCAGCCTACAGATGGGTGACAAAGAAAAGGAAATACCAACATTAGGCTTCACCATAAGCCAGCACCTTCAAAGTCTCTGGAAATATACTGGAAGGATGAACACCATCCTCCAAGGATTTGTTCCCTAATGTTTTGATGATGTGGTGGAGAGTGCTGTCGAACACGTCAGTCCAAAACCTCACAGTGACCATTCATGCCCTGCAATGAGACATCTGTATCCATTATGCTTTGATTCTGGCTTTTTCTTTCATTTGCAACCCTCCTGTAACAATATATTGCAGCTAAATGACCAGACAAAGGTCTTTGTTTCTGGAATTTTAGCACCAAAATCTATCCCGTGTGCCTCTTTTTCGATTTGCTTATTGGTTCACACTTACATATCCAAAGTTCTGCGCTCCCCTTGGGACTCCGGCTATCAGCTCTGAAAACAAAGAAAGACTTAAATTAGTGTGGGTAAATGTGTGAGAAAGAGTAAGAAAGGGCTAAACGGAAGTTTGTCTCAAAGGCCTGAACCCTAAAATCCCCTCTGAGCCCACCCTGTATGAAGGGCAAAGTGTCACTGAGAACACACTGAGTGATTGGGTGCTTGGGCTCTGCTTGTTCAGTGATTGATGAGTGTGGTGCTGTGAACTTATAGGGATGATCTGAAAGACCCACCCAGAAAGAGAGAACCCCCCCCCCCCCCCCTTTCCTGCCCTCCTGCTGTACCCAAAAGTCTCAACCACGAGTCTATGAACAAGGACTTCCCATCTCCATCTTCACTCAGAACTCCCAGTTACGACCAGTTCTCCAGTCAGAGGAGGGCTTGGGGGAACAAGACCACAACAAGCTTCACACCACAACACAACACATCAACAGGCATGTGTAACCTCTTAAGGCTCGATTTAAGACTCTAGGACATGTGTTGTGCCAGAGGGGCTTCGGAGATTTTGCGGGGTTGGTATGGGGGTATGTAAACGCAAGCTTGTCCCGTAAAGACCCCACTAAATGGCAATCAGCAAGGAGGCTCTGATAGACAGGAAATGAAGAATGGGAAGCTGGGGTAGTTTACGCTTGTGCGCGTGAAGATAAATCAATTCAAAGCATTGTTTATAAAATGATATAGCATGACCGCAGTTGAACACATATGTTCTCTAACAAAAGAGCTGCGTGTGACAAGCTGATAGCACGGGAATGAACATCAGCAGCACCTGAACTTTGCAAAGGGGTGTGAATCAAAAGACTCCATCGCTGGCAAGACAGCCGAGTGTAGAACTGGGAAAAATAAAGTGACTTGTACATTTCTAGTGATCCTAACTTTTATAAATACATCTTGGCCTCTCACTTGAAAAGTCAAACAAATACGGACTCAAAGACACTTTCCCCCACCTACACGTCTTTAATGAAATGATGCTTCGTGGCTTGCCCGTTTCTCTTCCCACTTAATATTTTAAGTTCAGAAGAGACCCTGGACCCACTCGAGATCTGAAGAGGTCTTCGGAGTCTGCTGCTAATCATTCTAATCAGTTAAAATGGAGGAGAGGAAATCCCTTTATCAGCGGCTCCTGAAGTCCTGTCCCCTCAGGGTCGCGACCCAGACATGCAGAGACAGTTCTCATTACCGCATCTGAGTTCAGACCAAGACACTGTCAAGCAGCCGTCCACTGCTTATAGCTCACCCTACAACACCCGACACAGCGCTCCTGGCACCCAGCCGGAGTGAGCGTTGAAGGGTGCCTGCTGATGTTGTTAGTGAGGGATTCCTCTGGTGCTGCGTGCGGTTAGTTGTAATGAATTGCTGGCTTTCTCACCTTGTTCGGAGTCTCCTGTAAACTCCCCCACTGCCACAGAGTAACCTAGAAAAAGAAAACGGTTGCACGTGACAACATATGGGTGAAATTAACTCTGCGTGCGGTGCTCTGCGCGAACTGCATGTATGGATGTGTGTGACATAATGGATGACTATGATTTAGATCGACACAGTTGTCAGCGTGTGTGTGCCCGTGGGTTTGTTTTGTAAATGCGTGTTACCAAGGTAGCTGTCGTCGTGTGACTCCTCAGCAGCTCTGGTGTGTTTCTCTCCCGGTACCCGTCTCAGCACCGCCTTCAAAGAGTAGCCGTTCAGGATCTCAGCTATGCCCGCTGTCATTACTTGACCTGCGTGCACACACACATGGATAAATAGATAGGAGGAAAAACAAACACTTAGGATGATTGAGTCACATCTGTTCGTGGACTGAGGATTCAGCTCAGACCCCATGAGGGGGAGCGCCGCTTTCCCTGTTCTATAGAAACCTGCTGGAGCTGAACCACAGAGCCGGTGACACATCGAAGTCCTCCCAGAGGACGCGCCGTCGGCAGAGGAGTATCTGCACCCTAGAGGTCTTTTAAAAACCCTCAAGAACCCGCCTGTCCTCTCCACAGCGCGTATCCTGAATTATTGGTGAGCGCACATAAACAACACCCTTCCTCTGCCGTTGAACAAGAGGTCAGACAAACAAATGATTTTATCTACGGCCGCCTTCAACCTTCCATAAATCCGCCTTAATGTGTGTGCGTGTGCGCCGACAGGCAGGGAAATGCGCCCTCTTAACCCTGCCTCCAACTCCTCTTCCACCCTCACCGATCTCTCTCGCTCTGTGCTGCGAGTTTATCTCCCAGAATAACAGATCGCTACATCAACTCATTATTAAACCTCCATCTGACACCCTGTTACAAACCATTAACACAGATGCGTAAGTCACCGCTGCTAATTTGAAACGTCCTTTGCACCCAACGATAACAAGACTGTATATAAAATGTTTTTTAAATGATGACTCATTGGCTGAAGATCATCGGTGTATATTAGAGGCCATAAAAATCCAGGCTGAGTGCTTTTATAAACATTTGGAGGAAGTGTTTTAACTGGAGGCAGCCATCCTTGCCACGCCGAGGGCAGAGAGAGAGGGAGCAGTCCATTAGGCTGTCTCTGATGCCTGCCTAATGTGGTCTTGCATGCTGGAACATTCATTATTTAACCATACGCAGTAACATCAGCAACGGCAAACAACAACCCCAAATCATAGCAGTCGGTGTAGCCGTTTTTAAAATATCCATCAGGAGGACATTTTTTTTCCTGAAAACAAACGTACTGTATCTTTCTTTTTCTAAACAAAGCGGCGTGGAGAGACAGGCGAGCAGTGACGAAGAAAGGAAAGAGAAATTAACTTGTTCGCCTGATCAGTGACTGTATCCTTGCTGCCTACAAGCAGCTGCAGAACTACTCTGGATTTGGATAACACGCTCTCCAACACCTGGAGACGGGGGAGTAGCGTTACACTTCAACAGCTGAACTCTGACACACTCGAGCTGCGTCCACAACAATTAAGACACTTCATCCCTCTGCTTAGACTAGCCCTGCATTTCCAGCCAGTGAGCTGACCTTCGCGCTAGTTTTATCAAGCCGAAGATCCATCTTTCTTCTCCTCTCTCTGGGTCTGACCTACTCCCTTACTTCTCATCTTTCTCTCCCCCCTCCGCTGCAACGTGTTTCCATCATCTCCTCGACGATCCTCTATCATTCCCCCTGTCCTCCCTGGTCTCGGCCATTAAATTCTCCCCACCTTCCTTCTGTCCTTCTCAACCCTGTAGCCTGCCCTTGAGCCTCTTCGTCTCTCCTTGAAGCTTTTCCAAGACCGTCTGCGGTTTATCACGGGGCAGAGGGGCAGTTCCTCCACACTCCATTACCCCCCGATCAGCTCATTACAGAGCCCAAACACCCACTTCCTGTTACACTGTTACGGACACAGAGTGGCATGAAGTAAAAGGGGGGGGGGGTTCAGGAAGGCGGCAAAGAAAGAAAGAGGTCTCTCTCTGCTACGTAAGACTCTTGTAATGATATTGCAGCAGAGTGCCTGTGCGTCTGTGGGCTGTTCTGACTGCTAAACTCATCTGCATTCTCTCATTTGAACACCTTCCCATCTATGAAATCACTACACACTGCTGTTGTCGTTACCTTGCCAGTAAAAGCTTCCAGGTCCGCCTACCACCAGCATTCCTTCCTGGAATAAATACAATTAGTTAGGGTTAGTCATGTGACAGAAATTTATCAGCGTCAGCCTGCATTTGCGTGAGCCTGAATGGGAATATAGTGTGTGTGGCTGTGTGTGTGTGTGTGTGTGTGTGTGTGTGCGTATATGACTCCTGCTGTCATGTCTGTTGACATCCTGTGGAGAATGACAGCTTCCTGTACAGGAGGGTAGAGTTGGACTATGAGACAAAAGCCAAAGTTCACATTGACTATAGGGTGTAAGAATGCGTATGTATGCGTGTGTGTGTGTATGTGTGTGTTTGGTCTATTGTGTTCAGAGGTGATGGGTCACATCAGGAGTGGAGGCTCCTCTGGGGACAGATGTGCTCTCATCTTCCCCCGTGACCATAAATCTCTGGAGGGAGTCGCGTGTTTGAGGAGACCTCTCTGCTCGCACTTAAGAGAGAGGACGGGATGTGTGCACTGGGTTGTCATGGCGGTAGTGTATGATTGTTTCTGCAGTCTTTACCTTGGTGAAATCCACGCTGAAGCCAGCCTGGCAGAACCCCTGCCCCTCCGGGTCTGGATCATCTGAAAACCACAAAAATATTTGAACACCAGAATCTTAATTGTTAAAAAAATAAATTTTCTGGAACACAGCGCTCCGCTAGCACTGCCGAGAGCATCGCTCCTATCAAGATGAAACCGTTTTACAGGCTACACAAATGAAGAAGAAAAAGAATAAAAAACGGAGGTGTGTTTCTGTTTAAGTTACTGCATCAAACTGTGCATGAACACGCAAAGCTTATGTGCACGTTATAAATTGCGCTCCATTCCAGAGGCACCCTGAGGTGAAGCTTAATGACGCGTAACTACACACGTGCACATATAAACAAAGTGTGAGTTATAGTAGGAGTCTGGGTGCTCGCAGATTCATGTTCAGATGAGGCAAAAAGGAGGCATGAAAAATCCGACCCGATGAAAAAAAATACCACGTCCGCTCTCGGGTCTGCAGCGTTAATCCCCCCTTGAGAATAATTGAGTTTACAATGTGATTATTCTAGTCTTGATTAGTCAGAACTGACATAAACAACAAAAACGGAGATCTTTAACAAGTCTCGAGCCAGTCACTTGAGGGAGTGTAAGTATGACGGGGGATTTTCATGCAGAGCGCAGGATGGAAGAGGGTGATAGGGGCTGCGTTTGATCTGCTGTTTACGATGTGCCACCTGATAGCCTCATTTTCTCCTTATCATACTATGCTGGTGCCCCATATCACTGTACAGGGTGAGAGGGGTCGCAGGAAAGTTGGAGCAGAAAGAAAAAAAGAAAAAAGAGGAGATTAAGGGAGGGGGGCTGGAAAATCCCCTTTACAGGACTGATGACAGAAAGAGGAGGACCAGAGAGGGAGAAACAGATACCGTGAGTGAGCCGGACTATCAGGTTGCTTTGGCATCTTTTAAAACATCAGGCGAGGTAATCCATTTCGAAAGCCGACAAAAAAAGATTCCTCACCTTTAGATAGTGTTGGTTTTATTTGGCCGAGTATGCGCCTCTGAGATTTCTGCTGCCACAATAGAAGTCAGTGGAATTTTGTTGAAGAGCGTTTGAAAAATGACCCGACAACGTGCTAAAATGGTTTTCATTGGGACAATTTCTTCAATAGATAACTTCATTGGAAATTGTCTGATGACAGTCTGATAATTCTTCTTTAGATCTGCCTCACTTGTTGTGGGGTGGTGGTTGGAGTCTCGGAGACAGATATATACCAAAAACTGGGCGAATAAAGCCAGAATATCTGCATACAGCTAGAGCTTTCTTTGTGTGCGTGTGTGATTTGGGTGAACTGACCCTTTAAACTTGAGGCCGAGGTATTAGTTTTTATAGGCTGACATAAAAATCGGTGCACCATATTTAAACTTTATGCTATATTGTGACATGTTACACTGCAGATACAGTCCATTAGGATCGAAACCCCTCTAACTACCACGGTTAATTGGTCTTTTTACTGACAGCAGAGAGATAAAAGGAAAACAAAGGAAGAGAGGGTTTAACGGCAGTAAAAGGGAGACGGAGACATTTGGAGACTGGGCTGCACGGTGACTCACTGGTCCTGCAGGGTGAGTACTCTGCGTAGGCACTGAAGTTCTGGACGGCTACGTAGCAGGTCCCGACGGGGTCCTTCTCCCCGCTGATCTTCACCGTCCGCCAGTGATAGAGAGGAGCACATGCCTACGCAACAAATATCTTTATTAAGACCCACTCAAAAAAACTGTATGGTGATACAGGTGATCTGCTATTAACTCGACACCGTGTGAACTCACCACCACTTTTCCCTTGTGTGTCCTGACCGATGCTCCAAACCACTGGTGCGACTTGAACTCCAGAGGCTCTCTGGTGCCATTTACCTTTATCATTCTGTTATCTGGAGTGAGGCAGAGACAGACAGACAGAGAGAGAGAGAGAGAGAGGGGAAGTGGAAAAGACATAAAAAAAAGGAGAATGAAAGAGACATTTCATAACGATGTCAGTAAAAGCTGATATTGGCTGTGGTGAGGTGGATCAAGGCCTGCAGCACTGCCTGTGTGAATGGAAAGCATTTGTCCTTGATAACCAAGAACAAAGTAGCAATGTCTTAAACAGGCCTATAACAAACATCAAAACACCATTTGCCCCCTCCAGAAACAGACATTTGTCAGGATGCTGAGGGCTGTTTTTTTCAGTCAAAGCCTTTCCTATAAAACCTAACAACACTTACACAGACTCACACACACACGTACACAAACCTGAACATACGCATTATGACCATTTCCCAGCCGACGTACAATAAAGTGTCAGATTTGGTTTGAGCCGATGGGTGCACGTGTGTGTCTTTGCTCTGTTGTGGATATTTTCCAGCGT
Source organism: Nibea coibor (assembly GCA_023373845.1). Taxonomy (NCBI): domain Eukaryota; kingdom Metazoa; phylum Chordata; class Actinopteri; family Sciaenidae; genus Nibea; species Nibea coibor. The sequence continues at coordinate 14,270,898 of CM041726.1, forward strand.
TATTAAAGAGCAGCTGGGTCTCTTTAGAGCTGCGCAGACCCCTCACCATTAAACACCTTCTTTCAGGCACACACCCTCAAACAGGCACACAGAGGCAGGCGATAAATGCATAAAAGCAGCAGATGTATGGTAAACTCTTCCCCTGCCTATTAATATTTTCAGATTCTCTGAGTGAGTCTAAATCTATTTTTGAATTCATTTCCTGTCGTGTCATCATTCACAGGATGTATGTTAGGCCTCTCCCTGAGTGTGTGCAGAAATTATTCCGTAATCTAATAGGAAATAACCACTAAATCGAAGAATAAAGCCCATCATTCTTATCAGCGGCACTCTCACAGCCCTGAAGGTTAAATAACAGGCTCATGACTGGAAGGAAGCTCTTTTTAATTCAGGTTTGCAAATTGTATTTATGGGAAGTAAAATAAACTAAGAATACTAATAGACACGCCCAACCCTGTTTAGCTGAGGTCACAGCAGAGGACTGACTGCAGATTGATGACCTCAGATCTGTGAATGTGCGGTACTGTTTGAACGGGAAGGAGAAAAAATAACTGAAATAAATAATTGCATGATTCAGGCATGTGTCGTTTTCTGACACCCTGGAAAAACAGCAGGTTCCTTTGCTCTAATCATGGATAAGAAAACACTAATGTGTGCCTATCACCATATCAAACCCTGTCTCGACCCCCCTCCTGCACCGGCATGACTTGACACATCTGCATAGTGTCACTGAAGCCACACACACACACAGACACAAACACCCACTCACAGGTACCCACACACGTATTCAGGCACATGTGAAGCTGACATATGGATATTAACCAGTACAGTAGACACAGATGGTCGCCACTCATGCTGATATTTTGTACAGTGTGCGCCGGTGTGTATTTGTCCCCACGTCTGGTTTATACCTGTAATAAAGGGTCTGCTGTAACTCTAGAAATGTCATCAATCACATTATGCATACCCACTCATTCTAGCGAAGAGATACACACACACACACACACACACACACGACTGCACATGCATGTGTTCCTCTATGTTTATTCCTAATTCCCCCAAACCCTAAATTTCCCCAATAACACTTCACACTCAAACTAACCCCTCTGTGAAAAGTAACCTGTAATTAACTTCAGGGAGAGCAAAGAAAAGTGTCCTCACTCTGGGGGTTTACCCTCATGTGCATGCAGCCTTGCTTCAGTCCAGGCAGAGTAAACAGGGTCTTGCTTGCATCAGCTGATCTGCTATCAGTTGTTTCCTCATGCTTCTTCGTTAACAGCGGCGTATATATATCACGACAGCTCTCTGCTATTGCCCTCATGCCAGTATCACTTGCTGCTGCACCTCCATCGGCAGCTTAAACTTCCTCCTTGAGCTTTTTGCGACCTAATCTTCAAGTGTGTTACAACTTTCTCTGAATTCTGTCCCCATAGATTAGTTCTTCTTGCCCTCAAAAGGCAGAAGCACCTCCACCAGAGTTAGCTGTGCTATGTGTGGTCAGTCCCTTCTCTGTCTTTCTTTTTCCTTAGCAAGAATGCAGAAATTCTCACAAAATTGGGAGAGAAGGCTTTAGAGAGGGTGAGGCAGAGAGGGAGAGAGAGAGAAGGGGAGAGGATGGAGACGGGGATAAATTTTCAAGATCTAATAAAAAGCAGACCTCACCCAATCCCCCTTTTCTTCCGAAGGGGAACTAAATTCCCATGTGCATACGGTTTACCCCCCCTCTCTCCCTCTCTTTCGCTTTCCCACTTGTTCTCTCTCTCTCTCTCTCTCTCTCTCTCTCTCTCTCTCTCTCTTCGTCTAACTGTTGCGCACACACTTACTACTCGCATGGAAAAGTGTGCATCAGAGACATTAAATGCGCAAACAAAGGCTGATTGGACAGCTACCCTTGATGATAATATATTGAAAACCATAATCAACGTGATGTAGGCTTGCACCAGCGAAGCCGCCAGCCACCTTTTTTGTTAGATGAAGCTGATGAGACCCACATGTCTTATCTCTCTTTTTCACGGAGCACCACATGTGCCAACACACACATACGCGCGCACACACACACATACCAGACACACAGGTTATGAAACTCCAGTGGTTCCAAATCTGGGGCCACCTATGGCTTTAAAAAGGATCCACTTGGACCTCTGTGAAATGAGCTCTTGTTAAATTTTATTTCGGTTATTCACTAAAATACTGCTCGTAAAACTATGACACTGTTGAACATATGTCTCACAATCTGTTTAAATATAACAGTGAAGTTATTCCTGGCCATGTCCCATAACAGCAGGACAGCATAGAACAGATTTATAACCAGCAGGGCCCCCAGGAGGGTCGCTATGAATTCATTTTGAATCCATGACATGAAACAAAAATTGAAAAGGCTTTCGTGTTACTCACTGGAATTGTCAAAAGGTATCTGTCTGCAGCTGTCAGGGTGTCCAGGCCAGGGGCAGTAGTAAACGGCCCCAGCCTCCACAACACCAGGCTGGGAGGTGTTCGCCTTTGGAGCCCCCACCAACACGCTGAACCTGGAGGGGGAACAGAGAAACCAAAGTACATGCAAGACATGCAGGAGAGTGTGCACTACCTCATGCAGTCTTGTGCAGTTGATGCACCATTTGGCTCGTTCATGCATCTCAGTTTCTTTTCTGTTTCATAATTCAGCCTCATTACAGTCTGACATACCTGTAGCTACAGAGATCAATTAAATGTATTTTTTTTTTTTGGATGTGTAAAGTACAGTTGAAACTAATGTACACGTATGACTTAAGTGGAGTTAGATCTTAACTCCTGCAGGACCCTGATGGCACAGCTTCAGTCCCGCTGTTGGCACTCACGTGTTGCTGTCGCTGGTAGCTTGGTAGAAGTCCACAGAATAACCGAAATAACTTCCCTCGGGTCCCCTGTAAACCGTAGGATGCTCTGCGTAAAGGTTAAAACTCCAGACTCCGTTTAGCGCCGGCCACAGCACCGACAGCACCCCGAGAATAAACATCCCAGCGGAGGAAACGCAGTCCCACACACGCTCCATCCCCAAAGAACAGCCAGCTGCGCAAAGAGACCCCCCCAAAAATGAGAGGGAACTGGGAGACAGAGCAGAGCAGAGAGAGAGAGAGAGAGAGAGAGAGAGAGAGAGAGTTTCCTCTGTGCAGGTGAGGTAGGTTTGTCCCGGGATAAGTCCGCCAACTGGCTGTCACTGGATCACCGCGCTCCCCCCAGAACTGCCTCCTGACACCCTGAAACCACCAGGTCTGTCCAGAGTCTCAACTACAAGACTACACAGCCGCGCTCCCGCCCTCTGCACAAAACTTTACCCCCTACACACACACACACACACACGCGCATTACAAGGCACAGACCACATCTGAGCGCGCAACGGGACTGGCGCGTCACTATACTCCTTTTATGGCACACACACAGTTTTTGCGGCGAATTTGGGAGCTTAAACCTGAAACAATAAATAATATTCAAGTGAGATTTACAACCACCTCCTCACACAAGCCCAGCCGCGGGCGCACGCGGAGACTTTGCGCGTGCGGACGCACGCACGCACGCAAATACAAAAGATCACAAATGAAGGCACTTTCCGCTTTTGACTTGTTCAGCCACGGCGTTGAAACAGAGCTGCATTTCCTCCCTGTGAGAATAATCTCTTGTAATTATGTCAGTAATTATTATGTGGGCTTAGAGCAGAAATCTCTTGAGCTTGGTGGAGTTTGGCCCCGCTCATCGCTTCACTCAACACCAGGCGATTTCCCCTTTAGAGCTCCGAGGCAACACACTGTGCTCTTGCTGAAAATAATATCCTTCAGTGAAAAATAGTTCCAAAGAGGCGACAGGCCAGACTTGGCTGTTTTTTTTTTCTTTAATGTATTTAGCTCAGCGCACTACTTTTTTTTCTAAGACTATCAAAAACTCATATTCCGTGCGCGTCTGTGGGGCAGAGGGGAGGGAAGATGAATGAATGTGACACAAACGTTCAGGCAAACTCACAATCTGCTGTTTATCAGCTCGGGGAGTTTGTTTTTTTAATTAAACTAAGCTTTATGGGCACATTACCGATGAATGAAACACCACTGCCGGCCTCGCGGTGTTGTAAAAGCGCAGCGGAGTGGAGCAGCACTGCATGTAGTCAGTGTGGCACTGGAGTGCGTTTTCTGTCAGGAGAGCTGATAAGAACCAGGTGAGAAGGTGAGGTAAAGAGTGTACGGGAAGGACACAGACCTTGACCCGCCAGCTGGAGAAGTTTCTCGCCTCCACACCATCTACCTGCCCTGTTCTCCGCCTTTAAAACATTTCCTTACATCCATCCTTTCCAAGTAAGGCCGTCTCCTTCCTTTATCGTTTCGTTTAATTCGGACGAAAATGGGTTCAGCCTCAACAATCTCCCTGATCCATTCTGTGCAACAATGAAGTGTGTGTGTGAGAGAGACGAGTAAGGGAGAGGAGGTCTGTTCTTTCTCAGCCGTTTAGATGTAAATCTAAGATGAACATGGGGGGAGTACAAAACATGAGCACATAGGAGACAGATGTGTACGCTCACTTTCTTCTCACTGACGAAAGAGATGGTGATGATGATGAAGTGAGGTGGCAGACATATTCCTATTCCCGTTGTGACGCCAGGCAGGCAACTAGTGCGCGCGTGTGTGTGCGCGCACTTTCATCTGTAATCATTTTCTCCACCCCCTTACATCCAATAAAATTCACACAGATATCCAGTTTCCAGGAATACACACATTTGCGCACATGCTGCCCGGGTTAAGTCCTGTCCGTCTGCCAGCGTGTTCTGATCGCAGACTGACTCCAGGTCAGCCCAGATTGATTATTGCACACTCGCAGCAGTGCTTTATATTCCACACACCGTGCCCACGACCCGCTTCTCTTTTTACGAATTCATAAAGAGAGTTAAACGGATTGTTGTGTCAGATTAGACCCACATCCTTTCTCCATTAGACAAATCCATTAGACACACACCCGGCCAGTGTTACAACACTCCCGTGCACCGATGCATACTGGCGCAAGGATATACACAAACACATAAACACTGAGTTAAGTACCCTTGGACTGTTTTAGGATGCCTTATTAAAAGCCAATGTTTTATTACCTGTCTTTTTTTTTTGGAAATTGTTTTGACGAGCAAACAAAAACGCAGAGATATATAATCGGTTTACAGAGAGGTATTACTTGAGTGCCTCTCTGTAAACCGATTAGCACCATTAGCGTCCTGGAGATTTAGTGAATTACTGATTTAGAGTCTCTGGGGGACACATAAGTTAGTGCGTGATTTAGTGTTGGCGGGATCCAGACAGACCTTGGACATCCTGAAACCCGAAGTTGTCCAATGTCGGGTCAGTATGTGATATTTATGAGAGAAACAAAAAAACACACACGGGATTTAAAAATCTACTCAACCACACAAACTTTGAACAAAAAAAAGTGTTTATTCCAGAACCTTTGAGTGTGATAATAAATACATGAGCACTTGGCCAACCATCCTGGTGCGGTGCATGAAGCACGCACGTTCACACAAAGCAACGAAACCAGCTTCATCCTGGTGAAAACACTGAAGAAACCCTCCTGTTCAGATCTCCAACTCTCTGTGTCTGGGTTGGTCCCTTTACACTGTAAACGCCGTAAAATGGGTGTGATTGTGTGTGTGTGTGTATGTGTGTGTGTGTGTGTGTAGAAGGCTTTGGTAGGTTTTCCCTCAAACAGTCCTATAGCTGGATTAACAGTAGTGTTTCACAGTCGACTGTACATATGGTTCAGAATGTGATTTGGTGACACACTCTAGTCGCTGAACCAAACCAATTTAGCTCGCTTAACCGTGACTATCTGTCCGCTGCTCAACTGTAGCAGGGGTGTCAGCGCGGAGCAGAGCTTTAAAAATAAACAGTCATTCTTTTTGTTTTAAATAACCACATCAACATCCCGTGTGTCGATTACAAGCCGTGGTGAACAGACAATAGCATGAATTTGAAAAGGTGACTTTGCACTTCTGTGGAATGTGTGAGTGAGAATGACAGGATGAATCTCAGGCATGTTTGTTTAGTCCATAAACGCGCGTGTGTGTGTGTCTCAGTCTCTCGTGTGCATTTGTTTGTCTTCTCATTCGTCGTCGTCGTATATGTGTGTCAGTCGTTGTGATCTGCTGACCTTTTGGGGTCAGTGTGCAGAGGGGGAGCTGGAGAGGTGTGTGTGTGTGTGTGTGTGTGTAGGAGGAGTGGTTCATTCACATCCACATAGACAGACACACACACACACACACACAGACTGTGTCACTGCTAGTTCAGTGATGGGGAGCGGTCGGTGGTCCACAGCAGCTCGATGTACGGCCACTTGGTCTGTAGGCAGCGCTTGACTGGAGTGTCGTCTGTCCGAACCATGGGGTCCTCAAAACCTAGCACCAAAGCCGTCCCCTCCACATACTCCACCTGAGAACACACATCGATACACAAAATATACACAAATTTAAACACTTACTGCAACTTTGGTCACCTCTATAAATCTTTTCTTAAGATACTTCTCCTGAAGGGGTCAGGGTCGAGATGGATGCAAGGACACAACAGACATTCATAACAAGGTGCACACACAGCACACACACCCATATATATACCAGCTGCAGGAGACTGCTGTTAGCAGGTCTGGTATTCCCATCTGGAGCTATGGGAATGGAATTGCCATCACAACCTTATAGGTGCCTCGCTGCCATGTGCATATGTGTGTGTGTAGGCGTGAGATTTTGTGTGGGCACATGCGTGGTGCCATTCCTGCGTTTTCAGGTAGCGGTATGGAAAAAGGCTGCTTTACAGACTAGACAAAGTTGACAGATGAAGAAAGTGATATTCCTGAGTAATAGGCTTTTGCACAGCCACATCCACTGACGATCATTCATCAAACTAAGTCGGCTTAATAGGCCTGTGTTTGACCATTTATCACGGCTAGGCTGCTGACAGTGGTCTCTGTGTTGAATTGACTTGAAGAAATCGGAGGCTAAGCCGGGGTTTTTGGATGGATGGACAGGCTATTAGGCTCGCAAGAGCTACTGTTTATTCTGGAGTGGCCGCCCGTCTCCAACTGTGCGTGTGTGTGCGTGTAAGTGAACGATGACAGGAAATAGAAGAGAAGGAATACGCAGAGCGACAGAGAGAATATGAAAAGGAACCACGACCGTCAGCTGCCATGAACATGAAACATTGTCTTACCCTCTCGTTGTGGTTAGACTGTTTAAGTCCATTGTAATGGTAGATGGGAAATGAGTCCGGGATTCCTGAATCCTGAAACAAGGGTAGGGAGCAGAGTCAAAAACATGCAGTGTAGTTGGGATAGTTCCTGGGCAAACTGTTCTCACAGAGATGGAGCTAAAGACTCAGAGAGGCGGAACATTTTTGAACAACAAAAGTTAAACAGGGTTCAACAGGCATCCAAAAGCTTCATGTTAAGCCCCGAGTGTTAAATCTAAATGTGTGTGTGTGTGTGTTTGTGCACTGAAGCAAAGCGAACTCCAATTACCAGAAAGCGGCCAACACTACGAACAATGACACTGAGCCAAAACACTTTGCATGGACTTTGGCGTAAAGGTGCAGAATGCTAATAGGGTGTGTTGTCTGAGAGTGTGTCCAGCTTCGCGTGCTTATACACCTATATATGAAACCCTAACCCACACCCCAATCCCACATGTGTCTGAGTGTGTGTGTCCACTTGGCTAATGGTAGTATAATTTCTTTGCGGCTCGGGGGCCATTCCTCTGGCGAGTCCCTAAAGCCCTGATCACTTTAACACAGCTCCCCTCTATCTCTCCCTCGCTCGCTCTGGCTCATAAAAGGAGTTTTTACCGCTATTTCGAAGCTTCTCAGCGAGCAACGTCATATGATGGTGAACACAAGCATACATTTCACATGAGACACCACAAGAATGTCTTTGGCATAAAAAAAAACTTTTGATTTGAGAAAACAGCCCTACACATGTGCTTGGTAAAACAGACGTTGGTGTCACCCATACAGTATGTGCGACTGTTGTGGGTGTGTGTTTTAACTGTGGAGTGACTGGTGGCTGGTGGAAGGTACATGTCACCCTGTTTGTGTTTGTGTCTTGTCCTCTGCGCGCACACACACACACGTACACACATACCTGATCGGGGAAAAACTCCAACAGGAACGGGCCCAGAAGAATTATGCCCAAACTCTCCGGATCCAGCTTGCTCTTCACCAGACTGACACTGAGAAGGCACAGAGAGACAGATAGGAAAGGAAGTAAATAAAAAGTGAGGAGAGGAAAACAGATCAAGAAATCCAGAGAGAGAAAACAGAGAGAAGGAATATGCAGGTTAAAAAAAGAAAAGAGAGAGAGAGAGATAGGCTGGAAGGTGCCGTAAGATCAGGGCAAGAAAATAAAATAAATAAGAGTGACATTTTCTTTATAAAAACGGAGTCATATTTACGATCAGTTCATCCCACTGTGTGGACTTATGACGTGTGTTTTGGTGAGCGCGTGCATGTTTTCATGAATACTGTGGTACAACTAAACATACCTCTTTCCAGACATTCCTACGTGTTAGATCAGTGTTATCATTATTCCACCGTGATAAAAAAAATCTGGTCAGATTGCCCTTTTAAGGCAGTGGGGAGAGAAGCCAGGCTTATGCTGCGATCCAGAGGGAAGGCAATGATTGTTTCTTCACCTATCGATTTATACGCGTCGCGTGTGCAGCAGGGTGGCGCGCAGGGCAGACGGTGACCTTGCTCAAATGTCACTGACCAACACAGTGAATCTCTAAAAGACCTGGATCTATCAAAACGTGCTGCTCTACAGCCAGCCTTCTGCTCCCTTTGCAGAGCAGTGAGAAAAGTTGCACATTTCCTCAGGGATCAATAAATGACTGTATATGACTTCATCACGAACTAGACATGAGACGATGGTGCATGCAAATGCCTACGCCCAGCGTGCCACAGTTATTGGTTGTGTCCAATCCATCCTCCTGTTCGTGATATACTGCAGTCAGCTGATGTTTTTACAGACTGGTCTGGGTCTATCATCTGTCACTGTGGATTATCTTCACTTCAAACTGCATACAGGCAAACGGTGAGAAAGGAACAACAACATGTGAATATTTTTTCATTCGTTTCGGTGTCACGTTTGCTTTAATTGTCCGGATTCAATCTGTTAATATCGCTTGAAGACATCGTTGAATGACAGTGGGTGGATATGCTGGATATATAATTATCGATATAAGGGAATGAGGACACTTCTTTGTATTCTTTTCACACTGAAATTAAATCATATTTTGATCAAGTCCTGTGTCTGATGCCATTACGCATCAGATGTAGCTTACAAATTAAGAGAAGGATAATGCAAGAGTTAAACTGTTTTCTTTTTTTTTTTAAACCAGACATTTAAATTTAATTACACACCCATGATCAAGAGACGGTAATTGCTTGGAGCTGTATCCTGCCTTTAGCTGAAAACAGTCAGTGTCCGCACAGTTCATCACAAATAATAGCAGCTGATGGCCATAGGTCATATGATACTGTATGTAGAAAAAGCCGCAGGCAACACAAAAACCGTTGCACTCATCTTCCAGGAGTGATGAAAGTTTTCAATTTAGTGCTTCTAGACACTCCTATTAATCTTCTTCTTCCCAAACACTAAAAACGCAAGTTTTTTTCACATGGAGGAATCCCTGCAATAAGTCTCTCGTTGTGTGGTAAGGAATGAGACTCGCCTGTTCGCGCTGGGAGCCTCTCCCCCCCAGTTTGGTGTGTTGTGTTGTGATGTATCGCCCATCTGGGGGTCTGCAGAGCAGATCACTGGTCCAGTTATTTGGCCGGGCCCACGGCTGCAGCGTTAGGACTTACTGTTCCACAGATGAGAACGTGCTTCTGTTTGAAGCGGCACTTTAAAGCGTTTCCTCCCTCTCTCGGCCTTTCTTCCTGCTGTTAATGATCTCCCTCCAAGCCTCTGTTTCTGACTCTCTTTCGCCCCTTCTTTCTTCCTGTGCTTTTATAGTGGACTCTCTCTGGTCTTACGTTATAGTAGCCTAGTAGTGAAACATGAGTACGGAGCTGCTGACCTGGCCTGGCCGTGACTTAGGAGTTAGAACTTTAGAAGCTCTACAGGTGCCGTGCAGACACACACACCCACACACAGACGCACACAAGCTGAAATACACACGCAAACATAAAGCCTTGAACATGCAAGCACTTACTACTCAGGCTCGGAGACGAGGTCAAGGGCTTTCATCACGTCTTCCAGCAGAGACTCAGGGATGAAGCCATTATCTGGAGACAGAAACAGAGAGAGAGGGAGAGACTGATGCACCGGCTGACCCTGGACAAAACCTAAAATACAGGCTTCAGTTCAAAAAAAAAAAAAGGGGACGCCTTCACCCACACACATATGGCACAAGCACTATTTACATCACAGGCCCCGGAGAATTAACTCATCTGACACAACTAAAAACCACATGCGCGCGCGCGCACACACACACACACACACACCTTGTCCCTTCTCTCTGACCTACATTCCACGGCTGTGATGATTGCTTTACCTGAGAGGAGAACCTTTAAACACTAACATGTGGTTTTGTGGGAAACAGTATTTGCGTGTGTCCGGGCTCTTGCAGTTTTGTCTCGTTTAAACATCGGCGTGCGAGCCTGTGTGGCCTGTTGTTTGGATGCATACGTAAACCCCCGGTGCGCCGCGAAGAAGATTAACTGACGAGTGCTTCGGTCGCCCGCTCTCTCGAGCATCTCAATCTGGCGTCTTCGATGCCAGATGTGATCCTCTCAGTGTAACAAATCGATAGTTTGACAGCCGGGGCGCGTATATTCACGCGTGCGCACGCATACTTTACGCGGGGGGCTATGACAAAGCCAGGATATTAAAAAACATGTCGAGAGCGTGGGTTGCTGTGTGTATGTCTGGTGAGTCACTGCACGCGCGAATGCGTCTGGCGCCCTTTTTCCACAACACAGGGAGCCGTGCTGACTCTACGTATGACACAGACAGATTTATGAGTGTTTTTTTTTTTTTTACACAGCACTCAAATGTGCTGCTGCTGCTGCTGCTGCTGGCTACGGCATGTGCGTATACACCGCGGCGCGTGAATGCGCGCGTCATGTACAGTGAATCCTCCTTGCATGTGCTCATTTATGTCTGTGGATGCACCTACTGTGGCTTCTGTGTGCGTTTTGTGCGCACGCGTGTGTGTGTGTGTGTGTGTGTGAGAAAGAAAAAGACCATATGGCTCTCAGAATGTCCTGGCAGATGATAGCAGCGATTTGAGAGTAAGAAAAATGGTATTTTGAGCAATGGGAAAGGACCGATAAAGAAAGAACAAGGAGAGAAAAAAAGAACAGGCTGTTATGTCTACATATTTGTTGTCAAAGTCGTCAGAGCAGGCAAGACTGCGTTACATCACCCACAGTTGTAGATCTCTACAAAACAGCATGCTGTTCCAAGGAGCCGGATAAAAACATATTGTTGTTTATGGCGACGAGAATGGCGCACGCCGCTTTACAATAAACACACATCAATATGAAGGCACGTGGTACTTGTGATCCTCAGCTGAACACTCCTGCGACATGGATTGCTCCGAGTGTTTGACGTTAACATAGCCATGTCTCGAGTGTGGTTCCATATCTCTGCATCTCTCCGACCTCGCTCTTGTTCTTCTGCACGGCAGAAGAAAAACATTCCGTGGCAGATGTTAAGACTAAATGTTTCATTTCTGCTCTTGTTTCTTGTGTGCTTATGAAGGCACTGAAACATCCTCGAGCATACATAGATGGACAATACAGACTTCCGATCTGTAATTCATCTTTCAGTCTGTCTTCTCTTTAACTTCCTATCATCATTGTCTCGCTCTCTGTGTCCTTCCCCTCGCCTTTTACCCCGGGCACCTGGAAGTGACGAGAATGGAGGTCTAGGAGAGAGCGAGGAGCAGGGTGGTTGACTCAGCTGTAAGAGGAGCTGATCTCACCAATGTAAACAACAACAGTGGAGATGAGGAGGGAAATGGTCCCTCGTTTTTGCCTGCGCAAGAAAATAATGGAGACGAGAAAGAAGGGGCGAGGAGGGCAGTGGAGGTTAGAAATGCATCTGCTCAACCGGGAAGGGGAGGGAAAGAACACAGGGCAAGGATGTTGTTTGCTCAGTGTCTGCGTATGTGTGTGTAGCTGTGTTAGAGTGAAAGTTTGGATTAATTAAAGTACATCTGCGTGCCAGGATTTTCATAAATCTGGTGCGCTAATGGGCAAATAAAGTACCGCGGCCTATAAAAACAAGTGCGCGGGGGGTAACGTGTGTGAATCACTGGCAACATAATGACAATGTGCGCTGAAATACTGCGCGTGATACACACACTTGTTATTTACCTTCAGGATCAAATGACTGGAAGACCCTCCTTGCCTGTTCCGATGGAGACTCCGGGCCTACCAGGGACATCTCCTACGAAGAGACAGCCAGGGAGAAGAAACAGAGGGATAAGAATAAATAAATGGGACAGATGTAAGGGCACGACAGCGCGACCTAAAAATGACCACACAGAGATTTGTGACTGAAGTGGGGAGACGGAGAACAGAGAGATAGAGCGGAGGAGGAGAGGAAGAATTAGATCACATTGTTGCCGAATATGACTTCATCCGTGTTGAAACACTAGAACAAAGCAGCGTGAAGCACCAGCCGTCGAGATCTGCTAACAGCTAACAGATTTTGATTGTCCTTGACGAGGTTTAGCAGCACTAATACGCAACGCACTAGAAATTCACTCAACATGCAGTACCACCCACTGCAGCAGTGTGTAATGCACTGCTAATGTACACTGTACATGTATGTGTATGTGTGCGTGTGTGTGTGTGTGGGACCGTGCAATCTAAGGGCCCATCGCAATCACCAGAATCCATCGGGTTATTAACTGATCTGCTGATAAAGTTAGACGGCTTGTTTTCACTCAAAACACACAATCAGGAAATCGAGTCTTACATATACAGCCCCGTGATTTATGACGAGCTGTACAGTGTTTGTTTGTTAGTGAGGTTTAGAAAGAGTGGTGCTGGCAGGGATATCAAAAATCAGGGGGTGAGTGTGTGCATGCCTCTCATGACTGTAAAGGCTGATTAAATGAACATTTCCTTATTCTCTGCACACTTAAGACATCAACAGGCTTCAGACAAAGTGCTAGAGAGATCATCTAACAGCATCTGAAAACCCGTCATTTATCTAAAATTGGAATTTGGCAGTCAACGGACGATTTTTGGAACCTTCTAAAATGAATCCGAGAGGTTTTCGCCTCTGCCAGGTGTGCAAGGTCTGAACTCGCACGAGTACTTCTCCCCCTTTTCAGCACGAACGCCATAGAGGAGAAACTGTGTCACAGTCATGCTCATGTGTAAGATTAACCAGACTGAAATAATAAATAAATAGAAATGGACACAAGGCTTTTGGAGAGAGATCAAGGAGGACGAGACGGCAGCCTTTGGATGCGCCTTCATGTGCGGTTGGACGACACATTGAGCTAACATGTTTGTAGCTCAATGAGACTTGTGACAGATCTCATCGGGTAGGAGTGCCTCCTCAGGCCTTCTCTTATCTGCTTATTTTTAAGCATTACGGTCAGATCTTGTGCACAGCTTGTAGCAAGTTAAACAGCTGGATAACCATCAGTCTCCAAATAAGCAACATAGCAAGCAAACAATGAGGGGGAGTGCAAGGGCTAATGCCATGAAAATATCTTACATGAAAAAAACATTTGAGAGAAGTTTAAGAACAATTAAAAAAAAAAAAAGCTCAGGAGATAGAAGGGATACTTTTTCCGAGAAAGGATGAAATTAGATACTTCTAAAAAAAGATGGCTTTTCAAGCCTGAGCTCTGTCGCGCACACACTGATGCAACTGTGTAGGCGCGAGTCAGAGGGTTCGCACTGTTCTTCCATGTGAGACAGGGAGGGTGTGTATTTATGACGACCAAGTGCTGGACAAACACTCGATGTTTTTGGAGAGCAAATGAACCCTGCTCATCTCCTTTAGCGGGCCTTTATTAAAGCCTGAGCCTCGGATCCGTACAGGCTGCTAGGGTTTCACGGTCCACTTATTACTGTATTCGGGGCTTACTCAGGGAGAGGGAGGGAGAGGGAAGGGGGTTCAGGGGGACACATCGAGAAGAGATGACTCCCAGCTGCCAGCTCTTCAGATGCCGAAGAAAAACAGGCACGGAGCGGCTCGCGCACTCTTCTGTCACACAAAGTATTGCAGGGTCCTGATGTGTTAACATTACAGGCTCCATAAATCTGACGGTAGATTTGTCATTAGCTAGATATGTCTGTGTTTCACTTACAGGGGTGGACAAGGCTAATTCTGCTGTCCCAGGAGGAACAGAGCGCTAAAAAAAGTTCCTGAGCTGTCGACTGCAGTCTGAAGACAAACTCACTGCTTGGAGGAGAAATAGTGACATGAAACATGAACTGTTTTGAAAAAAAAAACAACAAAAAACTGTAACTTGAACTTATATTACACTCTTACAACAGTATACCCGAACTAAAAAAACACTAAGTGATGAGAGGCTTAATCGATCTTAGTCTGCCATATATAATCCTGCTGCCGTTGGTCCAATGTGCCTTGTGAGCCACAGCTCGGTTAACACAATTTATTATCTTCCAGAGCAGGATGGACACGGTGTGTGTAAATCACCTGGTAATACACAGTTACAGGATGTCAACACTTTACCAGAAGACAACCGCTCATAAGTGGTCATCAACCGAGAAAACAAAACAAAACATGCCATTACTGCCAGTTTAAACAAGCTGACATGAGGCTAATGAACCCATAGAGAAAGAAAAGACAGTGACTCACATGTGCATAAGATCATACAACACAGGCACACATAATAGCAGCAAACATTACGTGATTGTGTGTGTGTGTGTGTGTGTGTGTGTGTGTGTGTCTCTGTACGTGATGACAGGTCTGCCTGGCTGTCTTTGATCTATGTTTTATTAGAGGCCTGAGGAAGACGCTGCTGAGTTGGAAAACATGTCATGGAGCTAACACGCTCCACAGGGATGGTGTGTGTGTGTGAGTGTGTGTTTTGGTGCTTCAACGTGTCTTTCCTCTCCGTCTCACTGTGTTACAATATTGGTGCGTGTGTCGGTCTAAGAGGAAGAATCTGTGCAGTAATTAGGCCTCTGCCCTGCCAAAATTTGTTTGCTTATTCTGGAAAACAAGCCGGTGCTCTATTTGTTCAGTCTGCACAAATACTCTGCAGAGATACAGTATAATGGCACACACACTTGTAAGTGTGCCTTATGAAATCAAGGAGCACATTCCAATCCCCGCAGTCCGACCTTGACAGTGCAACAACAAGCTACCCTGCATAGGAACAAAGAAAAGGCAACACGCACCACCCCGAGGACTTAGAAACGCAAAGTAATGCGGAACATTTGCTCTGAACGAAACCAGGATACGTTCACTGGGGTCAAAAATGTCCTCTTTGAGAGCAAACAATTTAAATGTTTGGTGCGGGCAGCATGGTCCCTACAGTAAAGTCAGGTCTACTGACACATCCAGGTTTGTCTTACAGCACATGATCAAATGTGACTGTACCGTACGCACGATAAACATACACATGTGTACGTGTGCGACGTGTGTGTTTCTCATCAGGCCAGATTTCCTGCATCACACACTCCTACAGCACAGCAAAGTATCAAACTCTACTGACGACTGCCTAAACTTTCACCTCTAGCCCGCTACACTTCTGTTGCTCTCTCCTCGCTAGACTTAGTGTCTCTCAACCCCTGTGGGTCTTTTTTTCTTCTCGTGCCCTTTCTCCTACCCGGTTTTACTCCTTTTACCTGCCTTTTCCTGTGCTAAGTAGCTACTCCAGATTTGGAGTATTTCCTGCCCTTCCACCCTTGACTTTTTCATCCATTCTTCCTCCCCCCCTTTCATCCTTTATCTCCTCATGCAGGTAGGTACTTCAGGAAAGACAGGTAGGCATAGTACTTCGCTAGAGTTACGCTTTCTTTCCCTCCGGTCCACACATAAGGCTATTGTGTGTGCTGAGAGGCTCTGAGTGGCCATAGAGTGCGTCTGAAGGGATCGGTTTCGAGACAACAAAGCAGAGGTCTCGGACAGTGTCTCCTGCCTTGTTCCAAGCAGGCAGCGACAGACTCACTACATGACAAGCTGAGGAGGGAGTCTGTGCGCGAGGACTTGTTATGCAGAGTGTATGTGTGCTTGTATGTGTTTGTTTTGTTCACCTTAACTTGCCTGTGTCCCATGTGATTACAAGTACAGAAAACAATGGAAAACCTATCCCTCTTGCTACATACGGAGTACGTGCAGTACCTACTGTACATTTGTGTGTATGTGTGTGTGTATGTGTGTGTATGTGTGTTTCAGGTGTGACAGACAGGACAAAGTAATGATTTATGGAGCTGTCTTGGATGTGAAAGACTGTGTCTTACCAGTAAAAGAGAAGAGACACTAGAGGATATTATATAGCGTAATGATGGGTCCTATAACAGCGAACGACACACATGGGAAAAGGAAGAATAACACAGCGCACACACACTGACACAGACGGCTTTTCATCCTATTACAATGGCCCTTGGTTTGACCTGACACAGATTATTAATGACTGTTAATGTACACCGCTTTGTGATTTTGTGTTTGTGTGTGGCCCGCGCCCTCTGATTATGCTAAGAACAGAAAGTAATCCTCTTCAACAGAAAGTACAAACGTCTGATGTCACACTCTAGTCCTGTTAAGTCACATTAAATCTTTGTCTTGTATCAGCTACCTTTCAGTACTCTTGGGGGAAACGAGTTCATTCACTATTATTGTTTATGAACTCACCAGTGTCACACTGTGTTGATATGATCATATCGTGTTATTCTGACCGAGCTGTGATTATAAACAGCAAAAAAATTGGTTGTTTTAGAAATATTAAGCTTGAATTTTTGCTTATTTTGCCATAGCTTGATGTGTTATTATTGAATTACTGGATACTCATTATTAATATAATACTCTAAACTCATCTAGCTTTGACACCTCAGCAAATTCCATCATCTAAAGGCTGTGGGAGGCAGTCAAAAGCTCTGGAAAAGGAAAGTAATTTAGTCTTAATTTAGAATATTTTACTCATATAATGATATTGACAGCAACACAGTCCAGCACCTCTCGGCAATGCTGTAAATTCACTGTGGTTATGTCAACAGACTCCCTAAAGGAAACTGACCTACATTATCTGTCTGCACACTTGTGCTTCAAATTCCTGCTCCCTTGAAGAACATTTTGCGTGTGCGTGTGTAGACAGAAACGGCCTTATGGGACGCAAAGCGCCACAGCGGCTGCTCTCCCTCCTAGTAAATCACTGACCCTGAACACGACTACTGTACACATACGCACACAAAAACACACTTGTAACTCCCCCGAGAAGCAGAGACACAGGCTGTGAACCTCATCACTCATTGAGGAGAGTAAAGAGCTATGAGAAATGTCACAGGAGGATCAAGCCCCCCCCCCCCCCACCCCCCGCCTCGCCTTTCCTGAGTGACCACTGCACCAGTTTTTAAAGTGCATCCTTCCTTTCTTCCTGTTTCCTTCCCATAAGGGACCAATAATCTGAAGAGTTTGGCTGAGGTGCACTGGGGAATCCTTTTCTTGGGCAACCGACCTACTGTACTGGAGTGGATAGTTACTTCAAAGACAAGAGGGGGGAAAGGAAGGAAGAAAGAATCCTTTTTTTTTTTTAAACATATTGCATGATACGTCTCATCCATCATCCCATCCCTCTTCTCCCTCACTCTCTGTCTGTCCTTCTTCCTTTCTCTCCATCCTCTGGCGTCTAAGAAACTCTTGTCCAAAAACAGATCCCATTACATGCCATTATACACACTCAGCCTCTTTCTCACATAGACACACACATTAATACAACAGAGGACATAGAGAGAGTGTGGGGGGTGTTGTGGGTAGGGATCAGAGATGGCGGAATGGCTTTTGTGTAGGTAGATTAGATAAAAACACTAATGCTATTAAGCTGATGGTCTGAAAGCCACAGTCACACACTGACAGCGACTCGGGGGAATACACACCCGTCCCCAATGGCAGACAGAAGGAGCCGCTGACACATCAGAGGCTGGGATCAGGTTTTCGGCTTTTGTCGGGAAGGCTCTATATCGGAGCTAAAAGCTACATAACCAGGTAGCGTGTATTTTTGTATCACAAAGCCTGGGAAATCTCCGAGTGCTGCAAATTAGCTCTAAAGATTGACTGTCATTCAACAAGGACAGGGTCGCGCTCAGAGAAGTCTACCGGCTGAGTCCTCTTGCCCCACGTCTTACCCCTTCAACTTGGGCTCAAAGCTGTAGGGCCGGCATGGTATAGCGTCAACCATGTGCGTCAGTACATATGCATGTGTGTGTGTGTGTGTTCAAGTGTGTTCCAGCAGGACAAATGGATCCAGATGGGAACTCTGGAATCACATTCCCTACAGGAAGCCATCCACCTGAAGCCACATACACACACACACACATCACTAATGCTAATCAGGATTAGGTTCCCCGTGCTCTGGAATGTGTGTGAAAGAGTTGGACTGTGTGTGTGTGTGTGTGTGTATGTGAACATGTCACCAGCGCCGGGGGAGTTTTTGCAATCGGTAAGTCATCAGCACATGCATGACGACTTTGGGTCATCACTGAGCCAACATCTGATCCACTCGGCTAGCAGGCTTTGAGCTTAATGCATGAAACTGAGCTTTTAATCAATGGTATATTAAGGGAGTGGCGTTATGATGGAGATGATTGCCTGGGATTTTTATTTTTTTTGCATCTCTGGTGACATTTTCGCAACAGCAGGGAGAATCGATTAGCCACAATCAAACCTGCCAGCTTTAGTACACAGGCCATAGTAATATATCATATTACATGTTCGCAGATAGTGATGATAAACATGCTTGTTTGAGCGCAAACTGGGTGAGCGTGTACCCATGCATGTGCATACATCCACACTAGCACAGCGATCCGATGACTCATGCATATACTAAGAGCCAAAGTTTCTCTCAAAGTTACGAGAGCAGCGCTGACCCCAATTACAATCTGCATGTATGTCTGTACACACATGCACGGTGTGTATCTGAGTTGCTGCTGTAGGAATGGGATATCTTGGCTCTTTTTCCTGAACCCTTTTAGGGATTTTACCTGCATTTTGACCACACGAACCCGGGTCCAGTTTTGTTTTCTGGGCTGTAAGTCCTTTCACACTACTCTTGAGATTCTGTGCTGCAGAATAAACCCTTGGGCCATCACAAAATACTAGATCACAATTTTGTCAAACACATCCGCCAGAATGCAGCAACTTGTAAAGAGCAGCCATTCATTGTAAGTAGATAGGATATTTATTCTGTGATAATGACATGTAAACAAGCCAAATTCCAAACAACTAACAGAACAGACACTAGGCAAGTGAGTTGAACTGCTATCAATGTGATTAAGTACTGAAGCAGAGAAATGACCCAGAAAAACCTGAAAGAGATCCTCACTCCTTTTGACACAAGTGTCCTACCTTTTTATCACTTTGTTGTGTAAGTTTTATGGGGGCTCTTTTTACAGAATATGGCAGAGAGGGAATATACTATGCATAAACATGTTTTCATTATTGCACAATCCCCTGAAAGTGTTATGTTTTTGTTATCTTAGAACAAGCTTCTTATACCTGCAGATGCTGCGGGTCATCATCCATAAAGTCTGACATGTTTCCATAGCCCACACCTGTCAAACTAATCACTGGCACTAGATAGGGCACTCAAGGCTACGTAGTTTCTCCCGCACACTTAAGGGTAACAGGAGGACGAGTGGAGGGGGTAGTAACAACTACAACTGCTAAATGCCACGAATCCTACACACTGATCCTTTAACATCTCCTGTCTAACATTTATCTAAATTTCAGTCCGCGGTTGTTCCATGCTTAATCAAACCAAGCTGCTTTTAAATTTGAGTCTAATTTGCCCATTTTTAACATTTCTTTGGAGTCAGTGGAAACATCCAACATCATTACAGTAAAGAAGCTGTTAGTGACTTGGTTCCTGGGTATTTCTGGGGCTTCTTGCCTGGGACAACTTTGTACAATAACAAAAAAAAAGTGCTAGGAAAGAAAAAATGTGTGATTCATGTTGTTTAAATGAACCTGGCAGTGAAGGTAGACAGAACTATCCTGTAAATGGAGGCTCTCATTGGAGTCCAAATTCAGCAGTTTACATCATGCTCATATATTACGAAGGACACATTGTTTAGTTGATCACAGATGGTTGAGAAACTTAAATTGTGTGTTTTTGTGCGCATGAGTAAGTAAGAAAGAGAGAGCATGTGTGTGTGTGTGTGTGTGTAGTTCTTAAATTCTTCTTTGGAAACTAATCTTTTTTTCTCTTAATACAGGATAGGTGAAAAGCCAAGAAACAGCACTGGCCATATATGACTATCTCCAGCTCTCATTTTTCCCCTCCCCTCCCCTCCCATCTCTATTTTTTCCCAAAATTGATATCTGACCTGCACTATATTAAATCCTTTAGCACATTCCATATTTTGGTTTTTCTGACCTGCCGAGGAGGCTGGCTTGTATTACACAATGTGTGTCTGCGATATGAAATATGTGTTTGGTCGCTTATGGATCAGCGCATTGAACTTGCCTTAGTGAAAAACACAGAGAGGTGAGTTTCACTGCCAAGGATCCAAATAGGGAACTTTGGAGACTTGAGGAATGCCCCGACCTGAAACACGCACACAGAGAAAAGGAATGTGTAACAAATGAATGTCTACTTTCAGTCATTTCCAAAGTTTACACAAGTCTTCTTCATTAAGTACATTAATGTTTGAACAGAGTTTACATCGCACAGAATATGAACAGCGTGCTACTTCTTTGGATCCTCACTAAATCATACGTATACTATGTTAACATTCAACTCATTTTCACTTGGATCATCTCTGAATTTGATTTCTATACAAGAACAATAAATAATTAACAATAAACAGTCTATATATGAACAGACCTCTGGTTATTCAATATGGGTTGTTCTCTTAAAATCACTCTTAACAGCCCTCTAGTTACTTTGGCAACCATCTACTTGCTATTACCTTATTATAGCTGCTTACGTCGTTAGTATGTTTCAGTGCCAGCTTTTTGGGGCTTGCTTATGTTGGCAATGATAAATAGCCAAGATTCCTGTTTTTCAAGAAGACTAAAATGTGTCACGTCACATGTACTTATAAATCTCTTCTGTGCTCTATTTTTAGTAAACGTGTGTTTCAGTACATGTGTAGGGAGAGAGAGGGGGAAGAATTTAGAGTTAGTCTGTTCGGACTGTTCCTTCCAAACACATATTTTCACACGGGAGCTCTCACTGTGGTTTGTGCTCACATATTGGATATGTCCCACATCTAAGAGTCAGAAGCAACACTGAGCATTTGTGTGTTTGTTTGTATTGCTAGCCCTCCCAACTTATACAACGAGTGTCCAATTCATAGCGAGTCTTCAAAGAACAAAAATCCATAAATCCCTTTGCATATTTTCCATGAACAAATATCAGAAAATGTGTTGTGTGAACCTCTGTACCTTGCAGTAGCGTAGTGATTCCATAAGTGTAAGAAAGCCAACTGATGCTTGCTTATGAATGCCGTGTAGTTCTACAAGGAAGGGAGAGAAAAAGAGCGAGAAAATGAGAATTTGTTAGATTATGTCAAACTGGAATCAATTTGGCCTTTAGTGCATTGCTGTGGGATATAAGAATTATTGCCCTCTGGTGGATATGGTTTAAATCTGGGGCTACAAATCTGGGTTTTGTGAGTGTGGTATGTGTGCATGTGTCTGTTGTGTGAATATGGCATGTTTGTGTGTGCACGCAGTAACTTCAGTGAAGTCTTACTCATGCCAGAGCACTCCCTGTCTCCATCCCAGACATTAGACACAGCATGGCCAGTTACAAGGAGGTTCACCAGGCTCTGGCTGAAAAGACAGATAAGACAGGAGAGAAAGATTTGCAGTTCGCCTTTATCACACAATGTTTCCATAATGTGGAATTTCCTGTGCCAGCCAAATGTTGAGAAAGTGCGATCAAGAGGTGTTTTTGTACCTGCCATGACCATGCACAGGGTCTATGAGAGGCTCCATTGTGTCCTGAATCTCATTTCTGATATTCTCTATGCCCTAAAGAGAGAAGACCAGAAGAAGAAGTCTGCATTTCATTTTTGTGTATTTGACCAGTTATGTAATACACAGGAAAAACACTTAAAATAACAAAACACAATCACATGTCTATTAATAAAAAAAGTATGTCCGGTTAAAACTAAAAGGTTTTATCAAAGTATCACTTCATTCAAATTAGTTAAGAAATATAGCAGAGACAACACCACCAATCTCATCATTTCTAATCAGCATTTAATATATATCCATATCTCTAGCTAGCCATTTCTTTCCACTACCTTGGTGAGGATGACAGAGTAGAGGAAAAGCAAGACTCCACAGCACCCCCTCCAGGTGTGGTAGAGAGACAGCACCTCCTCTCTGAGACCAGATACTGACATTACAGTCCGCTTGCTGCAGGAAGGGAACAGACATCAAGTTGATTTATGAAAGACTCAAAAGATTTGTTGGGTTCTGGGATCAATGAGACTGATGTCTTAATTGCATCTGTCATGTCAGGTTAGTAAAGATAACTTTCACAATAGAGCAGAAATCAATAAAATACATCAAAGAAAAATCTGATCCCGTCTATTTAGAGACACTACCCTGTTTTGTTCCACCTTGGAAAGCTTGCTAGTGGAGTTGTCTGTCTTGGTTTAGCATGCACTTCTTTACTGTGAGTCAGCACTGTTTTTTGCTGACTGTGGTCTCAGCTGCCAGAATGCTGTGTGATGAAATTTCAATATTCCTCTGGCAAAGGCAGCCTTGCATTCACTTAGTCCGTGTGTGTGTGACAGACAGTATGTGTGCAAGTAAGGTAGTGAGAGGTACTTTTTTTTTTATTAGGCAATCAGTGAAAGTGCTGAGTCGTCAACTTGTGAGCAGAATGAAATAGCTAATTCAATGTGAAAGCCAATTCTTGCAGACTTGATGAATCAAATACCACCCCTCTTCTCCTCCTCCTCTGCTGAGTATGTCTTCTGAGAAATATGTAGTTCTCTGTACCAGTACGGCATATTGGCCATTGTAAAGCAAAGATTTGTGAGGTCTTAATCTCTCTAAGAAGGCACAATACTATTTAATGTCAAGATTATCTGTGCTGAGCAAGAGACAGTCGTGAGTGTGGGATGCAAGGTGTTGGCTACAGTAAGAATATTAAGTGTTACTTACTGGAGAACACTGTGAAATCGCTCAAAGCCAAGGTCCTCAGCAGCCAAAGCAGCTAGGCACAAGTAAACACACACTGTAGCATCAGAGCATGACACAGAAACTCCACACTGTCAAATGGTTAGTCATTAACATTACTATTATTGAGATTAATAGTACAGACTAGGCTCGGGTAAATAAGCAAACATGTTTATGCACTTTCATTCTGAATTCTGCTTCTAATGTGGGAACGTGACAGATGCAGGACTCACTGGGTTGCTGCTCCTGTGGCGGCTGGCTGCTCTCTGGCTCCGGCATGTCCTGTGTTTGTGACTGCGACTGTGTTTGCGTCTGTGTCTGTGTGTTAGTGTGTGTGCTAGTATGTGGGCTCTGTCCCTTGGCCCAGGTCACGAGGCAGAACCCTGTGGAGGGGCTGGAGCAGGCAGACTCCAAGATTTCACTCAGAGTGGAACACAGTGCTGTTTTCTGTTCCTCCTCTGACAAACAGACGAATACAACATGCAAAATGTAACAAGCCACACAACTCAGCAAAAAAACAACGGTTTTGATTTTTTATTTGGACATCGTACCTGTCATCTGTCTCCAGCTGGAACTTTCTCTGCTGAAGAGAATGTTCTTTAAGAGGAAAGCCTGCAAAGAAACACAAACTAAGCCTCCACATTTGCAAGAAAATATTCCTGCTGCTATGCTACACTTGCTATGTATTGTTCGTCTGCATTTATTAGACTAACAGAAATTATTTCCTATCTTTAATGTACTACGATCGACAAGACACATTTCCACCTTTTCACAATACAGTTTCTCATTTCTTAGGTAACATGCTGGACATTAAGACTAAAGTTTGCACTAGACCGTACCTGGACAGGTGCAATGACAGCACACGGCCCTCCTTCAAACTGCTCCAGTGCTGTTTGTTCATTCTCACTAAAAACAAACCCTGTGATGAAGACAGAATAAAAAGTTGTGTCAACATTCACAGCGATGTCAAATGAGGCGTTTTCTCCTGGCACACATTATAAAACCACAAGTGCATGCATGAAAAGCCACATTCAAGGAAAACTCTAGAGCGGGACTGATTATGTAGCGTACTGATACCAACCACAGGCCAACAACCTGTTGATAAAGACCCTGGCTCTTTACAGCACCTGGGTGAACATCCCTGTCATTTTAGGGCATTCAAATTGGGTTTCATTCATATCATCACACCGAGGCAAAGCATCATTACCTTGGGTCCATCTGCGAAAGATGGAGGCAGACACTCCTCCACTGGAGGGTCTCCCCCAAACCAAATCCACCACCTCTTTATTTAACTCCGACATGACAACTTTTACTGTCAGCGGATCCACAGGCACTCCCTTTTTAGTCCGACAGCCAACTTGACAGCTCTTTCTGGGGTTGATAGTCCACTCCTCTCGGCAGGTCGTGCCTGTGGCATTGGCCACGAGCTACCGGTGTGGCACAAGACAGTCTGACTCCACTGGCTGGCAGCAAACTGGCGGGTAGGAGTGACATCAACGTTGCCACAATAGCCTACAAAGAAATGTGTCAGAGACATACGCTAAAGTTACTGTGCAAGTTAAATGAGAGCACAATTCCTTACTCACCGATGGCTGAATTGGATATCTAAGGCGACAGTGGCGCTATATAGCTGCTGTATACATCAGTGTGATGCTATATACTCGCTCGTATCAATAACAAGCGAGAAAGCTAACCGTTAACGTCAAACCCTTACAGCGATGAAAAGCAGTAAAAGTACTGACAGCAGGTGAACAGTTCGCTATTTTAGTGGCGCGTACTTTGATTAATACTTTGTTGTCACATAGCTGTGTGGTTTAATGAGCTGAGTTGTCTTGGTAATGTCAGCAGTTAGCATTAGCTTCACTCCTAGCGGCTAATCTTTCATTGCTTTGTCATTCAGTTACTTCTCACATCACAGCGATGTCGATAGTCACTGTATGAATTAATTCGGCCTTTCATTAGTTAGATAACATTAAAGCAGCATTACCTTAATAGACAGTCGAGTAATTGGATTCCGTATTGATTTAATATTTTGGTAGCAATTTCACCAACGTCTCTGTCATTCGTTTATTTACAAGAGAATTCTTGAAAAAAAAAAAGAAAGAAAGAAACGACGTACATTTGACGTGACTGCCCATTGGTTGAAATCCAGAAAGTTCCACCAGCGTCAAGGGGTACAGTTTTAACGCGTCACCTCATTGGTCGACAGGCATGTCAATCAATACGAGCACCCACCCACAAACGGAACCGTTTAATTTGTTTAAAGCCCACCTTTTAAGCAATCAGCGCCTTCAGGAAAGAAAATGTAAAATGTGGAAGTTAAAGGTTACGTCATTGATAAAACGTAATGACTATCAATTTAGCTGCGTATAAATGTTCTATTTTTAATTGCTCTGTTGTAACCGGTTATTTAAAAACCGTTTTATTACGTCCCCTCTCTGTCGCCGTAGCAGCCACCCAGTCACCGCTTTGCGCATGCGCACTGCATTCTTTCAGCTCAACTACACTTGCTTTCCACGCGTGTTTAGCACTCACACTTTGGGAAAAGTCTGTTTTGAAGGTATAAATTGTGTCTATAAGACGTATCTTTCAGAACTATGGGAGGACAGGCAAAGGGCAAAAAGAAAAACAAGCCAAAGAGGAAAGACAACCGGCCAAACAGGGGTAATTTATTCTCAAAGGTTCAGCATTTTGCTAGTTATTTACAGTATGTAACATCAGCCTCACTGGCAGCAGTTGGTCACCGTGAACCTGTTTTGCTTTGATTTCAACTCTTGGATGTACGAAACTAAACTAACGTTGACTCTCCGCTTATTTAATCACGAAGACGCAGGTATTGTTGGGTTGACACCACAGGAAAGGATGAAAGTAAGAATGCATGAAAAAGCCAAGAAGAAGACAGCAGAGAAGTACTCTGTACAGCAGCTACTAGAAAAGGTGACACTGACAAGATATCCACAACAAAGGCATGATGCAGATCTGTCAGATCTGTTTTTTTTCTTTCATTCTGATCATCTGTTGCATGTTTGTGACATCATGTGATCATCTGTTGTACAGGCAGAGGAATATGTGGACACTTTTGATTTTGAGATGGCTAGCCTTTTCTGCCAGCGAGCCCTGGATGTGGAGCCCAACAACCTGCAAGGTCTAGACATGCTGGGACACATCTGCTCTGAACTAGGGGACACACAGAAAGCTAAGGGGATATCCTTTGTGCAGGCTGAAGTTTACGTGTCAGTAATTCAAAGTTATTTCACCGAAACACTTCATTGTCAACGTCATTTTTATGTGATGCTTGTGCACAGTGATGTTTGCATCCTCCTTGACCAGTTCTCTTTAAGTTTTTCTACGTGCTGTGGAGCTGAGCCCAGATGAAGGCCACAGTAAGTACATGTACCTGGGACAGATCCACACAGGTCACGAGGCTGTGGAGTACTACACTAGAGGAATACAAGTCCTGCTGGCTGCATTGGATAAACAAGCTCAGACCACAGTGAGTACACCCCGATATACACTCACATGTAGTTTATGGTTTTCTCGTACATATTCTTAATCTGTTAGGGAGAAACGTCATTACACCTGATTGAATACCAATGTAATGTTATCTGTCTTCACAAGAGGGTGCTGTTTATCTATCTATCTATCTATCTATCTATCTATCTATCTATCTATCTATCTATCTATCTATCTGTCTGTCTCTGTCACCTTGTCATGACATACATCAATGTCAGTCCAACCGAAAAACACTAAATGAATCACATAGTAGTGGACAGGTAGGTGGCACATGGTGATCAAGGTGTGATGTCAACCTTATGTCATTTGTGACACATAGCTTTTATGCTTTCATACAACGTTATTATGCACATATAAATGACTGTGACAGTCTGTAACAACCTGTATAATACGCCAAAGAAACCGAGTGGCAGTTCTCAAGCTTCTTGTTTCAAATGTTTTTATTTTAAAACACCCTCATAACAGTGTAATCCAGTATAGTATATAACAGTGTCTCCAATTTTGTGTTTGGTAACATCTGGAGTTGCTCGATGTCCTCTCAGATCTACAGTCTTCATGTTCAGAATCTAAGTTTATCACCCTGTTTGTCAGAAGTACTGTATGTTGTTTACTTTGTTCAGTTCTGTACGCACAACATCTAATGCATGTTTGTCCGTCCTGGGAGAGGGATCCCTCCTCTTTTGCCCTTCCTGAGGTTTCTTCCATTTTTTTTTCTTTATCTGAACGGAGTCTAAGTTGATCTAAGGATACATGGTGCTGCATAAATTGACTTGATTTCACTTGCATTATTGTATTTTTGTGTTATTCAAAAGAAAACCAAATATTTCACACCAGTACTCTGCGTGAGGCATCGCTGTGCAGCAAGTTTACATCGAGGATTTAAAATTCTGGGGCAGCGAAGACATTCTTAGAGCTTCTTGTGTGGATAATAACACTGGACTGACGCTGAAGTTTGCTGTGTCCAGAGGATTTTTCAGAACTTTCCTTTGATTTCAACTACTTTTTAGTTTTCCCTCTTCAATAGTAGAAAACTGAGTTTTCCCAAGGCTTCAGAGATATATTAGCATACAGAGTACATAATAGAAATGTTCCATGTAATAGTGTAAAGTGAAATATTAAACTGAAAATGAACTGATAGGAAAGAAAGTTAAGGCAAATGAGAAAAGATAATAGGATATTATAATAATGGCTCAGCTTTTAGGCATTTCATTTATCTCTCTAAGGTTCTAGTCTTGAATTCGTAAGCAGTCTAACCTACATTATGGTCTGTTTATTATTGGTATCATGTAAAATAAATGTTCTTACAGTATTTATAAGAAGTAGGACTCAGTGAACGACCATACTGGTCCTGGTATTGCGCATATTGTGCTGTGTTTTATGGGAATACAGGGAAGTTATGTTTCCCCTCACTGAATAACTAATAACATTGTTGATTTAAAAAAACTGCTTGCCATGTTCACTATATTTAATTTTTTTTTTTTTTACTTGATAGAATCTTTCAAAATATCTACACTCTCCTCTTTAAACAGGCTCACGCTGGAGCTGCTGCCTTACCAGAAGAGGACCCTGAACTCCCCACAGCAAAGGATGTTTGTGTAGCCTACTGCTCCATTGCTGAGATTTACCTTGCAGACCTCTGGTACTAGAACATACCGAGTTACACTCTTGACAGTTATATCTTCATCTTCATGTTACTCCTTCGGTAATGAGATTTGTCTTCCTGTGTATGTGTGTCTGTTCGTGTATGTGTATGTAGCATGGTTGAGGGAGCTGCAGACAAGTGCAGAGAGTACATTGAGAAAGCATTACAGTATCACCATGACAACCCCGAGGCTCTACAGCTCATGGCCAGTTACCTGTTCAGTACAGAGAGAAACCAGGTCAGTCCGCACACACATCTCACACACGCGCCGAGGATGAGTTATCACCACATTAAAGTGGGAATCTGCTGAGTTAATTATTCTGAGAAAATTGAATTGTATGTCATTAATCAGCAGATGGACACGTACATTAACATGCACACACACAGACAGGTCATGCCGATAGGAATGTTAATTACTGGGCAGATCATTGAGGTCATATAGCCATCTGATAAAGAGAGACATGAGCAGCCTATTGGACTCAGTTTGGAAAAGAGGATGCAGAAGCTTTGCAGTACGATCTGACAATGAATTAGGAAAAATATTACTACCCAAGAGATATTCCAATATATAGTATTGCTACTTTACAGACTATTATTAAAGGCAGACTACATTCATGGCAAAACCTGTCTGTGAGAATCTGAGTTATATTTATTAATGCTTACAGTAAGAATGAGCAAGACATTTCAAAATGTTAAATGTACCACCTGGGGTGTCGATTAGCTCAGTTGGTCGAGTATCTGCCCCATGTACGACGGCTGAGCAGTGGCTCAGGTTCGAATCCGACCTGCGGCCCTTTGCTGCACGTCTTTCCTCATCTCTCTCTCACCACATTCCTGTCACTCTTCAGCTGTCTCTGTCAAAAATAAAGCTTGAAAAAGGCCAAAAAAAAATCTAAAAAGAAAAGTAAAAAGTACCACCTGTGAGCTATTCAAGTCACAAATTAATCTTTGAACATACCATTATTTTCTTTATCTATTTACATTTCTGTTATAGAATAATATGTGCTACCCTATGAAAGCAGCAGTAATGTATAGTACAGGTGATGATGTGAAGCCAGACATTTCATGATTTCAGACATCCTGTTTCCTGTGCTTTCAGGGAACTGTTTTATACACAGGGTATAAATATAGTGAAAATTACCCTGTGTAACCAGTTGTTTGTTGAAAGGCATAGACATAGTCTTTGTTCTGCGAGCACCACAAATGTAATTCAATTCTCCTGCTTTGTGCTGGCAGGGTGTCAGCTGTGGATATCTCAAAACCTGAGCACATGAACGCAAAACTAAAATATTTTAGGTTCTTCTTGTTGCTTTATTACCAAAATGAGGAAAAACAAGAGAGTATGCAGGACTCAAGTGGATCAGCAATACCATTTGTAAGCTGTAGGGGGCAGGATGTCTCCAGTCACACTTCATAGCGTCCAGCAGCAGCCTATTTTGGAATACTCTAGTAATAATTTATGAGGGAAGAAATAAATAAAATTGACCTCAAATTAACCCAAAGGTCTTGATATATGATGATATGCCATAGATCATTTAGGATACAGCCTGTAAAAGTGAAACCATCAAATTCTGTCCCTCTTAGTTGATTTGCATGTCTTTATGGAGGCATATATTTGTGTGTACATGTGCATGTTAGTTTACATGTGCATTTTGCTGTCCTCAGGAAGGCAAAGAATGCCTGTTGAAGAGCGTTGGACAGTGGCTGCCTGCCCAGAAAGCGAGCGCAGGTTCCTCCAAAACAGAGGAAGACTTGCAGGTGAGTTGGAAACTGTGCTTGGTGTTTCTCTGACAGCAACCAGCCCTCATAAGATCCCAGTTTATTTATAAAGCACTTTGAACTAACAGGATTGTCACACTGTGCTTTGCAGTGAGCACAAACATAAGGACACCAGTCGAGATAAAAAAAAAAAAGGAAGAGATAATAAAAAATAAAAGATGGAGCAAATACTTAACAAACCTGTGTGCTTTTGTGTGTGTCTGTGTTTGAAGAGAGAGCGGATATGAAAGCACAAGGCAACACCAGGAGAGTGTATAAAGGATAAGTAAGCCAATTACTCCAGGGAATTTTACAAAGAGGAGAAGAATGGCTGTAATGTCAAAGTGAGGATGGTTTCGAAACGACACCAAATAAAAGAGTTTGGATTTTTTGCATTCAAGTATGGAGCAAATGTAATATAAGAGAGGCTGGGCTGATGATTTGAGACAAAAATCCCAGTGGCACCACTGTTATGAGTCTTATCTTCAGGAGCAGGTTGATCTGAACTCAGCCTGCCGACACATTCGCTGTGATTAACAGCCACGTAGTTGCCGAATGTTTTGTACCTTGAAATTGGATCGCGTTATTATCAGACAAAGGAAGAACTATGTTTGGATACTAGTGTAAATACTCACTGTCGAGGCGGCGGTGTTGTCCTTTTTTCTCCAGAATGAGATCCCCCCGTACGAGTCTCGCATCACCACGGCCAAACTGCTCATCGAGTCTGAGGAATACGAGGTAAAACGCTGTGTGTCACGGGCGGTGTGTCTATGCTTCATGGTGGGAGGGCGGCCTGGCATTTCTATGTGTGTGTGGGTGCGCATGCTTGCGTCTGTGTGTTTTCCTTTCTAGTGAATAGCACTGAGGGTGGGAAGGCCATGCCTGGTCCTTATCCCCTCCAGAGTTCAGTGTCAATAATTGAAGAGTGGTATTTACAGAGAGGGACAGGGGTAAAGAGGGCACACATGGGAGGAGGGATGTGAAGAAGGGAGGAGGAAAAAAAAAAAAAAGGAAGGAAGCTCTCGTCTGATGGATTTCTGCCATATCTGTGACACAGAGCACTTTTAAATCACTCATCAATTTCCAGTATTAATGGCTTTGATTTCAGTGGCTCACTGCCTTCAGTTCGCTGCTCGAGCCGCTAACAGTCATTAACGCTTGAAGTAATTTTCTGTGATTGCTGCCACACCAGCAGTGGTTCAGCTATTTTCTGTTGTGATCCAGCGATTAATTTGTAGTCACTCTTGTTGAGTGCTTTATGGTTATCACTAACAGGAAATGAGAACAGTGCCCCCCCCCCCCCCCCCCTCACTCCCAGACAGCTCAGCTGGAGTTATATCTTTGTGTGTTTATGTGTGTGTGTGTTTCGAGGGGGAGATGGGCTGTCAGGTGTATCAGTAAAATGACAACGTCTCGGTCCACAGTTTCTGACATGTCGTTTGTCTTCATCCTCCTGTTGGTGTCATCAAGTCCAGAGGAAAAAAAAAAAACCCAAAAAACAAACTGCACACACTCTGAATGCTTTATAACTTTAACATTTTGCCGTGTGTGCACATATGCATATACGCATGCATGCACAAGTTCAGTCACATTTGCTTTTAGCCATCAGCCATATCAAAGTTTCTGACAGAAATTGAGCTTAAGGGTGAAAGCAGAGTGGAAGCAAGCTATTTTCTGTCTGTCTCACCCAGACTGGGACTGGGCTGGATTTGATAGGAACATCCTCTCTTCGCTCTCCTTCCTCTACTCCTCTGTCTTTCTCAAACACGCACACACACACACACACACACACACACGCACACACGCACACTCACACTCATTTTTGTGCTCACTATCTCTCCCTGTGGACTATAAATCTATTCACAACTCTAAACTCACTGTAAAGTTGTGCGCTTCCATTATGTAGAGAGTTTGAAGGCTACCTTCTTAGCAGGGTGCCAGAATGTGACGATTTGTCTGCATTTTCTCCCAATTGAGGATTCCGTTTGGTCTGAACAGTCTCTTTATAGATTTGCCAATAGAACATATTACATTTTTGTGTTTTATTCACTTATTTCTGGTAACTAATAGGCCTCATTATAAATGATAAGTGGTAATAGAACCACAGTGTCCTCTGCCAAAGAGCACTTGTTTGTCTGTGTTGGAGAAAGATCTTTGTCTGATGAATGGAATTTGGCTTTGGATGTTCAATCTATTATATGCTTTGAATTGGAGTAAAGTAGGCATTTGCCAAAATAAAAATGTCATACTGTAATTACTTTGGCCAAATTATCCGGTTGTATGATATTATCTCACGAGCTATTATAGGAAACAATCACTGTAGTGCAACGTGACAGATTAGAATCACAGAAAACGGCAATTTTTATTCCTCTCAGTGGTTCATGGCAGCATCTCATTGTTTGCGATCACTTCACGGGGTGACACAAACGGAACAAGAACATCACACATTAGACACATGACCTTTGCTATCGGAGATAGCACCTCTGCCACCTTTTCCTCGAAGGTCTCTTTATTTCATTAAAGATAATTAATGGGTTATGACATTAACAGAAGCGGTCACATATTCCTCGCCAGTGGGCAGCCTCCGCAATAGTAATGACAGAGTAGGAGTGTGCAATGAGTCTTAAAACAGTCCTGGGAAAAAAATGTTTTTAATAGAGAGCATGCCTTTCCATTTTTATGCTGAGTGCAGGTGAAAAGCGAAAACGGCTGTTTTATGATACTTGGAGTGAAGAGCATGGAAACGATGACATCACCTTATGATAAAAGCATCGCATTCTGTGATTATCCCCTGCCTTTTTTGTAAGCAAATTGGCAAATAAAACGGGCTAATTAATTCTCGAAAACATCAGTTTTCATGACTGCTTGCTTCTCCCACTTAGTTTTCAGCAAGATGCGGATCTGTGACACTTAATTTGGAAGGGAAAAAAATAGTCACTCTTCAAGGTCTTTTTTTTTTTCCCCCCCCCGTGTTTGATTGTTTCTGAGGAGAAACACTTGAATGCATGCCAAATGTGTTTGTGATTTCCATAGCTGTAATGGAAATTGAGTAGAAGGGGTGCTTGAAAGCAGCACAAGTGAGACTGCTGTGTGGGTATTGTTGTCCAGCAGCTTGATGATTTGTTTAAGTGTACCTGAGCCTGTAGTGCTGAAACAATCAATTAATAGATTGATGTACAGAAGATTAATTGACAATTTCACCGTTTATTAATTGTTTTTTTTTTTCAATATAGCATTCAAAAGTGGGATCGTTTGCTGCTTTTCTTTGGTTCATATCACTGTAAACTGAGCATTTGTGGATTTTAGAGTGTTGCTATGGAGAGACCAGCTGATACCAATGCTGACATAGATATTAGAGATCTGATTTAGATATCAATATTCTATATCAGTGTAAATATATATGTACATATCAATGATGATATATGAGGATTTGTTGCTCTTCTTTGCTTTATACAATTGTTATTAGACTACTGTCTTCTTTCCTGCTGCTTATGCTAAACAATCAGTTTGAGGATGTATTTTTATAACTTGATAAACAAAACAATTAGGCAGTTAATCAAGAGATCATTTCATAATTATCTGGAGCCCTAAATGCATGCTTTATTACTTATTAATATTGACACTGATATCATGTATGACTGCTGTAGTACTAGCGCAGCCCTCAGAGAGCCCTGTTATGCAAAAACACACGGTCGCACATATCATCAGCCATCAGCACCACTAATTCACTTGCCACATGGCAGACAGACAGACAGACAGTCAGTCAGACAGACAGCCTCCCCTGACAGCCATTAAGGTGTCTGTTTGGCTTATTTGTCACAGCAGCTGATGGTTAGTTACTTGTCATTGTCACTCTTGTTTACTTTCATGTTATTCATTGAACGTTTCGTTCTTAAATTTAGCTCACGATGGAGAGCAGCTTGTACTTTCCGATGCTGCGTGCAAGTACAGTTAGCACTGACATCCCCAGGATTTATTTACTTAAGTGTAGACGTCCCTGTTTGTGTATGTGTGTGTGTGTGTGTGTGTGTGTGTGTGTGTGTGCGTGTGTTTGCGTGGCTTTCTGTGTGTTAGAGATACGGCTTGCCCCCGCTTGTAAAGTGATTTGTCTTTCTCCTGTCTCTGCTGTGTGCTCCGGTAAAATGATTCTGTTAAACAAAATTGCCTGAAGATTACACACACACACACACACACACACACACACACACACAGACACGCGCACACACAAACTGCGTACACACACAATGGCCATTATAAATGAGTTCCTCCCCAGAGTGCCGCATTTTTTTTTCTTTAACAGGTCTTGAAATAAAGAGGACAGCATGTACGTCGTGTCTCTGGCGCGTGTGTATATGTGTGTTTTGCGGCGCACCATCGTCGCACATGGACCAGTTTTGCATTGTTTATTAGGATACTTTTTGTACCCCACACTTCCAATTTTTGCACTTTTTCCTTGGTAGCACCCCCTCTCTTCCCCTTATCTTCATGGGAATATTAATCTTGTTGTTGTTTAGAGCGTGAAGCAGCTTAGGAATCTCTGAATCTTTAATCACTCGCCCCCGGGTTGACCAGTGTAGTTAGGAAAGAATATAGTTGGAGACGATATAATGGTTTGTTACGCTCTTATCCTGGCTCCCAGATATCTCTTGTTCTATTTTTGTTGTTCCAAAACTGCCTCTTCTATCAGTTTAATACCCAGACAGATCTTTACTCCTATCTCTTATATCTAGTGCTTGGCTCAAATTATTTTTGTGTGCGTGTAAGTGTGTGTGTGTGTGTGTGTGACATCAGTGTGCTACAATGAAAGTCAAGTAGATAATTATGACGCTGGGCATGAATCCATTCATCATCAGTTGGGATTAGGTGTTTTTGTTTGTGTATTTTTAATCAGTCATTAATTAATTAAAGACAATGGGTTTTCAGCTGATAATTGGTCTAGCAATCAATCAACTGAGCCGACTCCCTGGCACGCACATCTGCACACTCTTAACGAGATTCTCTCAATTAACCTGACTCGCCCTCAGTCTACTCAGGCAGCTGACCTGTTTATCGGCACCGGAAGCACGTAGGCTTAATGAAAAGAGAAGAAGAGCAAGAGGGAGGGGAAAAAAATTAGGAAGCCCTGCAGCTAATAAGACTGGCTTAACAAGAAACAAGTGCTCTTTGTTGTGCTCACTGTTGTGTGTAGCCGCGTTGTAGTGCCGGATTGCAGTGGCGCGCGCGTGTGTGTATGTGTGTGCACGGGTACATGCATGTCTTTTATTCTTGCCCTTCACCACGGGTGATTGGCTAACAGTCGCCTCCAACCTGAAGTTGACAAAAATCAATATATCATCACCTGGGGCCCTCTCTCGCACACACTCACACACACACTCACGCTCAGGCTCGCACTCACACACAACCTCAGAAATCCGCAAAGAGAGAAGCGGAGCAAAACAAACACACAGCCTACTTTAGTCAAGGTCTGTTTTCTGTAATAGAAACTTCCCACAGAAACGGACCTAGACAGTGACGCACTATGGCAAAGGTCACCGAGCATTAAACTCCGGTGAGACCTCAAGCATTGAACTCCTTTGGATGATCAAACCTGCAAGGTGGGTGCAGCGGTCAGGCTGATATTCAGATTTAGCATGTGTCCCATGGTGTGGTACAGCCACTATAAATACATTGACTGTTAATGTCAGTAAATGGATTAAAAGGGCTATCGAACAGAGCAGCCAAAGTGACTATTGACTGTCCGATAAGCACTGGCGAGTGTGTCTATCGACAGCCATGTCTGTTGTCTTGTTGGTATCGACGGTGGTGTGTGAGTGGGACCGTGGCCTCATAGACGCTTATCAGACCCTTTGATCGCTCTGATTGATCGAGGTGCCTGGGAGATGCACAACACTGCATGCGTCATGTTTGTCTGCGGGCCAAGGCTGCACGAGAGAAGAGAGTGCCGATGAATTTGTCAAACCTGAAAAGTTATTTTCTGATATAAATATTGTGATTTCTTTTTTCTTCTTTATAAAGCAAACTTCCAATCTCCTTTCAGTTTTGTAATCCTCTTTCTCTATCTCTCTCTCTCTGCATCAGATGGCGGTAGATGTGCTGGAGGGCCTTCTGGAGGAAGACGACGAAGTCGTTCAGGTAAGCAATGAAGCGATGGCCCAGCCAGCCGTGCGGCGGTCAGCATTTCATTTCAAGGTCTCAACGTGTGTGACAGAAATAATACTTTCAATAGAGAAACGGCGGGCGGATGAAAATGTAGTCGATGTCAGGCTGAATGAATGAAGTCAAACAAAAATGGCAGTTGAACTGAATTATTAGAACTTATAGAATAGACTCGATGTCTGCGATGTCTTTTTGCGTGTCCCTTTGCTGGCAGTGACAGAGTAACCGCTGCCACATCAGACCAAGTTGCAGGCAAATGTTTCATCAC
The DNA here is from genome assembly GCA_023373845.1 of Nibea coibor. Taxonomy (NCBI): domain Eukaryota; kingdom Metazoa; phylum Chordata; class Actinopteri; family Sciaenidae; genus Nibea; species Nibea coibor. Next base: position 14,307,581 of record CM041726.1, read on the forward strand.
CGCAGAGGGAAGGAGAAGGTCTCACTCTGGGTGCCTGAGTTGTTTTTGTTGAGCCACTGTTTATGCGCCCGCACAAAGAAACGCTACCCACACTTTCGCATTACTCGCTCTCAACACTTGCATGCTCACGCACGTCGCACGGCTGAGAAGAAGTTGAATGCGTATTATAGAGTGACGCGAAAGGCAGTATTTTTGTGCTTTAGTAGGAACTGTGTGCTTTCAGCGCGCTCCAAATCCCTACTGTTAGTGGCAAAGGAAATAAAGGTGTGCCGCTGAGTGTCACACAGAAGAGCACAGCAGCGTCTCTCTTTTTCTCTCCCCCACTCCCCCTCAGGCTTAGCCTCCCACTCACACCCCTCTGCTGACAGATTGAGAGCAGTCACCAGGGGGGTGAACTTTTAAACTGGGCGCGCACAGCTGTGACACTTGATTTGAGCTGGCCTACAGCCAATCACACATACAGTCGCCAATTCTAATGGCCAGTAAGTGTTTTGTCACATTGTATCACACTTACATTCCCAGAGTCGTATTAGTGATGTCAGACGAAGAGTGTGACAGACAGATTATACTCCCTCTCTCCTCCTCTCCTCCTCTCTCTTTGCCTTACTCTCTCTCCTTTTTTAAAATTTTTTATTTCCTCTCTTAAACGCAGGAGATAAGTTGTTAGCTCTCGTCTCCGCCTCGTCGCTGTTGCGTATCTCAAAGTTGGAGCCTTACTTATAAAATGTTAAGTCTGCACAAACAACTGAGCTAGTTCCTCGCAAATCTGGTTTCAAAGGTACCCTGTTCATTCATGATGCTTTTGTTCTTCCTTCAGCAGCACCATATGGGAACTAAGATGTGCCGTCACTTTGAAATGACAATAGTGCCAGCGATTTGATTGACAGACGCGGAGTTTATTTTATTACGTGTGCTTCTGTCTGGGGTTGTGGAAGGGTAGAGTGGATTTTCTAAAGTTCTTAATTAGCTAACTTTTTTTCATATTCTAATTTCGAGCGCAGACGCACTCCATCTTTCGCAGCATTCGCAAATATCTCACACTGGGCCATCTGTAAAGAATGTTTCTGCCTCCTTTCTAGCTGTTTTCGAAGACATGCAGTGGTTCTCATTTTGAAGAAGTTAAGGATTTAAGTGACCCAATTTCACTCGCATACATACATGAGGACATTTTTTTTTCCCCAAGGTTCAGCATTCACAGAAAATGTTTGAGTAATAAAAAATGTCATACTGCTGGTTCTGCAACATTACTACATTTATTCATTGCTGCTGTTGTTCAGATAAGTATGGCTGCAGGGGGTAGACTCCCACTCAGCATGCTGAGCGGCAATTCTGAATTCAGTGTAGCATGGCTTGATGTGTTTGTTAGCTAAATGGTTGATTTGGCAGAGGTGCAGGTCTCTACTGCCTCTGCCCTCGATGAATAATGAATAAAGCTAATATTTGTATCTTGGTGCTTGAAGAACAGTGGGTGGGTGATCTTTGGCCTTAGATGAGAGGCGTACACACACCTCCAAGTTCACTGAGTGATCTGTGTTTAGGGGTGGAAGAGCAAGCGTAGCACAGTGTATGTGATTATGTGGGAGAAATAAAAAGCGTGGTCACGGAAAATAGGGAGAACAGGCTGATTTTGGTGTGTTTGAGCTTAGTGAGTTAAATCTCCATTCACTGTTTGAACTCCAGAGCAACAGGAGTATTTGAAAACTAATGTATTAGGGGTTTATTATATCTTTATGTATTTATGTATTTTCATCAGGTGCCAAGTTAAGATCAGTCAGCCAGTTAAGAGACCCTTAACGCCTAACTACATGGTTCTCTCTTGAATTGAGTGATTCACACACATCTGATGTCAGAATCCTGCTAAGGGCTGTACAGTTGTAACAGAAGAGGCTAAATCATGACCAAATACTTGCTAGGGAAATAGATCTGTGTTATGCACGAAATTCATTAGTTATGGCAAATATACTACTACATTATAATAAAAGACAATTAAGCTACTGGAGCAACACAAAGTAATGACATGATATTGTTGAGAGACTGATATGTTTTTTCTTTGTTGGCCCAATCCAATGTCGCTGTTGACATGTTGGATAAATGAGGCAGGAGTTATTTTCTACACTGACAGATCAAGCCTGTGTATTTGCACTAATATAGTATTGTGTTGCCTCCTTGAAACATTACAAGCATTTCATATTCGCGTTGTCTCAATAAATAGCTGCAGTGTAGCGAAAAGGATACATTTTATTGCATTATCAGGCAAGCTATTTGTTATTTCGAAATGTTCTGTTTTGTCAAAGTGGGTCATATGCCTGGAAACACTGCTGACATTAAGTTCTCATCATCAAGTGACTGCCAGTTCATAAACTTGTGCCCTTCTTACAATCTGTTAATTCAATAGTACACAACTTTCACCTTTTCAACATTTGCAGCTTTGTCTTTTAAGATATTTTTTTGTAAATTATATTTTTGTATATATGTATATAAATATGGCCAAAGGAATAATAATTTCAAAGAGTTGAATACTGAGGAGTTTTCACACCATCCCCTTAACGTAACCTCCTCTGGAGCTGTCGCGATGATGTCGCCGAAAAAGAAAGAGTGGAGGCCGTCTTGTTAGGCAGCGCGCAGATTCATTTTCATGGAGAGCAGGAGATGTGGCCGCATGATGCGCGATCAATGCGCTGCAGCAAGTTGACGGACCATCCTCCGTATCTGTTTTTGCATAAACACGACTCAACCTCAACTTTATGCAAATGAGTCGGCCCAGCACAATGCACCGGGCTCTCAATCAAACCTGATCAAACTGTCAGACCAGGCAGTGCTGATCATATATGAATGGAGATTCTGTTACTGCAGTGCCTATGATTTCTGTGGAGGCAAACACCCATGAGAAATACTTTATGCACAGAACGAACGAAGCGTTAAATAAAGAAAATTATAAAGTTTCTATAATTTAATAACAAGGCTAATATTGTCCACAACACAACCTGTGAGTATGATGATATTAAAAGGCAAAGATATTTGCCGCAGGGAATTTCTTTGTCATTTAATGAAATTACATTTAGTGCATGTTTCATTAAAGTAATTACACCTTTTGCTATTGGAAGATAAAAAACACATTGTCAGTGACGATCGGGTCACAGGTTGGATTTGTTGCGAGGCTACAGTATGCGGAGACATGCATTTACATTCATGCAGCATTCGTAAATGTGGACAGTATATGTCAGGATTGGATCAGGTTTACAGTTATTATGTTGGTGATGGATTGCTTGTGTGTGCGTGTGATGGATTGCCTGTGTGTGCGGCGCTCGTCTGCGTGGTTCCATGTTATAAGTGTGAATCCCGTTGTTAAAGAAAGATGTGGGATTTCATGCAGACATGCTCCGCGAGGGTTACAAATCTGTTTCCCTTGTCACAGCTCACTTACTGCAACAAAGAACATTTTCTCTCTGTCTGATTCTCTGTTCCTCACACCACCCCGCAAACCCGCCTCTCTTTCTCTGTGCCTCCCAGGTGTGGTATCTTTCGGGCTGGGTGTGCTACCTCCAGCTGGAAAAAGCAAAGGAGCAGCAAGAAAGAGAGGGAAGAGAAGTGGCAGAGGAGGAAAAGGAGGAGTGGAAGGCGTTAAAGGAGGCGGCCAGATCGTACCTGACCAACGCAAAGAAGGTAATTCAATTTGAGACAGTCTTGTAAAATTCTGCCCACAAATCAAAAGGGTTCTGCTTTTTGATGATGCAGACACAATAGATCTGTGGTTCATCTCCTATAGTGCATAGCCAGTGGTGCACGGTGCAATTTCTCAAGTCCTTATTTTAAGTAAAGTCTGACATAGTTGTTCTTTACAGGAAACTGCTTCCACTCCACGACATTTCAGAGAGGATTATTCTGCTTTTTCCTCCACTGCATTTATCAGGCAGACCGAGCTCCTAGTTGGTTAATTGCACGAAGCACATAAGCCATTTTCTGCCATTTTATGCTGTCATCTTCATGGTTTAATTTTCATAAAAATTAAATTACAGGAAACTGGAAACTTGAGATCTGGACAAAACAAGACATTAGAGGATGACATTTTGGGTGATTGCGATGGCTGAGTCTGACAATTTTCATATGTTTACTAAAAACTGAACAAACCTATATATACACCAAGATCAGCATATTAATTCATAATGAAAACAGTTAAAATCATTAAAAACTAGCTTCACCTCAACCAACAATAAGTGTTAAATGCTTCTTAATTAATAATCTAATGTGATCATGTGATCCTCACAGGGGCCACTTGTTGAGTACTTTTGATACTTAAAGTTCATTTTCCTGATAAAATTTTTGCACTTTTATATGTTTGTTATAGATACTTTTACTTAAGTAAAGTATCTGAATATGTCTTCCACCAGTGTTCACAGCGACTGTGAGTACAGATGGTTCCATCTAGTACACTGTCACAATAGATAAGACTCCTAAGAAGCAGTTCTTGTCATGAGAACATGCAGTGCTGTGAATATGAGAGGATCCTACTAAGCCTCATTGTTGCCAGAGAAATGCCTTTTTGTACAATCTCAAAGAGATTTAAATATACCACTGTCTCTCTCCCAGTTCCTCTCACACACACACACACACACACACACACACAGACTTGGAGTGATGTGTCTCATTCATTCTGTCATTCTGTCAGGGAGCAATGCCTCTATGCAGCCATGATTCATGTTAGTCTAAAATCCAATAGGCTTGTAAATCAGACAGCACCAACTGAGGGATGGCAAGCCCCACCTCCGATCTTTTTTTTTTTCCTCTCTCGCTCTCTCTTCACTTTCCTCTCCTTTTCACCTCCCCGACCAACTCTCCACCCTCCCTCCCCCCTGTCCCGCTCAGTCGCGTCCGTCTACAGATGAGCAGGGGCAGCAGAGTGGCGATATATTGATGTCTGTCTCTCTGGCCAGCAGTGTAGTGACAGGTCTGTCTAACCAGCATCCACTGGGGACGTCCACGGCTGAGACAGGAGCAAGGTGGGCTTTGAGCTGCCAGGAGGAAGACTAGAAGAGGGGAAAAGTGGGGAGGAAACGAAAAGCACAGGGCGCATATAGATTTGAACTTCCAGCTTGGTGGCGAGTTGATAAAGGGGGAAAAAAGGAAAAACAAACAAACATTGAAAACATTGAAAAAAAAATGGAATTGAGAAATGGGGAGAATTAAGTAGTCGGCTATTTTTGTACAGAGAGACAGAATGCAAAGGGATAAAAGGTGAGAGACTGGTAAAAGAATTGGGCGAGGCGTTCGAGCGTGACAAGTAAACAGCATAGCTGTTTCTTTGTAGAGTGAGTGAAGCAACAGGCGCAGAATAATGTGAAAGGTAAATAAAGACCTTGAAAAGGTAAGGCGGTGTGCGCAGGGAAAACAGCCCTCATGATTTACTAGATTCCACGGCTCCGTGCTCCTGCCCATACGTGTGCGCACTGCAAGCGCATATCTGCATTGTGCGAGCGAGATTCTCCCTTGTTTATATCAGAGCTTTGTTTCTGAGCGTCACTGAGTGTTAATTATTAACGATGAGTCAGTCTGCTAGTTAAAATTGGCTCCAACATGGAAATGAGGCCTCAAAGCCCAACGGCTTGTTTTGGCGCCAGTCCACCTCACTGCATACTTTATGACTTTGCTAAGTGTGCGTGCGTGTGTGTGTGTGTGTAGTGTGAGACAGTAAGAGAAAAATGCAAGTGTGCGTAGGCGCACCTTATGTGGATGCACATATTTAATTATGGTTGTGTGTGCCAACTTGCATATCTAATTATTTGGTAAGAAACGTCTTCATAATTCATCTCTTCTGTGATCGATATACTTGCGTGCTCACACGCACACACACACACACACACACACAGCTGAGATGCTTTTAAAGGGAGTGATAGGGAAGAATGGATCAGTTGAGAGGACAAGAAAGAAATGTAGGAGAGGAGCAGGAGTGGGAGAATGAAAGGGGAGGCGAGAAAGGGAACAGATTGGATGTGGTGTGTGTTCGTGTGTGTGGTTGTGTGGGCGCGGGGTGGCGAGTGGGTGGGGGGGTGTAGCTGGCGAATAGTGGCGAGGGTAAAATCAATAGCAAAACCGGACGTGAAATGGAATTTGAGTCTCGGCCAGATAGGGTGCGATTGCAGAAGGATCTGCAGCGTGCGCGCAGAGGACAATGTTGCCGCGTGTGTGTGTGCGCACTCGCGCGTGAGCACGCACAAAAGCGGCTAGGGCAAACAGAGGTCAAAAGCTTTACTATTTGATGTGGCTGAAAGGGTATCCCATGAGCACGGATTGCGGGTAGGGTTGGACCTAGGTGTGCTTGTCATGTAATTTTAATGCCTTTCCCAACCAAGGATGTGACCGGAGGACTGAAGTGTTAAGTTGTGCGAGTGTGTATGTGAGAGAGAGCTTGCGGTCAGCCCTCTTGAGACTTCCAGAGACATGCCCGGCTCGCACTCTTGAAGGTCCAATATCAGCCAGTGTCACACCCTTGCCATTGAAGAAGTACGCGAAAGAAGCTAATTCTTTCTCTGTGATTAATGAAGAGACGTGTACAGTCGGAGCGCTCCGTTCGGTGATGGGGAGAAAAGGACTTGAGTATACAAAGAGGAACTTGAGAGGAGGGCAAGATTTTGCTGAAATGTTCAAGCGCGAGTGTAAGCTGTGGAAGTATGAAGAGGTATCCGTCTCTTTGACAGGGAGGTCATTTGGCGAGGGTGCAGGAGAGCAAGTGAAAGAAAGCCAGAAACGTAACGAGGAGAAAATGGTCAAAGAGACAAGCCGGGAGAATGAAAGCATCAAGAAATGAAAGAGGTGCGATGAAAGGGGAAGTTAAGCATAGACGTGGAACAGAAGGTGAACAATGATGGAATGATTAGGCTTTCACCATATAATCAACCCGTCGTCATTCTGCCATATGAGCTGTCGAGAAAGGTTTTTACCAAGAAATGAGTGGAGAAGAATCAATTTTGGTGTGAAGGGTGCATTAGTGCTTCTTATTACACCTTTGTCCACTTCATTCTGGACAAAAGATGAGCATTTACGGATAATCTAAGCTGACCCAGGCTCTAGATGCACACGGAGAAATGAAGTAATTGTTGAGCGAGAAATGACATCAGCGCTAGATAGACTTGTAAAGCTTCCCTTTCGTCCTCTTTCACTATTAAATCTGTACTGCGATGTGCAGTATAATGACTATAAACAGAGTGAGACCTCATTCAGCTCCAGAAGCACTTATGCTCCATTGTGCACCTGAAGCGAACATAATTCTGTTTTGTATTAGATTCCATAGACCTTTCCAATTCTGTTACCAAGGATTGGAGTCGTTACTGTCGTTACCGCGAAGTCAAACTTTCCAACTTGTCACTGCGGTTTGAAGTTTCCTCTCTATGCTGCCATTTTGATTTATACCACACCATGTCACTACATGAAACACAAGAGTTCAGGAGTTTTAAATTGCTTTCTCTGTTTAGAAGTTGGGGGAGTTGTTTGCTGGTTCCCAGATGGGCATACAGTAGCAAAGTGAATTCAGTGTATCAATATGCTGAGCAAGCAGTCGAGAACACAGCAATAACTTGTCGGGATATGGCGCTGCTGTTTTGTGTCATTCAGTATTTTTCATTTATTTTGAGGTGAATGACTTTTGACCCTGTTTACATCCATTACACTAACTGTGGCCCTCTGGCAAGAAGTGTTACCAGTACAGACTTGAAATAAAAATACATGTCATGTATCATTTAAACAATATCACGTGTGAGTATAAAGTACTCAGTCATGCTATCATCTCTGTGAGGTTGTGCTTAGGCGTGGTGACGCTACGCTAAAATGCTGATGTTTAGCAGGTAGAATACTTGCCATCTGAGCGCAGTGTGTGAACATTTGTTATATAGCATTAAATACAAACCGCGTAGCTGATAAGAACGCCGTTAGTTTCCTGCAGGTATGCGGTCGAGTTCAGTTTTGACCTGATGATGGTGCCCGAGGAACAAGTCAGGAGATCGCCAAAGTTTATCCCCTGGGGGCTGTTAATGTCTGTACCACATTTTCATGGCAATCCTTCCAATAGTTAGATATTTCACTCCGAAACACAAATGTCGAACTCATGACGGTGCCAGAAGAGACAGAGGACCATTAAAGTCAATCGTATTCATGTTCTGGGGAACGTGAACGTCCGTATGGAAATTCATCTAATAGTTTTTGAGATATTTTAGTCTGGGCCAAAGCAGTGAACCGATCATCCCTAGAGCCATGACGCTAGCATGGATAAAAAGAATAGCGGGTAGACAGCGAGGAGAGATGTGTCCATGCACTCCTGCGTGTCTAAGTGTATAATGTGTTGTGTGTGCGTGTGTGTTTTGGTGAGCTGTTGCGGCGATGGTCAAGTGTGCTCTGGGCTGTGACACAAGGCTTGGAAGTAGAGCAAAGTGGACCATGAAAAAGTTATACGATTACATACACGCACACGCACACACGCGCACACACACACACTCTCCCTCCCTCTCTAGGCAGCTCTCTGGGCCGTGAAAGTGAGAAGAGAAAACATAGGCTGTTGCAAATGAGAAATGCCTGTGTTTTTTTGCGACAGCGTGCTGATCTCAGCAGCGTTCGGTGCAGAATGTGTAAAGAATAGCCCCTGTTTGTTAAGCTAGCTGAAAGCATCACAATGAATAATCGCATCCTATCTCGCAGACACACCATGCCATTGATTCATAGAAAATATTACCTCGTATAAAAACTATTACCAAATAGCATTCAGCATTGTATAACATTTATTTTCACACGTTCACTGTATTTTATTACATTATTTCTCTTATGCAACCCGGACGAAAGACACCTTCTACTTCTTACCCAAGGCTGTAATGTGCAATTATTCTGTGTATAGAGCCAAGTGAATTGTAAAGCAAACCCAAACTTTTATTCCGAGTGTTCGTTGTGGATAAACATCTCCAGGCATTTCACAGTGACATTGGCAGAATGAAAATCTGTTTTGTTTTCGGTGTGTGTGTTGTGTGTGTGTGTGTGTGTGTGTGTGGTGCTCGAAGGAGGCTGAGGGGGTCAGCTCTCCCCTGGTATCAGACCCTGTGCCTGGGCCTGGGTCACGCTTCACCTCCCTGGAGCTCCAGCCTGCAGAGACGGCATCCACTTAAATACACACACACACACACACACACACGCACGCACACACACATACACACACACACACTCCCTCTACACATTCTTACACTCCAAATGAGTCCCCATGGGACTGCGTGTCTCCTGTCAGGACCTGCTGTTGCTTAGAGACTGGTCCTGGGGCAAAGCAGTCACACACACTCTTCTTCACTCTCCTGGCCTCGTTACACTTTTAGTAAGAATGATGGCACTCAGCTGCTTATCGTCCGCGAGCTCAAGTGTCTGCGTGCGTGCGCGCGCGTGTGTGTTTGATAGACGAAATAGAATAATGTTCGAAGATCATAATAAACCATTCCCCACTCACCCTCTTTTTCTCTCTAGTGTTGTTTCTGGAAAGAAAAGCATAAATATAAATCGTGTATCAGTTCCCTTTTAGTCTGTGTATGCACAGACAGAAACGCAGCGCTATGCTTGCTGTCCTTAGTGGTAGCGCCAGTAGTTTTATCACCGAGTTCCACTTTGAGTTCAGTAATTACACACAAGCAGAGTATTTTACAGAGATAAATCTGCTGCCTGCTTTGAGAACAGGACTTTTTTATCTTGCTCTTTCACGGCATATTTCACTGAGATAACAACTTTGATTATGTGCGCGCACGTGCACGCCACATAACCATATGTGCTTTAGGATACATTTCTGTACGTGTGTGTGTGCGCGCGCATGCATGTTGCAACAGCAAGAGGAAGAAGATAAATGGTCTTTTTGTCTCTCGTGCGGCTGAACGGTGTATCAAATGTGCTGATTTGCCAAATGAAAGACAAAAACTGTTTACCAGCGTTTTGCGAGCCGTGACTGCCGTGCTGACAGAATGCAGCTGCTGTTGGATATTTCAGGCGGCCTAACCAGCACTTAGAGACTTAAAACCTCAGGGCTGCTCTCTTCCCTCAACTCCAAGCTGCTGCTTACTGATGCTGTAGTGATGCAGTGCTCTCTTCTCCAGTGACACAACGGAAGAGCTCCGGTCGAGAGCTTTTCACTCATATACATATTTCATTTCTCGTATCGCCTCTGCAGTATAATTTTTTGCACTTGCGTTTTTTCGGTGTCAACATTTCTGCCGTCTAACCTACTTTCTATTTAAAATTTCATTTTTACAGTCTACTTACTACCTCATTTCACACCTCATCGTCACCCTTTTTTGTCTTTTTCCCCCCTCTCTCTCTCCTTCCCCAGCTGTACAGTAAGCTGCGATGTGATGACCAGCCAATGCTGGAGCATGTGGAGCAGCTGCTAGGCGAGCTTGGAGGAGAGATGACGGAGGGAGATGAGGGAGACCCAGTCCTGGATGACGATTTTGAACCCTGTAGTGATGAAGAGGAGGACGACGAAGCAGATGCACCCATGGAACACTGACCACAGCCTCTTGGTCGTACTCTGCGATTTCACTTTTTCCCCCCATCGTGCTTCCCTCTGGTTTAAACGTTCCCGCGGGCTCTCTGAAGTGCCTTTTTTTTTGTTTACTGGTTGTCCTTTCACACCCGTTTATTAAAGATGAAATTTGAATACAAGTCAGATGCACAAAAAGAGCGGCATTAAAAAGCTGCACTCGACTCAATCTCTTCCAGCTAGTTGTTTTGTACTTTTGGTGGAAATAAGTGCATACTTGAGTAATGCTTCCCTTAATCTCCTTGACAGACGTTGATGAAAAAATTAGCTCTAGAGATTTACGTCTTACCGGCAGCGAGGGCAAAACACCTTTTGAATGCTTTTACCTTCTCGTGCACACCCACGCATTTGTTTCTACAAGCCTACATACACAGGACGTTTTCACACACAAACAAAATAATAATAATAATAAACGTTCATTTTAACAGCGTTAACGTCACTGCTCTTTCTCAATACAAGTGCAGCAGTGTTTTCCTCTCCAGTGACTCCAGTGTAGGGAAATATCTCATCAGGGTGTAAAGAATTATTAGAAAACCGTGTCTGCCAACAAGCAGTTCATGCTAACTTTACATGTTACGGTTCTAATATTTAGAGTTCATGTGCATTTCCTGAATTGTTATGCTATTCAGCTTGTTAACTCATTGGATTCAACAAGACAAGACACAATAGAGAGAATTCAACTTGTGTATGTGTGTTTCTCTCCCTGCTAGACTGTTCAAAGTGCCCGGCACAAAGCCTTTTAGAAAGGAGAAACGGGCAGCTCTTTACTCGTTTTTATGCTACAGCCTTTTAAAATTCCCAGATAGGGCTATGTAGCATAATGGCATGGAACAATAATGGGCTGATGCCGTTGAGTCTTTCTTTCTTTTCTTTTAACGATTGAGTGCATCAAGGTGAAGAGGAAGAGGAGTTTGTACATCTCTGTAGATATGCACTTACTGGTGAACGAAAAAAAGATTATGGCCTCTGAAAAGTGAACAGTAGCAGCAGCAGAAAAACTGCAAGATATTCACAGCAGAGCAAACCGCTGGTTCAGAGGTGCCAGATTGAAAATAAAAAGAACAAAAAAACCTAAATTGTGACTGTGTACATACCTAATATCTTTAAATTTCACAAGCAAACACGCAGTGCAAACATCATTTTAAACGTTCATGCACCTGCAAAATATATTGGACATTTGTGGCATTTTTCAGGCTCTGATATATACTTATATACTTTTTTTTTTTTTTTTCATGAACTGACATTTTCCTCAGATACCTTTTTAGTAGGGGGACTGTTTTATGTGATGCGAATGCCGCAACACACACCCACAACAGAGTATTTCTCCTTGCACTATGCCTGTTAACAAACAAACACACCACAGGCAGTCACCGCTGCGTGGCCCCCTTTGAAGAATTTCATAAACCGGTAAATGGGAACGTTATCTGAGATCCTGCTCCCGATTGTAACCCCAGCTGCAAGCTGAGAGGCCTGTTCGGTAATACAGGGGTTCAGATACCGTGATCTGATTGTGTATGTTTGTGTTTAAAGACCGTAAGAAAAAAAAATAAAGCTCAAGAGAAAAGTTACAGATATGATGTGGTGTGTGTGTGCGTGTACATGCTCCAGATATAGTATCGGTAGCTTTATGTAATGTGATGTGTTGTTATTTGTTGACTAAGCTCTGCTCGGAAATATTCACGTCTGTGATGTGTAGTGTATGATAATGCATTAGGAGTACAGGCCTCCAGGACTGACTACCTGGAGCAATGCTGTCATCCAGCATTTGGCTTTATAATTAAAATGGGCTCGTGTGTGTGTGTGTGTGTGTACACGTGTGTTTCTGCACTTTGTGTGTGCGCTTTTCCGCGTGTGTCCATGTGGCTCATCTGCAGTGCTGTGTGATTAATGACTCCAGGGGTGAGTGAACATCGGCGGTCAGCCCTTTCTGGTTATTCTGAGCTGACCTAGTGTGAGTGGGCCATAGTGGACACAAAGCCTCAGGTGATCTCAAAATCCTTGGCTATTCTCTCACCTGTACATCAGCCCCGGCTCTGCGGGAATGTTTTCACTTGCTGAGAGAGAGGGGTGTGCAGTTTCTACACAAGGACACACATTCAATCACCGGGAAAGGACACTCGCTGTTTACTCTCATTCTTCCCCACTCTATGCTGAATATCACTCTCTGAAAGGCCAAGCTGGCTCTCTGAGAGGCCAAAGCACAGAGATAATCAGACTTATATAAATATATTGCCACGCCGCAGATCTACAAAGTTCTGTCTTTCACGTTTTCATATCTAAGAATTAACAAATACGTGCATCAACAGGAGAAAAAAAAGAAAATCATTACATGCTATGCATAGTAAAAGCCTGAGGAGAATTCATTTGTGTTGGTTTTTACCTGTATGTCAAGCTATCTTTAGAGACCCTGGCGGCATGTGTTCCGTCTCCAGGGAAACCAACCCATAATTAGTATTTTTGTGTGCGTGCGTGTGCCTGTATGTGTTTTTTTAATAATCGACAGTAATGAGATGAGCGGAGGGGAGAATAATCCTGGATTAACAGCTTAAAAATGCATGTGTCGTCATAACAACATCCTGATTGGGACTTAATCATTGAAATACAGACACACAAACACTCGACTAACCGCACTCGCACTCGCACACACTTCCAACAACACGGCAACCAGCAATTGTCCGCGCATCAGATAGCTGGATGCTTGAAGCCCTGTGTGTGTGTGAGTGTGTGTAGGTGCTGTTTATCCTGTGTTGGTGCATGTGTGTATCGTTGACTTAATTAGAGAGTTAAGCGGGGTGCTCCTCTGAAGGGATTAAGGGGGGGAAATTATCAGAATCTGGAGACTTAAAGCTGAAACCAGTTAAACGGAAACAGGAGGAGGGAGATCAGGGCTCTGAGCAGAAAGGAGTTTGAGAGGCAATTCTGCTGTTTATACAACATTCACATGTTCATTTGTGTAAATTGTCCTCTTGAAGTCACGCTCAAGCGCTCAAATTTGCTTCAAAGGTGCGCAAGGAATTCTTTCAGCGTCTCAAAGCCGCTCTTGGGATGTTTTGGAATCATGTGGTAGGAGGCAGGGGAGGTTTTATGGGTATTCTGTGGTACTTACTGTATGTATGGGACAGAAATCCAGACAAGGATAAAGAAGACCATGGACAAAATCGACTCCCGTGACAGACGACAACTGCACGCCACTCCATCTGCATCACTTTCTTAATACCGTGGCCGTGCATCCAAACTGGGAATTAACAACATAATGGGAGCGATGGTTATCTGACCCAAGGGTTTTCCCGACAGCCGCTGCGAGAAGCCATGAATCACCTGACCTTTATCGTCCGCGGTGCAGCCATTTCCTGTACAAGATGAATATCCTGGGTAATGGATGCACTGCATCTGACCCAGGAAAAGCGCCGCCGCTGATGGATCGGTGCAAAAGGGTTAATACTCATAGCTTTGTGGGCGTTAATATGATCATTAAAAGGCAATATGGTTCGTCTGAGACAGGTCTTCTTGGAAAAAATGTGTTTTTCCACCCCCCCTCCCTAGTCAATATGGCAAGAGGTCAGCGTCTATTATAAGATTCATTTGATTGTTTTAAATGAAATATTTGTTCAGGAAAAGTTTCCGCGAGAGCTGTTGTTTTCCTCTTTCGTCTCTTCTGCAGAAACTCATTACATCTCATAATTAACTCTCAGAAAAGTCGTCTCATCATTGATCTGTGTTTTTTTTGGTCAATAAGGCTATTTTAGACCTTCCTGCTGCTTCTATTGTCTGAGGATTGAATGCGCTCATGCATCCTGGCATGCACAAACAGTTTATGTGTGTGGTGTTTTTGTTTTGTGCGTGCGCATAGTAATCTTTGGTGGGAACATCTGTCTCTCAGAGATAACATAACCGGGGAATTAGCCATGCTGTCTTACAACGGAGCATCACATCTCACTATTACAGCCTCCTAAATTATAGCCTATTGCACCTTTCGTGCGGCGCGCGTGTAAGCAATGTGCTGACAGTGTCGTGTCCTTGGGCAACTGTGCCAAGTTTAAGAGTATCACTGAGCCCACTACCTCTTCTAAGCCTTAAATCCGCCGTAGAACAGAATTCACAAAGTTAATATTTCTACATAATACAGGTCCTACACAAACAAGTCCCTCCTCCACAAGGGAGTCAAGCATACAGAAGTGAATAGATTAAAAAAATAGCCTGGTGTTTCACAGGATGAAAGTGATTTTCTGGTTCAGCGTTATACACAATAATATATCTTTTTGATGTAAAAGCTCTAAACAGCCTGAAGCCACTTAGCTCACCGTATATTACACCTGCAGCAACAGCAGTATCCCTTGACACATAAATGATCACAGGCGACTCTTTGAACTGTACCTTTATGGGAGTTTTAAAGCTCACAAAAGTTAGAGTGAGGCATGAACCTCGAATGATCGGATTGCAAAATGCTCAAATGAGGTAAGACGTGATTGTGCAAACTAGAATTTTTATGCATTTTTTTAGTACATACTAATCTTGCAGGGTTTTTTTTTTTATTTTGACTTGTAACTTTTTATGCCATTTACTGGCTCAATAGAAGAGTTAAAATATTTTCCTTGCTGTTAGTATAAGTACTATTCCTGAGAGTCACAGGGATTCGGTAAAAAGATGTAAAGTGGAGTGAAACACTGAATGTCACACTCTACCACGACTCAAGAAAACTTTTAATGAATGTCACTGCAGGAGAAGAGCTATGGCGAGGGCTTTCTCTGTGTTATAATTCTGCAAAGCACATTGTGCTGTGAAAGTCTGCGCGGTACAGCAGCGTGTGAAAGACGTCGACTCTGAACAAGGGGGAGAAGTGTAATGGCGCCTTTTCTTCTGCGCAGTCAGAGAACAGCCGGGGAAAGTGACTGAACACAGCCCCACTGACCTGGTTGAATCGAAAAAGGATGGAGGCAAGACCGTTAAAAAAAAAAAAAAAAGGCAAGAAAGGGGAGAGTGCAAGAAATGTGAAGTGTCTCATTTATGCGGTATTACAATTTGGGTCGATGGATGGCTTCAGTAGCCGCGAGCGGCTCCTTTTCGCTCAATGCAATCTATACCCACGATCTAACAATCAAATATGGTGCCAATAGAGGTGATCTTGCCCCAACAGTGAGCTCTCTGCGGTGTGTTTGAGTGAGTGCCAGCTTTAGTTTTTATACCTCATTAATTCACAGGAGCGATTGACTGAGGAAAACGCTTCTTCTCTGTCATAAATCAACTCACACCTCAGCGTGTGCACACAAATACACACGCGTGCGCGCACGTGCACGCACTCGCAGCATCAAAACATGATCACACCGGGGGGAGAATCTCAGGGTGTAGGTAATGATTTAATCAGTCACTGACAGAAAGTATAGTGATATTGTGATTATTAATTTCCACATGACCCCTGTGTGGATAACTCACTGTGTGTGTGTGTGACTTACAATTACAGCACAATTCACATACATGGATCTATCTTTCTATTTTTTTTTCCTTCTTAAGTTCTGCAATTGTTTCTAAGCTTAGCGTATGTGCATTTCCCCTTTTAGGCCGTGTGAGCGATTTTAACTAGCGTGAAGATGGAGGAAAAACTGGAGTTGATTTTGTATCATTCCCCTGATTATCAGTATTGGAGGAATGAGAAGTTTCAGCATATTTGAGTGTCTCTAAATTAAACTCTGGGATAAGAACGTAGCAGTATGGTGTGTGTGTGTGTGTCTCAGAGCGAGGGAGAGGTAGAGATAGAGAGGTTTGATGGTGTAACAGCTGCTAATTATTGCTGCTCTATATTTCACGCAGTCTGTTTGATCTCCAGTCCTGTGGAGAGAGATAGGGATTCTCTGTCTCTGGTTCTCACACACACACCTACACACGCACAAGCTCAGGGGTCAGAAGGAGGAGAACGAAGAATTGTGCTCTAATTACTGAATCTCTGCAGGGGTTGACATATATTCCTAGCCAACACCTCAGGTCTGGTAGTGTACATTTTGTATCTTGTTTTTGTGTCTGTATTTATGTCCCCCCCCTTGCCACTTCCCTGCCTGTGCGCTGGGCTGTGTTCACTGATATCACGGAGGGCAAATCAATCCAATCTCTCAAAGCACTCTGGGTAGTCCAAGTCCATACACCATCTGGATGCCGCTCTGTTCTCTTCTGTGCTCTGCTCCCTGAGTGCCGGCCGCTGCAGTGATCAACTGTTTGGCAAGCAGCTTTAATATATCTGTGCCTTCACCAATCACCGGGCATAGATGCATAGCAACAGTTACTAACCACCATAACCTTTGGCAGGACATGCAAGAAAGGAGCCCATCAATGTTTCATTAATGATGCTGAAAGGTTTTTGTTTTAGCCCACACTTGCCTGAAGCAGGATTCTTAAATCTCAGTGGATTTTTTTTTGGATTTGGACTCAGGGCACGCCCAGTACAGTACACCAAAGGTTAAACTGGACATTAAAATGAAATGTGGTCAAAGAAATGTACTTCTCTGAACAAAATGATTTATATGTTTGACAATAAAAAGGATCGATAGCACGCCATTAAAACAAAATATGCTATTTTTTAAAGGGCAGTATCTGAGTCTAAACACTTTCACGTGGCTCCTTATTTTTAGTCAGTAAATTGCTTCACTTGATAGATAAATGTATTAAATGTCACCATTACTTTTTCTCCTTTCGTCCCTCCAGGACGGTGTTTTTGCACCCTCAGCGCCTTCACAAGGGGCAATTCATCTCATCTCATTATGATTACCAGTGTGGGATATAAGAAAATTCTGCTCCACAAAATAATCTTTTTATTTTTTTTATTTTTTAAACGTTGTGTCCAATATTTACTGAGTGAAATACCGTTTCGGCCCCTCTGACATCTCAGACGTATTCCAATAAAACCTTTTTAAGAGAAAATCCCTTTGCAGTTGACATGCTCACAATTCATAGACATGCACTCCGCGACCAGGGGTCACAGGCAGACATTGCTTCGAGTAAAGGGGTCGTGAGCAAGAAAGGTTTGGAAGCACTGCTGCACGATCTTATAAAAGACTCTTACTGTAGGAAGTCTGCGCCTCGCTTTGAGATGCCGTGAACCACGCAGTATTATTATTATTTTTTTATGTGGAATGTGTTGCGCGATCAAAATGAATCAGACAGTATTAGAAAAAGCAATGAAGCCCATTTATTTTCACCCAGGTTTTAATGCAACAGATCCGCATTCATTGCTGTCTCAACAACCGAATTTTTAAATGCCGCGTGGGAGAAGGAAAAAAAAAAAAAGATCTCATGTCACAGATGACTATGAAAGGTTTTTGAAGTCCTTGTATCACTGAAGCCGTTGAGAGTGGAATAAGCATTGTACTACTGGTCAAGGTTAAAAACACCTTTTACTTTATTGTTCCCCATGATTCTAATATTATCACTCACTGTCAGAATATTTACACTATAGAGACAAAACGGGTCTTTACATGTGTCAGATATGGAAATTAGTTGTCCTACTGTGTATGTGTGTGTCAGTCCAGAGTGACCGCTATCTTAAACACACAAACACACAAATACAGTATACACCTTTACACAAGGTTAAATGACTATGTAACCCCGGCCACTGAAACGTTATTTATGTTTGGTGAAAGTCACACTCTAACTCAGACAACCTGTATGAAATGGAGATAAGGGGAAAGCATTATCACTCTATTTTGCCCCTCTGTACCTGGCATGAAGGATACTTCAAAAGGCAGCTGCTCTGTCTATGGTTCAGAAGGAAAGGGAGAGGATGACACAAGCCCAGCTTGTCTTTGAATAGCAGGTGCACCTTTCCCTTTTATTCTGGGATTGAATGAGGAATGATGGGGAAAAAAAAAAAGCAAAGGATCAAAGTCTGTTTTGTTTTTTTCTCACTGTCTGCTACAACACAGCAGAGGCTAGATGAAGAAACACATTTTCATTTGAAAACAGTCAGTAGTTGGGTTGTTTGTGTGTATGCATGCGTGTGTTTGAGGGCATATGGGAGGAAGAGTTGAAGTTGAGGCTAGTTAAAAGCGCTGACACTGTCCCCATTTCAGATAACAGCCGTTTATCCCCGCCCCTCCCTCTCGGCCTCTCTCACCATGTCGCCGCAGAAGATTAATAAATAATCCGGCCACTCTGTCAAAATCACAACGCCTTCTGTTGAAACCTCACTGGCCACGCTCTGTCCACGAAAGGCTGTGGGTTCAAGGGTTGAAGGGCTACTGGGGAGAGCGGAGCGAGCGGGGTCGCGTGAAAAGCCGGAGACTGATGGAGGAGAGGGATAGGATGATGGGACAGCAGGATGGAGGGAAACAGGGAGGATATGGAGAATGGGGAGAGGTGAAGGTGATGAGGGAGGGATGGGTGGAGAGGGGGCAGAGCGTGAGGGAGCTGAGCTGGGTGCGGGTGAATGGCGGAAGAGGACGACGAGGTGGAAGAGGCTGAGGATGACGGGGGCATGGAGAGGGCTGTGTGCTGTAAAATGATGTGATGGAGGCTGGAGAGAGGCGGGGATGGTGGAAGAGGGGGGAGGTTTGGGACTCCCAGGGCCATGGGTTGAGTAAAGTTCTCTTGTGGGGTCACGTGTGGAAGTGGGAGGCTGACCTGGAGGGAGTGCTGTGCTTGTGTTTGCATCATGTCTGAGTGAATGGACTGGTTTTGAGGCTGCGGAGGGTTGTGCAAGGGTGCAGGTGTGTATTGTTCCTCTGATGTCCCACAGTTGTCTGTCTGTACTGTGTGTGTGTAGTTTGTCTCTACGTGTGCGTCTGTGTTCTCTTGTGTCTGTTCCAGGACTTTCTGCATGTGCTCTCTCGCCTGCTCTTGCAGGAGGCGATATTTGTCCATCTCCTCAGCAGTAAAGCTGATCGGTGGAGCTGTCTGTCCACCTGTCTGTTTGTCATCAGTCCTAATCTGTGACGGGCAGAGATTTGGCGTGCTGCTGGTGTTTGACTCAGCTATGTCCAGAGAACATTTTTGACTGCCGGCGACTGCTCCAGGATCCCCTCCGCTGCCCTTAGCTTCCTCCTCCTCCTCTCCCTCCTTCTCCTGACTCTTCTCCAGCAGGTCTTTTTTCCTCCTAGCCTTTTTCTGGATTGCAGGTAGTTTCCCTATGAGTGGGAGAAGCAACATCCTGGCGGATTTCTGTGGCCCAGATTTACTGGGCGATGGTCCTGGAGCTGCTCTTGACTGGTTCGTTGTGACAGAAGCAGAGGGCCCGTGGCCAAGGTCAGACTGTGAATCGGGCTTCTTGAGTTTAGAAGAACTTGTGTCACAGTGCGTGTTGAGGCCTTGGATCGTGGGAGCTAAAGAGGATCGATGGGGCGAAGAAGGAGAGGACGAGCAGGAGGTAAGGCCGGATGGAGTGGATGTTGGGCTACTCGGCTTCTTTGCCTCCTGAGGGGCCTCGGCTGACAGTCCTGGAGCTCCTGAGGATGTCCTGGAGGAGCTAACTGTCAATCCATCCATTATGACTCCTGAGCAGGTACTGCTCCTGCTCCATTCCCAGCTGAGCTCTGACATGCTGGTGCTGCTGCAGGGGCTGCAGGAGCGCGGACTATAGCATCTGCTGCCTCGTGTGTTGATTGCACTCTGGGGGCTGTACGTCTGCCTACTTGTCCACCACTCGGGGCTGGAGAAATGTCTCGAGCTCGAGTGTCTGCTGCCTGTATACTTCCACACATAGCCTGGGCTGTCTCTGCTGTCCAGCCCTGTCCTGGAGCCTGACGTGGATCTATGTGTCCCCCTTTCTTCCCAGCTGTCGCTGCTGCCCCATGTCCATCTGTCCACGCTGCACCTGTCCCAGTCTACGTCTTCTGTGCTAAGATGTCTGCTTCTCCTGCCCCAGCTGTTAGGGCTGGGGCTAAATCTTGCCAACCGATCCCACTCCACTGCTCTGTTTCTGGATCTCCACCCAGACCTTGACCTGCCCTCCTCACTGCCTCCAGGACAGCTTCCTCTCATCCACTCCCACTGCTCTGTGTCTGAAATCAAGCCCCTGTCTCTGCAACCTGCACGCCCTCCCATTTTCCTGCCCCTCTCTGTCTCCTCCCAGACTTCACAATGCCTCAGACTCTTCCTCTTACTATGAATGAATTTCCTGTCCCTGTGGAGGACTTTTCTCTTTCTCGCCGGGCTGCAACCACAGCTGTTGTCAGGGTAACAGCAGTCAATGAAACTCCTGGGGTTGCTATGGTGACCTCTTTCCCAAAACAGCTTCGAGTTGCATCCTGGTGAGAAGGAGTGTAAGGAGAAGTGAGACCGCCAGGGAAAAGTCACTGCATCTTCGTCTCGCTCGCCCCCCCCCTTGGTGTCTCTGTCTGCTGTGTGTCTGGTGAGCTGGGAGTAGGCACTGCAGTGCTCTGCCTGCTCTCTGTCTGGCTGTGACTGGGATTCAGTACTGTGGCTCCTGTGAGGCCTCCTCTTCCTGACAGAGATAGATACTGGCTCGGCCTCACATCTCCCCAGGAGACAGCTGCTCCCTGCTCTGTGCACCCTCCTCCTCTTCATCCTCGTCTCCCCCGTCTTCTCTTGCCTCCTTTTCTTCCCCAAGCTCCCTCCAGCTTCTCCTCTCCTCTCTTTGCCAGTGGAGACCGTGGAGACAACACTCCTCACTTTGCACCTTGCTGATTGCCGCTTCTTTGAAGCTTTTTCCTTCGCGCCCCTTTTCCTCTTCCCCAGCTTGTGTGTCTTTGTGCTGGCTTTCCTCTTTTTGCGTGACACTTCAGAGACACCCACATACGGCGACGGAGCGCTGGCACACTTGCACATTGTCTCGCTCCTACACTCACACCTGGATGGGCTGATGCATATCCCATGTGTGCCAGGCTGTATGACAGACTCTGATTTACAGCTCAGGGATGTGATGGCTCTCTCCCTGATCCCTCTCACACCCCCTAATCTGCCTCCCAGAGGATTCTGGGAGTTTGTGTCAGAGCTGTCACTATGAGCGGGGTCAAACGGATGGGAGGCAGCCCTCACACAATTCTCAATACTTAGTGTGCATCCTCCTCTTTCTGGTCCTGTTTCAGATGATGAAAGGTTTTTGTTCTTTAGGAACAGGTGTTCTTCTGTCTCAACATCGAAATGTTGTTCTGCCTTGAAATTCTCCTCAGCTTTTTCCTGTCTCTGTGCTCTTAGCTCTTGTCTCGTCTGTCTTTGTAAACAAGAATGAGCGTCTGGTGTAAGAATAGCTAGCACACGTGGCTTTGATTCATGTGAGGGTGCACACAGCTGATTTTGTTGTGACTCTTGCAGATCCTCTGCGAGTTGTTCTGGCCGTTGGGGGTTCGAGCAGAGTGGGTTGCAGCTGTAGCAGATGTGCGGTTGAGACTTGGTGAACTTAAGCAAACTGACAGGCCATCTAAGGCAGGTGGAGCCATCTTTCCCCAGCACACACATATTCTGAGCCTCCTCCCTGCCCCCCTCTGTTTCTTGCTTTCTCTCCGTATCACTGTCTGCGTGTTCAGTGTCCATGTGCGACCCCGTTAGTTCTGTGCCCCATATGGTCACCTCGGTCTGTGAAACGTGGTTCAGATTATCAGGCGCCGCTGTGGAAATAGGAGAGTGTTCTTTCACTGTGCCTCTTTTTTCAATCTCCTCCTCTTCTCCGGCAGCCTCTCTGGGGATTGGCACCACGTTGCTCGGTCCAACAATGTCAGAGCTGGAGCTGGACTTGAGCTTTTCGCTTTCATTGTGTTTCCTCTCCTCTACCTCCCCAATTTCCCTGTCAATATCTTCCATTATTCCCTTTATCCTTTCTTTGATTTGTTCCCTTTTCTCTCTCTCCTCTTCTTCCAGGTCTGAGAAGACGGAGGCAGAAGGCTCAAGCCGGGGCCCCCTGCGTGAGAAGCAGAAGGACACCCCAAGTCTGCCTCCAGCTCTACCCCGCCCAGGGAGAGGCTGCTGTGGATACAAGCCCAGGCAAGACTGGGTGTTCGCTGCAGGAGGGCCTGCATTGGATGCCGGATGTGTGATTAGTGGAGACTTTGTCAAAGTACTGGCCAACTGTATTTGGGAAGGAGATTGGTATGGATCTTCTGGCAGGTGGGTGACAGGAGATGTCCTGGACTGTGTAGGAGGGGGTCTCTGGGTGCGTGATTCAGGTTTGTCCTCGGGGCTGTGGTCTCTTTGGTCCATGTCTCCTCTGTCTTGCTGCTGACTCACAGCCCTGACTGCACTCCTTAGTCCATATGTCCTTCCTGGGACTCTGCAACAAAAGGTAATAGAAACATTCTTAATTTTATTTTTATTTGTTTAAGCTTCACTTAAACTTTGCTTTGCTTGATTAAAACTATGAATATTTTGAAATTTGTATATGAATCTAAAAGCAACACAAATGCCATTATTGAAAGAAAGAAAGAAAGAAAGAAAGAAAGAAAGAAAGAAAGAAAGAAAGAGAGAGAAAAATAAGGAAAGCAGACATATGAAATTGGTAGTCATAGTAATGCTCTTCACATATCATCGCCTGATTATAGAAAAACACATTTAATTGCACAGGGAATAGGTGCAATCAAGTTGATTACGCGATGTATTGTTTGATTGCGTTAGGTGTCTGAACCCTGAGGGAAGGTTCACCTTCCAACTTTCTTCTATCTTTAACTCCCTTTTTTCTTCTTTAAATACATTTTTTTCCTACCACTTTATCTGATGCCATACATTTTCCGATTCACCTTCTCCTACAAATCATCTCTCAGCGTGTCAGCAAGAGTGCGGCTGCATGTTATATTTACTTCACCTGTGGCCTATCTAGGACAAGTGAGTGCTCTCACATCTGTGGATGCATCCATCACATCTAAAAAATGTTGACTGGATGTGACGCACTCTCTAACCCCTCTGGACTCCTGCCCCTGGTCTCATTACACGCAGACACACCGCCCATAGGCGCACACAGATACACACTCCTCCCACTCACTGCTGAGTATCCTGTTGCAGCTGTGCGAGCTGGTGGAGGCGTCTGAGAGCCTTCTCCTGTTTGCGCTGGTCCTTCCATGATTTCGAAGCCACATTGCGAGCAAACTCCCTGTGCTTGAGTTCCTTCAGCCTCTGTGGGAAATAAAAATTAAGGGGGGGGCAGAAAAAAAATATGTGGAGGGAAGGGAGTAGCGAGGAATGCACAAGAGTGGGATAGAGTGAGAGGATAGAAGAGAGAGTGGGAGATTAGTTTTAGGAAGCTCTCTGCAAGCAGCTGTCTTTCAAACCATACATATCAGTCAGCAGCGTTTGCAGATGTTCCCCTCCAAAGCTCATGTCCAATTAACTCCATTCAGCCTGGAAGAAAGCATCTTCCCTCCAACACACAGCTTGAGAGCAAACACAGCCCAAATGGTGAATAGTAGATTATAGACACAGTTGAGATGAGTGACATGAGCGATTTAATCATAACCAGTGAAATTTCTAAAATGTTCGACCCTTTGTCAGTCACTGCAGCTTAGTTTGGAAAAAAACTTCTGATCCAATGACATCTGCTTTTGAGCTGGAGAATACCGAAAGCATTGATTTTCTGATGCTGAAATGACACGTCGCCGTAAAAAAAACACAAAGGCACGGCCACTTATCGTGGGCAAAATAACCACGTGGAACCTTGTGAAGGCCACCGATTTCAAGTTAGAAAGACAATATTGTGTGCGCAGTGTACGTGTGTTTGTGTGCACACACACCCCACAGTGTTAGTGATTTAGTTCTGAGCAAACTGGTGGGTCTTCACCTGCGCCATTGTGCCGAAAAAAATAAGATTACCTCTGTTTTATGGGTGTGTGTATGTTTTGCATACGTGTATTTTGTGGAACTATGTGTCTATAGCCATAGGTGCACCAGTTCTCTCAGGAAAACAATGATTCATGCCTTTCTCTCGGCTTTCCTTTTTTTTTTGACACACTTTAATCCCTCCTTTATCCATACTTGGAAGGTGCGTGTGTGTGTCTGTGTTTTGTTGTACGTGTGTGTTTTTCTCAGCGTGTCTGAAGGCTAAGGATGGACTAAAGGTTTTGGGAATAGCTGCAGTATCACGTGCCGATCTCCCACCTATCCCCTGTCTTCTTCTCTTCCCAGTATATTTTAGTCACCTCAGCGTGCAATCTACCCAGAGCTTATAAATTCGGGATTTGTTGTTTATCTTATATATTTGTGAACTTGTCCCGTAGTATAAATTGCAACAGGATTACACCGCTCTCACTTTTAGATTACGTTACACTATTATCCACCCATACTGTATACATCACACACACGCACACATGCACACATCAGATTAGCCCCTTAGACATTAGATTTATTTATACACTCACTCTCTTTCACACCCAGATCTTATGCTGGAGCTGACAGTCGTCAGGTTAATCTCTGCTGAGTCTTACACAATCGGGTGTCTTTTTACATTATCGCTCAATGCTTAACATCCCACTGTCAGCTCACTGAAGCCAGCATTAAGTATCTGCCAGCAGAGCAGCTGCCTCGTGGGTTTGTATCCTTTAAACATACATGTCTTACAGTCTAGGTGCTTGTGCATGCGTGTGATCATATGTGTGTGTGTGTGTGTGTGTATTTATCAGTGTGTGGTAAGGAGCTTTGAAGGCCTTTGATGCCAAACTCAATCTATGGGAAATATTAATCATGTTCAAGCAGAGATGCATACATAATGAACTACTGTGGACAGAGCCAGGAAGTAGGAGGAAGAAAAGATGAGAGTCGTTGTACTGTAGCTGTCCATGGCAATGACTGTGAAAAGGAGAGAGAAAGAGCCGTCTACAATAGCTGGAATATATGAAGATGAATTCTTCCTCCTTCCTTCTGTGTTTGCACTCTGCCAGGTTATTGTTCTCTCTTAAAAACAGGTCCCACTGCAGGAAAACCTGTAGCTATATTTAGAGCCAAACAAAAATATTGCACGCAGAGCCATTTTTACTGAGCACGCGGGGTAGAGATATTTCCGTTTTCCCACATTAAAGTGGATACTTTTGTCTTCAAAGATGATGTCATGTCCCCAACAGCGGGAAGCAATATTACTCCTGCTCTCCAACATGCCAGTCTAGCTATGTGCTGTGAAGCTCGGTCCGTCTGTCAAAGCTTCGATCAATATTCCTTTAGATGTGTTAAGGAGTGCTCAGGATGAGGCAACTATGGGTGAGTCAGAGTTGATTCATATCCATTGCAGCCTTAGAATAAGAGCTGATGTATTCTTAGGGAGCATGTGAGAGGCCATACTAATGGGCTGATTGCTCTTTTATTTAAAAAAAGGGAGCGTAATTCTGTTGTAATGAGCAATTTCTGTAATCAGCGTTAAATGCTGATAAAGCGTTGTATTCAGACATGTTTATCCCTGAATCGATGACAAGCAAAGGAGACAGAGCAAACGCAATCAGCTTCCATTCTCCAACGCCAATACTCCTGCAGGGAAGCTGTCTTCAGCTAGAATTTCATCTGTTGTCTCCTCGGTAGGCAGCGCAGAGCGTGCATGGGTGTGCGTGTGTGTGTCTGTGTGCGCGCGCGCGCACGCGTGTGTGTGTTCGTACCGTGCTAGTGGCTACTGTCAGCTCAGTGCCTCATGCAGCTCATTTCATGTGCCTGCCGCTGGCTAAAACAAAGCATTAACATTGGCCTGCAGTTGCCTCCATTCATTTTCAAAGAACAATGACAGTAAAGGAACAGTCTCATTTAATGTTTATTTCATGTTGCACAGTGTGGGCGTTTAGAAGTGGGAAGCGGCTTGGCTCGGTTCATAGACTGCCTGTGTTTGAGGACGAATGTGTGCCCGGGTAACTGCATAGCTGTATGTTTTTGTATGTGAGTGTACGTCTTGCCATGACAAAAGGTAGCTTCAGGAGGATGTACTATCAGCTGAACCTTTAGCCTGTTAGTCAAGACTGGAGGTTGTGTATGTAAACGGTTGTAAAAAGCAGAACGCAGGAGAAAACCTGCTGCCGGGCCTTTTCCTAATGGTCCATTGGCCTTGTCAGAATCGTACTTGAGCTGTGACTAATAGCTCCATGTTTTATTTGGCACAGAGTACTTATTTTTTCATGTGAGCTGAATTGGAGAATCTATCTATCAAAAATGAACGTGATTTCATATTTATTTATTTGATAGAACAGCGGTTATTCTCTGTATTTTATGACCTTCATCAAATGTAGCTCTCAAAGATTCAAAGGAGCGGGTTATGTCTTGACAGCTTTTCTACATATTGGGTTGTCAGAAAATAAAATGTGTTTGACAGCAGCTGTACCTTTCCATTTGATTTGTGATACACTGGAGCCTCATTTTTATACAGTTTGTGTACTTCCTTTTAGCCGCTGTAACTTGAGTTTTAATTTTATTTATACACTACTTTAAATACAGGTTATCGCATCCAAGTGCTCCACGACGGCGGTACACACATGCAAGCATACAGACATGTGTGCAAAACAGATGTTGTGGAAAGGAAAGATTCAAATCAAAATCAAAAATACAAAATCTCTCATCTTGTTACATTTCACTGCGTGGGATCAGTGAAATCTCATCTCATTTAAGATCAGCCTCTTAAAAAGGATATGTAAAGTAAATGTTTTATGTGTGTGTGTGTATATACTGTACTGTTTGTGTGTGTATCTGCCTCGAGTTAACGCGTTCCACACCGTGTGTGTTCTTGTAAGACGATGCGGTTGTCACACTCCCACTGTTACCTGCTGAGAAACCGTATCCAATGGAAAGATTGACATGGAAATGCAAAGTAGCTTTCCATCAACGCACGCGCACACACAATACTAACACACCCAAATTCTACGACAAGAGATCATATAAAACGTCTGCTTGTGTGTCTGTTTATAGTATGTGTGTGTAGCCGCAGCGCAGGTGCGTCCCATGTACCTGTTTGTGTGCATGGTCGTAAGAATTGATGTGGTTGTCAAACTCCTGGTGTCTGAGGTACTGCTTGTGACACAGCTCACAGTAGAAGAGAGACTTCAGATCCTCCACCGAGCATCCCAAAGCCTTCTCTGCACGCTCCTGGAGAAAAAGAGAAACGAAGAGAACGAGTGAGCGCGTCGGTGGGATCGAGGGGGGAGTGTGAGAGTTGAAATAGAGGCATAAACAGACAGAGACATAAAGGGTTAGAGGGGCAGAGTTAAAGAGCAAGAGGAGTCTGGAGAGGGGGTTGAAAGAATGGCAGATTGTTAGCCATTTAGAGCAAATCTGCATCCCAGAGACATCAGCAGTAATAGCCTCTACATGTGCTCCGCATAAAACTGTTAAACGGCTTCCCATTAAAGTACACTGCCTTTGCTGCTGCTGCTGCTGCTGCTGGAGGTTGGACAAAGGCACTGAAGCCCTGTGCTCATGGCAGCTTGAGCCTGGGGACACATTTAATACAGCCACTATAATAAAACCTGCGTATGTACTGTAATGGCAAATAGTCTGACTGCAGAGAAAGCGGCAATTGTAGCCGACAGACAGAAAAACTGAGCGTCTGAAAAGCACAACTTAGACCTTTGCACGCTGGCAAAATGGCACATGTGAAGAAGAGAAAGTTCCAGACAAACACACACACACGCACACACGTAAATAGCGCGTAAATAGCACGTGAGCAGACAGATACACAAGCACTGCGCAAATGGCACACGGACCTCAGGGGATAAATCGCTTGTCTGCATGCTCACATCAGCCAGAGGGCTTCTTTTTTTCAGTCCGAGGACATGCACAAAGTTGTGTACAATAAATGTGCGTGCCCGCTTGTGTATATGCGAGTGTGTTCAGGGGTGTGTGTGCATTCATGCCATGCTCTGCTTCAGAATGTAATTTCCCTCAGGCTGGGGGCTGCCAATAAACACTATTGAATTCTGTTCTACACTGACATGATGGGAATTTAATTTGAGGTTGTCACTTCTTTCTCTCTCTCTCTCTCTCTCTCCTCCTATGCTTCTTTCTTTCACTCTGTCCATCTCCTGGCTCTTTCACTCTCTTTCACGCTCTCTTGCAGTCCCAGCCCTTTGTTTCTCCTCTTCCAACTCACTTTTTTTTGTGCCTCCTTTCCTTTATCTCCCCTTTTATCCCATTTATTTGCCTTTTTCTCTGTCTGTCTGGCATGCTCCTTTTCTGTTTGGTGAGCCCTGGGTCATGCAGTGACAGAGTCTATTGGCCCCAATTTGCTTCAGTAATATGCCTGGGCACGGGAACGGAGGTGAGAGGAAAAGAGAGGGAGGATAGGGATGCAGGCAAAGGGAGAAATGACCCCTGCGTGCCCTCCCGGTCACACACACACACACACACAGACAAACAGAAAAAAAAACTGCATTATTATTACCACAGAGTCTAACAATCCCTGCTGTACATACCATCAGTTGACACACATAAATGCTATATCCAGTCAATTTTTCCCCACACACACACACACAGACACACTAGGAGGAAGAACTGTCCTTCCTCTAGCCCATTCAATTTGGCTTGGAGTCAGAATGGGTGGTGAAGCCGGGAGGCTGAAGGAACGACTAGGCTGACACGGCTATACTCCAATACTGAAATCAACAGAAAGGTAACTAATATACATTGATCCTGTGTTGCTCTGTGTGTGTGTGTGCGCACAATGGCATTGATCTGCCTCGCAGGCTTAAGTCACGACCAGGAAATGATCCAATCACCCAGAGCGGCCTTCCTTTGAGTGCTGCCGGGGTGATGAGATTGAGATAATGATTGCCGCGCATTTGTCAACCTGTGGGCTTTGTGTAAGTTCACATAGGAGCTGACCACACCTACACACACCTGCACGCGTGTGTGTGCGCGCACATGCGCACACTTTGCGCACGCGCCTGCTTGCCTTTGTTATTATCTCTTCTCACCTCTCTGCGTCCTGCCAGGGTAATTATTTTTAACAGAGAACAATATATATAGGAAGAGACACGTATGTACATGAGAAAAGGTGTGAATAAATGAAAGCAGAAATGTGTGCTCTCGTGTGGGTGTGTGTGTGTGTGTGTGAACTCAGGAGCCATTTGTTTCTGTGCGAGGCATCCTGACATGCGATTCCCCATTTTTCTGCTGAATACTTAAATCAAACATGAGAGCTTTCATTTGCCTTAAATGTGTACACCTCGTGTGATTCTTGCCCTCATGCACCAGCACAGAATACATGTACTCACTGGCAGAACTACATCTACACGTTCGGCACGTCCACACACACGCACAGTCGCACAGGATCTGTCACCCTGATATACTAGTGCTAAATTAATCTAGACCTCAATTTACCTCACTGGCATAAATCTGTTTGCATAGAAAGCACAACTGATATCTGCAGACCTGAATGGACTGAGATTGTTTATGCGTGTGAGTGTTTGTATGAGGATGCATTTCCATATTTTTTTTTCTCTTTTCACTTATGCACAATTTGTGAGAGAAGTGCCCTGTTATACCCCTTCATAGCTGAAATTATGCTGCAAGTTAGAGTTGTTATGAACCATAACAGTAGTATCAGACACACATGCACCCGTAATTCTATGCTTTCCGTGGAAATGAACAGGCCACGCTTAAAGTGTTTTATGCACGTGGTCTGTCAGCATTTGAGAATGTGTGATCTGGAAATTAATAATATACAATATATTCATAAAACAATTCTTGGAAAGAAATTGCCCCTTGAGGAACATTTGGAAGTTTTGCAGATTGCTACTGTGGAAGCACCTTTCAGATGCAATTACCCTACCACTGCCATTCTATTCAAACCACCCTTTTGGTTTTTTAGATGTATGACTTTTATAGCAAATAAAAAAATGAGTTGCAAGATATTTGTACAGAGACTTCACTTGACTAAGCTGACTGTGGAACCTCGTCAAGGACAGAGAGAGGCTGGATTTATTTATTACATTTGTGTATATAGAAGTGTTTTCATAGAAATGCCAGTTCGTTCAAACTTCAATTACAGCAAATCATTACACATCAAGAAAACAGTACAACACATTCCACAAAATCAATTAAACAGTATATGTAATACGACAGAATACAGAATATATTTGCTGGTCTGAAGCATCTTTATGTAGCTTTTCTACCTTAAAGTAACAGCTTTACTATCATTTTGGTACACTGACTTATAATAGGGTGAATGTCCTTCTCACTCTACTCCCTGTACACCTGTTCTCGCACTATGCAACTTGGTCTCTGGGTTAGGACAAGTATGTCACGTTTTATGGTACTAAGTAATAGAACCCTGTATACTAATATTGGTGAAACCAGTTCATATTTTAATGAAGAAAATGTTTTCCGGTTTCCCACTGCTATGCTGCTCTGCCTCCACTATCTGGGATTTCCAGCGTTTTTTAATCGGCAGTCAAATAAACTGCTGCAGTATGTAGCTGCTGTTAGCTCTTAGGCTTAGATGCACTGCCCACGACTGGGTGGACGGAGCAATGGGGGAGTGTTGTATTTTTTTTTTTTTTTACGCTGGAAGCCCAGGAACTTTGGACTGCGGGGGAGAAGGAAGTTTTCAGGAAAATAAAAAAGTGAAATGCAAATATAGTAGAAAAAAATTAAGTGTCCTGTTTTACACTGAATTATGTAAATCCTGGAAAATAATCAGCAGGCTTCTTTTAATTTGCATCTACATGTAAACTTTACATATAGTGACTCGAATGTCTTCACTGATGTTCAATTTTTTTTTACATAATTTGTTATGATTTAACAAATTACATTAAAACTGTGTTCAGCCACCTACTCTACCATACTTGAGCTAAATTGTTTTACTCGTTTCACTGGTCACTTCCTCACTGGTTGTAATTAAATATTGAACAGCATTTTCATGGATGGTTAGATTCAACCTAGTGAGCGTATGAGGGAGACTTTTGATGTTAAGAGACATTACAGTACAGTCACTCTGACTCTCACTCATTTCCAGAGTGTTTGTGTTCTTCAGTTTGATATATTTCCTGTTAAAACAAGATGTTTGGGTGGTACATAATGTAGGGAGCGATTAGGCTTAGTAGTAGATATCACTGTGGGAGAATAACCCTTATACATAAAGTATGAGCCCTTGATAAAATGCTGCAAATGTTTTTGTATTTATTTTGAAGTGGGTGTGGAGAATTAGATAAAGCAGATTTGTGCTTTTATCAGTATGTGTGAATAAGTGAATGTGCATGGGCGAGCGCTGAGTATTTGAGTACCCTTCGTAGAAGAGTGTGAATTATTTGTACGTCCTCACACTGTGTTGGCTTCGACACGCTGAGATGAAACTGATCAGATGTGATAATTGCTAACAACTTGCAACACAAGTTTTAATTGCAATCTTGGTTCGGTATGAAATTCAAAACAAATCCAAACTAGCAAAAAATAGGCCGAAACAACACTCAGCATGCGTAATAAATCCCCGAAGGGAGAGAAAGAAAGGCCAGTAGCAGCATAACGGGTGGTAACAGATTCTCTCTGTTCAAATATATTAACTTGTACTGAAGAGAACTTTTACAGCAGGGGGTAGAAAAAGTATAAAACTTACTTTGAGGGGACCATTGTTAGAGTAATTGAAAGCGCTGATACAAAGACACGCTACACATGATTGCATGCCAGTTATCTCTCTATATGAACCCTCAATGGTACTGTATGTTTGTAAAATCACTTTATGGTTTCTCTTTGTTCCTTTCTGTTGTATATTATTATGTGTTTCAAGACAATTCCCCCTGACTTTCTCATTCTTGCACGAACTCCGCTTCGTTCCAGCTCTATTACAGTAATTGACTTGTGTTGCTATGAAATGTATTGTTTAGTGCAAAAGTATTTTGCACTAAACAATTTTTATTAGTTTTTAAATTAGTATTAGTATTATTTAGTATTTTGTCATTGAGGACAACTGGCAAGCAGCACTTAAAGGACTCTTATGATGCACCTGCCTGCATTTAGAGCTACTGTTTCAATGTTTTGTAACTACTGAAGAAATATATAACAATGGGTAAAATATATATATATATATATAAATATCAAGTGCATCCTCAATGCACTAATGAACAGACCTTCGGGGACTTCATTGAGTTGCCTTTCACAAAACACCAAAAGTGAGAGAAGAGGAGAGAAGAGAAGAGAAGAGAAGAGAAGAGAAGAGAAGAGAAGAGAAGAGAAGAGAAGAGAAGAGAAGAGAAGAGAAGAGAAATGTGACACAGACTATGAATAGGAGATGTTTATGAATTCAGAGAACTTGTAATTGCTACTGTGCCTTGTGAGAACAATTCAATAAACAATTCATAACTGTTTATCAAGCCCAATTAAGTCTTTAATTATCTCCAGCTATAATTATCACCCCAACTTGGCCACTGTAATGAATAGAAACAATTTAATTTGTGATAAAAAAAAAAAAAATCAAGAATTTAGAGAATCTGTTTAGCTCTCACTCTGGCCCCCCCCCCCTCGGATGCTTTATTTACATGTATCCGTCGCTTTGTTTTCCTCTCTGTCTGTTTCTAAAGTGATTCTGTGATTCTCTCTCCGCCAGACACACATGCATTTGCACATGCATAAGTGGAGAGAGTCTGGCGGTGTGAGAGTCTGGCTTTGTGGAGTGATTTCTGGCCATTCTTCTGTAGCTAATGACAGCTGACCCGAGGGCTAAGATGCTTGTTACTGTAATGACCTGTAGATCTCAGCGGCAAACACGCCTGTGCACACGTACGCACACACACACACACACGCATGAACACAGACTGCTAAACAGGATAGCTGTGTGTTAATGAGCTGATATTTGCAGCCCTAATGCATCTCCCTTGACTGCCTTTAATATGCCTCCGTAGCTAGTACCCACCCATTTATTCATTTTGTGTGTGTCTATGCATCCACATCTCCATCCCAGCTTGTGTTTTTGTCCGTTTGAATCCATCTGATAATGTTTGTGTATCTTTGTTTGCTCCAGATCATTAAGCCAGTTAGAAGTATGGCCAAAACAAGTACATGGAGCAACCATAGCCAAAACCACAGATGTGTTGACCATAGATACAGTCATTAGTGTTTTCTTACAGCCAAAGGGACAGATGTGTTAGTATCAGTGAGCGACGTCATCTCGCACACTGCCAACAACCACCTCTGTGAAAAACACACCAGACAGGCGAAAATAATTCAGTACACAAGATTACCACTACTCCAATGATCCAGAGTCAGGTGTGTCATGACTCATCAGTTTTCTTTGTAATCGGTATTCTATCTTAAGCACCTGCCTCTACACCGTGAATCACCCGTGTTTGTCTCATTCTCTTCTCCTCTTTTTGTCTAAAACATAACCAAATGTTCCGTCTCCCCCTGACCTTTTAAGTTGAGCAGCATGCAAGAAACAAACTGAATAAATAAATGATGAGGTGATTATATTTGCTAATTTGCCCTGTGCCATTTGTTGCCTTATTGAAATGTGGAGTGCTTCTCCCTGGATGTGATCCTGAAACTGAGTCTGTGTCTATTGTAAAAGATGTTTTCTTTGTTCTCCTGTCTTAAAATTCCCTAATGTTGAATAGCATATACACATATATATACATATTTTCATATGTATGGCTTTGTAGGTACATATGTATATATTCCCTGGTAAATTCCCAACATCATGAACTCAAAGTCTCAAATCCAATCCAGGATAACTGTGATTTGAAAAAGATCTCTAGAGCCACAGGAGACATTATACAACTGTTGCTGAGTAATGCTCATCATGATGAATTAACTTCAGGTTCAAAGGCTTCAGATGTAAAATTGGTGGAGTGCCCCCTCGATTTAAAGGCATTTGCATCAGAATCGGACTAAATGTACAGGAACTGCAACCCTTTTTAAGCTCAACCCCCAAAGTAACTGTGCAATTACAGCGCTAACTTTACTAAAGTCATCATTTTAACATTTGATTACACATGCTTAGTGTCCAGTCGTAGACCCACTTCTTGCCTCAAGACCATCTGGATTATTGTTGTATTGTTGGTCTATATCTTCAGGATCCTTGTCCTAAAAATGGACTATTTATCTAATAGAAAGCTACATGCAATATGAATGTGAACACACCCCAAACTTTAAGTACAAAATGGAAAATATATTGTTCTGTTTCACAGCAGGTTTTCACAGTATGTAAAGGTGTACTGCTAAAAATATATCTGCTCTAAAACCATCTGTAGGCATCTCTGCTGCTGATAGACCTGAAGCTAAACTTGTGTATAAAAAAGAGAAATCTACTGGGTAACACCCTGACTTCATGCAAAACGTATGACATATTACACCCAAATATAAAAATAATGAGAGAAGTGTGTTCCAGAGCCTTAAAATAACTGTGGTGCTTTTGTCTGGGGCAAGAGCAGGAAGTCATGAACAAATTGTACCGCTTCTCTCCTGTTGAAGTCATAAATCTATGATTAGTCACAAGGCCCAACCAAACAATCACTCAGTGAGCTATCAAAATTTAATTCCCTGTCTATCAGGAAGCAAGGCCAAAGAGCCCCTCTGCTGAACTGCCCACTCCTCCCTGCCTTCATTCTGTTTTCTCCCTCTAGCTTTGTTTTTATCTGCTGTATCACTCATAAATCCTATACGGTGCCACATTTAAAATCTACCCACCTCTCTGCACCGCCCTCCCGTCCCCTCTCGATATCTCTGCGTTTGTGTCATTCTGCATATATCATGAGCTCAGCTTCTGGCTCGCGCAGGACAAGTTAAGCTGATTCACCGGGGCAGAGCATAGCACAGGACATCGTAAGACATTTTCTCCACTTGAACAAACATGACCCATAGTTTCTTTTCCAGTCGTTTTGTGGATAAAATTTGTGCTCGGGTGGGATCAAGGCGGAAGCACGACTGCATGAAACCAAGCATGCAAATTCCTAACACCCAAGCGTTCTGCAAGCTGGCTCTCCTCTGTGTCTTTTAATGTATTTTTATGATCCTACCACTCACTCACTGTGCTGTTTGTGGACTTGTGTTTCTCTAAAAGCCGAAGGTTTCCTTCTCTCTCTCAGTGCACACTGACGAGAACATCATAAACCAATTACAGGGTAACAAAGGACGGAAGGTATAAAGAAGGCAAGGTGAACTTTCTTCATTCTCTCTGCAGTTTCTAATTATGTACACACATATATGCTTTTTATGTAGTCTGTTTTTCTTGCACCTCTCTCTCTCTACTGCTGATCTCAGAGGTGAGAATGACATAAAAAGATCCTTGGATGACTAGATTGGTGAGATCTCATCGGCTATTATCCTTTCACCCTCTCCTCTCCCGTCACTCCGCCTCCAATTTATTTCAATGCATTTTTCTATTGTGGTCTTTTATATTATTTGGGGAGTTTCTCTCAGTTCCTCTCTCATATCACTTTCCTTCTGTCGTGCATTTAAAAGCACTTGTCAGTTATGTGTCCTTCCATCTGTGTGCCTATCAGGCTCCTCGCCTCTCTTGCTAAATGTCATCTCCAGTATTAAACGCTTTCCTCTCCCAGATGGCAGAAAAATTGAATTATATGGACCATACACTCTTGACATTTAAATTACAGACACAACTGGAAACCCTGGATGGATAAATTGATATACAGTATAGTTAAGTGGACACACACACACACACACACAAACACACATAATACACCGGACCTGTCTGTCCAGACAAGGTGGATGATTGACTGCCTCAAAGAGGATTGTGTCTCTATCTGTTAAAGTGATCAGACCGGGACTGTAATCTGTCAGCGTGTGATGATACAGATTAGAGTGAAAGGCAAGTTAAGAAGATGAAGGTAATCAGTTTGGGAAGTGACAGATTTAAGGAACAGGATTAGCACAATCGAAGATTACGCGCTACACTCTTAACACTCATCTAAGTCTCGCCAACTAAGATACTTACAGATGAGGGGTGAGGGGTGTGACAGGCTGGGGGGGGTTGCTGTTGTCGGCGAATTGAAGAATGATTGCTCTCTTTCAGGCATTTGTGATTGCAGTTTCTTTTGAAGCTTTGAAGTACGGGTGAGCGTTTGTGTGGCGTGTGCGTGCGTGTGTGCATGTTCACTCTGCGTGGTTCATTTGTGCTATTAAGGGACAGCATGAGTGTGTCCAATAAGAGTGACTGATCTTTTCTCGGGCACATTAGCGCGTGAGTGCATGGATGGCTAATGATACTATAGGCGAGGAGGCTGAAAGGAACTGCTCGCTTCAGCATTATCGCACCCGTCCAGGAGACGCGCGCGCACGCCCGCTAAACTTGTACTCTGGTCCACATCAGTCCAACTTTGTCGAGGCTGGTTTTGCTGTACTCAAAGATTGTGTAGCAGTTAAGACCCCAGTGCAGGCCAGAGATTGAAATCCCGCCAGGACTCTCTCTCTGCCCTCAACATCCTGCTCTGCCTCCTTCCATCTCTTTGCTCTCCACATCTCCTTCTTTCTCTGCGTGTCCTCGCTATGGTTCCCAACTTCTATCCAGCCCTCTGTATGGCTGCATTAGTATGTATGGCCGTGTAGCTCAGGGTTTAGAGGTTTATGTCTCCTAATAGACAGAGATTTGTCCTGTCACACCAACACCCACATACAGCTTAAAGGGAGAGACAGAGAGAAAACGACTCCCTTCACTCTGTGTGTGTGGAGGGGAGAGAAAGGACATTTATGTTCCTGTCTTATCTCCAGAGAGAAAGGTTCCATTTCTGAACAGACAAATTATAAAGCATTCATTTGTGGCTTTCTCTTCTTTTCTCCCACGCTTTACTTCTCCTTCTCTCCCCCCTCTTGCACTCTCTCACTGCCTCTCTCTACCCCATTCTCATCGTCTTTCACTCGTCGTGATTGGATTAAGACCAAAGAAACAGAGTGAGGAGATGAGGAAAGGATGAGGGCTTATTAAGCACGTGAGAGGTGAGATGACATAAAGCTGTACAAAAAGAAGCTGAGGGAGCGGTGTATGTGTCCGTGTGTGCAAATACGCGTGTGTGTGTGTGTGTGCGGGGGTGTGCAAGTATGGCACATTTTTGTATTTATCCTCGCTGAAGGTAGGTTGAGAAGAGGGAGGAAGTGAGGCGTTTAGCTGTGGAGCACTTTAATCAAGGGGCGAGCAATCCTGCATGACCCGCTCTGTCATCCATTATTGATGCCTGCCTGAGCCAGGCTGATGAATCATTAAGCCACTCATCAGGCCTGGGAATTCTGCCTCCTCCTCGGCCGATGACACTCATTTACATAAATCACACGCTGCCATTTTTCACACGCTCGCACATAAACACAAACACACTCCCACGTACAGCCACACACACAAAGTTCACCCTTTTCTGCTTGCTTTGTGATGTGCGCGGGGCACACTCTTTTTTTTTTTCTTTTTACAGCTTTTTCCAAAAATACACATCTTTGCCATACCTGGAAGAAACGAGTTAAGTCGAGCTGTGAACACAGAATTCAGAACGGGGCTTACACTGCTCATGACAAGCACTCGGCAGCTGCAACACCTGCATGCTCAGAGATGAAAGACGATATGTTCCACATCCTCCGGACCTCACATTATATCAGTTTCTCTTTACTAGATGGCAGGCATGTTTTGCAGATGTAATACAAAAGGAATCACAAACACATAGTTCGCGTTGCGTGCGGAGAGAAGAGAGTGAAACCGAAGGAATGGCAGAGAACTAAAAAGAGGCAGAGGGAAGCAGATCTTGCAGAGTTTGTGTTTACGCCTTGCCTCTGGGATTTATGGCGGAGAAGAAGTGGAGAATCTTAGCGAAATTGATGAATACCCATGGCATGCAGGCGCACATGCACTCACACAATCCGCCCACACGTTTCTTCTCATCTTTGTGGGGGTTTCCCTTCCTCTCCTGTCCTCTCCTCTCCAGCTATTCTATTCCCCTCCTACTGTGTCCATGTCTTCCCATTCAGTGTTATGACTAATCCTGTACCACAGGGTAAGAATATACCTCACAGCAAGGGTACCAAGGCCCCGTAGCAGACTCATGCAAAAAACGTGCAAACACAATCATGCAAAGCATACATACACACACAGACAGAGGAAACCGGCACCATGCCCATATAAAAGAGGTAGCCAAGGCCTTGTGGCTGGTAGCTGGAGGCTGCTTGCGGACCAGTGTGATCCTGCCATCCTGGCAGAGCGCAGCCAGGACATTTCTGCACAGCGCTAAGCTGAGCGCCTGGCATCTCCAATCTGCTAAGCACAGGAATGCTGCTGCTCACGATAATTGCAGTGGCTTCTTCTCTGCATCCCGGCTCATGCGAGGGCTGTTTGAAGCAAACGGTATGAATTATTAGTGTCTGCATCATGGCTCACATTACTGGTGAAGGTAAGTCTGATATAATTTGATGCATTGTTACTGATGCATGACTGACCCTGCACTATCTGAGTGTCCTAGTACGTCCTATCTGCTCTGATACATAAACATGAGCGCACGCCCCAATGAACACACATAAACGCACACGCGCGGGCAACATATACATATAAAGTCATTACAATACTACATGCATTCTGCCCCACTTGTGCTTTTTGTTGTTTTGTTTCCCTTCCTGTATGCGTGTATGTACAAGAGCATCTCACCGTATGATGTATCACACGTTCAAGCAGTATGTTCCCAGGAAAAGGCAGATATAATAAGGTAATAGTTCAATAATGCCCTTATCATCTCTGTGAATCCTTGACCCTAACATTGACCGTTTCATCGCTTTATTTTTCCCCAGGGCTATCTGTCAGAGGTCAGAGGGGAAAGATGAAAGGTCAGGGGTAAGCGGCTACGGCTGAGACAGCAGAAACATGAGAGCCTCACCTCGTGCCCCATTGATAAAAAAATGCGTGCAATCAAAAAAGTTCATGTGTGAACGAGGTCAAAAAAGTTCCTAAATTCACTGGAGTCAAATGTTTGTTAACTACATTCCCATTTATTTCCAAAGGAAACCCTTAGCGTACAAATTAGCAGGGCGTACATACGTTACATAATAACTTTTAAAAGATTATTCCAGTCCTTCAGTTTCCTCATTTAGGCTGTGACTTAAAGTGATCTCTGTGCATATATTGGTGTACCCAGCTGTGCAGTATGCGCCAGAACAGCCTATTCTCTGCAAGGCACTGCAATGCAAAACATGAAAGCCTTGATCTTATGTCAATGATTTCAGGGAAGTGAAACTTGTTCATATGCATTAAAATTCCTCTGCCACTTTGATCTATAAATGCAATGTGCCTGCTTGACTTCTTTCAGTCGCAGTTATTTTTATAAATTGGCCTTATGCACATGAAAAGTGTGTGTGTGTGTGGTGGATATGATCCGAAGATCAAGCTAAGGATAGAATCCAAGTTGCTTTATTCAGGATGAAGCCTCTCGGTGTCCGCTAAGCTGGGAGTGATTCCTGGGCTTCTGCTCAACCAGGAGGAGCTGGTTCACAGCCTCTCTTTCAGTGAGTCATCTCTCCTCTAGAGAAGAGATAATTAATTTGTCTGAGCTGCTCTTAACCCAGGTCTGTGTGTCAGCGTTAAAGACACACGCAGGCATTCAAGCACACGCGTGACACGCACATCCACGTGTGCATGCGGGCACATACTGTATTCACACTGAGTTAATGGAGCTATAATTGTATCCTGTATTGTTTAATTGTTATCATGTGAAATACTGAATGCAGGCGGAGCGGCAGAATAAGAAAAGCGGGCGGAAAATGCAACGGAGGTTACTGAAGAACAGAAATACTGACCACCAAATAAAGCACCTCTCTTTTTTTTCTCATTCCTTCAAGGATTTTCCAGCAATATTGCTACTGCAATATTACTCCCATCGCCTACACACACATACTGCCATATAGGCATACTGTACACACATATGCACACAAACACAAGCCGTCACACACAGAGATTCAAAGGCCTAAGCAGTTGAACTCTTGACCTGCTAAAAAATGAATGGGCCGGTGTGATGAGACGAAAAGCAATAGGAGAGGGAGATGAGGGGTTTGTCACGGAGTGGGGGATGAGAGAGCAAAGCTACTGGCTAGAGAAATGGATGGAAGAAGAGACAGACAGTGGCAAAAAAAAAAAAAAGAAAAAGAAAAAGGCAGACACAGAGGTTACAGAGTCTGGAGAATAAAAGAGGATAAGATCAAGCCGTGAATGAGACATGACATCCTAATGACTGTGAAACAAAAACACTTTCATCTCTTCATCTCTCACCTGTCGTCTTGCTTTCCTCATTGTGTTCTATTTTCTTTTTTTTCCCCTTTTTCACGACACGGGCAATGAAACTCTTTTGATAACTATGATTTGAGGTTTTTTGTGCGTATGATTTTGTTTGGAGCGTGTCTTTCAGTTTCTACCTGAGCCGGTGTTCCAGATGGTTCATCAAACATCCTGTAATTATCAAACACTCTCTAATTGTATGTGAGTGTGTGTGTCTATGTGCTGGTGTGTCTCCAGGTAATTATCTGATGCTGCGATCACTAATGACCACACAGACAAACATCTGTCCCGAGGTAATATACAAAATGAGAGGTTGGCCATCTGGTGCGTGCGCGCGTGCGTCCGTCCGCCCGTGCGCGCAGGTAGCTAACTTGAGCATCACTCAAAACATACGTCTAATACCTGAATGTGCACTTTAAAGATGTTTTCCACTTTGTGATCACAGTGTTCAGTCAAAAGAAGGAGCCCTCGCTATTCCCGTGATGACATACTATTACCAAACACTCTTATCCTACACGCTGCCCTCCAAATGTGCTCACACACACCCCCACACAGCTCATGCAGATCAGCTCGGCACCACAGACATCCCTAAAGTTAAGTCACAAGAGCAGATTTTACCTCTCAGGCATCAGACCTCGACAAGGATAAATAAATCCTTCCAATTCATAAAGCAGCATCTTAAGTCTGGCAGAAATTTTAGTCCAAACAGAGGGTACTAAATGTGCGCACACACAAGTCCTCCAGGGGAAACATCCTTTGTGTGACTGAAAAATAGTTTTTGTGCAAGTTCAAATGGTCCCTCAATTCATGCATTCAAGTCAGGGGTGTGTGAATGTTGGCGTGCTTGCTTGTGAACAGCAGGTCAAAAGACATTCATAAAGAATGAGTCAGCCTTCTAAATTGAATCAAGATCATCACCGTCTCAGAGGTGAACAAGCCATCACAAAGCCAGCCAAGCACGCTCAAGCAGAGGTACAAAGACACCTATACATAGGTAGAGATGAAGGCGCCCGTGCATTTTTTTGCGTCTCCCTCTTTTTCCGAACCCTTCCCGCCGACGTGCGGCACTGCTGTTGAGAGACTGACAGGTTATGTCACCTCAAACAACAGGTTCATTTACAAGTTACACATTGCGGCACAAACAAACAGGCAGGAAACTTGCCTTGTAAAAGAAGAAAAAAAAACTGGAAGAGGGAAAATGGAAGGAGAAAATAAAAATCAAAGAAAGCTGAGAAGGAGTTTGGAAAAGTCAGAAAATACTGAGGCAACAAAAGTAAAGACATTGCATTTCCTCCGGGGAACCATCCTGGTTATCAAGTAGAGGTTATTATGCTATGAAGCACTAATGAATTCATTAGCTAAATGAAATGTCAATAAAGGCTTGAGAGAGTGTTAAAATCGATGCCAACTGTCTTTCTCTCCCCCTCTCTCTCCTCTTTCTTTTCATCCTATCTCACCCATCTGTCCCAATTATCCAGCTTTCTCCCCAACACACACTCCCGTGCGCACTCTCTCCGGAGTGTTGAGTGTAAACTGTGATGGAGGACATTAGCGGTGATCAGTGGGAGCACTTTGCAGCGGTCAGCAGGAATAGTCCAGTCATACAGGACTTTAGTATTCAGCAGCACTCACCTGCTCACTCTCAAACTGCTCCACTAGGCCCTGATGGCCGGGTGTGTGTGTGTGTGTGTGTCTGCATTAACGTTACACTTTATGAATGTGAGTGACTGCAGGGCCATGACTCTGAAATAGCTTTTCTGTCGACACAACTTTAAGGCTGCTTTTGAGTATGTATCGCAAACACTATTTTTTTTTATCTTAAACTCACATTTAACTAATCCCTTTCTGACATTTGTCGAACCTCATAAATGTCAAGACGCTATTACTAGCCCCCCGGGAGTTTTGATACCGAGCCTGTATCACTTATCATTATGATCATCATTAAAAGTGCAAATATTCCTGGGTATCGTGTTTACAGCCACGAGCAAACTGGCACGCCAAATGGCAATCCAGTTGGCTCATCTCACCTCTGTCCCCTCGTGACGGCTTAATATCTGTAGCGAAGTACTTGACTCCCTCAGAACGCGGCCGTGTTTTTGTGCAGCTAAATACTTGTTTCAAGATAATTGTTCAGGGCATATGTTTAAATGCCACCTCATTTACATAAACACTGTTCAGCTCCCCGCGGAATCAATGAAAACACGAGGGTGCAAACGCGGAGTCACATCCGCGCGCACGCTCGCGCGCACGGCAGTGCATTTGCACTCACTTTGACACTGCGCCATACAGCCGGCGATTCATCTGTTTTCTGCAACGACAGTGAAATATACATCAAAGTGGTCTACAGCAGATGAACAGCTAAGTATGCACACACACACACACACACACGAGGCGATAATATTTGACACGGGAAGGGGTTTGTAAAGGGAAACTGGGAGACAGAGAGAGAACAGAATTTGAGGGTTTTCAGTCCAGAGACAGAAAAAGAAATGGGAGGCGTGTATCGGTTTTGATCTGTCTGAACTGAGGGATGAATTAAGGCTCTATCTGTCCTCTTTACATACACCTTTTCCGCTGCTACATCTCTCCTCTTGTCCTTCCTCTTCTCTGACACCAAGAACAAAAAAATCTTTGAAGTGTTAATGAGAGTTTGAAGTATGACTCACCACCGGTGATTAAGCACTAATATACATACGGGAACCAAAATTTAGACACGTCCGAGAAGACCTATCACAATGACTAATTAGTGATGATAAAGTAGTAATGAGCAAAATCCTAATCTAGACATACCGCAGCACTCCGCGGGGAAGCTAACTAAACAACAAAGCAGAGAACTCTTAGCAAACACGAGAGGATTTGTTGCGGAGGAAGAGGGCTGTGTGTCGAGACGGCTGTTCTTTACTCCTCGCAGGCGCCTGGTGTTTTCTTAATGCTGCAATTTCTTATCAAAGTGAAGACGCAAGAAGTTACCCCTGACAAATCCCTGTTGTAATATCCTTTGTACTCCCCTGATCTAAGCCAAATCAAAGAGCAGCTAGCTGCGTGCAGGCTGGCACGGCATCAACTTCAGTGGAATGGACAAGAGCAAAAGATGCGAAGATCCGCGCGTCTCGAAGACATGTGTTAAAGTAACCCCCTCGTGGCTGAAGGACTTTGTTTCACCTTAATACAAGAGGTCACTCTTGAACTACTTGACCACGAGCGCTGCCTGTTTATCATGCTGACAGGCCCGTAAATTGGGGCATGTCTAAGCTAATATGGATAAATCTGAAAGCACATCTTTTTTTAGTTTTTGACCTTCCGTGCCTACTTAGCAAGCATTTTCCAACACCGGAAACTTTCCACATGTAGATTTATCTACATTAGTTGGGACATAGTTGGGCTGTGGAGATAAATGCTGCCCTTCCTAGTGTGAATGACACATTATACACACATATTACACTATGCCCGCAGCTTCAATAGAATAATACATATTTTATATAATGTGAACTTCTATTTCTAGACATTGTAAAGGTCAGAGCTTGCAAAACCCTGAATGGATAATGTTTTGGTCAGGGACACTTCTGCAGGGTGAAGGGTTGAATCTAGATACTGCTGTTGAGTCCCTGCTGCTCATAAAGAGATTCGAAGGTTTATAGACTTGCATAATGTAGGTCTAATGTAAGTCGCATCTTGTTCAATACGGGATCTGATTTCACTGTTCGATATGACGATTCAACTGCATATAATCACAGTCCTTTTTCACCGAAGACATGTCATAGTGTGAAAAGCAATGCTGTTAATTAGAAAATTAATAATGGCTGAATTCACACTGTCATGACGTACTGGGACAATTGAATCTCACGGAGACATCATTAATATCACAACTGCC
Source organism: Nibea coibor (assembly GCA_023373845.1). Taxonomy (NCBI): domain Eukaryota; kingdom Metazoa; phylum Chordata; class Actinopteri; family Sciaenidae; genus Nibea; species Nibea coibor. The sequence continues at coordinate 14,352,062 of CM041726.1, forward strand.
GTTTTCCCTACTATGACATAAAAATTTCTGCTGTGAAAAAAAAAGGCCTACTGGGATGGTGAGCTGCAAAACTAGATTTGAGAGAACGTTGATTTAGTTGAGAAAATCCAGTATTACAGTCTTTCACAAGCACTTGAGTGCACCAACAAGAAAGGAATTTCAAACAGTCCCTGCTCTAACAGCCTTGCTACATACTGTATAAGCCAAGGACCATCTGAGATGTTTGCCAGCATGATACATGATTGGTATATCAAAAAAACACTTTTTCAAATACCTTAGGGGAATCTAGGGGAATATATATATATATATATATATATATATATATATATATATATATATATATATATATATATATATATATATATTTGCCTACCGATTGAAGTAAAGTGAAGTAAAGTAAAAAAAACAACTACTACAGTCCCAAGACTCACCAAATATTTGATTAAAAGTGCAACTAACAATCATTCAGTTAGTCTGCTTATTGTTTCTAATTATAATATAATCGCTTTTGTCTTTAGAAATGCCTATCCTACGCAAAGTGAGGATGTCGTTCCACCAAAAGTCCACTTTGGGGTATCGAGCTTGCAGTTATATAAATCAGCTCATTTAAAAGGTTGCCAAGACGGCTGCAGATCTTCTGTCAGTCAAAAAGAAAAATCCATTAACCATTTCAACTCCACTTTTGATTTGAAATGAGTGTCGACTCTCACACAGTCATCACAACATGCTAAAATGATCAGGAATGAAGCCGCCTGAAAAACAGGCAAATGTATTCATCAGCCTAAAAAGTGTGAATATGCTTAATATAGTCAGTCAAGCGCATCCAAATTAGACTTTCGGAGAAATTAGACTTGTTTCTGAGACATGACTAATATTGTTGTAAGGGCAATAAAAAAAATGAGAATTTGGTGATTTTACAAGGAGTTCAGTGGAGTCTGGGAGAGATGATTCATACAGCAGATTCAAAGGGGAGAGCCCTAATTTGTAGAAACTGATATATATGCATATTATATTTAGAGTGTATCGAGGAATTATCTCATTTACTGCTGCCATTGTAACCCATCTGGGGAATGAGAGTGTATCCGAAGTTGCAAGTTAATGTTGTTATTATTAATATGAGCATCTCTGCTAGTCTGACTGCGTCTGCTCAACACTATTCGCTCATTCCCATCACATAGTGAGTGCGGGCCGAACATGACAGACTGGTAATGACTTGAGTAGGAACACACACACACACACGCACGCTCACACAGACAGTCGGCTGAGACACACTCATACACACATACCAGCTGCTCCTTTCCTCCTTTCTCATCAAACTTGTCATCAGCTTCGCCAGTTTGTCTCGTCTCACATTAAGAGCTCATGAATAATGTGTGATTACCAGAGACCCTCAGAGCAGCTCCTGAATCTACAGAACACACACACACACACACACACACACACACACAAACCCTATTTCACACGGTCCAAAATATCATGTACATATTTACATATACTGTCATTTACTTTGCTTTTCTCCCTCGGACTTGTTTCTCTCCCTGTCAAACACTCTTTCGTTGTCTCTACAAGTGCACACCCACACACCCACACACACACACAAACACACAGCCTGAGAATACACACACCCTGTTTGTAATTAAATGCCAGCTCGGTTGCTCAAAGGGACCACGGACACCAAGGAAAGGTCAGGAAGTTACCCTACTAGGCTGAGCAGGTCACACACACACTCATCATATACACACACTCACAGGGAGACACACACGCAGACTAACACACACCTAACAAATACTCCCCAGGTAATTAGTGCTATTTTGGGCCGGGCAACTCATCTCCTCCTGAAAGCACTAATGTAGTTTGATTCGTTTAATTCCCATAGCCGTGAGAGGGAAGGAGGCATGGAGGGACAATTGCTTCATGGTTGAATTCCCAATTTCCCCTTGTTTAAAATATTCACTACGGTCCTCTGCGAAATAATAATAATAACAATAAAAACACTTCTTGTATGACTCACGGAAAGAAAAAAACACTGCTGATCACTTGTAAAAATATCCACCTCTGCCATCCACCTCCTCAGTAGATGACAATGCCAATGGGTCTGCTATAGGCTGTTGTTGTCTTATAGCTTGCCCACACTGTACACACACTTTTTGACTTTTTGACAAACTTACTATGGCAACACTAATTTCTTAACTCTTGTAATGAACTGGCCCCAAGAGGAAATGAAGTAACTGGCTGAAATAGACACAAACTCTCTCTCTCTCTCTCTCTCTCTCTCTCTCTCTCTCTCTCTCTCTCTCTCTCTCTCTCTCCCTCACACACACACACACACACACCAAGGGAAATCTATCAAATCCAAAGCGTGTTCTCCTACCGGTGAATCACTGGTTGCGGTTGGACACAGCGGTCCTCTGAAGACTCCCTTGACGCGCCGAAAGTGTCCATTGCTCAGGTGTGTGGAGCTGATAACCAGGTAGTAACACGCGCTGCACGCCATCCCAGGGGCCTCACGGGGCTTTGGGCCCATACACTGTACAGCTGGGTTCCTCTGACGACGTTGTCCTGGGTGCTGGCGGTTGTCCCGGAGGGCGCCAAAGTCTGGTTGTTGCGCAGGCAGGTGAGAGCGCGACCGGTCCGGTGCGATGGAGGAGGTCTCACTCCTCTCACTGTCCTCTGTTGGGAAGAGAGAGAGAGAGAGAGGAGATCGGATGAGACTGTGCCCCGTGTGACAAGACTATGCCTGCTTGTGTGATGTGCGTGTGTGTGTGTGAGAGAGAAAACTACAAACAGAAAGAGCCAGACAGAGAAAGGATAAGACGCTGGGGTGTTATACTGACCGAGCTCTGCCGCTGGAGTCTGCTCTTGGCATGCTGTCGTCGGTCGGGCTTAAATAAATGAATGAGCGCCTGTAGAGTGCCAGAGGAAGAGAGATCTCTCCAGTCTCTGTTTCACACACACTCTCTCTCTTTCTCTCCTGACTCACCCCTCCTCTCACCCTCTCCCTCTCTCTCTTTCTCTTATTTCTCTCTCTCTCTCTCTCTTTTTTTTTTACAGTCCGCTGGTCCAGTCTGTAAAGTGTATGCTGCCTCAGCCAAGTAGCAGCATCAGCAGCAGCAGCACCCCAACTGGGGTCCTCAATAAAGAAAAGGGGAGCAGACACCCTCGCAGGTGCGCTTCCGATTCACGCACGTCGCAAGAAAGGGGAAACATCTGACCCCCCCTGCCCCCCCCTCTCTGCTCCCTGTATTGATTGACACCGGGGGGGTTTAAAATCACCCGTGCTGTGGATGAAATTCCGCTGTACGAGGTCGGAGAGACTCATCCAGAGAAGTCCTGTAGTTATTATCGGGGCTTCAGCGGAGACAGGCTGAAGTGGCTCTCTCTCTCTCTCTCTCTCTCTCTCTCTCTCTCTCTCTCTCTCTCTCTCTGAGTGTGTGTCTGCCTCTTCTCTCCTCGGAGGCTGCGCCGGACCGGATTCCTGGCTGCTGTAGCCTATAATATGTAGCCCGTACCCATGCCTGGGATGGGGTGGTGTGTGTGTGTGTGTGTGTGTGTGTGTGTGCGCGCGCGCGGTGGCGGTGGTGAGGGAGAGTGGGGGGGTCATTTCTGTCCATGCTGCGCTTGAGTAACTCAGAATTGAAGTGCCCCTCTCTCTCTCTCTCTCTCTCTCTCTCTCTCTCTCTCTCTCTCTTCTCTCTTCCATTTCTCCCTTCTTTCCACCCCTTCCTCTCTTTCCCCGCCTTTTCCCTGTTCTTTCTTGTACGTGAAGGAAATGTGATAAACTTTATTTATAAGGCGCGTATCACTGTGTATGATTTATCTTCAAACGAGGCACCGACAATATGTTATGTGTCTCCCGTGTCTTCTGGTTCCAACCTCACTCCCTCAAGTCTCTCTCTCTCTCTCTCTCTCTCTCTCTCTCTCTCTCTCTCTCTCCATCAAAGTAAAAGCGCCATGCTCTTTTTTTTTAAAAAAAAAAAATATATTATTTTTTATTTTTATTTTATTTTATTTTACAAGGTCTCGGCGTCGTCAGGGGAAAACCTCACTCGGTTGCAACCTCGAGGGCAATGGTTTGATTCCAGATAAAAGGGTCTTTCTCCGGGCTCGGCCTGTCAAACTGCGCCGGGTGCCGTCAAAGAGCAGCTCGGAACTCGCTGCAGCTGTCTCAGCGGCGTATGGCGCTGTTCACCAACGCGGTGCTGAAACTATTCAACTGCGAGCACCCACAGCACAGCGCTGCGCGGCGCGTCATGCATATTCAGCCCGGGATTAGGGTGCCTTTTGTGCACGACGTCAACACTGAACAGGCAGGCTCTGCTGGGTGTTTTAGAGGTAAACACGGAGGTGGAAGGACGCGAGAAGGAGACGAGAGTGGTCCACTTTGCTCCCCTGGTGTATGCAAACCGCGGAGAGATGTGTCCTTCAGATAAGCACAACTTTCATTTTGTTATCGAGTTCAAGCTTCATTTAAGGTAGGACACCTGTCAGTGGAGATGAGATATGCCTGAACAAAAGTGCCTCTCTGATAGGCTACTTATCCCCCCACGTCAGCAGTGTTTTAGATTTAGTGCAGCTATCAATTCAGCTTTAGGGTCTTTAAATATCTGCTTCCAGTGACTAAATCAAAATAACATTAAACCAAGGTGCTGCTGTTTTTGTGATATACAGAAAAAAGGGGACCTTAATAAAACTTTCTTTTATCGCATCTTTTATTCAAGAAACACCCAAAGGGCACCTTGAAAGAGAAGAAGAAGAAGAAGAAGAAGAAAAAACTTTTTGGTTTCTATTACTGCATCTGAGGCAATTGAACTTACAAACACTCCTAATACAAACACGGCTGATCCTTGTACTTTTGCAGCATCCGCAAACGTATTATTCTCGACAGCCTCCTACTCTTTGTCAAACTGTTGCTCTTCTGCAGCCTACTCGTTCTCTCGTTGCACAGCATTTTCCTGCATTTTCCTGACGCTTCTGTCCACGGTCAGGTCCCTGCCACTTCTCAGTCCTCTCACACCATGGCCCTTTGTAGATGCCTGCATCATTACACGAACTAGCCTCAGAGCTAGAGTTATTCATGCATTTTGGTTTTGATCTGTTATGACCGAGAGTGTGTGTGTGTGTGATGGTGCTGTTTTTTTATCTGTGCGCCCTCATACATGAGAGATTTGTTCCTCTGGGACTCTTCCGCACCCAGTTACAGTAAACACAGAAAGAATGAAGCATGGATGTGTCTGTCTATACCATACTCCTTATATATGGGCCTATTAATGGATTTATGCCCTCCCCCTCTATGATACATGACATGCACACGCACACATTTATGAGCGTATGCACACACTTAACATCTTTGTTTAAAGTTGCATGGTGACCCTGTGTGTTTTCTCAGGAGACCGTGGACAGGCGCTCCTCTGTGATGGATTTCCCCTCAGCGTTAATGGCAACGCCAGTGGCTGCGCGTGATGTCGTCAGACAGAGAGAAACATTCATGTTTATAAAGAGAGAATACATGTGTCAGGGTGAAAACATGCAAATCTGTACTGTACCACATGCAGTCTTGAGTTTTGCTTCTTTGCGTGGGTCTGTTTTTGCATATTCTGTAAGAAGACAATTTGTTTGGATTGTTCTGATGAGACCTCAGCAACTCACCCCTGGCTTTTAGTTGGTCTGTTTCCAGTGATTTAGTCATCATAATAAAGAAGAGAGAGCGTGTCTATTTTAAAATTGAGATTTAACCTTGAATTCCTTCATAGAATAACTTTTATTAAAAAATTCACCCAAAGTAAAGCTTAAAATTAAGTCCCGTTAGAGGTAAATGTTGACCTAGAACTCTCTATGTGGTATGCATAAAAAAAATCAGGGACATTAAGTTCTTGCACATATCACATCTTAATAATCTCAGAGCTTAATATACCATCTGTTCTGTATTTCTCTATTATCTCATTGAAATGGGTATGGATTTAAAAGAGAAGATCTATAAGAAATATATTAATATGTTTTCATGTCTCTGCACGGGACTGTAGTGACTATTGAAGCGTGCACTCTTGACTTTTTCTGAGAATCTTGTTGGTTTAAGGATCCATCATTTTTGACATTGGCAGATATTTTAAAGACTAAAGGCTGAGGCTAAGGCTCAAATGGACCCAGTTTTAACTTATTACCAGGACTGTATTCTTGATACTGTGCAGGATCACTGTCCACTAAATGTCACGCATCTCCATGTCCAGACCATTTTAAAAACCATTGAGTTATCTGAAAAGAGCACAGTCAAAAAGTTGAAAACAGGACTGCTTTTTCTTGGCTCGCGAAAAGTTTGCAATACGTACATGCTTAACAGAGACAGAGAGACCTTCATGTTGGGAAAAACTATGTACAGACACTACAGCTGAAAAGTTCTGTGAAAAAAAAAAAAATTAAACAATCCAAATAATCAAAACATTGCTCAGACTTTGAGGTATTTTCAAGCATTCCTGGGGGAAGAAGTACTTACGATTTCAGTGTTTCTGAAATGACTATGGTCCTGTTGTTGTGCTGATGGTGCATTTTTGCACGAGTCTGTAGGTCTGCATGCTTGTACATGAGGGCAGCAGTTTTCCCTTTCTCATTCGGACTCCACTCTCTCCAGTGATTTGCTTTCTGCTAAGCTGTCCAGGATCTTTTGCCAGTTCAGTGTAACCTTGAGGGTCAACACAGTGTGTGCTTATACGTGTATGTATGTTTGTGGGTGTTTACACTGCATTGATGCTGATCTATCCCAATTGCCAGCATTATCAGTTTGCTGGTTTCCTGCTGCTCTACAGTCTAAACTTTAACATCACCCTGTCGCTTCAATTTACTCCTGCAGCCACCGGCCCGGACCTCAGCCGATCATATCAGCACAACTCCCTAATGACACTAAAGCCGTTCAGGTGGAGAAAACATCAGCACTCTGGTGTCCACACCTGGACACCATCTATCCACCCATTATCTATTCGGACACATATATTCTATAAGAACACCTACAGACACACGTATCCAGTGTCAGTGATTGAAACATTGTCTTTATTCTTTTTTTTCCCTTTTTTTTCTGCGACTACACTTCCCTCACACAAGAAAAAGGAAACCAATTTTACGCAGGAAATTACCTCCATACTATCTTCTGGCAAAAGCTTTAGTTAATGTCTCATACACTTAAGCACTGCTAGGTAATGTATTTTCTGTGTCCTGGAGCGCCACTGAGAGCAAAGCAGCGGCAGTAATGAATGTATCCTAAACAATCAGGTAATGCAGGAAAAAAAAACAATAGCACAAACACTTAAGGCTCCTTTGTATTTGTTATTGTGTAATGTCAGGGATCAGGAAGCACTCAGTATGCAGGTGTGTGACGCAGTGTGGTTCAGTATCTTCGGGGTGTATGTGCAGTTGGGGGGGGGGCGGCGGGGGCGGGAGGAGGTGAGGGGTGGTGGTGGTGGTGGTGGTGGTGGTGGTGGTGGTGGGGGGGGGGGGGGGGGCTATTTGCACTGATCAACCACGAAAGGGAAAACCGTTGTGTATATTATAAACACTCTAATTCCCAGAAGTACCTCCCCTCTCTCCCTTGCTATCTCCCTGCTCCTGGTGCACTCATTACTGTTGGAAACGATGCAGTAATACCGAGAGGAGGGGAGTGGGTGGGTGGTTGGAAGAGTCAGAGCGAGAGACAGATGGTGAGACAGGCAGAGAGAGAGAGAGAGAGAGAGAGAGAGAGAGAAGGCAAAATCTTGGTGGTATCTGTTTTCCCCAGTTGCTGCCTCTGGCTCTTTTTCCCTCTCCTCTCCTCTTCTTATAAACCTCTGAAATATTACAGTTAGGTTTTGGTCTCATATTGCTGTCTTTTATGCGCAGTGGATGAGATTGCATCTGAATGTATTATGATCCAGAAGTGGGGAAGTTTGTGAGTGTGTGCGACAGAAGTATGTGTCCACAAAGACCCGCTTTGACGTCTGTGAAAATACTACTTAAGGAATGTGGAGGCAAATATTGCAGAGTTCAAGGCAAAGTGTCACCCTCGAAACCACAATGAACAGTATATGAACACACATAACTGAGCAAACGTTCGACTTGAAGACACAATCAGCTGTAAGTGGGCTCCATATTTACACTCACGCGTATTGTATTTATATAAATATGTAGTGTGCTGCGCTGTGAAATTAGGATTTCCATTGTAGTATGTGCATTTGTCCATGTGTGCTGGTGAGCATTGAGATTTATTGCCCAGTGTGTGTGTGTGTGTGTGTGTGTGCGTGCATCTCTACGAGCATGATTGCGTGCCGTGCGCGTTTATGTGCGCTCACCTGCATGTGTGCGTCTCTCCCCCTGTGCTTGTTCCTGCTTGTGTGTGTGTGTGTGTGTCTGTACACACACCAGTAAAAGCATAAAAATGCCATGAACAGTTGTGTCTGCATATGGGCGAAGCCATCCAGACATTGGTCTTGCACTGCAGATTGATAGGAATGAAATATTCTGTAATCTAAATGTAAATGGAAGTGAAATTTACCGGTGGGTTCTATGTAATTACCAGTGGCACAATTTATTAGGGCTGTGTTTGTGTAAGGTGGAGAGTGAGAAAGAGAGAATATGAGAGACAGAGAGAGAGAGAGAGAGGGAGAGTGGGGGGGTGGGTGGGGGGAAAAATAAAGAGAACAAATGAGAGTGTGGAGGGGCTATCAGAATGACAGAGTAAGAGAAAGGATGATTTATATTTAGTTATGGTTTCATGCTTGAGCGGTGTAGGTGCAGGCTCACTGCGTAGGGAGAGGGAATAGAAAACAAGAAGCTGGTCAAATCTGGTCAGAAGGGTCCGCTGAGAAAGAACCCGGCAGAATAAGAGTGGAGTAGCCTCAGCTCTCAATACGACTGTTCAGCATAAAGCAGAGAGGGGAGCGGGGAGAGTAAAATATGGGACGAGGACCAGACGTGGGCTTGTCAGAGCTGACAACCTGGCTTTGGATTCGGACTTGATCTCCGGGGCGGTGGTCAATTAGTCACCCTCTGGTAAAGTGGTTTGATATGTCTTTGATATATGGCGCCGTATGAGTTGTGCTCTGTCCTGACTTGAACCCTGCTGGCCCTGCAGTTAAAGTGAAATGGTGTCAGAGGCAGATGCACCGAGAAAGATAGGGATCATTAAGGTGCAATGCTGCGCTAACACTATTAATGAGACTGCAACTCTCATACATATGCGGATAAAGTGTGTATTTACAAGCCTGTGCACATTTCTCTTTTAGCTTCTGTGTGTGTGTGTGTGTGTGTGTGTGTGTGTTTCTAACTGTATTTGCATGCATTTGCTCAAACTCCCTCTGCCAAATCCTGGTGGGGAATATATTCAACATGTAGTTTTAATGCACTTGGACAGCAATTCATTTCACATATCTCAAAATCCCCCCTCTCTCTCTCTCTCTCTCTCTCTCTCTCTCTCTCTCTCTTTTGCCCCCCTCCTCTCTCTCTACATGGCTCTCTGTGGCTTGCTCCCTGGGAGCTCATCAGCATATATTGTGCTGCAGATGAAAGAAATGGCCCTCAGAGTTAGCACCAATACAGGAATACCCAACACCCCGTCCAGAACGGATTACATCATTCTCGAGTGTGTGCTTGCACATGCATACATGCGTCCCCTCTGTCCTTCTGTTGTTTTTGTCTGTAAGCAACTGCATGTGCGCCATGAACTTTTACTGCCCTCATCAACCCCATACTTGTTTGGCATTGTGAAATCTTTTTTTTAAAGCTACTCACTGGATTAAAATATACTGCTGTGTCTGGGTGCCAGTTAGCACATGGCTGCGTTTCTCTCTCTCTTTTTTTTGTCAGTAGAAAGTTGTTTGGAATGGCAGTTATCTTATTTATTGGAATATCAGTGGTGCTGCGTAAATAATAGATAAGGTCTGTTGATGTGGTCTCTGGTTTGCCCCAGAGTACAATGAGAAATACACTGTGCACAGCCAATTTTAGTCAAACACAGGAGCACACTCAAGAGTCCTCTCTTCCACGGTTATTGTGCTTCAAAGCAGTGACAGTTAAGATTAAATATGGTGTTAGAGAGAGCCGAGGCTCCACCCCTGTACATCAATAATTGTGGAGGAGGAGAGGAGGAGGAGAGGAGAGGAGAGGAGAGGAGAGGAGAGGAGAGGAGTTAGAAGGAAGGAGAGCTTTCAAAGCAGTCCAAACTTATTTGGAACAGCCCTTATCTGGCCTGGCTTAGTGCCCCTCTGATCTTGGCCGTGTGCCACGCCGAGCAGCACCTAGCAGGGTCAGAGGAAGTGAGGTCATGTGAATCATGGAAGCAGTTAAAGATCCACTTGGCAGCAAATGGCAAATTCGCCACTGAAGGTCAGACATACATCACCTAACAGAAAGAGATAGACGTGCTGCTGTGGCAGAAAGAGATAGCGAAGGGGGGGGGGGGGGGGGGGGGGGGCGGAGAGGGGAGATCTTCCATCTTCCTACTCTATTGTTCTTTTGGAGAGAAGTGCGAGCGTCGCAGAGAGCTGGATATAAGGGCCCGTCTTTGCTTGCAGTAACATATATCCCACCACGGGAGCTTTATAGTGTTGCTGTTGTGCCTGTGCTTGAAAGCAGAGATGCCATGCAGATAAACAGCAGCTGCTGCTCCATTCATTCCGCCCTCTCTTCCGTCCAACTGCACACGCAAACACACAAACACCTTTTAATCTCGACAAAGGAGACGCATTTCCCAGAGAATTAAGCACAGGCGAGCACGCACGGCTCGGCCCTGGTGTGTGTCGTCCCGGTGGTGAGAGTTTCTGGAGCCAGAAGACCAGTACAGTGACCCGTCTCAGGCTGCTTTAATCTAATCAGTCTCTTGAACTTCCTAATAGGCTGGTTTCCCAACAGTCTTCTCCGCTGGGACTGCTTTTATCTGTTGTATGGCTGTTTACTCTTCAGGGGTCAGGGAGCTGCCTCGCTTTCTGTACAAGAAACCAAAGCTACATCACAGCACATTACACCCAGGCTCCCTGTGATTAATGTGCTGGGGTATCCACTTTTGTGTTTATTCCATGGGCAAGTGTGTGTGTGTGTGTGTGTGTGTGTTTTAATGTGCTTGGCTGGGTCTATCAGCCAGACTTTAATCTAATCTGGTAGCCAGGCCTGCCATGGTGACCTGTAATGATTTAAAGCTGACCTCAGCTCTCTAACTCAATACACTCTTTCCCGCTGAGCCGCAGCGCGCATATGTGTGTGTGTGTGTGTGTACAAATGTGTGTATAACAGCGCACTTTCCTACGTGTCGATACAAGCCTATTAACATACAGACAGTGAGTATGCACTTGTGTCGTGATGCCACCTTGACTTTGCACACACACGCGCACACACACACATTCTCTCTGACCCTCGTCATCCGCACTTGCTCATGCAAAAGCAACACACACACATTATTCCCAGGTTTTTTTCCTCTTCATATGCGTCTCTGTCTTCCCCTCTTTTTTTTTCCTTTTTCTCTTTGACCTTCAGTTTGAGTTTATGGGAGTAACCTCCAATCCTATAAACAGGCAACAGTCTAACCCACACACACACATACACACGCACACACACACACACACACACCTACACACACACACACACACACAATGGTTATTGGATTCATAACTGGGAGACTCCTATCCTCCTGCGCTCTGTGCAAGATGAGAGGTGTTGAAATGAAATTCTCCTGCAGAAAAGCTCTGCTCTTACCTGGGATTTAGAAAATCTCTAGAAGGGCTCTCTCTCTCTCTCTCTCTCTCTCTCTCTCTCTCTCTCTAACCCACCACACACACACACACACACACACACACACACACACACACACACACACCCTGAGGCTAGCAGAGGCTGTACAATGAAAGAAAGAGAACGGGAGTGAAAAATAAGCAGAGTCAACGAATGAGCGTCAGAGAGACATAAAGGGATTACAACAGGGTGCGCTGGGAATGGTAGCAGGATGACAGGATGGTGAAGAGGAGCTATGAAGGTACTCAAAAACACACAGGGAGAGCTGAGTTTCAGACAAAATTGATCTGTCTATCTCTGAAGCTGTAGAAAGGTGGACGAGGTGACCACGGGTGGTCAATGGGTTTAGAGGAAGAAAGAACAAAAAACAGCAACAGAGGGCTAAGCTGTTATAGCTGCACGTACTTTGTACAACACCTAAATAAATAAAATGTTTTAACAGGACAAGTTTTCCCAAAATGATTGTAAAATACTGTGAAACTAAAGAAGTCCTCAAAGCAAACAATTAAATATCCTAAAGGAGCCATAGCTTTACAAAAATGAGCCGTATGAGCATCTGCCACACGGTTAGGTTTTGTTCTGTTTAAACGAACAAAACTACAAAACAGTCTGACTGTTTGGAGCTGTCAATCAAATGATCTTCATCAGCAAGTGAAGTTTGCATTGTAGATCTGAGCCATTTGGACTTCTCATCTGTGTTGATTTAAAAAAAAAAAAATCTTTTCTCGACCTTGGAAACAGACACAGCGTCCATTTAAGAGCTGTTTCTGGAGCTTTCACTCATAACAAACGGTCTGCAGCACCCCAAGAGTTTCTTACTTGTTTAAAGGTCCAGTGTGTAAGATTTCAGGGGCTCTAGTTTCAGAATATTGCAGAAATGGAATATAATGTGTGTAATGATGCTAACAATATCATAACTATCATAAGCCATTTATATCAAAAGACTCCCTGGCTCCTTTTCCACAGACTTTATCAACTGCCATGTTTCTACAGTAGCTCCGACCAGACGAACTACACAGCATTTTGCACTTTTGTGCATTTTGCAGCCATCATATTTCTCCTTCAGCCTTGGAAGGGGGAGGTTTAAGAAATAGGGTTGAAAGGAGGAACTACACCGCTTAAGTTTGTAAGATCCAGAACATGGTCAAGAGGGTACACCTTGAATTGACCTGCTTTTTCTCCCTACACACCTGTGTCGCGCCTTGTTATAAAGAATTCACAACTGTAATATGCAAATTTGGTTCTTGTAATGAAGGTGGAATTTCTCACTTGATCATACCGGTTGACATACTCTACATTTACATAATGTATGTTTAAATTATGAGTGATGCTCTCTATCTTTATTGTGGTAGTATTTCTCACTGCAATGGAAATGCAAAGAAGTCTTATTGTGCCATTAAAGCTCTTTGAATCTCAGAGGCACAAACACAAAAGATACTTTAAAGCAACATCTTAGAAAAGCTCACCTGGAAAAAAAAAAAAAAATCTCAATAGACCTTCCAGCGCCATGACAGCACAGCAGACACAACAGCTGTATTGAGACTGAACCCTGGGTAACCCCATGGCAACCCGGTTGTTTCATACCCAGGAGAGACTAGGACATCATTTACGCAATTCTGAGCCTGCCTGTGATCACCTGTAACCCAAACCAATCACGCTTTAAAGGCAACACGCAGACATGCACAGTATCCACATGAAACCAACAGAAATACAAATTATAGTAGCCGTAATTACAGCAGCGCAATAAATAACTGGCGTGACTATTCCCCTGAGGAGTTTGCTTTGGCTATACTGAGATCACGATAACACAGTCAACCTCTCTCTATTCTGAGCCTGAAGCAATTAAACGGCTCCCATGATTGCACCCATAAAATATCCTGTGCCCTTAACGGTTCCTATTTTCTGTGTTGTTAAGCAGAGTAATTAAGTCTGAAAGTGATTTTTTTGTTGATGGAGTGAATATGGTTGAAAAGAGGGGGAAAAACTGCAGTTGGACAAATCCCGTGAACGATTTTGTAAAGTCTGTATTTTAATTATGTCAGGGTGAGGGAGAACAGAGATGAGGTGGCAGTGGCCCTCTTGCTCTCCCGTGCTATCAGTCTATCTTTTAATTATCCACCACTCCTGTATGGAAAGCAGAGGCTTGGTATGGAATAGCCGAGATAGCTGGGCTTACATCCCCTCATCAGCTGCCTGGCAGAAGTGTATGATGATTTGATGATTTAGTTCCCTCTCTTTCTTCCTCTCTCTCTCACACACACTAAACACACTATCTTCCTCTCCTTCTTGGGTCTAATAATTGCAATAAAGAATTCATCTTAAAAGAGTCCTTTAAACTCTCTCCTCCATCTCCCCCCCCCATACCCTCACAATCACTCTTTTGCATGCTACGTAACTATAGGACATTGAAATTCATTGCAGAAGAAAGAGAGAATAACGTGAACTGAAACTTTTTCACAGGGAGAAGGTATTAGCTGGATGTGAGAATAAAGGAATACACCGTGTAGGAGGGGGAAAAAAACCCACTTCATGTGAAGAATGTTGAATGCGCCTGCGAAATCCAATCAAAAGACAACCGAATCTCTGTTACAAGGATACATTGAAGGAAAGCATTATGAAATGTGTCACCATACAATGAATCACTTTCATTGGCTTGGTATTTACCCTGACCCATGAGCCACTGCAGCTTATTCCCTGTGCCCCCCGTAAAAGGAGACCTGCCTCGGTAATGGCTGCTGAAGCAGATCACCTCGAAGGAAACTGCTAGTTTTTCATTACAAATCTTGTCCACTTTACACCGCGGCTTTTGCAAATCATGCTGTTGTGTTTCATATTCTTGGATATAGTGGTCGTCTTCTTACTGTTTAGGAAGGGATTTTTGCATGATGTAAAAATCAATAAGCATTTTATCGCCTACCAAATAATGTACGAAGTACTAGGAATTGCCACTAACTTTTAACATTAAGTGTAAACTAATCAGATAAAGTCATGCCAGCAGTTTAATTGTAAGTGGTAAGCAATTGGAATTCACAATACATCCTGCATTAATTAATGACTGAAGCATCATGTGTCATGCACTGGTTAAGCGTATGATGTATACCCTTATTGTAGTATTGTACTAAGTGGTCACCTTTTCCTCATGTTATAAATGATCTCTATGTGCAGGCATTTGTTTTAGCTCATTCCAATGATTTGCCCTTATGTATATGCATGGCTGGAAATTAAAAAGCATAATCACTTGGCTAGGTGCTCTGTTAAAATGAAAATCAGCTACGGTCTACTCAATTTGCATTTTTTTAAAGGTAGATGTAGCAGGATGTAGCAACAACTAATTCACATTGATTTTGTCTTATTTAATTGAATGTTGTTTCTTGCGACGTGTGAGAATGTTCCTCTGCGAAAATGTATTTTGTGTCAAAGTAATTACAAGCCAGTCTTCTGTTGTGTTGACTCTGCATTCATTTTACATTAAACAAGCCTTTGTTTTATAGACTTGTCTGATAATTATTTTTGTGAGCATTCATTATACCTTTATTAAATTGAGTTGTTAGTTGGCCATCAAACATCCAAGTGGATCAATGGCCAGACATGCTTATTTCTACATATTTGAATAACCAGCAATGAGTGTTGTCTGTAAATAACCAACCTGTAAACGAACAACTGTATGATCTGGTTTGAGATTTAGTTGGAGATAGACATGTTTAGTGCTGCTGCAGTGAAGTCAGTGACTATCTAATCCAGCAGCCTCCCACACCTATCCATCAGTATTAATGCTAACTGTCAACAGGATCATTTCACTATTTACCACACCGAGTGTATATTCATCTGCCTCAAATATTACTGTGAAAGCTTTAGTTATTAGTTGTTGTTGTTGTTTGTTACTTAGATGTTAGTGTAAAGTTTCTCACGTTAACATATGTGAAAGCTTTTTCCTGTCGCCCAAAAGGGACAGGAAATCTTCCCTTAAGTTCGACAGACAGAAGTCCAAATATGTAATGCAGACTTTAAACTCTGTGCTTTTGTTAGTTTTGTCTTTTGTCGAAGCTTTTGTTCGTTTTAACCCTGTGAATACGGTTTTATATCATTTAGGCAGAGGTGCAATGTATAAACCAACTAAACTTTGTTCAGTTGTATGTCAGTTGTTTGATTTAAACTTGTGCAAATAGTAAAACTGAAATCTCATTTATGGAGGCCCATTATTATAAGAAAAGCTTCTGTATGTCTGGCATTTGGCCTTCCTCTAGCGTACCATGACAACAAGAGACTTTTTAGAAACTCCACAAGGCATTGTGTTTGTCAATGTGTGAGTGTATCTGCGTGCACATACGGGCTTGTCTGTTTACCGCACTCTCTAATCTCTAATTAATCACTGTCACTATCCTAGAATCTTGGCTTTTTACCTCGTACGTGCGAATACCTCTACAATCTCTCTTTCTCGAGCTCTCTCTCTCTTGTTTCCCATGGGGCGTGTTTATTTTTGGAACCTGATGTTCTCTGACAGCTTTCACACATTGCCTCCATGGCATTAAAGATGAGAGAGGCACACACACACACGGCAACACACGGCAACACACACATTGTAAGGGAACGCGTGCTCTTGTACATGAAGGAATATTGAGTGTCTCTAACACTGACATTTACAGACAGTCCGCGGGTCCACGGGACATGTCAGCTGCACTTGTGTAAACTGACCTCAGGACAGTCACAATGCAATCCAACACAATACAAAATGATCTCTCCCCGAAAAAGCACAGTGCATTACCACAACCGTTACCATCCAGTGCAACTCTACACAATACGAAACATCACCATATGTATAATGAGATACACTGCATAATGCATATTCCTCATCTGTTTAGTACTGGGTGCATTCGGGCTGTCTCTGTTAGGGGTCTGCTAGCGATGATGGGATGATATCATGTCATAGTTTCTGTCACAACGTGTCAAGTGAGATTATGGCCAGTTGCAGACATGTCATACAGAGGGGTGGGGTCACATCCTGAGGCTCTTGTACAGTGCGTATATGTGTGCGCGCGGATATACAGGACTGAACCCTGGCGCGGGTACAACACACATGACAAACACATTCGTGCAGCGATACACACACACACACACACACCGAGACAGAGGAGTGTGAATGCCAGTTAAATGTCAATCTCTAACTCAGGAAGTCAGAGACTAATTATACTGCTCTGCTGACACAAAGACGTGGCATTGGCTCTTTCTTTGAATCTCCACGGCTACCTGACAGGCTACGTGACCTGGACAAAGCCAGAGGGATTAGTGTCCTCAGTAACTCGCGCGCACACACACACGCACACACACACACGTAAACTGACAAACACAGTCATGGAGAACCACAAGTTCCAGGAGAAACATGCTTAGAAGCATTCTTAAGTGATCGCTTTCACCCTTTAACAAAAGTTTGGTGGTACTTCAGACTATATTTTATCACCTTCTTCACTGCTATAGAGAGATTATCAATATATATATACTTTTTTTAAAATAGATTTTTAAATATCATCAAGAATGCACCAATAAATTTAGTATGAGACACTGCCATACTGTCATAATTGAGACACATTGCACTGAAATTCTTGCAACACCGAGCGTGTTTGTGCCTGCTCGCATGCATGTGTCCCTCAGATAGGTTCTGCTGAATATGAAGGTCATCAGCAAGGTTATTCGGAGTAATTATACATTTTCTCTTCTGCAAGCCAATCAGAAAAGGCAGTGTCTGACCCATGACATGTCAGAGTTCACTGCTCACAGCATGGTCACACAGCAATTAACCCACACATATTGTACAAAGTGTCTCTCCTCCTTACTCTCTGTCTGTCCCTCTCTTACACACACACACACACACACACATTCACGCGCGCATGCATAAACTGCAACTGATGCAAATTTAAACTGCACGTCTCCCTCTCCGCTCCTTTTCCATCTGTGCCCTTCTAAATGGGGTCAATTTGGATCAAATGGAATATTTTAGCAGAGTCATTTGCACATTGTAGTGGATAGATTCGGGAGAAATAAAATCTAATGTAAACTAGTGTGTACAGCAAGTTTAATGCCAACCTTTGTCAAATATATTCTCGGGGTCCTATAAAGTCTCTCTCTCTCTCTCTCTCTCTCTCTCACTCACACACACACACACACACACAGGCACGATGCATCATCCAGTGTGTGATTTTCACCTGTTCTTGCCGACACCTGCCATTTCAGATTTGCATGCTCTGCATTTTTCAGCCAGCTTCCAAGCAAGGACACTGTCTCATGACACACAAACCCTCATAAGCACAAATACAGACACACACACACACACGCACGCATATCATTCATGCTTGAATTCTCTAATACATGATTGCCGCAAGTCATTAATTATTTGTGCTTCTCTCAAAATATATTTTCCTGAACGACAAGGACATATGCTGGCATGGTGCCTCTTGCATTCTGTCTCTTCCTCTGCTTGCACGCGCCCAGACACACAACACTTTAAACCAGCTCTGTTTCAAACAGCTTCGCGAGTAGCCAGTTGTGTCCATTGTATGTCTGACCAATTGTAAATCTAATGCTAACTTAATAAAAAATGTTTTCATGTTTGATATCCTTCCGGCAGATGCTGCGTTGAAAAAGTTTTCCAGCTCATAATTTGCCATGCATTCTATACTAATGCTCACATTCAATAGTAATTATTTAAAGAGGTATTAAAATGTGATATGCTGAAATGTACTGCAGGTGAAATGCTTCAGAAGAGAAGAATCTCTCTCTTGCACACACACACACACAGAAAAAGAGAGAGTGAATAAAACACAGTTGTGTTTTTTTTTTTTATGGCAGCTTGGCAGTATATGAATATTACATCTTACACCCCGTCATCATTTTTATTTATTCATTTATCTGCTAAATGTCTCTTATCGCTGCTAGCAAGCCATCTGCTATTTTGAAACACAATGTTGAATGAAAGCGCAGGAATGTTCAGCACAATAGAACATAATAGAATCACATAGAATGGCAAACAGAAGTACGGTTTTACAGACCTAACCGATTAGCGTACCGTAGAAGACAATGAATAATTCTCTTCCTCTATTAAAAACCTACACGAGACAGCAGAATGCATGAGAAACTGGTGTGTCTTATCAGCACTGACAGTATGTATGGTTGTATTTTCTCCAGGGAAACGAGATGGATGGTTCTGGATTACTGAGAATGTTTTTTTTTTTTTTTTTTTTTTTTTTGTAATTACAGAGAAATTGAAGTAACAAAGCTCTAACATTAACATCACAATACACTTCAATTCAAAGCAAATCCCTGGAAATCATGTTTTTTTTTTTTTCTCCGCTGGCGACACTGAAATAGACGAGTGGCCAGATGCACAGACAAACTAACAGATAGATTAACGGGCAGGCAGAGAGAGAGCAGCCAAAGATAGACGCATTAAACAAATATATTTTCATATTGAGCATGTCTCAAGAGGTTTATTGAAATTTCATGTGGTTTACTCTCTTGATTTCATTTGCATTCAAGCTGGGGTGGTACCAAATGCAGGTCATTACCATCTTTCAGACAAATGTTACTCCAGTTTGTTCAGAATCACCACAAAACTCAGTTTCATGGGCGTAAGGACAGAAATGTCTGCACTGATATTATTAACAGCAAACGGACAGTTACTCATATGCAAGAACCCACAGTCTGAACATGCATATTTCATATATTCATATTACTTCATGTATTCTTGAGGTAAGATGCTGAAAAGGCAATTCCAGGCAAAGCTGTCATTCTCCTACAAGTACAATCACTGGATTGAAACATCCCAGAATATATGCTACAACTTCATAATATGACACTCTTTATGTGAATCTTTTGCGAATGTTATTAATCATGGCCTTTTACAGTTTAAAACTTCCATTGATTAAATGACACTTAGTTAGTGACACGTAGTTACCATGGTAACATAAAATGAGGTTTAATTCCATTAGGAAAAAAAAACTCTCCTTGAGCGGCAACTTTGTTAGAGAAATCAACAGAAGAGCAACTGGTGAGTCTGCTTACAGCACAGCCAACCAAATTCATGTTTTATTAATAAAGCATTCAGTCGGTAATAATTGCAACCACAAACTGATTTCATGCTGCTGGTGGCACGAGTAGGTGTGTAGCCTGTCACCTGCAGCTCAACAGCTGGCAGCTCACTGTGGCGGCTCAGTCTTGTTTCATTACTTCCTGCAATATTTAAAGCTGATCTGCTGTCAAAAAATAATGAAAATGACCGTTGTCTTGTTTCGCAGACACATACTTGATGAATGCTTGTGTTCAGCGCTAAACGGGGTGATACATTGTATTTCCTCTGGTTGCTTCACAATAAAACCACCCAGTAATTCTCTACTTGAAGCCTTTTATAATGTGAACTAGGAGCTGTTTTGTTCTGTTTGCATCAGCAGCATCTTAATACCACTCTAAAATGGTATAGATATATGAATTGCGTGATGAATTGCGTGATTACATGCTGCATCGTTTTCTGAAGTCAATTTAACTCCAGTGTGTCTCTTCACAATGAAATCTTCTACATCTGCTATGCAGAGAGATAATCACTGGACGTATGCATTGGACGGGCAGTGCTGAAGAAATGACGACAATAAATGGTGTCACAAAAGAGATTCAATTTAGTCAAAATATTAAGGATGATAAGCCTCACAGAAACAAGATTTAATTTGCAAAAAAAATAAATTAAATAAGCACCATTCTTAAAATGAATAAACCAACACCAGTTTGACTGATTTTCCCTTGAGTGCCCCAAACCCTCACGATTTATGAAAATTAATAAAAGAGCTGTTTTATAAAAACAACCCAACACCAGACTGATCAATATTCCCAGGAGGACATAAAAAAAAACTCATTTATGAGAATAAATAAAAACAGAGATCTGTTTTTGCGAACTGAACAGACATGCATGTGAAACAGGGAGACAGATAGACCACTAGACAGGCATGATAGACAAAACCCCAATTAAACTTAGCTACCATGCTACTGATCCAACAGGCCTGCTGCGGGCTTGTAATTATTTTTCACCAATCATGGGTCTATGTGAGTAGCCTCATTTAAGCATGTGCACCTAGAAGGCAGTTTGAAGGGGAATGAGAACAAATGGCATCCTCCCTTGTCAGGCAAATTTTTCCCCCTTGTTAACGATAGATTTGGTGTGAAAGTGTACATAGAACAACAACAATTTGCCTAATCACCATTTATCACCATGCTGCCCGTTAAATTTGTGCAAATCGTCTTCCTTCACCCTTCCCACTGTGAAAATACAGAGCAGGGAAATTGCACCTCTGATGAGTATGAGGTTTTCATCCTTATAGAATTAGACTTCTGTGTCAGCTCTTTCCTACCTTGTCAGCTCTTTCACTTGACTGGAGGTAAGGCTGAGGAGATGAGGCGAAAAATTCTTTAGGCCTATTTCAGCTTTATAATGGGCTGCCGATTTCCCTGCAGCCACTAAGGAGGAGCTGTGTGGATGCATGCTATTTGCAGACCACAGCTGTTTGTTAAAGATATGATTATATAGAATGACACAGATACATCAGAGATTTCAATCTCGCCTCTCGCAGCATGGCAACCAAAATGGCTCTGTTCGGTTTCATCGGTCTCCGACCATACCCGGAGTGACATGAGGTGGAAGACTTTAGATGATGCAGAAATATTACGAAGGCTTGCTTTCTAAGGAGACAATCCCATGCAAGCATTGTCTTTGTGGAAATATTTTTCAAAGTGTCACAGTCCCTTCTGTCGAAATCCGAAATAAGCAAGGCCCTATAATTCGGCAGCGATGTGTGTCAGACGAGAGAAGAAAATCTCTAAATCTGCAGCTTCATGCAGCTCCTCCCCGCCTCTGATTTCTGCCGCTTGGCTTGCCAGATAAGATTCTGAACTTCAAACACGCAGTCAATGCTCATCCTGTAAAAGCAGAGATAGAGGATGAGCATCCCTGAGCTCTGAGATGTTTCTATATGGTATATGTAGGCCTGCTGCGGTGATAATGTTACACCAAGCATACACAATGTCACGTCACACAACATAACAAATCCCAGGACATGAGACATGCATTGCACATACTATATAACGGTATATGAACTATTCATACACTACACACATTCACTACATTATCGGCCGTGAAGCAGCAGTTTCATCGGTGACAAACATCTGTAGAAATGGGTTACGCTTTCATCCAAACTGTTTCTGATTTTCCTTAAACCCACTCTAAGTATTTGATAATGAACCCGAGCGTGTCTGTCTAGAAAGCTGCTAATGGAATATTTATAGAATATTTCTGGGAATGCTTGTGGGAAACGAGCATCTTTGTACTACTGAGGCACAATTTTTGCTTTCCTAAGTTTCATCTCTCCTGTCTCTCCTTCCGTGTCCCACTCTCTCTGCTACTCTCTCTGCATCTGTGTCTCATTGTATATACAGTATCATTCTCTGTGCCTCCCTTCTCCCTGTCTGATTTTTCAACAACCTCAAAAACCTGAGCTCAGTCAGAACCTCAATCTGAACCTCATACCTAATGCATTAAAGTAGTAGCCATCATATAACTGAAATCCCTCAGAATCAATCCTGCAGGCTATTCTCTGTCCATTGTAGCAGCATGAAGCTACATGCAATATGCACGCTGTATCTCAAAACTGTCTTTAATAACCCTGCCTCATATCATTCTCTTTGCCTTCTGACAGATGGAAACAGCTGGAAACTCCCAAACCGTTCCCCTCTGGAATTGGACCTCAGCACCACAGCAATTCACTCTTGCTTGCAGCGCATGCAGTGCAGTGTTGTTAGTGAGAGTTGCAAATGAGATTTCTCTCTCTCTCTTTTTTTTGTTAAGCTGTCAAAATAAATGGTTAATGTTCACTTTTGCATTCAAGTTTCCGTTTTTTTTTTCCAGTAATGCACTGCAGGCTGATCCAGCACAACAATAACAAAATTTGGCTCCGCATGCTCTCGTGAGCGACTCCACCCTGGCATTTCTGAAATGGCAGTTCAGCATGTGTTTGATGTAAACACGTCCCAGAGTGCATCGCGGTTAAATGTCGCAAGATGTTTTCGGATAAGCACAAAATACTCGCATGGTTTCGAATCCTCTCTGGACTTGTGCGGAAACCTTCGAGTCTCGAAGAAGCTGTCAGAGCTGTGTGTGCGTGCGTGTTTGTCTTGCCACATTAGGTGACTTATTTTGGATATACAGCACGCTAGCTGATTAAGGACAATTCAGCACACATACAAGGGGGGACTAGTGTATGTTTTCTTCTGAATTTAGCCTCTCAAGGCCTCATCCAAGGCAGAACACCATCCTCAACAAACTCCACCAGTCAGTTTTTGTTTTATGTTATGGCCACATTTCAACGTGTCTTGTTAGATGTTGTAATCCTTAAAGCTGTTTCAATATATTTTTTATAAAATAACAATTGATATAACCACGTGAATAGATCACTGGCTCAGCACTCATCTTAGCATCTTTGAACTTGGTTTGATTTGATGTCTTTTGTTATATTATGACCACATTTAGCCATTTGAATCGGTGGGAGCTGTTTTCAGCAAAAAGAAGAAAAAAAAACTCCACTGTGAAATTCCTTCCCAGCACAAAATGGCACATAAAATAAATAAGTAGGTGGTGAACACAGTAGCAACACATTTATCAAATACAAAGCCAGATATTTCCCCTGCAGAAGACTGTTAGAAGACATTGTTGACTGTCTATTGACTTCTTCTATTACAGTTTTTCTCAATTGCTAAAACACTAAAACAAATTGGCTGAACAAAGTCTTCAGTTGCCTGAAGTAATTTAGCTAATTATGCAGTCTGTTGTCAATACTTTAAACCATTTCACATGGTGAAACACACTTTGCAGATCACACTTAGACTTTTCGGCAAAACTCTGAACACATCTCATTCTCAAAACACATTATGCACAGGTCATCCACAAACGGAGCAGACATGTCATCGAATAAACGCGACCACTCAAAATTGACTTCACTTGTTTCGAATGACACGACCAATATGAGCCAGTCCAGAGAGCAAACAGGTTGTTGGAGGTGGGAATGAGAAAGTCTGAGAATGGATAGAAGAAACTATGTGAGAGGACGAGGACGAGTGGGTATGCGAGGTGGGGGACGAGGAGGAAGAGAGGGAGGGCAAGAAAGAGGGAGATGAAGAGAAAGAGTGGAAACATCCAGTGAAATTCGAACAACAATCACAGGCCGTGTTCTTGTCCATGGACTGACAATGTGTACTGTACTGTAATCATATGGCCCTGAACATGGTGCTTTCCATGTGTTTACGGGACTGACTGCTCAATAGATTTTGACTGGCTGCAGGTTGATATCAAAAGAGAACAAGAAGTACAATATCACAGAGATAAAGTTCAAGTTTGTGAGATGCAGGGTACAGTACTGTAAAAATAGAGTACAAGGAGGAGGAAGAAAGAGCAAAGCAGAGTAGTCAGATCAGTTTTGAGCTACTATGATGATGTTTTCGTTCATTGACAGACATATTTTGGTGTCTTGTTTACTGACTTTCTGATTTTGACCGCCTTGTTTGTGATTTGAGAGCAGTGTTTGGTTTTGAGCACAGGTAAAAACTGTTTTGAGGCGAAAGTTTGATTTTGCAAGAGGGGTCAGAGGTTTCGCAAATAGCGCTTGAAGACGAGGTTTTGTGTTTAATGTTTTAAGAAAATGGAGCGAGGTTTCAGATATTGTGTTTTAGCAAATGAGACAAAAACTGTAAATCTATCTCTGTGCTCGAAATGAATCCACCCGACACACAATGCACAGGTCGCTCTTCTTCTGTTGCATTTCTTGAAGACTGGCAGGTTGAGACCTTGAGAGACCTTGAGAGCAAAGAGGCAAACAGTAAGACAGAGGACACAGTCCTTGATCACATCATTACAGCCGGCTTGGAACTTACAGTATTAAATTAAACAGTTGATAATTTAGGTAATAGAGGTGAGGTACACTAGGAACAGAGTTAAGGAGCATAAAGAGCAACAGAAAGGGAAGGTACTGTAGGTCCTACAGTAAAAAAGGGTCTCGAAGACAGCGAGACACTGTTTTAGGAAGAGAGAAAAAGTAAGAGGAGGAGAAAAAAGAGATTTCCCCGAGGCAGAGCTAGTAAATGAGTCATCGGAGTGGATCTGCTATCAGGTCTATTCTAACAGCGCTACAAGTGAATGGATGCCTTAAAGGTTAGGCATAAAATGATTTCTCATTTTGCTGCGATATCCCCCCAGGTAGACATTAATGCTTTAGTTATGGACTTGACTGTAAAAGCTCCTGAGGTAACACGCTGCTTGTCTGCCATAAATATTGCTGGCTATGTATGTGCACATTGTGATTTCAATGAGGCTGCTTTTATGGCGAGGAGTGTATTTTTGTGCAAATAGTCAGTAAAGTTGATGTGATGCTATGTGTCATTTCTACAGCCAGGTAGTCACCCTGTCTGCAGAGCCAAATCCCCAGGTGCTGCACATCACAGCTGAGACTGTGTTCAGCTCTGATCATCCTGACCCATTTCAACACACACACACAAACATGCACAGGCACACACACACACACACGCACATCCACCAACCAACACTTGGCAAGTAAAACCGTGCATTCATACAGAGCAAAACGCCACACACTAAAACACATATATGCCAAGCTTCGTCTCTGCTCTGCTGAGTCTGTTCGTGTCACAACGTTGCAGATGTTTTAGCCATGGGGACATGAACACTAAATTTGCACAAATTCTCTTCCCGGTCGTTTGGTTGGAACAGTGGGTTTTGAAATGATAATGAATCTGTGGGCTAGAGTCTCCCACGTGGCACCATGTCTGGTGTAGAAAGAGAGGAAATGGAATAAGGCACCCCTGGAAAGTAGCAGAATATGATTTTTCTTCTGTCAAATGTGAAAGTCAAATTACGTCTGATAGATATTGCTTTCACAGCAATCTGTGTTTCTAAGAAACGATAAAATGTTGAGGTTAATGTTACATCCGCAGATGATACAGTGATATACAGTTCAAAGTTCCTGTTGTATTGATCAATCTTTGAGAAGCGCAGGCAGTAATAAAAATATATACAGTAAGATTGTTGGGTGGCGACCTACAAGTCACATGACAAGATGATGCGTGCTGGCACACTCAACAGTCGTTGATTACGGATTACACACACACACACACACACACTGTTATTGTTACAGCAGGTAGGAAGGGGTTAAAAATCTAACTCAAAGAGAAACAGGGAGAGGCGATTGCACAGGTCATATTCCACAGCAATATAACTACACAGCAGGGAACCCTGACCGTCCAAACTCAGTGTGTGAACATGACAGCAGCAAGTGAGATGAAGCCAGAGAGCGTGTCGCTGCATCCTCTGGGCACAGCACCTGCCTCTGTGCCGGAGCTGCTGTGTATCTTCGGGACGGGGGATTTAGGGCGTTCTCTGGGCCTGCGTCTACTCCAGTCGGGCTATAGGGTGGTATACGGGAGCCGCAGACCTGACAGCTGTGGTCCCTTGCCTCAGGGAGCTCAGGTACAACATATGGCCTAACACATAACGCTTGAAGTTTGTCAGAATGAACTGGGAGTATTTTTCTCATGTTCCTATGTATTTGTGTCTCGAATGTGCGTTTCGTCCAGGTGATGAGCCACGCAGCAGCAGCCCAGACAGCCAGTCTGATCTTTATTTGTGTTCACAGAGAACACTATGAGTTCCTGGAGACCATCGCACAGCATCTTGAAGGAAAGGTAAACGTGCTATAACAAAATAGTTACTGTGGAGAACAAATCAAGAAGTAATTTAATTCTTCCACATATCAACAATCAACATACTGATTCCAGTAAAGTTTAATTAGGTAATAACTCAGTACAGTATCAGCTACTTAAATGGAAACTAATCATAGACTAATGAAGCTTTCTAACTCTTTTCACAGTGATGTTCTACTTCACTGGAGGGGGCACAAAATTAGTAACTAATATGCACACGGTATAACAAATCAGCGATTAGTTTTTAGTTGTCACCTGATACATCGATATCAAGGAAGTCAGAGGTTCTCAGTTCTTCTCACATCATAAGCTTTGAAAAAAAAAGGGCTGCCCACTCATCACATATTGCATATGTCAATGAGTTTTAATAAGGTAATTCACTCTCAGATTGTTTCATTAGAATACGTCTCACAGGCCGAAAGAAACAAGCAACTGTTGGTGATTATCTCTGTGTACAAGTCTGTTTTGTCTTTAAATCGTGGCTGGGAACCAGTGAAGTAAGAGATCAGAGGACTGACAGGTATGAAGGAATACCATATCTAACATTTTGTTCTCACATAATTTATCATTAGCTAGCTATAATATAATCCATGGCTCACGGTGATTTAAACTTGTCACCTATTAATTAGCGCCCCTTTCCTTCAGAGTTCTTTTTTACTCACTTCCTCAGTTCTGGATTTTGTGTTGTAACATAGAGTATTACATTAGGTTGTTTACATAGCCGATGTCAGGGTCATTACTATTAAAGAGTTATCAATTACATCATAAAATGAATAAGCAGATTGCTCCCTGTCTGTGTAGCTTGATGGTGTTATTGCTTTAATGGGTTGTGCTATTTTTTTTTTAACTTAATTTGTACTGAAATTGAGATAATGAGGCAGAATGAAATTTTAGAGTGTGTAGCTCGAACAACGATTTATAGTGATTAAAACTTAAAAAAGAATAACTTAACAAAAACACATTCGGACAGTTTAAGAAAGACGGTTCACGCGTAGAAATCAAGAGTAAAACATCTCATCAAGTTAGGACATCAAAGTCAGAGCACACCTCCGTAGAAATGAGAAACAAAAGAGTGAAAGTGGCAAATAATGCAGATAAAAGTGAACAAAGCAAAATAATGAAACATAAAATGAAAATCGGGTCTGAATCAAACTCAGAGAAAAAAGTGCTGTTTTTGTAATTACTGACCCTGGAGCAGTATCCACTCTACTTTACTTGGTTACTCTAAAAAGTAATGGGATTACAGTAATGCCTTGGTTTGTACAAGGACTACAGCTGAGATTGTGCATGATCAGCACTTTTTTCAGGTCACTCTCAAAAGGAGTGTTGCCAGCTCATTTCTTTTCACACCTTTGTCATAATCACTGAATGACTCAACATTCTCTCTTTACTCTGATATGTGTGAGATAAGATAAGACTTCACTCAATAGATTTGACTTAGGTTTAACTGCTTTTATCTTTTATGTCCATTGCTGTCTTGATGCTGATGGGTTGACTAAAAGGTGCTGGTCGACCTCAGTAATAACCTGAAGAAAAACATATACCCCGAAGCCAACGCCGCCTACCTGCAGAGGTAACAGTCTCCTGTGAAGATGTGGAGAGGAAATTAAGGGTGTCTTATTCATAAGAACTGTACATGTGCAACATTTCGATCCTCATATTTTTTTCTCACAATCTTAAAAAACAGAGCTAACTTTTTCCCTAGATAAATGTCAGCATCATTTTGCAACAGTAGGTGTCACTTGTTTCCAAATGCTGGGTGTATTTTTGCTCCTAAACTCCACTTAGAGCACGAGACATCAAAATTCTCAACTGATTCCAAAAGAAATGAAAAAAAATTGGAGGGTTGCAGCTCCCTTGGTAGAAAGGCCTGATGTGTGTCTATTCAGCTGAAGTGGAAACATTGATTCTCACCATTTTAAGACCCTTTCTTTCCCCCGTCCGTGTGTTTGTAGACAGAAACAATAGCAACTAAAGTTCTTGCTGTGTGTTCTTTAGACTTGTCCCTGGAGCCTCTGTGGTGAAAGGCCTTAACACACTTTCTGCCTGGGCCCTGCAGAATGGACTTCTGGCAGGAAAACAGGTAAGAACGGGAAGTGGAAATAAGAAATCTGCTAATCGATGTCAGCGGGAACGCAGAGCTGATCCTCGAAGATTTCCGAGCCTAAAGGAAGGTTTCGGTTGACTAGAGCAGTAACAGGAGGGGAGATTATAAACTTGATCCTTTCATGATGAGACATGTTTGACTTTAAACCAGAGCAACAATAACCGCTTTCATCATTTCCTGGATTACGAAGGGATGAGTAGCTCTCCGACTTGTTAATAACGGGAGATGAACGCCTCACCATACACCATGAAAAATTTAGGAATTGATTTCATTCCCGTTCCTGGAGATAATTGATTTTGCCTCTTTCCATAACAATGCGAGGAAAATGAGGTCAGCACTTGTGTAAACACACAAACAAACAAACACACTTTATGATGTTACAAAGTAGAAAGACCAGTGTTTATTGCAGCTTCCGTTTCGCAGCTACAAAGAGCAACACAAACATGCTGGAACCTCGGGAGACCAAACCTGAATCTGCCTCGAATCCTCTTCAACACAAACAACCCCCCCCCCCCCCCCCCCCCACATACGCACGGATACCACTGCAGTGCTCTATTTTCTTTGAAAACAGGTAGCTACGAGAGAACATGAGTAGTGTGCTTGAGCGCGCGCGTCTCCATCCGCGCATACGTAGGTACAGTATATATCCACGCGCACACGCTTGTAAATGTGTGCTATTCCCCAGCCAGCAATTTGATTAGATCCACAGCGGGGCAGTGGCTCTGTCACATTTACATTCAGATGGAGATTTAGTCTGTCGGCCGTCCCCTGCTGTTACTGGTGCAGTAATGTAGGGAGACATGGCTGGCTGCCCGGTCCACTTATACACACACCTGAGGGAAAACTGCTCAATCCTACAGACTTCACTATATGCCTGTCAAACCGCTCGCTTTCTCTCTGCCTCTCTCTCTCTCCCTCTTTGTGTGATTTGGTTTTCTTCTCCTTTACAAACAACTTAATCGTCTTATCACAGAGCTGTGAGTGTGGTAATAACCTTCAGCATGGTGAGATCTAGAAATGGGATTACAATGCCGAGTAGCGTGCCTATATATAGTATGCATGCCTTTACATAGTCATGCACTTCCAGGGGCTTCGTCTCAAAAAGTACTGAAACAGCACCGTGGAGATCAACAAGCAAACAAACACGGGTACCTCTGAAGATAGACACTTTAGGTGCACACGGTGCAGTCATGCGTTACATATTCCAAACAGGGCTTGTGAGTCATTGAACAATAATCTAAGGTAATTATTAGCAAGTGAAAAACAAACGCTGATCAGAATGCAGCTAGAGGAAAATATTTCTATCTTTTATTGTTACCGCGAGGTATTTTTGATGGAAAGACGTGTTTGTTTTTGTTTGTTTTTTTTTAAATTAGCACTTGATAGACTAGATAATTGCGGATATAATAAGAGTAAATAAGATGCACTTGCAAATGCGTCTTCTCAGAGTTTTAGAAAACGGGTGAATGGGTTTATTCTTCTGTGCC
Source organism: Nibea coibor (assembly GCA_023373845.1). Classification (NCBI taxonomy): domain Eukaryota; kingdom Metazoa; phylum Chordata; class Actinopteri; family Sciaenidae; genus Nibea; species Nibea coibor. Next base: position 14,382,188 of record CM041726.1, read on the forward strand.
ATGCGCGTCCAAACTGTTAAAAAAACACACCGAAGAGCCATGCTGTTTGTACAGGGAGACATGTCTCTTCATTTTGATGTACACGGGCACTGAAGTTTATTTTAAGTCAGTCCCCCACACACCATTCTGATGCCGTAATTACTCATTAGCGCGTCAAGTCAAACAAACACACTGTTTGCTCTCGTTAGAAAGTGTTTGGCCAGCGCCTAGTTTTTTAAGAAAACTATTCAGCCTTTAAAAAAAATGAAAGTATATATATATATATATAAGTGTATAGTGTATATATATATATAAGTGTGACTTGGGGCTGAGTGGCACAGACAGCACAAACGAACTCATTGTTGGTTTTGGTTATATCATGCTATTTGACACAACACATGCCAATACATGCCTATTTTTTTTAAATCCCTCGATGCTCCAGGTGTACCTGTGCGGGAACAGCGCAGAAGCAAAGCAGGCAGTAGCGGAGATGGCCACCAAGCTGGGCCTCACTGTTTCGGATAGAGGGTCACTGTCAGCAGCCAGAGAGCTGGAGGACTTCCCCCTGCGACTGTTTCCAGAATGGAGGCTGCCTCTACGTGTGGCCTTTGGCCTCATGGCCTTCTTCTTCTTCTATCTGCTCATTAGAGATGTCATCTACGCGTATGTTGAACAAGGGAAAGACATCTCCTACAGAATAATGGTGTCCCTGGCCAACAAGGTTAGGATTTGCCCCATTCTGGTTTAGAAGTATCGGTGGTAGTTTGTATTTTCTGTTCCCTTTAAAGGGTGTCTTCTTTGTTTGTCCCCTCTCTTTCAGGTGTTTCCAATTGTGTCTCTCATCATGTTGTCTCTGTGCTACCTGCCTGGTGTTATAGCTGCCTTCCTTCAGCTCTACAGAGGAACCAAATACAGGTCAGATGAACGAGGAAAAAATGTTCACTACCTGTGCAATTTCCGTGTTCAAGTGTGTATCACTTTGGGGTGTGTAAAGTACCTAGCTCACCGTTGCTTCTTCCAGGCGCTTCCCAGATTGGCTGGATCGATGGATGCTGTGCAGGAAGCAAATGGGTCTGGTTGCACTGGGCTTAGCTTTTCTCCATGCCATCTATACATTCATCATTCCTATCCGCTATGCTGTCAGACACAAACTCATCTCGCGCGTGGTGGATGAGGTACAGCTGGCTGGTGCAGTCCTGTACATAGAGGGACATGATGTAAAGCTAACATTAAGTAAAAAGAGGTGCTCACGGCACTTTCTCTTTGTTTCTGTCTCTCTTAGATAGACAATAAAACCACTCCGTTTGACTTTGACAACACAGAGGCATGGGGCACAGACTCGTTCTATGTGCTGGGAATCCTGGGCTTCTTTCTCTATGTCCTGCTAGGACTGACATCGCTGCCGTCTGTGGGAGGCACTCTCAGCTGGAGAGAGTTCAGCTTCATTCAGGTCAGAGTGCAGCTGGAAATCTAGTGTCCGTGCATGTGCTAGCGTGGGTGTGTTTGTGCTCGTGTTCACCTTTAAAAGCTTATCGAAGTTATGAGTAATAAGAACACTATCAGTAGAAAACTTCTTTTAGGGCCTTTATGATAATCTATATTTGAAGTGTCCAAGTTTTCGTCCGAGTTATTAAAGTGTTTTAAAAGCAATATGTCACTGGCACTCATCTCCTCAGAGCCTAGTTAACTAACTGCGTAACAGAAGCACAAAGAGTGAAAGCCTGGCTGGCTCCAGCCCAGGATTTTAAATGTTAAGTTATTCATTAAATAGAATTATGATACCTGGAATAATCATCTGGGAGAAGATTGTTAATACAGGTCACAGGTCCATTTGTGTAAAGGTCAGGTCCATAGGTAGACCTCAGATAGGGAATGAGACTTAGAGATAGAGGGCTAGGTCAAGATAATCTGTTGCGAAGAGGTGTGGAAAACACAAAAAGTATCAATTTACATAAAGGTTGTGCATGTGATTAGGCTTGTCAACAGTAAATGTTTATTGTACATGTTAATGCTTGCATCAGCCGTATTAGTGGTTCTAAATGGCTTCAATAAGATCCCTGATTATCATTACAGGGCCGCAGTTCATTACGGAACCACATTAATATGAATGTTTCCTTATTGTGTTGTTTTCACTTATTGTAAGTCACTGTGGAAGAGAACATCAGCAGACAAATACTAAAAATGTAAATGAAAGCACATTATCCAAAGTAATTAACAATAACCGAGCCTCAAAGGCCACTGGTGCTACAGAACCAATTATTCTGCAGATGGCTATGAGACAGTTTGTATCTTTAGCTTATTTAACACTTGAGGATTCCACGAGTGAAGAATGGTCAGACTTGAGAAAAACACCACAGAGCTGACTTCACTGCAGGACAGGTTTATATTCCTAAAGTAAAAGAGAAAGGTAGGTAGATATATTTACATTCACCAATAAGCATACCACCCACAGGGGAGACAGATGTTTATCATGCAATATCTGTAACGTGTATGTCAGTGTGTTACATCAGGAGAAAACAGATAACTTAGCTTTGTTTGTGGGTACCAATTAAAATCCGGGAACCTCTGAGTCTCATTATTCAACATGTAAGAGCTTTCCTGTGTAATATGTATAAATACAAAGTGTTAACAACACATTGCGGTTTTACAGGGTGTTTCAATGAGACTATTTCCTGGGTGTTCACCTCCTGATGTATAACATGTTAATTTTGTTACCACGCAGAGATGGGCTAGCTGTTTCTGCCAGGTTCTTTTATGCAAAGCTACCGTAAGCCAACCTCCTGCTGTCTCCAGCTACATACCTGTATATCTGCGCACGAGAGCGGCATTGATCATCTCCTCTGACTCTCTGCATGACTCTCTGCTCTGCAAGCAAATGACCCTATTACGTAAAATGTCACGCCATTCGTTTAACATCTGCATTTTTTTTTTTTTTTTGCCTTCTCAGTCTAAGCTCGGTCACCTGACCCTGAGCGTATGCACGGCGCACGGCTACATCTACGGCTGGAACAAATTTCTTCGTCCCTCTACCTACAAATGGTACACTCCTCCGGGGTACATGCTGTGTCTGATTGTGCCGTCTGTGGTGCTGGTGCTCAAGGTGCTGCTCCTCCTCCCCTGCGTGGACAGAACTCTAACTCGCATTCGTCAAGGCTGGGAGAGGACTCAGCCAAGGGAGGAGAAGGTTATGAACAAGTCCACCAACCTGTGAACTATGAACTCCTTAATGTTGCTGATTATTGCAGGTTTCAATAACTTATTACTTAGAGAGGGGAAATATAATATATACAGATGATTATAGTTCTTAAATGTCTACTCATATCTCTTTATATTCAGGTTGGTGTGTTGTACAACGAGTAGTACTTGCTCTGTTGGTGTGTGATTGTGTCCTTTGATCATTCAGCACTGACTCTCAAATGTGCAATAGTCAAATAAACAAAAAAAAAAACTATAGTTTATTCTAGCCAAGAGGAGAGGGCTCCATGGATATAAATGTTTTTAATGCCTATTTCCTCTGAGTAGAAAAAAAATACAGATTTGATGTTTGTGCCGTGTCTTTTCACAGAACGTGGTGAAAAATAGATTGATATCCCCCCGCTGAAATCTATTGTTTTGATAATCACAGGCAACAGTTTTGGTTTTCCTCTCTCCTCGCTCCCCTCAAGTTGTGCGATTGTATCCCCGAGGTTCCTCTCTTTTCAGGTTGTTATTGATCTCCCTGTTCTCGAACACAATACCTTGTTGCCCAAACCTGACTGCCTCTCAAGGGCATGCGAGCATACTCGCACGCTCGCTCTACACTTACATATGCACATGCACGATGCAGAGGAGGGTAAGGTTGAGCTAATTATATTACCACATGCAGTGTCAATGCACACAGATGTACACATACAAGTGCCAACACCAGAGTGTAACATTGGATCGCAGATTTGGCAGCCAGAGGCAGACTGAGGAGGCAGAACAGGTGTGATAAAAACAGTCCTTACTAGATCTAAAACAGGGTTAGAGTCAGCAACAAATTCAGGGGGGGGCTAAACAAGGAGGCAGGACAGAATGTAGGCTGTTCGACGAAGGCAACATAAACAGTCTGGCAAAGACTGAGCTGCCCTCGATACACAACGATAGCAGACGAGGAGCAGCTGGGTAGGCAGGTGACTTCATCAGGTGGACGAGGAGAGGTGGAAAAGTCAGTAGCGACTGCTGGTGGACAGGTGCAGAATGGCAGGTGTGGAACAAGAAGTTATGTGCAAGTACAACACTAATCAGGGGCAGAAGGGGGAAGAGAGGAGGATGGAGCAGATTTCGCTGTGACAGAGTCTGGTGTTACACCTTTTCCGCCCCTAAGCTGAACATTTAGTCGGAGACATCCTGTTATCTAGCATCTAATGAAATTATCTTCACACATAATCTGCAAGCTCTTCCACCCTCATTCATTGTATTATTCTCTTATTACCAAAGAACTGCTGCTGATTTCAGCCCATTTCCTGCTGTCGGGGGCGAGTTGTGTGTGTGTGTGTGTGTGTACTGATGTAAATATGAGATAGAGTATTCCAATATTGCTGTGGGACAAGAATTAAGATGTACCAACATACATAAAAGCTGTGAAACAAGCTATCTTACGTTCATCATTTCCTCTCGTGTTTAATTTCGTGCACCCAGGCTACCCTGAAATCCATAATAAGATTATGTGTGTCCATCCATGAAGGCTCACTTCTGTGTATATGAGCAGAAATAAATAGCTGAAATCGTGGGTAAAGACAGAGCTCATGGACCAGATTTAATGAGTCCACCTAGGTTTCATTTGTGAAATGTATACCTCACTGTTAAAAAAAGATAAGGAATACACTATATGTAACACCGATAGTTGTTTGGATAGTCACAGATCACATTCTTTTTGTACAAATTGGTTTGCAACGGAGTGATCTTGACAATATATTACTTGAAATTATTATCACTGTGCTGTAAAGTTGTAAGAAAAAGTCAGAAAACTCTGTTTATTTTTGTTCAGAGATGTCAATAAATCAATCAGACAATTAATTATGCACATATGTCATGCTTGATTAATTAAGCACGACGTGCTTAATAAGATACATTTCTAATATTGACTACTATACATTTATTAATTCACTTTCCTTTGCAGCGTGAACTGGCAAGCTGTCCAGATTGCACCCCTGCCTTTAGCTCACTATCAGGTAGGATGCTAGAACCGATCCTGGACACCTTGCCAGTTCATCTCCGGGCTGACACAATCATTCATGCTTATTAATTAACCTGTTAGTCTTTGGACTGTGAAAAGGAGCTGGAGCACCCAGGCCAGTTGTGAGGTGACGGCGTTAACCACTGTAACTGTGCACCAATGGACTACTATACGGTGCTGATTTTTAGTGTCGGCTTTTGGTCATTTCAGGCAGTGGAGAGAAAGTGTCTGAGGCTTCTCACGTTATGTACCTGTTTGTTGCGTCTAGGGAGTGAGACAGCCCTTACCTTGGTTACCATGAGAATGGTGTCTACAGGCTTGATGTCTTGTCTGTTGTCTCAACAGTGCTTTCATGAGCCCGTGTGGACATTTTGCATTCACACTAAACTGTTGAAAACAAGGGGGAAAAAAACTGAAATACACAGTTTTGTTTTAAACTGTTATCCAAAATCTATTTAATATATTGTTAAATTAATTTCTAAATTAAATGCTTCTGCCTTCTGGGAGCTACTCAGATATAAAAGAAAGTTGATTTGTTGCCTGAAATAGATTAAATAAACTTTAAATCTTTACCCATATGGTAATTTCTGACATCCTGTCACATATCAGAAGGTTCAACTTTATAATGGCGTAGGATTGCATTTAAGACTGCATAACTCAGCACAGCATGGGGCACATTCACCGTGGCTCAGGACATCAAGGGTGCAAAAGGCATATCAAGCAGCCCAAGTGTTCCTCATTGTTGGGTGGTTTAGACTTTTACAATATGCACAAACTCTCAGTCCCTCGGTCTGTTGAGGTAAAGGTTGCCCTTCATTTCATCAGGAAGCAGCCAGCATACCACAAGGGACTTTTTCTGAGTTCTCATGCAGCGCATAATGCTTAATCGATTCAGCAGGAATGTCAAAAGAGAGGTGTTTAAGGTGAGTAGTGTTACTGCTACAGCTCTCATTGTGCTGCCTAATTTATTGTGGAAATCTCTGGAGGTTTCTAAGTAGCCCGAATGTTACAATTCATTCAGAGAAGTCTGGTTGTCTCGCTCCATCTTAAAAAATCTGAGAGAGTTCACTGGCTAACTATTATTCGTGTTTTATTTCCTGTCGATTTCTGAGCTTTGCTAAGTACAGCAGTCATTCACCTACAGTAGTCTTAATATTCATGAAAGTGTGTTGGGGCTCAGAGCAGGATTGGGGCTTTGAAACAACGGGGGATTATAAATAACAAGTCTTGTTGTCTCTGTGTGTCAGCCCCATGAGGACCTGTCCACCCTACCTCTTGCCCACTGTTAGCTGGGATTGTCTCCAAAGGATAAGTGGTTGTAGATAATGATGGATGGATGTTGCCTCGAGGCATCAAGGGGCTCAAAATTTGAGGGCATCCCTGCCTTCCACTGATGTGCTGATTATTATTGAATGGTTTGAGGCAGGATGATGGACATGAGACTGGATTGCAATGCAAAATGGGCTGTTTTTAATGAACTGTCAAGAAGAGCGTCACATAAAAAGCTGATTAAAGCCACCGCCTTTAGACTAAGTTAGAAACTTTTTAAAGTCTCTATTTAAATCTACAATTGGAACTACTTCATGTATTATTGGGTAGTTTATCTACAGCAACACATCATATTCTTTATGATAATCCTATGATTGTAGCATCGCCAACCTGTGAGAGCCTGGTATCTGAAAAAAGTTAATCCAAGACAGATTTTAAATAGTTCATTTATCTTAGGAAGAAGCAGAACCTCAGATTTGTACTTGTGTCTGTACAGTGCTTGAGCAATTGTACATTCTACTTCTGCAAGAGTGTGATGACATTGTCATCAGTCTAAATATAGTTTTAAGGTATTTGATATCTTCAGATTTGAAGATAGGTGCAGATGTCTGCCTCGTGTTTCATAATTGTTGTTCCAACAAAGTTTAACATATGAAGCTCAGTGGATATTTCTTCAGCACTGACATTATTCTTGAGGAGAATATTCAAAATATGGTGTAATTGTGTGAACAACATTGTTGTTACAGAGAGAGAGAGAGTACAGAGTTACAGAGAAATTGTTTGAGCACATTCTCGTTCCAATTGGAGAAAAAACATGCAAAGCAAGTGAAGAAATCCTGAACAGTTTGGCCTTGGTGTCGAATGAAAAGATTTCATTAACCGCAACCTGTTGATTGAGCGTAAGAATTTATTCATCAGTGGTCACTTCAGGTAGTGGAGAGAAAGTGCACGGGGTGAGATGTCTTGTGCTGTAATGTTTATTGAAGCTTGGCCTGGAGAATAGGGGGGGATTATCAATATACTTGTTGCATGATGCTGCCACTATTCCAAAGAAGCTGTGCCCTCTGGCTAGTCTATATGCCCTCGGGATAGTGCCACAACTACTCAATGTCCCCAAATGTTCATACTCAATGTATCCACAGATCTGGATTAAATCTGGTCTTCACTAGCCAGTACACTGCACACACTACAGTTTGTTTAGTGGACTGATGACTAAAAACAATAAAGAGCCCTATCTAAAGGAAGTGGTGTCAGGACAACCTCCTGAACATCAGCTAAACTAATGATACGATAGTGGATTTTGGGAAGTAGCAGGGAATGAATTATGCCCCCCTAAATATTGATGGGTCCTCTGTGGAGAGAGTGGACACATCACAGCCTGATCTCAGGGGAGCTGAATAGTGTCTCTTTGGTGAAAAAGACAAGACAGATACACCTCGGGCACTTGAGGAAATTCCAGGTGTCCCCTCAAATAGTGAGGAATTTCCTGCACCACACATTGCATTCCGACGGGGAGCATGACATACAGAAAGAGTACTGAACAAATCAGCAAGGCCCTGGAAGGAGTGGTTAATTCAGGGGACATCTATATCAGATAATGCAAAAATAAGGCTTAGGGCGCCAATAAGAACCCCAACCAACTGGATAATGGCCCTTCCTGCTACAATCAAGAAGAAGATTCTGGATTCACCAGACAAATACAGAGAGGCTTGGGAAGAGCTTCTGCCATCGGACAACTAGGGTCCTAAATGAGAACACTGGCTAGAACTACTACTACTACTGTTGTTGGTGTTAGCGTAGTTTAGTAGTTAGTGTTGTTTGTATTATTATTATTTCTTAACTATTGTTATGGTTACTTACTTAACTTAATAACTTAATCCAATAAATTTGTAACCCAAATGTCGAATTTACACTTGTGTGATGTAAACGGATACAATACTAAAGCACCGTTGTTGTATTATAAACTTAGCAGAGGCATATATAATATATCATATCATAACTGTGCTGTGTTGTCTGTGATTTTAAGACAATTTCAGAATAAGTGGTTTTGGATATAACATAGCTGTATTTTAAGTTCAGCCCTGTCCTGTGATTAACATGATGAATATGTTTGAATGTATTATTTTTCCTTCATTGCAGATAGACAGTTTGGTGGTTGGATAAACAGATGATGTCACTATGGCTGCTTACATTTCAGAGTATGGTGAGAGGATTTCAACAAGGCATTTCTGTATGGAAAAACAGAGAAGAGGTGGAGAAGACCTAAAGAGGACTGTCTTTATTTGAAAAACTCAGAAGAGAGATGGGCATAGAGAGGAACAAAAATGAAGTAACTAACAAAGATGCATCTTGAAGAAAAATAAAACGTCCCTGAAGATGACAAGAAAAATAGAATCATGTTGGATACGTGACAAAATATAAGCAAGAAAATGCAATGGTGGGGGAGTTTGTGATATATCCAAGAAAGGCTGCTGTCACAGACACTGTCATATGTTAAAGGCTGATTTTCACCAATGAGAACATGATAAAGAGAAAGTGGGAAGAATTCAGTCACAACATTGTTGACTTTCAGGAAGCATACATTGTTGAGGGTTTTACTGTGGGAGAGCTCTATAAGACAGAATATTTGACTTGTTAACAAAGCATCTGACCAGTGGCAATGAAGTGCTCACAGAAATCTCAGAAGGAGCTGATAAACAAACAAATGCAAGGTCAGATGAGCTACAGAAAGGCACAACAGACCGCAGACAACAGAAACACACAACACAACACGATAGCTGATACAGAAAAGCACAAGACAGTGAACACCAAACACACACTTTGGAAAATAACGAGAAAGTCAGAACCAGGATGTTGGCCGTCGTCTCTGCTGCTGCTGTTGAGATTATTGATCTCACATCTTTGTGTAACAAAGAGGTCATCTTTGGTCTTTTCCCAGTTGGGCCATTTTTAGGGGGTCTTAATGACAGAAAATGAAATGGGGCAGATGCTGATGGTCTATCCAGGGGTGTATATGCTGGCTTCTGCACAGAATTCAGTGAAGGTCCAAACCCAAAAATGGCAAAAGGAAGAATGAAAATCTCTTGGTTGGATATTGGCCAAGGGACTAAAGCAAGAGTCTTTTTCAGCCCAAGAACCCCCACATGTAATTAATGTTTTAAAACATGTTAAAACTGGCATATAATAACTTTTATATTTACTTTATTCAACTTTTATTACACATGCAGTATGTATATTCTGGGTTATTAGCCCATGTTCATGCATCATTATCACTGTTTATTAAATGCCAAGAGCTGTGTGTCTTTGGACACGTCCGCTAATTCATCCCGTTTGATTTGCAAATGCCTGTTACCCTCACATTCACCATTATTTTTGTGGCAATTGCCTATTATTATGACAAACATTGTCCTCTGTGGACCCCCTGCAGTACAGCTGTGGACCCCTATGGGCCATGGACCTCTGGTTGAAGATCCCTGAACTGAAGGACCGTGGATATTTTTCTTCTCAGCTGGCTGAAGCTTTTACTGAAGCAAACACATTTAGTGAATGTTCTGTCTGGTTTACTGTTTGACTCCCTGATGTTGTATCATATGATCTCTTGTTCACTGTTTTGTAAGAGGCTCTTGTCCTCAATTACTAATAATTAATTCATTAAAAGTCAGTCCCAGATTTACTCTTGTCAGACAGCTTCTTGCTTGGTCACTTTCTCATTTTCTCTTCTTAGCTTCCTCCGCCAGTGTCCCCTAATCACAAAAATCCGCCGTGTCCGTGCGCAGAGCTCAAGCACCCCTGTCTATGAACAATGGGATCCTCATGTTAATTTGACGTACCTAAATAAACTAAAATGACAAATTACCAGTCAGATGTTGAGAGAAAGGTCAGAGTCATTCTTCGCCTCTGATGATGACATAAGCTGTTTGGAAAACCCGCAAATGAACATTTTACAAAGAGTCACCGAGCCAGTGACAGGAGGAAGAACATTTCTCTGTTCCAAAGCTTTTATACAAGGAGACGAAAAGACAGGACTTGATAGTGCAAGGGTAGGTTGAAAAGTCCACCTCCTCCTACTTCTCTCCAGTTGTCGATGTAAAAAAAAAGATACAGTAGTACGCCTCGCTTATGTATTGATGACAGGGAGCTCAAGAAGAAAACTCACCCAGACTGCATTTCATCCCCAGAGTACAGAGTACTACGGACACCCTGGGAGGAAACACTGTGCAGCAAACACCAGGGCAAAGTGTACCACTAAGAGTTCATGGCCAAGGACAGCAGACATCAGACAGCTTTTGACCTCCTGGGGCCTATATTAATGGTTCCAAATCCCATTTGGGCTCATGAATGCACCCATAGAATTCAAGCGCTGCATGAAAGTGTGCTTAAAGAGCTTAAGGGATTAAATATGTGTGCCATATCTTGACGATGTTCTTGTGTTAAGCAGAACATTTGAGGATCGCGTCAAAGATGTCAGAGAGGTGCTGCAATGGCTGAGGGAGCATGGGATAAAATTGAAACAGAGGAGCTGTGACCTGTTTAAAGCAGCGGTACGTTACTTGGCAGGTTCGTCTGATGACGGAAATAGGATTAACCCTGCCAACGGTGCTGCAGTAACAACCCTGAAAAACAAACAGCCAGGTATTGTTTGGTGAGTGGAGAGGAATCTTCACTCAGGATTGTTGAGTTATTTTTCCAGCATTTCCAGTGCCTTATATAAACTGCTTAAAGCACCTGCAGAAACTGAGACCTTGTGAAACTGAAAAAAAAGTGACAAACAAAGCATCAGCAGAGGTGTTCCATCCATCAGACCCATTGAATAGGCTGACATGCTTTAGTCAGTTTTGTTGACTGTTTTATTCGGTTTCATTTAATGTGCTCTCAAAGAAATGACGTGAATGCCTATGCTATACACCATTCTTCACTGTCTACAGTGAGAATATTCGACTTGCCAGGCTTGAGAGTAGCAAAACTGGCAGACCTCCATTTTACAATCAAATCCTGGCAATGAAAATATTGACGCAGACAGTATATCCAGAATGCTGTCAGATGTAGAAACTTTCATGAAACAGTGTTTAGAGAAAATATCATATGCTGTGATTGGAGCAACTAAACAAGAAAGTCAGAATAAATCCAGTCTGTCTTGGTCCGTTTGAAAAAACAAATGTATTCCACTTTCCGGATATAATTTCATTTGTGGATGTAGATGGATATTAGCACCAGTCAGTGGTAAAACTGTTGTAGAGAAATACAAGTGTTCAGAAGCCTGATGTGTTATGCTGTAATATTTATTGTCGCCTGATCAAGGAGACTTAGAAACACTCTCAAAGTACATCAGAAGTGCCGGACTTGGTCTCACATTCTGCTGAACTCATGCTGGTGGTCAGACTTTAAACCCCAAGATCACACCACAAATACTATACGCCCAGAATTAGAGAATGTCTTTACCCATGCAGGTGTTGTCTGTTTACGCAGATTGGAACGTCAATAGCAAGCTATCTGTTATGTTTAGGAAGGCAGCAATAGCTCTGTTAGATCCTGGCCCCCACAGTGTAAAGATAGACTGGCACCTACTGTTCCCAATCAAAGCCAAACAAAACAACAATACTGCAGAGGACCTCAAGGCGCACACTTGACCTTGTGTAACCTAAGGATAGAAAATTTCATAACAAAAACCATGCAGCCAGTTATACAAAACGAGGAGAGCAGCTAGGTGATGCAGATCCTTGTCTGTGTGAAGTAATTATTTGTCAGTCCATTTAGAAGATATGTTTTGAAGTGGTATATGTCACTGAACTCAGACGATGTGTAAGCTAGCATGTATGTTTTTGTTTGCATTGTTTAAAATGTCGAGGAGAGCTGGGTGTTGTTTTCTTCACATTCTCCTCATTTAAAGGTGCAAGCAGAGGGTTGCTGCTCAAAATACTTATGTGGCTTTTTGGAGATGAGTAGTGCACTTGAGGCAGGGTAATGAAAGAGATCAACAGGATATTTTAGGGACATTTTCACATTGTTGAGTTTTAGAAGGTTTATTTTATTTTATTTGATGTATTGAGCAACAAAATCGTTGAAATCAAGACTGTGAAAATAAGCTGCAGGGTCACTCTTACAGACATAGACCACTTCACAAAATTCTATTTTTTCTGTGAAAAAAATAAATAATGTTGTTAGTCCATTATTTTTGATTGACTTGACTAAGATTTTTATTAGTTACAGTAATACTTTCTTCCGCTCCACTAGAGCTTGTCTTGTTCCATGCTCCATGCTCTCGATCAGCTAAAATGTCTTGCTGCAGTACATCAACAGCACAAAAGCCTATCTGTACTGTCACATCAAAACAAATATTATATCTTTTCTGCAGAGGACTTTGGTGATGGAGGAGCATGTACCCTCCTCTCTCAACTCATGTGATGAGATCCAGTAGTGATTGGGGAGAAGCCTGTAGCTCAAAGCGAATGTTTCCTGGAGAACGGCATCAGATCAGCCGGGGGGATGAACCCTGGAGAGGGATCAGACCGAGACGACTCGACACAGCACACTCAACTCAGCAGGGGAAAACTTCCTGTGTTTGACCGAGCTTCCAGACAAGATAAGATGTAGTTAGTGGGCACTAGAGAGAAAGAGAAACAGGGCAACACTAAAGTTTATATTGAAGATCCTTTACCAGTTGATAAACTTTAAGGTTTGCGCTATTGTATAGTATTTAAGTTATAATATACTGTACATAACCAAAGTAGCCCAGAGTGAATCATCTTGGAGGCAGAGTGGTGAATGATTAGGTAGGTATGTAAGGTTCAGAAAACCAATGAGCCTAAAGCAACATTTTCATATTCTTATCCAAATCCTCTCATACATTTTCTGTGAGCTTTGATTATACTTATGTTACTCTAGTAGAATTAGTGTAAAATTCACCAACCACTCCTGACTAGACAAACTTTGTTGTAAAATGCTTAGTTCAGCCAGAGATTATTAGAATAATCAATATCGGATACACCACATGTTCTGCAGGAGGGCGGGCTACATTCACAAAAATGTTATCAAAGAGTGAAAGGAGGCATGCCGTGGAGCTTCAGTGTCAGTAGAGGTATTAGAGGACCTGAAACAATTTCAATATATTAATAGTAAAGCTGTCAAAGACATGTTAGCAGAGCAGAACTGTACTGTGATCACACGTAAAGAGGGAATAGTATGACATGAAGTAAGACTGGACAGGGACCTGCTTAAAAACCCAAGAAACAATTTCTCTAGCTTGACACGTACATGACTTGTACGACAGGTCTGGATCACAGGTGAATTTAATTTGTGCTGAAGAGGAAGTCTGAAGTACAAGATGAACGATGAGTGACGGGTTGACAGGTGGTCTGTGACCACTAAGGGGGTCCGTAGGGTTACTGCAGGGATGCTGCCAAATTATTGTTTGGTCTTTTTTTGTATTTGTCTTAATTATAATATGCCTGAAAATACACATTAACATGAATCCAACATATTATTATTATTATTTTAAAGATAATATTTGGGATTGGGATTTGGGATTTTCAAGCTTTATTTCTGACAGCTGAGGCAAGAGAGAGAGATGGAGAATGACACAAGAGAGCCACAGGTCGGATTCAAACCGTGAACTTCTGCAGCAAGGACAGAGCCTTCGTACATGGGGCGGCTGCTCTACCAACTGAGCTAAACGCCGCCCCAATATGAAACATATTTTTATAGAAAATACTATATGCACAGTAGTAGGGCGTCTCTACTCAAACTCTCAACTCTACAGGATTCTTGGCTTGAAAAATATTGACTAACATTGAGTAGTTGTTGGCTGCATGAAGCCCATTGTCAGATTCCAACTTTGAACAATCAGCTATCATCTGACAACAATTTTTCTGGGCTTCCAGTGGAGCCAGCAGATATCCTAAAAAGTCAATATCCAGACAAAGACTTCCTCTGCAGTCCGCTAAATCAACTTGACAGCACTGACTGCTGTGACCAAAGCCCACTCAAATGTGACTGGTCAATACTATTTGGACCAGGTGCTTTTCAGTAACAAAATCTTGGTCCCTTATCTACAGATCCTAAATTCATATGTAGATATTCTCTAAAAAATAGCACATGAGAAGAGGGCATATGCATGAAAACTTCAGGTGATGGAGTTGCAAAGGAGAGAAGAGAGCAGGATGAAGCAGCTGTCGCCACGACAGTCTGGTGCTACAAGAAGAATATGCACAGCCCCTGTTTTTGCCCAAAGCAAGAGACATCCTGTTATCTCACATCTAATGATATTATCTGAACACATAATCTGAAAGCCTTTACACCTCTGTTCTCATATTACCAACGAACTGCTGTTGATTTTAGCTTATTTCCTGCTGTCGGGGTTAGTTGTGCTGTGCGTGTGTGAGTGCTGATGTATAAATGAGATATTGAGTATTCTCACTGTTGCCTTGAGAAAGAATTAAATGTAGCAATGTACAGAAAAGCTGTGAAACAAGCTGGCTTACATTCGCCCTTTGCACTCATGTTTAATTTCACACACCGAGCCTACCCTGAAACCCATAATAAGATTATGTGTGTCCAGCCATGAAGGCTCACTTCTTCACGAGCACAAATAAACAGCTGAAATTGTTGCTAAGGACACATTCGATGGAGCAAATATTTTATGAGAAATTCCCCCAGGATTCACCTGTGAAATATACATTATTATTGTGTGGAACACAAAAATTAATGAAAAAACTGGTCGGTGTTTGTAAAAGATTGTCTGTCAACTAAAGTTAATACAAACCAGTGGTTGTGTATGAGGTCTCACAAGCATACACGTTTAGTGTATAGAGAGGGTTATGCGTAGATTAGTAATAAAGACATTCACACAGAACTGTACAGTACGCTGAGGTTGTCCAAAGATTTTCTTGTGTCTGCAGATTATAGTCATAGAGCGCCCAAAAATTAAATAAATTGCGTTTTGAAGGACCAAGCTAACAATGATAGCCTACCTAATTTATCATATCATTAATAGAAACATTTTCACTTGCTGCATCTTAAAGCAATTGCTGTTGTGCACTAGCTAATAGCCACTGTCATTGACATGCTGACGAGTCAGTCAAGCTGATTCTAAATACATATAATATACATATAAATACATATTTTAAATACATATTTGCTTTGCATTACAACCAAACCGGCTAGCTTAACACAGGAGGCCTATTCCGAGTTCTCACACAGCACACAATGCATAATAATTCATCTGACCTCATTTATTTTGGAAGTCCCTGCATAAATTTGCAAGTATCTTTTGACAGTCTGAGCAAATTAAAATTCTTCCGTGGCAGAAAGAACTCAACGTGCAGCAGCTTAAGAACAGACGCTAAAACATTGTTGTCATTATAAATTATATAATATAAGAATGCGTCTATGAACTGTTCATTTAAATTCATGTTGGTTTACTCTTCATTTCATAGAACGTCAGACATTTTGAGGAAAAACGTTTGTTCACATTCTTGCAGCGAGTTAGATAACGTGAAGCAACTGTGGCCAGCCAAGGAAAAGCACCTCACATAAACCCCCCAAATATCTTATCATCTTTCCACCTCTGCTTTTGTACACAAACATGACATAATGTTTGAATTATCAAGTCTGAGATGCTAGGTGTAAGCTAAGCGGCAGACACAAAGATGCTCTATCATAGTTGTGGGTCCAATATTTAATTTAGTGACAATGGAGCCAAAGAATCCATCATAATCAGTGCTCATTCCCTTCTCCCATTGGAGTGAATAGACTCAGGAGCTGCTGGAGTGACAGCGGTGAAATCTGCATGACACAGATCAGTGTCAGAGGAATCCTATTTATCTTTACGTAGCCACTTAGAGAAAATCTTCTTGATGCTTTTTGTAGTAATGTGTTTATTTTATTTTTTTAAGTAACAAAATAAGTAACATTTTTGCATGATATCCAATATTACATACAACAATTTTATTATTACAGTTGTTGAGCTACAAAAGTTATCAAACACAATACAATTTTACTGTTAAAGAAATGTGAGATTTTCTACAACTACAAACATTAAAAGTGGTCACAATTGACTTTTGTTGGCTTAATCATTGTTTCACACTATGAATACGTGATGTGATAATAATATTAACAATAATAAAGAAAACAGACAGCAAAATGAAATTCATTTTCCTTGTTTTGTTTTTTGACTTTGTGCGACATCGATAGTTTGGTTTCAGAAGTGACAGGTATTTTTTTCTTCCACCACGACTGCTCCTACAGTCTGGAACTCCAGGTTCATCCAGTTCAGCACATTACCTGGCGGGAAGCTTACATCACCTGTATAGTCCTGGATATCACAGGAGGGGAGGACGTAGTCCCACATGTGGACATCAGACATCATGCCAACAAAAGACTCATTAATGTCAAACGCCCCACCATAGGCATCCTGGTCCTGTAGAGATTGCATAAAGTTGAGATAACAGCTATATTGTGCAATGTGATTATTTTATTTTTTTGATATTTATTCAAACAGAAACAAAGTGACACAAATATATAGACACCAGTACAAGAATAGTTTAGCACACAACCCTCCATAAGGGCAAAATCATTAAACAAACAATATATGTGGTGTTGATCACTACAAGAGGTTGTTTGCTGGCTGTTTCCTAATGTTTCCAGTGTTTGTGCTAAGCTAAGCTAATGGGATGCTGACTTTAGCTACATATTAAGGGTGCAAACATCAACATCAATCACTACGTATGTCCATGAACATATGTCCATGAACGTATTTCCAACAAAGTGAAACCATTCATTGTACATATGCTGTGTAAATACTGTACCTGTCCTAGAACAATTATAATGGGCCCGCTGATGTTGGTTCTAGAGGTGATGAGCTTCCTGCTTGATGGTTTTCCATCTAACCACAGCTGTGCCAGTCCAGATTCAGCATCCCAAGTGGAACAAATTGAGTGCCACGTGTTCAGTTTGTAGTTCTGCCCTACAAAAGAAATCATTTGATTCCTGATATAGAAGTCAAAACCATCCTGTGAACCACCCTTCTCAATCAGGAAGTTATTTGTAGCAGAGGGTGTGGCCAAAGAGAAAAAGCTGTGGAGTCTGCGGAGGTCCGAGAAGGATCTGTAAGCATCACAAAGACACAATGAGTCATGATGAGTTTTATTGTCAGAGATACAGTGGATTGTTTGATTCATTTTGCATATTCAATACTACCTGAAACAGACTGTTACAGCACCCAGATTCTGTCTTGATGTAGTCAGCCTCACATGAGCTGTGTTGGTTGGTTGTGGGAAGGTGAACATTTTGCCTGACATATCTTTGAAAAAAGAGCGAGAAATTCAAAATCAAAAGTATAAAATTTATGATAAACGAACAGCAAATGAGATTTGTAGAAGAGATCAAAAAAGTTAGATGAGATAAGCCGAAGCTAAAAATATAATATAATAAATTAAATGAATACAAAATGCATTTACTTACATTATATATTTCTAATTCATGTCCAGTGTTTTTGATTACTTAATCAGAATTTTTCTTGCCTCCAGTTCACAGCTGAACTTTGCTCTCTGCACTGCCCACAGCTGCTGTCTGTCCCATAATCTTCCAAGGAAAGATATCCACTGTTTCTCTTAGACAATGAACTGGAGCTGGAACCTCCACCCACCTTACTGCGCTCAGTTTGTTTCTTTGTGTTCTATCTTTTGCTTTACCAAAAACCTAAATGCAGACGGGTAGGTAGGTCTTTAAGGAGTCTATTTTCTTTTGTTTAGTCCAGCAAACTAAACAAATTAAATCAGACAGTAGTCTATCAACAAAAAAATGAAAGACTGAAATACACCAGGATGCAGGACTGGAGAGCAGCATAGACGACCTGACAACTGAAAGAGTGAAGCTTGGACTGTACTGTACAAGAGATCACCACCTAATGGATCACCTCTTGCCTGTTTGCTCTCGCCTTTGCACAGACCTGTTTTCTTTTTCTGGCTGCCTGCTTGTTGATAATCATGAGGCGGCAGAATTAATATACATATATATATATATTATCGTAATATAAAACTCACATTTGTTTTACCCTATTAAATTAGTGGAAAGTAATTTGTACATAGAGTGAACATAAAAATCTGTCTATTATTTTGGTATTCAATTTTTTAAATGAGTAAAATATTCTTTACCTTGAGGAATGGCTGCACAGACTGTCAGCATCGCCAGAAGAAGCAATAAGGCCATCTAATACGGAGATAAATAAACACTGTAGAAAATTCAACAAATCAAATACACTGGTGTCACTAATATTTTCACTTATACAGTGTACTGTAATGTACAAAAGCAGATGTTAAAAATGTTTGTATGTAATGTCATCTACTCCATTCAGCAGTGTATTGTAGTATATCATGCCTTGATCTTACCTTGAATCCTGTGGCTGTTGTGGTTGTTATGTGAGACAGTGTATAGAGCTGTGACTTTTATACTTTGTTTACTTCCTCATTGGTTCAATTTATGGCTTCAGGTTCCAGTAAGTCGCAAATATAAAAGATCAAATGTAGCCTCATAAAAACAAGACAAGACAAATAAGAATAAAATATGTAATAATGCAACCAAAACAATAATAAAAGAAAGATCATCTGCAAAGAAATTTAGTTGAGGTGTTTTGTTTTTTTTTCTGTAAGAATGGCATGTCCGCCTGGTCCACCACTGAAACATTTCATCAACTACTGGACACATTCATTGTTCCAGATGTATCTTATGCCTTTGACTACGACTTTTCACCTAGTGCCACCAGCAGGTTCACATTTGTGTTTTTGACAGTGTCAATAGGATGATTGGTAATAACTTTGTGTGATCGCCTAAATAGCTTTGAAGTGCTATCATGAGGTGGGTGGATGTTAAATGGTGCCACCGGAATTTTAAAGTATATTATATATATGAACATTTGTGAGGTAAGGACCTATAAACAAGAAGTACAAGAATGTCTAGATTGTTATGCAGAGATGTTTTTGTTTTTTTCATTTTTTCTGCATGTGTTTATTGCCATATTGTATAGTTACAAGAGTTTTAAGTGTTTCAAAACTTTCAAGTCACACAGATTTTGACAGAGCAAAGTCAAGTGTGCCTCTGGTGCACCAAGGCTTTACTTCCAACCTTTACTGTATGTGGGCATGTGTGGGTCTTGTAAATCATGCAAATTTATCTACATATTGTGCCAAATATTTGGGAAACATGATTTGTCATCTGAAACAGTGTGGTGGAAATTCCACTGAGAAATGAACAAATAAAAAGTTGCTTCAATTTTGTCTTTGATTTATTTATCAGAATTAGAATAAAATGAGATTAGGAAGACAATATGAGCATACATAGGCAGCATAAACATAAGCATAAACATGAGTTAGTTCAGTCTGACAAAGAGTAATAAATGAGTAAAGTGATTATATAATATGAAGTAATACATATATACAGTTCCTGTCACAGTCCTGACGGGACTGGAAATCTCTAACTTGTTTACAAAGAAGCTAGTTCAACCCAACCCTTTGATGTTGTTGTTTAGCCTTGAAGGATGTCACAAAAACTCCTTGTTACCCAGTTTGCTACTTAGCTCTCTGTAGACTAGCATGTTGCAGCTAGGAGATAGAACAGTGTAAAGGATCCATCACAAGCAGGCCAAGAGGATGAATCTGAATGATCAGGGCCTATCATTTAATAAACAATGATTTGACATAAAATCCTGACATTGGTAACTTATACTTTACATTTGACTTTTTTTTTTTTTTTTACTTTCTAGGATATAGATTATATTGTTGTTGTTTAGTAACAGGTCATTTGTTTGTCTTCTATCAGCACTCTGTCTACAATCTGGAACTCAAGTGCGCTCCAGTTGAGCACATTTCCTGGAATGAAGTTCATATCAGCCATGTACTTCTGGATCTCACAAGGTGTAAGGACGTAGTCCCACATGTGGACATCAGACATCATGCCAACGAAAGACTGCTTAGGGTCAAAAGCCCCACCATAAGAATCCTGTTCCTGTAGAGATGGCAAAGATTTGAGGTAGTACTTAACACTCAAGACACAATAAATGAAATGTTACATTATACAGCATGCATTATTATTAGTAGTAGTATTACAATAATAATACAACTGTACCTGGCCTATCGTAATTATTGGGGACCCTCTGATGCTCAAACCAGAACTGACAAACTTCTTAATTGAAGGTTTTCCATCGATCCACAGCTGCCTAAGTCCAGTTCTAGAGTCCCATGTGGTACAAATAGAGTGCCACATGTCCGGCTCATAGTCCTGCCTTTGAAATCCAATACTTGTATCCCTGATATCGCACCAAAACTGTTTAGTTGACTCGCCCCAGAAAATCAGGACACTATTGGAAAAAGAGGATGTGGACATAGAGAAAAGGACGTGGTCTCTTTTGAGGTCAGTGACGGACCTGTATGGATTAAAAAGACACGTCAGGCATGATACTTCTCACAGTTAGAAATACAGAGGGTTCTTTTATGCATTTCACATACTCTGTTCAGATTTACCTGTGACAGACGGTTAGGGCACTGAATTCCTGTCTTGTTGTAATCAGCCTCACATGAGCTCTGTTGGTTTCTTGTGGGAAGGTGAACATTTGACCTGACAGATCTTTTTTTTTTTTTAAAGAGAGAAATTCAATATCAAAATGTGAAATTCAAATGAAATAATGAACTGAAATTATACAATATCAGTGTCACACCACTATAAAAGATGAAACAATCACCATAAACAGGAAGTGAGGTAAGAGGTAAACCAGAATACCATAGTTTTGGGCTTCTGGTTTAGTATTTCCCTATTTCCCAGCTTCCTGTTTTGATATCTGTCATTATTTGATGACCTCTTGCCTGTTTGTTCTCACTTTTGCACAGGCTTGTTTTCTTTTCCTGGCTACCTATTTGTTGATAGAATAGAATTTTTTAGATGTTTTTTTTTTTGCATTTTTACCTAAAATACACAGAATGTGGAGAGCGAGAGAGACAGGGAATGACATGCAGCAAAGCACCACAGGTCAGATCTGAACCCTGGGCGACTGCTGAGCTTTCATACATGGGGCAGATACTCTACCAACTGAGCTAATCGACAACCCGAAAATAGTTTTTAACAAACATCAAAATATAAAAAAGTCCTGTAAGTCCAGTACTCTTGCGTGGTTCTTTTTTGTGATCTTTGAAGAAAATATTCTTTACCTTGAGGAACAGCAGCACAGACTGTCAGCATCGCCAGAAGAAGCAATAACGCCATCTAATAGGAAGATAAATAAACACTGTATAAAATGCTAAATTTTCACTTACAGAGTGTAATAAACTATTGCTTAAGCTGCCCTGCTACAATATACAATATACAGGTAGAACATGTTAACATGTTAAAAATGTTTCTATATGTATGTACTGCCTTGATCTTACCTTGAATCCTGTGGATGTTGTGGATGTTTTGTGAGACAGTGTATAGAGTTGTGATTTTTATACTTTGTTTGCTTCCTCATAGGTTCAAATGTACAAGGTTAATTGAGGGCTCATAAAACTATCTTATAAGGTATATTACACTTAAAAAGATAAGACAAATAACAATCGCTTGTAATAATGTAAGCTAAATAATAAAAGAAGATAGATAATCTGAAAAACAATTTAGTCATAGTGTTGTTGCCAGTGGCATTCCTAAGGATTGTAATGTTCATCAGTTAGTTGTCTTAGTATTAGTCTTAGCCTAGTCTAAGTCTATATATATATATATATATATATATATATATATGGCATGTTAACAAAAACAATTAGTCCCAGATGTGTAGTATACCTTTGGCTATCCACTGACCTTTTAATTAATGCCAAGCAGGTTCACATTTGTGGTTTTGTGTGAGTATGAATGGCAATCATATTGAAATTTGACTCAGTTCCAATAGGATGATCTGAAATCGCTTTTGGAAAGAGCTATCCATGATCCGTTGTGTCCAGAAATGAAGACTCACGAAGAATTGATGCAGGATTTGTCTGTGAAAAACATATTTAGGTGTTAAATGGTGCCAAGAGAAATTGGCATTGTTCATTATAAAATGGTAATTTCATGTTTCATTCAATTGTGAGGTAATAAGCTATAGATATTATTTTGTGTAGGTCTACCTACAAGGATTTTTAAGTTGTTATTCTGAGATTTTTCAGAAAACGTTAATTAACAGCACCAAGATTAACTTCAAAGCGTTTCAAAGTTTCAAGCCACACAGACTTTCACCAAGGCTTCACTTCTAACCTATGCATGTGCACGTGAGAGATTTGTAGGAATGTAAATGTACCTGTATAGTATGTTATTTGTGAAACATCATGTTATTACAATCTGTAATCTGAAACAGGAAATTCCAGTGAGAGATAAACAAATAAAAGGTCTGAAGAGTAATAAAAGAGTAAAGTAATTACATAATATAAAGTAATACATGTATACAGTTCCTGTCCCGCCTTTCATGTGATCAGAAACCTTTAACTTGTTTACAAAGAAACTAGCTCATCCCAATCCTTTGTTTTTCTCACAAGTGAAACTTCCTGCACTGCCTTATCTTCAGCCTTGAACGTTATCATAAAAACTCCTCGTGCATAGTTTGCTAACAAACAGTAAGCTGGCACGTTACAGCTGGGAGATAGAAAAGTTGTAAACTGTAGTCACATTTCTAAATAGCAAAACAATGAAGGGTAATATTCTTGCCATCACAAGCAGCAGACCCAACACTCATTCTAAGTGTCTTTAAGATACATGCTTCTAATATAGTATATTTATCAACAGTGTACAATCCAAAATGTCAATAAAATCTATGCCTATGCACTGTGGGGGGTCCGACTGATACTTATTTCTACTGGATATTGTTTGATTGTTGCATAATTTTGAATAAAAAAAAAAAAAAAGAATGGTCAGGACCTTTTCATTTAATAAACAATGATTTGATAAATGCTGACATTGGTAACTTATAGTTTACATTTGACATAAAAGCACGATATAGATGGCACTGTTTTAAAGTTTAGTCAGAGGTCATTTGTTTAGCTTCTATCAGTACTCTATCTATCACTCTATCACTCAGTCTATAATCAGGAACTCAAGCTTCCTCCAGCTGAGCACACTCCCTGGAGTGAAGTTGTAATATTGTAAAAACATTGTAAAAATGATAAATAAAATAAAAGATAATAATAATAATAAACGGAGATGATCTGCAAAGCAATTTAGTCAAGATGTTTGTTTAACCATGCTGGTGTCAGGCCTGTAAGGATGGCAATATCCATCTGTTGGTTGGTCCTCCACTGAAACAGTCATGCTGAAGAGGAATTAACTAATATTTAATTGCAGACTCACATTGCTCTGCATTACATCAGGAAACTGGTAGCTGAACACAAGAAGCTCCTGTGAGTTCTTGCACAGCACAGAATTTTTTAATTAATTCAACAGCAATATCGAAAGAAAGGTGTTTATGGTGAGTATTGTTGTTGTTGTACAACTGCTATTGTGCAGCCTAATTTATTGTGGAAATCCGTGCAGGTTTAGCTTGCAACATAACTGGTGCCAAAGTCTGAGCAAATACGGCAGGTCCTCCGGAGATGTATTAAATATACGCTTGTTGTTCCACTTGATATTTGCTGATTTGCTATACAGAAAGGCCCACACTCTTTGTGGGTCAGTGTTTTCTCGGGAGATCCTGAGATCCAAGTAAGAAAAAGGTTTGAACTGTTAGAGCTTCAGGAGCTGGTACAGCAGCTTCTTCAAACACAAAGGTAATTTATGTGTCTACAGACAAACATGGCTTTCTTAATCGGCAGCCTCGTCCTTCTTCTATTTGAGCTGGAATCAGTGAGAGAGCAGAGTAGTTTCTCTCAGCAGAGAATGACTCGAGTGAACAACCCACAATCCACGACGTGCATGATTTATTATCAAAGAACTGCGAGAAGTGATGAAACATGGAGAAACATTAAGTGTCTGCCAATATTCTAACTATAGTCCTATTCATTTAAAGGGGAGTAACAACAAAGTGGCGCTGTCCCATTGAATAAAGCTATTCTTTATTTCTGTGGTTTAAAAACCAAATAGACCAGTGCCAAAATGAGTCAACTGATAGACATGTCACAACTTAGTTAAGCTGCATCCATTTTTGGCCAGTAGGGGGAACCTTGACAACAACCTGACAGATCAACAGTGTTTTTTTATGGCATGTTAACAAAAACAATTAGTTATTAAACAGATTCAGCATAAAAAAAAACAGAAGTAAGAAGAAGAAGTAAGGCAGGATCATACAGGAAATGTGCTGCTGGTTACGACATCAGGGGACGGGGTAAATATCTGGGTAGGGGTGCTACGTGAGTGATCGTGTTTTCGGCTGGATAATCACAACGTCATTTGATTCAGTGTTTTTATTTTTCTCCACTCTGATCAAAATGGTTACAGTTTAAAGAGCAAGGGAATAAAAGCAGATTAAGAAATAACATTAGTGACTGAAATCAGTTACGCACACACAGATTACAGACTGAACCGCACATTTCTCTACTTGCTTTCAGCTGTACGTGTGAGTCCAGCACTTCTCCTTTCTGTTATAAGGAATCATTCTTTGCGATAAGCTGAAAGGATGGGTTTGGATTTCTTTAAGTCATAATGCAAGCACATTTGTTTCCACTCTTTTGGCGCTCATGTCAATCTGCCAGTTTACTGACTGTCATTTTAAAACTGAACCAGATTTTCACATCATGTCATTGACTGATACATTGACTTTACTGAGACTACTGAAGCCCTGTTGCAGGAGGACTGTGGATTTTGTCGCCTTTCTTTTATAGTCATTTTAGGAAGAGTTCATTGCATGGTATGGACAGACAAAATTATCAGGACCTATCCTTTAATAAACAATGATTTGATGTAAAATGCTGACATTGGTAACTTATACTTCACATTTCACATAAAAGCAAAGAAAACATGATTTTTTTTCTTTCTAAGATATAGATGGCATTGTTTTCACGTTTAGTGACAGGACATTTGTTTGTCTTCTATTAGCACTCTGTCTACAATCACAAACTCAAGTGCACTCCAGTTGAGAACATTCCCTGGAGTGTAGATTTGATCGTCCATGTACTTCTGGATGGCACAGGGTGAAAGGACGTAGTCCCACATGTGGACATCAGACATCATGCCAACGAAAGACTGCTTAGGGTCAAAACCCCCACCATGAGAATCCTGTTCCTGTAGAGATGGCAAAGATTTGAGATCCAGTAAATAAAAGTTAGGTTTTTTTTTTTTTTAGCATACTCAGCATTAACTTGCATTATTATTACTATTGAAATATAACTGTACCTGTCCAATCACAATACTCATAGTAGACCCTCTGATGCTTAAACCAGAACTGACAAACTTTCTTATAGAAGGTCTTCCATCAAACCACAGCTGCACAAGTCCAGACTGCATATCCCATGTGGTACAAACAGAGTGCCACATGTCCGGCTTGTAGTCTTTTCCTCGAATTTCAGTTTTTTTATCCATGATGTGGGGCTCCATCTCCTTATTTGTTTCATCCCAGAAAATCAGGAAGCCATTGGAATTAGCGGATGTAGACATAGAGAAAAGGCTGTGGTCTCTTTTGAGGTCTGTATAGGACCTGTAGGCATTAAAAAGACACGTCAGGCATGATACTTTTCACAGTCGGAGACACAGTGGGTTCTTTTATGCATTTCACATATTCAGAGCTACCTGTGACAGACGGTTATGGCACTGAATTCCTGTCTTGTTGTGTTGAACTTCACATGAGCTCTGTTGGTTTCTTGTGGGAAGGTGAACATTTTACCTGTCAGATCTGAAGAAAGAGAGGGATAGATTATTATTTTGCCACAAGGTGAGGCTAAACGTCAACTAGGCTGCATTACAAACAGGAAATTGGGAACATACAGTAAGATATGAACCACTGACTCTTGAATTTAATTGACATGGTTGAAAGTATTGCGCTCCATCTGGCCATTCTATCATTCACGATTTAAAAGAAAGCTTCAAATCTTTGAGGAAGGAAGGACTTACTCAGACGTCAGCTACAAATGTTGTACGAAGAAAGGAACTCTTTATGGTTAATAAAAGGCCTTTTTGAGGCTCCACTTTGCCTTTTGGTTTGTTTATTGTCAAGTATCTTTTTGTTGGTCATTTTCC
Organism: Nibea coibor; assembly: GCA_023373845.1. Lineage (NCBI taxonomy): Eukaryota > Metazoa > Chordata > Actinopteri > Sciaenidae > Nibea > Nibea coibor. The sequence continues at coordinate 14,408,781 of CM041726.1, forward strand.
TCTGCAAACTGTGTTTAGCTTTGTTAAGTGAAGATGGCCCAAATGAAATGAAATCATAGTTAAAATAAATAAATGAATATGGTTAGTGAACAGACATAGCCTACAGAAAGCATTTCACATGTTTCCCTGTTCAAAAGCCTGTTGCTTATCGCTATTAATATATTGCAAAAACACATATTTTTTCAGCCTAGAGAAAGAACATTTTCTTGTACATAAAAGAATCGTAAATGACACATGATGAGGAAAAGTTTCCTTCAGGTATTCCTTTTGTTAAATGAGGATTACATTTTACCTTGAGGAGTTGCAGCACATGCTGTCACCATCCCCAGCAGCAGGAAAAACTTCATCTGGTACAAAGACAAAAAGACAGCACAGTAAACACATGAACAAATTCATTTTCTTTGGTTTAGTACAATAAACAATATAGATGGGGGAAAAATAGCACCTCTTTGAATATGTTGCAAAATCACTCAAGTGGGTCTTACCTCGAAATCTGTGTCTGGATTTTATGGGCAGCAGTGATCGGGATAGTGAGCTTTGTGCTTTCACCATTTCCCCATTTCAGTGTATGTTTTTACTTCCTGTATCAACTTCTACATTTTTCTGGCTTCAATTTCCTGGAACACAGAAAAAAAATTCTTCCTGTTGAACCACATTTTTTTTTTTTTATAGAAACGTCATTGTCATGGTTCTGTGTTGCGAATTGCTTGCATGAGGTGCTCCATACAGCTGCAAAAAAAGCTAAAGAAATCTAAAGTGAAGTAGTCAGAATAACAGAATTATTAAACTAAAAAACACAAAATATTCTTTAAAAAACTGCATCTGAATTTAAAGCTTGTAGAGTGTTTGCTTAGATAGTTCATAACCTACTATGTGTGTTGTTGTTGTGAACGCATTCGGCTTTGTTTACACATGAAGCTGCTGATCACTACACAGAGATTAAAGGTTGATCCACTCGTGACTTAATTAATTCATCACAAAATCAAATAATTAGTGGGCATACTGTAAAAAAATATGTATTACAAATAGATTTTTTGAGGGAAATTATTTTGCATCTGTGTTTTCGGAATAAATAATGATTGAAGAAACTGAAGATAAAAATCAGTTGCTGCAACACTTTGTGGTCCATTTTCAATTTGGCTATTTTGCTGTGCACCTCATGTCGTGATGTTACCTTGAAGTTTGTTAGGATTGTGTCTGCAACAGGGAGTATGATTATGGGTATTATATAAACTTGTTTCTTCCTCATTACTGTCTGTTTACACTGTCTTTTTGTAAACTTTTTCTGTGCTGTTCCTGGGTTACAGAAAGCCCTGAATTCACCACACACAGCAAAATCATATTAGGCCATTCATCTTTCATCATCCATCACACAATTGCATTTTTTAGTAATATAATATGTTTCATTACCATTGAATAATAAATGGGTAAATATCTGGGTAGGGGTGCTACGTGAGTGATCGTGTTTTCGGCTGGTTAATCACAACGTCATTTGATTCAGTCTTTTTATTTTTCTCCACTCTGATCAAAATGGTTACAGTTTAAAGAGCAAGGGAATAAAAGCAGATTAAGAAATAACGTTAGTGACTGAAATCAGTTACACACACACAGATTACAAACTGAACCGCACATTTCTCTACTTGCTTTTGACTGTAGGCATGAGTTCAGCACTTTCTGTTATAAGGAATCATTCTTTGCAATAAGCTGAAAGGATGGGTTTGGATTTCTTTAAGTCATAATGCAAGCACATTTGTTTCCACTCTTTTGGCGCTCATGTCAATCTGCCAGTTTACTGACTGTCATTTTAAAACTGAACCAGATTTTCACATCATGTCAATGACTGCCTGCCTACTGAGACTACTGAAGCCCTGTTGCAGGAGGACTGTGGATTTTGTCGCCTTCTTTTATAGTCATTTTAGGAAGAGTTCATTGCATGGTATGAACAGACAAAATTATCAGGACCTATCCTTTAATAAACAATGATTTGATGTAAAATGCTGACATTGGAACTTATACTTCACATTTCACATAAAAGCAAAAAAACATGATTTTTTTTTCTTTCTAAGATATACATGGCATTGTTTTCACGTTTAGTGACAGGACATTTGTTTATCTTCTATCAGCACTCTGTCTACAATCACAAACTCAAGCGCACTCCAGTTGAGAACATTCCCTGGAGTGTAGATTTGATCGTCCATGTACTTCTGGATCGCACAGGGTGAAAGGACGTAGTCTCACATGTGGACATCAGACATCATGCCAACGAAAGACTGCTTAGGGTCAAAATTGGTTCGTTTGGTTTCAGAAGTGACAGGTATTTTTTTCTTCCACCACGACTGTTCCTACAGTCTGGAACTCCAGGTTCTTCCAGTTCAGCACATTCCCTGGCGGGAAGATTACATCAGCTACATAGCTCTGGATATCACAGTAGGGGAGGACGTAGTCCCACATGTGGACATCAGACATCATGCCAACAAAAGACTCATTAATGTCAAACACCCCACCATAGGCATCCTGGTCCTGTAGAGATTGCATAAAGTTGAGATAACATCTATATTGTGCAATGTGATTATTTTATTATTTTGATATTTATTCAAACAGAAACAAAGTGACACAAATATATAGACACCTTGTAGTACAAGAATAGTTATAGAATAGCACACAACCCTCCATAAAAAATCATTAAACAAACAATATTTATGGTGTTGATCACTACAAGAGGTTGTTTGCTGGCTGTTTCCCAATGTTTCTAGTATTTGTGCTAAGCTAAGCTAATGGGATGCTGACTCTAGCTACATATTGAGGGTGCAAACATCAACATCAATCACGATTAATTGTACGTATGCTGTGTAAATACTGTACCTGTCCTAGAACAATTATAATGGGCCCGCTGATGTTGGTTCTAGAGGTGATGAGCTTCTTGCTTGATGGTTTTCCATCTAACCACAGCTGTGCCAGTCCAGATGCAGCGTCCCAAGTGGAACAAATTGAGTGCCACGTGTTCAGTTTGTAGTTCTGCCCTACAAAAGAAATCATTTGATTCCTGATATAGAAGTCAAAACCATCCTGTGAATCACCCTTCTCAATCAGGAAGTTATTTGTAGCAGAGGGTGTGGCCAAAGAGAAAAAGCTGTGGAGTCTGCGGAGGTCCGAGAAGGATCTGTAAGCATCACAAAGACACAATGAGTCATGATGACTTTCATTGTCAGAGATACGGTGGATAGTTTGATTCATTTTGCATATTCAACACTACCTGAAACAGACTGTTACAGCACCCAGATTCTGTCTTGATGTAGTCAGCCTCACATGAGCTGTGTTGGTTTCTTGTGGGAAGGTGAACATTTTACCTGTCAGATCTGAAGAAAGAGAGGGATAGATTATTATTTTTGCCACAAGGTGAGGCTAAACGTCAACTAGGCTGCATTACAAACAGGAAATTTGGAACATACAGTAAGATATGAACCACTGACTCTTGAATTTAATTAACATGGTTGAAAGTATTGCGCTCCATCTGGCCATTCTATCATTCACGATTTAAAAGAAATCTTCAAAGCTTTGAGGAACGGAAGTACTTACTCAGACGTCAGCTACAAATGTTGTACGAAGAAAGGAACTCTTTATGGTTAATAAAAGGCCTTTTTGAGGCTTCACTTTGCCTTTTGGTTTGTTTATTGTCAAGTATCTTTTTGTTGGTCATTTTCCTCTGCAAACTGTGTTTAGCTTTGTTAAGTGAAGATGGCCCAAATGAAATGAAATCATAGTTAAAATAAATAATTGAATATGGTTAGTGAACAGACATAGCCTACAGAAAGCATTTCACATGTTTCCCTGTTCAAAAGCCTGTTGCTTATCGCTATTAATATATTGCAAAAACACATATTTTTTTCAGCCTAGAGAAAGAACATTTTCTTGTACATAAAAGAGTCGTAAATGACACATGATGAGGAAAAGTTTCCTTCAGGTATTCCTTTTGTTAAATGAGGATTACATTTTACCTTGAGGAGTTGCAGCACATGCTGTCACCATCCCCAGCAGCAGCAAAAACTTCATCTGGTACAAAGACAAAAAGACAGCACAGTAAACACATGAACAAATTCATTTTCTTTGGTTTAGTACAATAAACAATATAGATGGGTCGAAAAAATAGCACCTCTTTGAATATGTTGCAAAATCACTCAAGTGGGTCTTACCTCGAAATCTGTGTCTGGATTTTATGGGCAGCAGTGATCGGGATAGTGAGCTTTATGCATTCACTATTTCCCCATTTCAGTGTATGTTTTTACTTCCTGTATCAACTTACATTTTTCTGGCTTCAATTTCCTGGAACACAGAAAAAAATTCTTCCTGCTGAACCATTGCATGGTATGAACAGACAAAATTATCAGGACCTATCCTTTAATAAACAATGATTTGATGTAAAATGCTGACATTGGTAACTTATACTTCACATTTCACATAAAAGCACAGAAAACATGATTTTTTTTTCTTTCTAAAATATACATGGCATTGTTTTCACGTTTAGTGACAGGACATTTGTTTATCTTCTATCAGCACTCTGTCTACAATCACAAACTCAAGCGCACTCCAGTTGAGCACATTCCCTGGAGTGTAGATAGTGAGCATTGTGCATTCACCATTTCTCCATTTCAGTGTATGTTTTTACTTCCTGTATCAACTTACATTTTTCTGGCTTCAATTTCCTGGAACACAGAAAAAAATTCTTCCTGCTGAACCACATTTTTTTTTTTATAGAAACGTCATTGTCATGGTTCTGTGTTGCGAATTGCTTGCATGAGGTGCTCCATACAGCTGCAAAAAAAGCTAAAGAAATCTAAAGTGAAGTAGTCAGAATAACAGAATTATTAAACTAAAAAACACAAAATATTCTCAAAAACTGCATCTGAATTTAAAGCTTGAAGAGTGTTTGCTTAGATAGTTCATAACCTACTATGTGTGTTGTTGTTGTGAAGGCATTCGGCTTTGTTTACACATGAAGCTGCTGATCACTACAGAGAGATTAAAGGTTGATCCACTCGTGACTTACATTATCAGTTATAATGGGCATTCCTGATAACACTCATCATATCCATTATAAAGTATTATTCCATACTTCTGTCCGTCATCATCGGCTGAAACGATATGACACCTTACAAAGGCCTATCTGTTCTTTTGTTTAGAGATATTATAGATATTTTTTTGTGCCGTCTCAAAGCCAGCAGCAGGGCAAACACAGTCACTTATGCGGTAGTCTTGGGTGGTAGTCTGTTTCTTTGCACTTTCACTTGTTTAGTCTTTTCCTGGCAAACAAGTTTGTGCCTAGGTGGGTGGGTTGAGGTTGTGTTTATTCGGATAAGGCAGTGCAATAAAAGTGCAGTAAAATTTGGAGTCTCGTTTTAGCGTGAAATTGCTGGATGAAAGCTGTCATAAATCGGCTGTGTTGCCTGTGATGTCAGGGGCAACCTGAATATACTTCATCCAACAAAACATTTTTCAGTCCTGCAATGTAACATTTGAATTAAAATTGAACTGGAAAGATGCTCATATGTAAAACAGAGATACACAAGGTGCCACGGGAAATGATTTAAGACAAAATGTTCACAGCTACATATTGTGTAATAATTTTATTTGACAAATGACAGAAAACCAATAAACTTTGTAAGACATTGAGTTTTGTTTGAAGGGTTTAGGTACAGGTCTTTGGTTTATCTTCTATCAGCACTCTGGCTATGATCCCACCAGTTGAGCACATTCCCTGTAGTGAAGTTTAGATCATCCATGTAGTGCTGGATCTCCCATGGTGAAAGCATGTAGATCAACGAAAGACTGTGTAAAAGCGAACCCCCCACCATGGGTATCCTGCTTCTGTAGAGACTGCGGTTAAATAGCATTAGCAATAGTACATTTGTTCTATTTAATCTACACAATAGAGACATGGATGCATCAAAAAAAAATGCTTAGCAACAAAACTCTACCCTATAATTACAGGGTGTCCACTGATGCTTGATCCAGAGCTGGCACATTTTCTGGTTGTCCGTCACACCACAGCTGCAGCAGTCCAGACGCAGAAGATTCCCATATGGAGCAAAGAGAGTGCCACACGTTCGACTTGTACTCCAGCCCCCCAAATGATTAAAATTATCAGGACCTATCCTTTAATAAACAATGATTTGATATAAAATGCTGACATTGGTAATTTATACTTCACATTTCATATAAAAGCAAAGAAAACATGATTTTTTTTTCTTTCTAAGATATAGATGGCATTGTTTTCACGTTTAGTGACAGGACATTTGTTTATCTTCTATCAGCACTCTGTCTACAATCACAAACTCAAGCGCACTCCAGTTGAGCACATTCCCTGGAGTGTAGATTTGATCGTCCATGTACTTCTGGATGGCACAGGGTGAAAGGACGTAGTCCCACATGTGGACATCAGACATCATGCCAACGAAAGACTGCGTAGAGTCAAAACCCCCACCATGAGAATCCTGTTCCTGTAGAGATGGCAAAGATTTGAGATCTAGTAACTAAACGTTTTTTAGCATACTCAGCATTAACTTGCATTATTATTACTATTGAAATATAACTGTACCTGTCCAATCACAGTACTCATAGTAGACCCTCTGATGCTTAAACCAGAAATGACAAACTTTCTTATAGAAGGTCTTCCATCAAACCACAGCTGCACAAGTCCAGACTGCATATCCCATGTGGTACAAACAGAGTGCCACATGTCCGGCTTGTAGTCTTTTCCTCGAAAATCAGTTTCTTTATCGGTGATGTAGGCCACCATCTCCTTATTTGTTTCATCCCAGAAAGTCAGGAAGGCATTGGAATTAGCGGATGTAGACATAGAGAAAAGGCTGTGGCTTCTTTTGAGGTCTGTATAGGACCTGTAGGCATTAAAAAGACACGTCAGGCATGATACTTTTCACAGTCGGAGACACAGTGGGTTCTTTTATGCATTTCACATATTCAGAGCTACCTGTGACAGACGGTTATGGCACTGAATTCCTGTCTTGTTGTGTTGAACTTCACATGAGCGCTGTTGGTTTCTTGCGGGAAGGTGAACATTTTACCTGTCAGATCTGAAGAAAGAGAGGGATAGATTATTATTTTTGCCACAAGGTGAGGCTAAATGTCAACTAGGCTGCATTACAAACAGGAAATTGGGAACATACAGTAAGATATGAACCACTGACTCTTGAATTTAATTGACATGGTTGAAAGTATTGCTCTCCATCTGGCCATTCTATCATTCACGATTTAAACGAAATCTTCAAAGCTTTGAGGAAGGAAGTACTTACTCAGACGTCAGCTACAAATGTTGTACGAAGAAAGGAACTCTTTATGGTTAATAAAAGGCCTTTTTGAGGCTCCACTTTGCCTTTTGGTTTGTTTATTGTCAAGTATCTTTTTGTTGGTCATTTTCCTCTGCAAACTGTGTTTAGCTTTGTTAAGTGAAGATGGCCCAAATGAAATGAAGTCATAGTTAAAATAAATAATTGAATATGGTTAGTGAACAGACATAGCCTACAGAAAGCATTTCACATGTTTCCCTGTTCAAAATCCTGTTGCTTATCGCTATTAATATATTGCAAAAACACATATTTTTTCAGCCTAGAGAAAGAACATTTTCTTGTACATAAAAGAGTCGTAAATGACACATGATGAGGAAAAGTTTCCTTCAGGTATTCCTTTTGTTAAATGAGGATTACATTTTACCTTGAGGAGTTGCAGCACATGCTGTCACCATCCCCAGCAGCAGCAAAAACTTCATCTGGTACAAAGACAAAAAGACAGCACAGTAAACACATGAACAAATTCATTTTCTTTGGTTTAGTACAATAAACAATATAGATGGGTCGAAAAAATAGCACCTCTTTGAATATGTTGCAAAATAACTCAAGTAGGTCTTACCTCGAAATCTGTGTCTGGATTTTATGGGCAGCAGTGATCGGGATAGTGAGCTTTGTGCTTTCACCATTTCTCAATTTCAGTGTATGTTTTTACTTCCTGTATCAACTTCTACATTTTTCTGGCTTCAATTTCCTGGAACACAGAAAAAAAATTCTTCCTGCTGAACCACATTTTTTTTTTTTATAGAAACGTCATTGTCATGGTTCTGTGTTGCGAATTGCTTGCATGAGGTGCTCCATACAGCTGCAAAAAAAGCTAAAGAAATCTAAAGTGAAGTAGTCAGAATAACAGAATTATTAAACTAAAAAACACAAAATATTCTCAAAAACTGCATCTGAATTTAAAGCTTGAAGAGTGTTTGCTTAGATAGTTCATAACCTACTATGTGTGTTGTTGTTGTGAAGGCATTCGGCTTTGTTTACACATGAAGCTGCTGATCACTACACAGAGATTAAAGGTTGATCCACTCGTGACTTACATTATCAGTTATAATGGGCATTCCTGATAACACTCATCATATCCATTATAAAGTATTATTCCATACTTCTGTCCGTCATCATCGGCTGAAACGATATGACACCTTACAAAGGCCTATCTGTTCTTTTGTTTCGAGATATTATAGATATTTTTTTGTGCCGTCTCAAAGCCAGCAGCAGGGCAAACACAGTCACTTATGTGGTAGTCTTGGGTGGTAGTCTGTTTCTTTGCACTTTCACTTGTTTAGTCTTTTCCTGGCAAACAAGTTTGTGCCTAGGTGGGTGGGTTGAGGTTGTGTTTATTCGGATAAGGCAGTGCAATAAAAGTGCAGTAAAATTTGGAGTCTCGTTTTAGCGTGAAATTGCTGGATGAAAGCTGTCATAAATCAGCTGTGTTGCCTGTGATGTCAGGGGCAACCTGAATATACTTCATCCAACAAAACATTTTTCAGTCCTGCAATGTAACATTTGAATTAAAATAGAACTGGAAAGATGCTCATATGTAAAACAGAGATACACAAGGTGCCACGGGAAATGATTTAAGACAAAATGTTCACAGCTACATATTGTGTAATAATTTTATTTGACAAATGACAGAAAACCAATAAACTTTGTAAGACATTGAGTTTTGTTTGAAGGGTTTAGGTACAGGTCTTTGGTTTATCCTCTATCAGCACTCTGGCTATGATCCCACCAGTTGAGCACGTTCCCTGGAGTGAAGTTTAGATCATCCATGTAGTGCTGGATCTCCCATGGTGAAAGCATGTAGATCAACGAAAGACTGTGTAATAGCGAACCCCCCACCATGGGTATCCTGCTTCTGTAGAGACTGCGGTTAAATAGCATTAGCAATAGCACATTTGTTCTATTTAATCTACACAATAGAGACATGGATGCATCAAAAAAAATGCTTAGCAACAAAACTCTACCCTATAATTACAGGGTGTCCACTGATGCTTGATCCAGAGCTGGCACATTTTCTGGTTGTCCGTCACACCACAGCTGCAGCAGTCCAGACGCAGAAGATTCCCATATGGAGCAAAGAGAGTGCCACAGGTTCGACTTGTACTCCAGCCCCCCAAATGATTCAAATTATCAGGACCTATCCTTTAATAAACAATGATTTGATATAAAATGCTGACATTGGTAATTTTTACTTCACATTTCATATAAAAGCAAAGAAAACATTTTTTTCTTTCTTTCTAAGATATACATGGCATTGTTTTCACGTTTAGTGACAGGACATTTGTTTATCTTCTATCAGCACTCTGTCTACAATCACAAACTCAAGCGCACTCCAGTTGAGCACATTCCCTGGAGTGTAGATTTGATCGTCCATGTACTTCTGGATGGCACAGGGTGAAAGGACGTAGTCCCACATGTGGACATCAGACATCATGCCAACGAAAGACTGCGTAGAGTCAAAACCCCCACCATGAGAATCCTGTTCCTGTAGAGATGGCAAAGATTTGAGATCCAGTAAATAAAAGTTAGGTTTTTTTTTTTTTTTAGCATACACAGCATTAACTTGCATTATTATTACTATTGAAATACAACTGTACCTGTCCAATCACAGTACTCATAGTAGACCCTCTGATGCTTAAACCAGAAATGACAAACTTTCTTATAGAAGGTCTTCCATCAAACCACAGCTGCACAAGTCCAGACTGCATATCCCATGTGGTACAAACAGAGTGCCACATGTCCGGCTTGTAGTCTTTTCCTCGAAAATCAGTTTCTTTATCGGTGATGTAGGCCACCATCTCCTTATTTGTTTCATCCCAGAAAGTCAGGAAGGCATTGGAATTAGCGGATGTAGACATAGAGAAAAGGCTGTGGCTTCTTTTGAGGTCTGTATAGGACCTGTAGGCATTAAAAAGACACGTCAGGCATGATACTTTTCACAGTCGGAGACACAGTGGGTTCTTTTATGCATTTCACATATTCAGAGATACCTGTGACAGACGGTTATGGCACTGAATTCCTGTCTTGTTGTGTTGAACTTCACATGAGCTCTGTTGGTTTCTTGTGGGAAGGTGAACATTTTACCTGTCAGATCTGAAGAAAGAGAGGGATAGATTATTATTTTTGCCACAAGGTGAGGCTAAACGTCAACTAGGCTGCATTACAAACAGGAAATTGGGAACATACAGTAAGATATGAACCACTGACTCTTGAATTTAATTGACATGGTTGAAAGTATTGCTCTCCATCTGGCCATTCTATCATTCACGATTTAAAAGAAAGCTTCAAATCTTTGAGGAAGGAAGGACTTACTCAGACGTCAGCTACAAATGTTGTACGAAGAAAGGAACTCTTTATGGTTAATAAAAGGCCTTTTTGAGGCTCCACTTTGCCTTTTGGTTTGTTTATTGTCAAGTATCTTTTTGTTGGTCATTTTCCTCTGCAAACTGTGTTTAGCTTTGTTAAGTGAAGATGGCCCAAATGAAATGAAATCATAGTTAAAATAAATAATTGAATATGGTTAGTGAACAGACATAGCCTACAGAAAGCATTTCACATGTTTCCCTGTTCAAAAGCCTGTTGCTTATCGCTATTAATATATTGCAAAAACACATATTTTTTCAGCCTAGAGAAAGAACATTTTCTTGTACATAAAAGAGTCGTAAATGACACATGATGAGGAAAAGTTTCCTTCAGGTATTCCTTTTGTTAAATGAGGATTACATTTTACCTTGAGGAGTTGCAGCACATGCTGTCACCATCCCCAGCAGCAGCAAAAACTTCATCTGGTACAAAGACAAAAAGACAGCACAGTAAACACATGAACAAATTCATTTTCTTTGGTTTAGTACAATAAACAATATAGATGGGGGAAAAATAGCACCTCTTTGAATATGTTGCAAAATCACTCAAGTAGGTCTTACCTCGAAATCTGTGTCTGGATTTTATGGGCAGCAGTGATCGGGATAGTGAGCTTTGTGCTTTCACCATTTCTCAATTTCAGTGTATGTTTTTACTTCCTGTATCAACTTCTACATTTTTCTGGCTTCAAATTCCTGGAACACAGAAAAAAATTCTTCCTGATGAACGACATTTTTTTTTTATAGAAACGTCATGGTCAAAAAAAAGCTAAAGAAATCTAAAGTGAAGTAGTCAGAATAACAGAATTATTAAACTAAAAAACACAAAATATTCTCAAAAACTGCATCTGAATTTAAAGCTTGAAGAGTGTTTGCTTAGATAGTTCATAACCTACTATGTGTGTTGTTCTTGTGAACGCATTCGGCTTTGTTTACACATGAAGCTGCTGATCAGTACACAGAGATTAAAGGTTGATCCACTCGTGACTTACATTATCAGTTATAATGGGCATTCCTGATAACACTCATCATATCTATTATAAGGTATTATTCCATACTTCTGTCCGTCATCATCGGCTGAAACGATATGACACCTTACAAAGGCCTATCTGTTCTTTTGTTTCGAGATATTATAGATATTTTTTTGTGCCGTCTCAAAGCCAGCAGCAGGGCAAACACAGTCACTTATGCGGTAGTCTTGGGTGGTAGTCTGTTTCTTTGCACTTTCACTTGTTTAGTCTTTTCCTGGCAAATATGTTTGTGCCTAGGTGGGTGGGTTGAGGTTGTGTTTATTCGGATAAGGCAGTGCAATAAAAGTGCAGTAAAATTTGGAGTCTCGTTTTAGCGTGAAATTGCTGGATGAAAGCTGTCATAAATCGGCTGTGTTGCCTGTGATGTCAGGGGCAACCTGAATATACTTCATCCAACAAAACATTTTTCAGTCCTGCAATGTAACATTTGAATTAAAATCGAACTGGAAAGATGCTCATATGTAAAACAGAGATACACAAGGTGCCACGGGAAATGATTTAAGACAAAATGTTCACAGCTACATATTGTGTAATAACTTTATTTGACAAATGACAGAAAACCAATAAACTTTGTAAGACATTGAGTTTTGTTTGAAGGATGTGGGTACAGGTCTTTGGTTTATCCTCTATCAGCACTCTGGCTATGATCCCATCAGTTGAGCACGTTCCCTGGAGTGAAGTTTGGATCCATGTAGTGCTGGATCTCCCATGGTGAAAGCATGTAGATCAACGAAAGACTGTGTAAAAGCGAACCCCCCACCATGGGTATCCTGCTTCTGTAGAGACTGCGGTTAAATAGCATTAGCAATAGCACATTTGTTCTATTTAATCTACACAATAGAGACATGGATGCATCAAAAAAAAAATTGCTTAGCAACAAAACTCTACCCTATAATTACAGGGTGTCCACTGATGCTTGATCCAGAGCTGGCACATTTTCTGGTTGTCCGTCACACCACAGCTGCAGCAGTCCAGACGCAGAAGATTCCCATATGGAGCAAAGAGAGTGCCACAGGTTCGACTTGTACTCCAGCCCCCCAAATGATTCAAATTATCAGGACCTATCCTTTAATAAACAATGATTTGATATAAAATGCTGACATTGGTAATTTTTACTTCACATTTCACATAAAAGCAAAGAAAACATGATTTTTTTTTCTTTCTAAGATATAGATGGCATTGTTTTCACGTTTAGTGACAGGACATTTGTTTATCTTCTATCAGCACTCTGTCTACAATCACAAACTCAAGCGCACTCCAGTTGAGCACATTCCCTTGAGTGTAGATTTGATCGTCCATGTACTTCTGGATGGCACAGGGTGAAAGGACGTAGTCCCACATGTGGACATCAGACATCATGCCAACGAAAGACTGCTTAGAATCAAAACCCCCACCATGAGAATCCTGTTCCTGTAGAGATGGCAAAGATTTGAGATCCAGTAAATAAAAGTTAGGTTTTTTTTTTTTTTTAGCATACTCAGCATTAACTTGCATTATTATTACTATTGAAATACAACTGTACCTGTCCAATCACAATACTCATAGTAGACCCTCTGATGCTTAAACCAGAAATGACAAACTTTCTTATAGAAGGTCTTCCATCAAACCACAGCTGCACAAGTCCAGACTGCATATCCCATGTGGTACAAACAGAGTGCCACATGTCCGGCTTGTAGTCTTTTCCTCGAAATTCAGTTTTTTTATCCTTGATGTAGGCCACCATCTCCTTATTTGTTTCATCCCAGAAAGTCAGGAAGGCATTGGAATTAGCGGATGTAGACATAGAGAAAAGGCTGTGGCTTCTTTTGAGGTCTGTATAGGACCTGTAGGCATTAAAAAGACACGTCAGGCATGATACTTTTCACAGTCGGAGACACAGTGGGTTCTTTTATGCATTTCACATATTCAGATCTACCTGTGACAGACGGTTATGGCACTGAATTCCTGTCTTGTTGTGTTGAACTTCACATGAGCTCTGTTGGTTTCTTGTGGGAAGGTGAACATTTTACCTGTCAGATCTGAAGCAAGAGAGGGATAGATTATTATTTTGCCACAAGGTGAGGCTAAACGTCAACTAGGCTGCATTACAAACAGGAAATTGGGAACATACAGTAAGATATGAACCACTGACTCTTGAATTTAATTGACATGGTTGAAAGTATTGCGCTCCATCTGGCCATTCTATCATTCACGATTTAAAAGAAAGCTTCAAATCTTTGAGGAAGGAAGGACTTACTCAGACGTCAGCTACAAATGTTGTACGAAGAAAGGAACTCTTTATGGTTAATAAAAGGCCTTTTTGAGGCTCCACTTTGCCTTTTGGTTTGTTTATTGTTAAGTATCTTTTTGTTGATCATTTTCCTCTGCAAACTGTGTTTAGCTTTGTTAAGTGAAGATGGCCCAAATGAAATGAAATCATAGTTAAAATAAATAAATGAATATGGTTAGTGAACAGACATAGCCTACAGAAAGCATTTCACATGTTTCCCTGTTCAAAAGCCTGTTGCTTATCGCTATTAATATATTGCAAAAACACATATTTTTTCAGCCTAGAGAAAGAACATTTTCTTGTACTTAAAAGAGTCGTAAATGACACATGGTGAGGAAAAGTTTCCTTCAGGTATTCCTTTTGTTAAATGAGGATTACATTTTACCTTGAGGAGTTGCAGCACATGCTGTCACCATCCCCAGCAGCAGGAAAAACTTCATCTGGTACAAAGACAAAAAGACAGCACAGTAAACACATGAACAAATTCATTTTCTTTGGTTTAGTACAATAAACAATATAGATGGGGGAAAAATAGCACCTCTTTGAATATGTTGCAAAATCACTCAAGTAGGTCTTACTTCGAAATCTGTGTCTGGATTTTATGGGCAGCAGTGATCGGGATAGTGAGCTTTATGCTTTCACCATTTCCCCATTTCACTTCTACATTTGTCTAGGAACACAAAAAAACAAAACTCTTCCTGCTGAACCACATTTTTTTTTTTTAAACATAGAAACGTCATTGTCATGGTTCTGCAGTTAAATAGCATTAGCAATAGCACATTTGTTCTATTTAATCTACACAATAGAGACATGGATGCATCAAAAAAATTGCTTAGCAACAAAACTCTACCCTATAATTACAGGGTGTCCACTGATGCTTGATCCAGAGCTGGCACATTTTCTGGTTGTCCGTCACACCACAGCTGCAGCAGTCCAGACGCAGAAGATTCCCATATGGAGCAAAGAAAGTGCCACACGTTCGACTTGTACTCCAGCCCCCCAAATGACCCATCTTTGTTCCAAAATCAGGAAGTTATCGTCTGCAGAAGACGTGGACGGAGAGAAAAGGTTGTGACCTCTGCTGAGGTCTGTAGCAATCGAAATGACATGATCGCGCATGCTGCCTTTACACACCGAGAGATACAGTGGGTTCATTTATTCCTTTTAAAGATTCAACACTACCTCCGATAGACAGCTACACCACTGAATTACTGATGTGATGTAATTAGCCTCATTCGGTGTCAGTTTGTTGTGGGAAGGTGAACATTTGAGGTTAATTTGAAATCAGATGTTCATGTACATTACATGAATTGATTAATTCATCACAAAATCAAATAATTAGTGGGCATAATGTAAAAAATATGTATTACAAATAGATTTTTTTGAGGGAAATTATTTTGCATCTTTGTTTACAGAAGAAATAATGATTGAAGAAACTGAAGATAAAAATCAGTTGCTGCAACACTTTGTGGTCCATGAACAGGATTTCAGGAACATACAGCAAAATATAAGCTTCTATGGGATTCTTGCAGTCTGAATGGCATTGATGTAAGGACTGCTCCCCGTGTGGCCAGCCTATCAATGATTTATGAAAAAAGACTTTGAAGCTTTCAGCAAGCTTACTAAAAAGCAGTCAATCACAAATCCCATAAAAAGAGAGAAAATACTGTCAACAACATCCTTTCTGATATCCCACTTAGTTTACTCGTTGTTCTATCCGGTCTTTTGGTTTCGTACATGAAAAACTGACATAAACAAACAACACTAGCAAGAAGATTTCTGTACAATTACTATATACCGTTAATGCCTGCCATCGGGTCAGATTCTGTGACATTCCCCTCGAAATTCACAAACGCTTTCGTCCACAGGGACTGCCAGCACAAAATTAAACTTTAGTTACTTGAATTCAGGAAATCAGGTTGCAAACTTAACATAAGGGTAAAGGAGAAAAGGCAACAAACTCCTATAAACTCTGTGCACTTACTGTGATGACTCCTTTTGGTCATATTTTTGTTTAAAAAAAAAAAAAAAAAGAAAATAATATTTTTCTTACCTTGAGGAGTCACAAAAACTTCCTCTAATTCAAAAGCCGCCTTAACTACATTTATACAATTTGTTCAATATTTTTCTTTTGTTACTAATACTTTCAATGCCAGTGTGTAATGGACTACAAATGAATGTGCTGTTATGTATCTCGTCCTGCTACAATTACCATGCAGAGCGGGCAAAAAACGGTTAGCGTATAATACAGTCATTTTCAATTTCTCTATTTTGCTGTGCACCTCATGTCGTGATGTTACCTTGAAGTTTGTTAGGATTGTGTCTGCAACAGGGAGTATGATTGTGGGTATTATATAAACTTGTTCCTTCCTCATTACTGTCTGTTTACACTGTCTTTTTGTAACCTTTTTCTGTGCTGTTCCTGGGTTGCAAAAAGCCCTGAATTCGCCACACACAACAAAATCATATTAGGCCATTCATCTTTCATCATCCATCACACAATTGCATTTTTTAGTAATATAATATATTTCATTACTGATGGCAGTCTATGCATTATAACATAATTGCCGTACCCATAAGAGGTGACAGTAAATGAAAGGGTGTTGCTCTAAAGGCTGACAAAGTGACAAATGTAATAAACCTCATTTGCAAAATTGGATCTCTAAATAAATGATAACAGAAGTGGAAGCCTTACATATAGCAAAACATTTCCTAATGAACTGGATTCTGTATCGCCGAGGTGACAATATTCTCTTATAAGGTCGATGGTGACAGTAGCTGTCAGACTGCAGGGCTTTAACCAAAAAGAGTTTGATTGTTAGACATTTGTCAAAGGTGGATCAATTGCAAATAGTGAAATAGACACATGGCTTTTTCAGGAACGTCTTAGCATCCCTGTGTCCCAGGGTGCGACCTCATTTCTGACCCTGCGGTATCCTAAATTCCTAAACAATCCCTAACCTGCCAAACTGACGTGTCATAACGCTGTACAATACTATGCATTAGACAGTATTTATTTACCCGTTTTCCAGTTTAAGGTCTAATAATTCATATTAGCTGCTTCTCTGTCAAAAATTACATTTAAAAAGTCTCCCGAAACTAATGAAGTGTGTGTTTGTGCGAGCCTTGCCATTTGAGTGCACTCATGCATGTTACACTGCATTTGTGGATGCCTGCTTGTCAGTGTTCATAGATGAACGCTTGATCATGTGTCACTAACAACTACCAGTTATCGGGATTCTGCGCTTTTTTCACTCCCTTCACGATCAACTAAAATGACTCGCAGCACAACATCAAGGGCCTATCTGCACTGTCACATCCAAATATTATATCCTCTCTGCAAGGGACTTCAGTGACGGAGTCTGTACGCTCCTCTTTCCACTGATGTGATGAGATCCAGTAGTGACTGGGGAGAAGCCTGCAACTCAGAGTGAATGTTTCCCGGAGAATGACATCAGATCAGCCAGAGGGATGAACCCTGGAGAGGGATCAGACCGAGACGACTAGACAGAGCACGCTCAACTCAGCAGGGAAAAGCTCTCTGAGTTTGACTGAGCTTCCAGACAGGATGAGATATATATGGGAGGGGGAAAGAGAACAATGCTGCTCAGTCATACTTAAGTTTATTTTAAAGAGCATTTCACAGTGGTTACATTTGACATAGGGGAACACTAATAAGAAAAAAACAAAAGAAGAGTGTGAGAACCAGGTCCAAAAATCTGAATTTACCGAAAAGAAATAAGAAGTAAATCCAATAAATATAAGATGCTTACTGTCAAAGTTGGTGAGAAACTGCTATAAAAAGGCAAAATATAACATTAGAAATTACCTTACCAAAGCGCTGTAATTCAGTGTACAACTGCTATGTCTATGTGTCTATGATGCTGTATAGGTCCATTGCGTTTGTGTAACATAATATGTTTACAAAACGTAACAATTCCAACATAATTGCATAAATGGAGATGGACCAAGTTGACTTTGTCAAGAGCTTTCAGTCACAGCTTTGTTTTCTGTGCATACCATCGGTTTTTGCGTCTGTAACTTTGAATAGTTCTATGTTAGCAGCGCATTCTTGCTGTCATCCTCTGGATCAGTCCTCTCCCAACCCCGTCGAATGCGGGTGAGGCTGCGGTCCACGCAGGGCAGGAGTACCAACAGTTTGAGCACAATCACCACGGTAGGCACCACCAGACTGAGCATATAGGCCGGAGGCGTGTACCATTTGTAGTTACTGGGTGTTAGGAACTTGTTCCAGCCATACAGGTAAGTGTGAAAGGTGCAGAAGAATAGTGTCAGGTATCCCAGCTTGGACTGGAAAAGAGAAAAAAAAGTTAAGACGCATACTTTTACACTTACTGAGCATGTGTGCATTGACTGATTCACATAGATGCACAGATAAAAAGCTTATCACTGTGTAATAAGCGCGGTTAGGTAGGTCGGTAGAATGAGATAGACTGACCTTTACCTAGACTTAGAGCTTTGACTTACATGTGTGCACACGTTTGCCTACTTTGTGTCAACAGATGTACATGGAGGTAATTCAGTTGATGTAGATAGAGCAGAACATGCACGCACAGTTGCAAATATACTGGCACACAGACCAATTCCATACGCATGAACAAAATCTAAAGACTGGGGATAATATATGCCCTCCAAATTACATTTGATGAATAACTTAACATTTAAAGCACTGCTCTAATTTGGGCTGGAGTAAAGGGGAGGGGTGTGAAATGAGAAAATGAGCTTGACATGACCCAGTTACATTTATGAATGAGTTTGTTCTCCTTGGTGAGGCCGGTTTCATTTTCAATTGGTCAAACCGGAGAGAGAGAAAAAAAAAAAGGTAAACATTTGTGTCTGCCCGAGTAAAAACAATCACAGCGGAAGAATTAGCAAGGGAAGCACGGAAATATCACTTTCACACTTTCAACAGATTATTTCCAACTACTGCATCTGGCCCACGCAACTATTTTCCATCTGGGCTGAAGCACTGAATCGTCCTCATTAGTCATAGCTTGAATCTTGGCTAATAGATATGATGTGAAGATCGCAGCAAATAATTTTTGTGCCAGTATCCACAGTCCTTGGAGTGGTACCAGTAGTTTGTGTAAATTTCCACACTAACTGAGTCTCGGCGGCCTAGAGCATAAACAGGTAGGTGCAATACTGTAGCGGCAGTACACAGAAAAATTCATAACGCACTTTAAAATATCTCCAGTGGCCACAATACAAGGGAACACAACCTGAGCCTATTTAATATTGTGAGCATGTATCTCTGTGTTAACTGAATCATCAATCTGGGTGTCATTTCCAGCTTTTCAAGGCCACAGTGTAGAGGTGAGATAATCAGTTGTCCCAAATTAAAATTCCCAATGAGCCTGCTTGTATTCATTTTTATCAGAAGCTGGCTCATGAAATGTCAGGAATAGCTGTAAAATCACCAGCAACACGCTTGTCTGTCACTCAGTTTTACTTTTCAGAGTGCCAAATCCGTTGGCCACAAAATGTGTGAAGCCTTTTGCTACTTTTCTTTTTGTCAGAGGGGAGCGTCACATTTAAGTGCAAATCTTAGCAGAGAGCATGCACATGTACCTTCTTAGTTTGTATGAAAGGTCTTAGGAATCTACAAAATATTCAGTTTGAATGCGTTAACTACACAGTCTCTCATTTATTCAGTCCTGTGAAAACACACTCAGGCACACACACACACACACACACACACACACACCAACTGAAGCATAAGGGAGAATCTGTTGAACAGATTGCTTGCGAGACCGCAGGACCAGCACCACTGGAAACTGTTAGAAAAAAAAATTCCACAGTCTCATTCCTCCACTTGTGACCACCAGTGAACAGTAAACAGGATGTAGGGATTCAGCTAAATTTTGATGGTTTGTACAGCTTCCCGCGCAGCTGAATCACAGTTTTGTGTTCCGTGTCTATGATGTGTCACACGCTCACACACTCTTAACACATCCATGCAACTGGGACACACATGCCAGTATCTACCTGTATGAAGCTGAACTCTCTCCAGCTGAGAGCATTGCTGACAGAGGGGAGAGAGGTTATTCCCAACAGGACGTACAGGCCAAATCCCAGAATCCCCACAGAGAAGTATGAGTCAGTGCGCCATGCTAGGGTGGTGTCAAACTCCACCGTTTCGTTCGCCTTGAACTTAAAGTGACAGTAAACAAGACAGAGAGCTCTTTCTTAACCGTTTCTGTAACAGCGTTGAATTCATCAGACGTTGTTATTTTCAAGCTGTGTTGAGGCTGTCTTACCTTTGAGATGGTACTTGCAGCAATCTTGAATCTCACATAATGTCTGGGGATGAAAATGACAAGACGAGTCAACAAATCTTCTTCTTTAAGGCAGTCGTTATGACAACAAATTATAAGTTATGTTTGGTAATTGACTTTCTTTAGTGGTCTCTCTAAGTGCCCATCAATTCAAAGATCTTGCAGGTACTTAAATTGCTTTTCTGTGCGCTACAATTAATCTGTATAGTTAATGTCTCGTCTTTCTTTCAGCATACCTTCTTTATACCAGTAGTTGCTATCATGTGCTTCTAAAAGATTAGTGCTTTTCTATTCTTCATCCTGTCACCACCACAGCTACTGCTGTACAACCTCTCTGACTGCTAACAAACACTTATTACACCCTACCAAACAATACACCCTAGGTACCACAATGAATCACCACAGCAAACCAAGTATTGTCCTCGCAACTGTCCAAAGACCACGAGCAACAACCCCGAGCCCCATTCACATGACTGTTGTTCTCCACTGATTTCAATGACCACAGCATCCACCCACGAAGGAGGACTGTGAGATGTAGTTGGGAGCTCTCAGCACAGATGAGTACTGTTTCCAAGGTCAAGAATGCAATTCGTGTTCAAGCTTAGCAACAACCAATTCTTCAAGCCGTTAGAAACACCTAACGACATACTGCAAAGACCTTGATAACTGTGCCTGTGTGACTTCAATTATTTCTGACTACTGTCCATTTCGCGCTTTGTTTTCTTTCAATAGCACTCGTCAAACTTTCTTTCTTTCTTTCCTCTGTTTGCACTGTTTCATTGCAAAATTATTAAAAGTAACACAAACCAATATGTTTGCCCTCCGACCCATGGTAGACTAAATATTAGCATAACCCCTCTCATACAGTTTCAATACAAATTAGACATTAAAACCTTGATGATGGTATAACTGCATGTTCCTGATAAACTTGCAACTGAGACAAATTAAAGTTAGAGTTTTTATTACTTTATTTCAGATAAAGAATATCAGTATGTGTGCACCTGTTACATACCTTATGGGGATGATAAGAGTGTAAAGCACATGTAGAAAAGCAAAGCCAAGCGCTAGCAGTCCTAGCTGTTTCCTGCACAGCATCCAGCGATCCAGCCAGTCAGGGAAACGCCTGAAACAAACACACTTCGACTTGTTTGATGCAATATTTAAAATATATTGCAAACTGTACATCACTGTCAAATATCAGTCCATCCTGTTTTGAGTTCTTACTTGTATTTGGTTCCTCTGTAGAGCTGAAGGAAGGCAGCTATGACACCAGGCAGGTAGCACAGAGACAACATGATGAGAGACACAATGGGAAACACCTGAAAGAGAGGGGATGAACACAGAAGTGGTAACTATGGGGATAACATGCACCAGATTCAAGGAAGCGATGTCTATAGAGCACATCTTCACCTTGTTGGCCATGGACACCATGATTCTGAAGGAGATATCTTTCCCCTGCCCGACATACGTGTAGAGAACATCTCTCATGACCACATAGAAGAAGAAGAAGGCAGTTAGGCCAATGGCCAGGCGTAATGGCAGCCTCCATTCTGGGAACAGCTGCAGGGGGAAGTCCTCCAGCTCTCTGGCAGCAGACAGAGACCCTCTATCCAGAACAGTGAAGCCCAGTTTGGTGGCCACTGTTGCTACTCCCTGCTTTGCCTCAGCACTGTTTCCGCACAGGTACACCTGGAGCATGAAAACATCCATATTCTTCAGAGCGCTCGAAATGTCTGCAAATGAAGTCTACGTCTACTTTTTCTTAGATTTATGCATTTATGTTTATTCATTTGCATAAACAGTGATGAAAGGATGTTTTGACTCTGGAGGACTGAACAGAGTATGGTGTGGCTTCCTGTTTAAGAAAGCAGGTAACAGGCAACAACATCGCTCAGTAGGTATCGCTACCATGTGATGTTGAATACAAAAACACACCCCAATACATAAACATACTACCCAACACCTAATTCTCTCTCTCTGTCTCTCTCTCTCTCTGTATCCTGTGTGGTTTTACTGTCCTCTGGGACTGCACAACCAGATCAAAATGAAACAGAAAAACCCACATATGCTGCAGCCTTGCCGCGCAGAGTGAGAGAGCAAAGCATGCGATGAGAAGCTTAGATCTGAGAGGGACTGTGGAGTTAATTGATTCAAGGATACATCAGAGATGGCATTCAAAGCAAAGACATAAGGCTGATTCCTTAGATTCAGCTCCTTTTACTCGGATTGTGTTTGATCAACACTTCAAAATGAGTCAATAATACAGTTTGGATTGAAATGCTTCCCTTTCTGAGAGAGACTATTATTTCTAACTTGTTGGTCAACACCCCACGGTGTGAACACATCAGAGAAAATGTGAAATGTTTGTAGCTCTGCGGTGGAAGAAATGTTTGACAAGCGGTACGGAATAGTTTAACTCTAAAATGTCATCATGAGAAAAAAAAAAGATTTATAAATAGAAGCAGAATAGTAACAGTAGCAATACACTCTGCCGGCTAAAAGATAATAAACACATTCATATAAACAGAACGTTACAACCAGACTTGTGCAGTACCTGTCTACTGGCGTCTGAGGGTCCATTCTGCAGGGCCCAGGCAGACAAGGTGTTAAAAGCTTTCACCACATGAGCTCCAGGGATCAGCCTGGACAAAAAAACCCAACAAACTCTGTATTCCTTCATGCTTTGCCAGCTGTTAGTGACTCACACTACGTGGTTCATGAGATCTCCCAATGTTCCCAAGTTCCCAGCTTACCTCTGAAGGTACTCAGCATTGGCCTCTGGGTATAGATCCTTCTTGAGGTTGTTGCTGACGTCCACCAGCACCTTCCAATCAATGAAATCAGCAGAGCGGATGGAAAGTCAAAACTTAAGCAACTGCTGGGTTTACACATAGGCATCTGACTGTGCATCAAGGTACCTTCCCCTTGAGTTGAGGTGCCAGTGTCTCCAGGAAATCATAGTGTTCTCTGTGAATGCAAACAAAGACCAGCGTGGCTGACTGGGCTGCTGCCGCATGGCTTGTTACCTGCACAGCACACACAGACACAGCATATTTGTCAAGCATTCAGGCTATTGCAACACATTCACTAATGACTGGCAGAGATAGCTCACTAGTTAACCCCATGATACACAACAGATCAAAACATGATACAGCATCCAAATCAAACGAGCAGACACACACACACATTATCAGTGACCTTGTCTAGCTCAGTCAGTCAATCCCTTATAGCAACCGTTTCTTTTTTCCCAGCATTAACTATGCACTTTTTCTTATTTGATCATGCAACACATGTTCTGAGGTATCATCTGTCAGTCACAACAACAATCACGAGCAAGCAGAAAACTGCGATAACAGTTTGAGATGTCATGCGATGCGTTGTACCTGAGCTCCCTGAGGCAGGGGGGCACAGCTGTGAGGTCTGCGGCTGCCGAACACTATCCTGTAGCCAGACTGGAGCAGACGTTGGCCCAGAGAGCGCCCGAAGTCCCCCGTCCCAAAGATACACAGCAGCTCCTGCTCAGGGGCAGCTGCCGTGCCCAGAGGACACAGCGACACGCTCTCTGGCTTCACCTCCTTTGACATGTTGCTCAGTCTGTCAGCCGACATGGCTTCAAGTCTGACACAAGCAGTGAAGATATCTCCTGTGAACAAAACACTTCAGCAGGTTTTCTGTCAGAGCTTGACAGCTGTACTGAAATATGACTGACTAATGTGTCCAGATTCGAGGCAGATGTAAGAAAATAATAGTCCTCAAAGTAACGGCTCTGCTGGGTGCTTCTGGAAAAAAAACGCCTGCCCTTCAAGCCTATGTGTCTGTTCTTCTAACTCATTTGCTCTCTAGACTGGCTGACTTTTCAGTCTTCACTCAGTTTTTGTATTGGCCCATCCCCTCCCGTAGCCCAAAGTGAAGTCTGTCTAAACTGGGAAATTCCATGGCAAAAGGTGGGATGTTTTCTTTGTACAAACTCTCTCTCTCTCTCTCTCTCTCTCTCTCTCTCTCTCTCTCTCTCTCTCTCTCTCTCTCTCTCTCTCTCTCTCTCACACACACACACTGTGTGTGGTTGTAAAACTTCCAGCCACGGCCTTCTTCTCAGAAATCACATTACACAACAGTGGAAAGCAACACTTAATTTATTACAATGGGATTCAGGTTTTTCTGGTTTTACCAAATCACCGCTATTGATCAAAAACACACAGAGGAGGACAGAGAGTGAAAGTCCCAGAAAGGAAATCTGCATCTAATAAAACACAATGACCTCTCTCTGACTGCAACACAGTTTTTAAGCATGGGCTATCCAATGACGGCTAGTCAGAGACTGGATCATTACGACGGGTTTAGGCGTTTTCACAGAATAAGATCAAAGCAGTGGACACAAAATTAAATTTTAACCTAGTGTCCTAGTTCAAGCGCAGGGTAAAACTTTGACAGATCAGGCCAAGAATGGGATTAGCTGAGTTTACTCATCACAATTGTTGTAGCACTGGGCTCTCCACAAACAACCTATGTGGACTGAGTCTAGGTCACACTATGCAAACACAATGTGCTGGAATGCTCCCAACCCCCTCCTCTTTTCCCCTCTATAATCTCTGTTATAAGACCATAACATTCACATGCCCTACCAAGTGCATAATTACCTTGACGTGTGCAAAACAAATAACGCACATTTGTATGAGCAGCAGGTCATTCGCTGCTCGCTTTGAGCGAAAGAACCCAATCCTTATAATCAGTCACTGATATGGTGGTCAGTAGAGGCACTTACTGATTCATGCAAAAAGCCAAACCCACCAATTATAGTCTAATCTGCACTCTTGTGTTGTCCCTATGAGTAATTAATGTTCTTAGCCTCGTAACTGAAGTTGGCCACTGAGTGCAGCCCTTCTTATTTTCCCAGAGGTTCAAAATAGCTCCAGTGTTCAGGGTTGAGGTAAACCGCAGGCCTAGTGACCTGTCCTATACTGTAATTACTCCCTCTGCTGCTTCCCTAACAGCCGAGTGTGTGTGTGTGTGTGTGTGTGTGTCTACACATGACACAAATATAATGGTAGCACACGCACCCACACAGATAATGTAATGAAATTTGCTGCTGATCTGGTTTCTTGGGCAGTAATTAGCCTGAGACCTTTACAGCAATTAATCTGGTTTTTTTTTCGGTAAACAATTACTGGCTTACTCTTACTCCTTAAAGCCCAAAATAAAGTTACGAGAAAGAAGGGTCAAGCTTGATAAATAAAGAAAACTCATAGGAGTTTGAAAGAGAAATAAGAACAAAAGCAAACAAAAGAAGGGCTGTGTGTGTGTGTGTGGAAGTGTTTAAGTTTAATGTAATTCTAGCGGGTCAGTATCATTTATGCGCTGTGGTATGGTTTCATGTTTTCTCCATGTCAAATGGTCAGTTATAGCTGAACCAGAGTTCTTTGCCCCCTGAAGCCAAACTCAAAGATCAACCAGTAGCAGCCAGGGCGCCAAAGAACAGAGCGCAACCTCAGTGAGCGCAGGAGCTGCAGTCAAGTTTGGGCTCTACACACTAAACAATCAAGCCTCAAAAAGCGTGGGTGGTTTTCTGATGACCAAAACAAAACTGAGAAGAATCAGCAATCACATATCAAATGTCAAGTCTGGAAGGAAAAAAAAAAGGCACTCTCAGGCAAGGGTGATGATTGGGCCGTCCAGTATTCCCAGGCTACAGCCATTACCATGATTGGCTTTACGCTGCACAATATCTGATTGTCTAAGCAAAATGCAGGGTGCATTACAGCCACAAGTCTATGCTAATGAATTCTGGTGCATGAAATCAGGCTCCCTCATACAGTCACATCCTGCTTTCTAGATCATTGTACTATATAATCGAAATTATTGATTTTTCTGATGTTGGTGTTGTGTTTGGTGAGTGTAGGGTTATGTGCTATTTTTAAAGCAGCGCTAACAAATGTCTAACTGTGACCATGGTGGAATTTAGACCTTGGAGAGCAGAGGAAGGAAGAAGCGGTGTAGGTTTTTTTTTACAGTGATGGGGTTATCAGAGCAGATGCTCCCCAGGTGATGGATTATCAGATACATGAATAACTGTAGCAATTATTCAGTGGAAAGCATGGTCAGGGGGATAAATTATTAATAATCTACAGTAGAAAGATTTGTTGCAGAGTGTGATTTGATGTCAAAAAAGAAAGGGGAAGATGGTGTGGGGAGGGGGTGGACGTGTTAGAAGTGCTGCTAGATAATGGTTGCACAGGACTTGGAGGGGCACGGCGGGTAGGGGAAGTTGAATCGGAGGTGTGACCAAGCCAAGAAGCTGCTGAGCCGCAGGGCAAAAGAGAGGAGAGCAAAGAAACATCCTGGTCTGAGGCCCATGTTTGGTACAGTGACTTTTCCCTCTTCTCGCTTCACCTCCCCTACACGACACATCTGATGTTTGTGCTTTCCTTGAGGCACAGAGTGTCCTCACATGAGCCCCCTTAGCTATGCTTTTGAGGTTATGTTTTGGGTTCACGGGCCATGACCTGACACAGACAGAAAGGCCACATCTAAAAACAGCTTTTCTCAAGGCGGAAATATGAGAAGGCCCAGCTGAAAAACAACTCACACGGATTCTCAGAAAATGGCAACATTGTCAAAGCCCTTTGTTGTAGAGCGTTTAAATGAGTAACAGAAGAAAATAGTCCAGCTGGCCGCTTGGCAGCAGATGATTTCCTTAGTGAAACTTATCTTGGCTCTGGATAGATCAGGATTGGTGTTGCAAGCTGTGCTTTCCCCCCCTCTGTCTCTCTCTCTCTGTCTCTCTCTCTCTCTCCGGTCTATCAACGTGATCGTTGTAGAGATTTACAGTGAAATCTCCCTACTGACCCCTACTGCACTGGTGCTCAATGAGTGGCCTGTAAAGTTAATGGGTCAGATCCAATCTTTCCTTGTAACACACTTCACTCCACGCACACATACACACTCGTTCTCATGCACAAGCTCACTTCCTCTCTCTTCCTCGCACACACACATGCGTACCTACGCACACATCTTCCTGTCTCTCTGTCTCTTACAATTCAGACCAGCATCAGGACATGGTCTCAACTTTATAGGGACTCTAATCACAGTGGTTATAAAAACCTGGCTGAATGAGTGAGCAGCAGGTCCGCGGTAACACTGACGTATGCAATAATACAGGGACCCTGAAGAACTGAGACTGGATATCCGGTCCACCTGTGTGTGCACAATTGACACAGTGCAATATCTCCCCAAAAACAAAGAAAAAAAATGATGTGGAGGTCTTAAAAATAGAGGGTTAAAACTCCTACACAGCCATAGTCCACCCACACCAGTGTTTTCATTTATATTTCTTAATCAGAACTCTTCTCGGGACTTTGTGGGTGTGTGCATAGTAGGCTTGTGCTGTTTGTTGTGTTGCAACTGTCAGGCCAGGACAATTTGTTAGTTAGTTTCCATCATTGCGCAATGGAAAAAGCTACTTTAGCTGCCCATGACCGGCTGTTGGAACACTTGGATAAGCCAGAAATTCCCCAGATTGGATTATCCTTGCCAAAATTATGGAAAAAACATGTTCTAATAATGGGAGCGGAAGGAGTCATAACAGACCACACCCTGTACTCATCCACAGCTAAAGTACTTTCTACTATTGATTCACTTCCACTTTGACTCAGTTTCCACAGTTTCTTTCTTTTTTTTCTACTCTCTCTTTTGTCTGATTACAAGAACCACTGGGGCTCTGACCTATCTAGAGCTAAAGAAGAGACGGCTCCCCCACTCAGAGTCTCAAATCCCTCCTGGTTCCCTCATGTCTTCTAACCACCAGCTGGCAGCGGCCCATCTACAAACTCCTCCATCCATCTATCCACAACCTTGCTCCCCCCTCATCTTTTCCTCCCTTCATCCCATCTTGGTTCACTTTCATCCATAAAATGCAATAAACTGTTATAAATCCGTGTCCTTATTGCCGTGTTCTTTGTTGGTGAAGCCTATTTGATTATTATTCACGAGTGCCCCATATTTCTTAAGAGACACTGAGGAAAGAAGAAAAAATTTGAAACAGGAAACACTTGAACCAAACGGCAACATCCGTGGCTGTGAAATAAATCCTATGCAGGAGTGCCAAAAACTGGATTAAAATTCAGGTTCAAAAGTTCAGGTACAAAAATGGTTTTGGTCTCAATAGCTAATTTCCTCATTCATGGTAATTGTATTAGGGTGATTATTTTTCATATAACACACCTGTTGGCAGCAGTCAAGGCCGCCACACTGAGCTTCACAACAACTCATTTCATACTATGTCTGTGTTTCCATGCAGTCTTTGAGTGGAACAAGCAGCTGCTCCCAGTTTAAAATTAGTTTAAGTGAGTTTTTCTGCCTACCTTTGCTGAATGTCAGACTTCTCACATAAATTCATTTATTATATGTAACAGTACTGTATGCACAGGCTACCTGCTGAATTGATATTTTGAGCCACATGACTCTGACCTTATCACTCTATGCAAAGATACACTTTAAAGGCCCTATGAATGTACTTTTCACAATTAAATGAGCGTGGGGATCCAGTTATTTCCCATGAAAGTATATATAAAATGTAATAATATATACCGCATGATAGCCCATATTTCTGTGCACCAATCAGGATTTTGGTTTTGGACTTGTTTGGTCAATTCATGATGAACCAGATCAGCTGTTCTTTGTGTGTTTAACTTTTTTTTATCAGTATTAACTAAAGATGCTTTTTTAACTTTGATTGCCGCCTCTTCAGTCAGAAACATTTTTTTAAAGATGGAATTCTATGACGATGTTTCCACTGGTTTCAAAGCTTACAGTTTAAATAATGTGGCTTTCAAAAGTCACACTGGACACAGAGCCAGCCATTAGGTACAGTATATTATGTGGGATCTTCTATGTGTCAGCTGCTATATGACCACTAGACACCTCAAAGCCCCTGAGAGGAATATCTATCTTGTGAAACCGTCTGTGTGTGGGTCAGGCTCTAGTTGATGAAATGCAGGAGTGCAGAAGCAGCAGTAACTGTGGCAGGACTGGTTGCAAACTGAGCCATAAAACAGCAGCACTAGCAGGAGTGTAACCACAGTTTTTGACAGCTTAAATACACCAACTTATTACAAAGGACCCGTTAGATATTGCAGAGAGTAGGGTATGTGTATGTGGCAGTGGTGTGATTTGAATTGTCAGTGGCTGGATTACCACTGCAGACTTTGTTCCATATATGCCATTTATAATTTCCTCATTGTATTACACAATATCTGTTGAAAACAGTTGCAACAGACCTATTCTACAATGTCACGAGCATTGTAAATATGTTCATATTTCACAAAAAAAAAAAGATCTTGCCAAACACACTAAAACAAGAAATGAAACAAGACAAACTGGAAGCAGCATGTTCTGTTCAGCACTTTCCACAGTGGATATGCATGAATCATCCTATTTCAGTGACTCATCTATAACCGCCAAATGACCAGAAAGATGTTAACTAAAACTGCTGAATGCATCCTAAAAAACTAAAAAAATTTAAATTACAAATTTGTGAATAAAATATGTGATAGAAAAATTCCAATCCTCTGGCTATAAATCAGCAATGCCTGGGATACATCGTCCATGAATCTGGGGACATTACAGACTTCAGTGAGCTGTGGAAGTAAAACTTCACTTCCTCCATGTCTAATCTAATCTACCCTCCCTTCTCATCTTTAATCACTCCATTCACTCTTTTTTTCTCTCTCTCTTTTTTCCCCCCTCTCCATTTTACTCCAGATCCCACTCCCCCTCAGCCCCTGCAACATCAAATCCCACTCTGCAACAGAGGTCCTGATGGTAGTGAATATATAATTCATCTCCATGACCACACATTGCTGAATATTTCAGTCTGACAGTCATGTATAATTATAGTTGACTCTGTGTCAAACTGTCACTCCGGTGCCCCGTTTCTGGTAGTTTTTCCACACAACCCTTCAGGCCTCAAAAAACTATTTCCTTGGCTGTGTGGGCTGCCTTTTCGTCTTTGGGTGGCAGTGGATTGCTCAATTACTGTCAATCGTTGACTGGCTAACCACCATTCACACCTGGTCCCGCCTCCAATGAAACGCATAATGACTTGCAATTACTGACTAAAACTGTGTTGCACAAAGCAGACGTCCACAGAATGCATAGTGCGGTGTTTAGGAAATGAGATAAAGCAAGCAGTAACGATCCTCACGAGGCTGGTAATGAGACTTAATGGGAGTTAATGGGGTTACAGTGATCAGGAGTGCAGAGAGACCCCAGGTTAATACAGCTACTAACAGGACTGAGACTAGGTGGGGGAGGTATATACCATAGACACATGCACACAATATAAAGGCATATCTCAGTGCTCGTGCAGAAGCCTGAAATCATTAGATCATTATATCTATCCTCAGTTTAAGAATTATACATGAGCCTTCTGGAAGGTTCCTGTCTTTGATTTCCTTGTCCTATGCTGCTGTTAGGGTTATACAAGCAGTGTGCGTAAGAGAGAGAGAGAGTGTGTGTGTGAGTGTGTGCGAGCGCCAGTGTGTGTATGTGCATGTTTGAGACAGTGTGTTCTTTCAAGTCTTCTGTGCTTAGCAGCAGTTAATGAGATCAGGGTGAGTGTTACCTGCGAGGAGACCTTTGATGAAATATGTTCAGAAAGAGAGGGGGGTCGCAGAGAATGAGATGGGAGGAGAGAGCCAAGAGGAGCGAGGAGGAAAGAAAGTGTCAGGATACGTGTGCATGCGTGTGTGTGTGTGTGTGCATGTGTGGGAGGGGAGGGGGGTTGCCGGGGTGATGATATATAGAGATGGCTTGAAGAAAATAGAGAGGATATAGAGGGGATAACGGTGAAGAAGAGAGGGAGTGGGAAAAGCGACAGAAGCAAGGGAAAGTGACAGAGAGCAGAAGGGGAGACATTCATTTTTAATCGAGAGGAAGAGTCGGCTTCACCGCAAAGAGAAGGGCTGATAGATTCACTTACACACCATAGATGCCCCTATGAACAATATACATGTTCACACGAGCGTTAAGCAAACAAACACACGCTCATTCTACCGACATTAGTAGCAACAACATGACTGTTGTTCTGTTTAGCTTTGTGTATTCGAGTGGATTGCACTGAAATTTACTAAAAACCACGGGGGAGTATTTGGATTATAGTTTTTCCTTCATCATAATCAGACTCAAATCCTCCTTTTTAACTCTAATACTTTAATTCTAATTACTCCACACAGGCTTCAGTGAGCTAAAGACTGGGAGGGTCTTTATCCCCCGGGAAAGAAAGAGTGAGAGACTGCAGGAGACAAAGGCAGACAGACAGAGCCAGAGAGAGGGAGAGGGAAAAAAAAAAGGAAAGGAGGCAGAACATAAGAAACTGAGAGTTAAAGTGGAAAAGAGGAGGGTAAACTGAGCAACTGTACTGCCTTGCTCAGCAATCTTTCACTGATGGCTAGTTTTAAAATGGTTAGCGTTTGAAATAACAGGGCCAGACAAGTACAGAGAGCTGCACCAACAAAGTTAAAGGTGCATTTTATTTCACAAAGTGCATGGCAGCGAAATGACACGCCACTTAAAAACTAGCAGGTCGGACCGCAGGTCGGCTGAAGAGGCCAACCACGAAACGAAATCTCGCCTGTTGAAACGTTGCTAAACAACAATGCTCTTAACTCCGAGACACAAACGGTGTTTCACACGTTACCCGCAAAATCTGCTGTAATTCACACCAAAAGAAGCGCATCTGACTCGTTCTAAGCAGTGCCTAAAGCCGGTTTTCAATACTACTTCTGCAGTTCTTATCTGCTCCGTTACAGCCCCTTTTTATGCTACATTGATAGCATTTTGGTATGTATCTCCCACAAGAGCATAGTCATCTCTGCCAGAGAGAAATAATTTAACACAACAGTTAGTCTTGGTTCAAAAAGGTGGGAGGCAGAAGGAGAAAAGGTGAATTTTTGTCTACTGCTGGTTATGACATTTTATTTTTAATGAGTACTGGTGAAACATAAAACTGACTTAAATCTATATTTAATGTTTTTTTTTTTTAAGTAGCAGAAGGTAGATTTGCATTTATGTGGGATCGCCACTGCTGCAGCATTCTCCCACACCCAGAGGATGTTTTCTTTCTTTTTCTTTTCCTTTCTCTTCTTCACAAAACCGCCATTTGAATGACCCAAACCTGCCCCACCGACGCACATAAATTGGAAAGCGCACAGTGTATGCTTAACAGATTTACAGCTACGTCTCTGTCAGCTTTTAGCAGCAGCAACATTTAAATGATTACACCCAGGTACTGCCGACCTGTACAGAGCACAACAAACAGATGCTCGGCGGGATCTAATAACAATTTACTGACCACCGGCCCAATGGGATTCCAGTTCAAACCAGATCTGAACATAAAAACCAAACAGGAAGGATGTTTCATTTTCCTCTGGGGAAAATTTTTCTCTCGCTCTCTCTCACGTTATCTCTATCTCTCCTCAGATTGCCCGCTTTCATCCCGCTCCCAGACCTGCGGATATACACAACATACAGAGGAAGAAACACACACAGACACACAGAAGTTAAAAAAAAATACACACGGAGAAAGAGAGGAAGCACATACAAAAGAGAAATTCACACACACACACACACACACACACACACACACAGGTATATATATACAGACACAGTGGGCCCTATTTCAGGATGCTGTCAGCAGGGGGACAGAGGCTAGAGGAAACACAGGATGAATTCTCCTCTGCCTCATTCCATCACACTGCCATGACACCCCTATTTACCTCCCCCATCTATCTCCACACTGAATGTCTACCACCTTGTCTTGTGCCTGTGTGCGTATCCGTTATTGTGTGTGTCCGCGCATCAAGGTGCGCGTGCGTGCTGCGCGGGTGTGTCCGTACACGTGTGAGCTAAGTGTATCAGCACATTCACGGTGATGGAGTGAGGTGAGGTGGACACCGTATATTGTGCTCTGTGGCGTTAGAACATGCTGTGCGGCCCATCAGTGTTTGACAGAACCTCTGTGTTGTGGTGAGACGGTCGGAAATGCTGGCACTCTGTCCCATCCGAGAGACTCGGGAAGTTTCTTCATTAAAGTTTACGGTGGTGCCAGTCCCGAGGTTTCCCAAGCGATCTCTGCGACTGATTCCCCCCTAACTCGGTTTCAATTTTATTTTCCTTGTCATCTCTTCAGGCTTGCGAGCATTCCTCTCGCCCTGTCGTCACCCGATGGCTTTTCTTCACACCCCATATGTCCTCCTGCGAATATGAGCGAGCCACTTTCATTGGGGGGAACGAAAGTGTTCTATCCAATTCCCCAACCTCATTTTGGCTCTGAGAGAAATGGTCCCTTTCTTTATGTCTCTCACACATGTACACACACACGCGCGCGCACACAAAAATGGTCCCAACAGTGCTGTCCTCATACTCCCCAAGGCTGTGGTCATGCATTTTCGCTTCATATTAAATTTTCTGTTGTTTGTTCTCCCTGGTCTTCTATGATCCATGACCGCAAAAAGAGAGAGAACACACAATAAGAACAAATAAAATGGATATTAGCTGTACAGACGTGCAGTATTGAGCTGTCCAGTGGCTTTATCCACTGAAAAACTAGCTGGCACTTCTCAAGGCAAACAAAAGAAGAGCTCTTTTTGTGCTCGCTCTATATCCTTGTAGACAGGTTATATTAAATACACACTGAATCTTGCCCTGTCCTTTTGTTAGATCATACAGTGTTAATATTAATTAACTGCACCTTGATTGCCCATATATTTATCTATCCAATCAAACAGCATCTCTATAGAAAAAAGCCTTACTAAGGTATCAAAAGAAATCAGCCCGTAATTGCTGGATGTCATTACCTCTGGTCATCAGTTTGAGCTCCCCGTGATAGACAAGTCTTTATATTTGACGAGAGGTGGCATAACAGTGCCAAAGATTACATCCTGCCACATATGATTACAGTTCGGGTGTAAATGACATCAGCGAGTTGTTAACGCAACAACTTTATTCATCCACACTCCCTACCTACTTAATTCTCTTGAACGCCATGAGGAGGCTGTCACTTTACAGCCTTCGGCAGAGTGAGGCATGGCTACTCATAAACTGATTAAGACCACCGCTTTCTTCCAGTTCACAAAGTGAGAGATCTCCTTAAATGCGCAGCGATGCATGTTTTAAAAACCGAGTCTGCTCAGAGGTGACTATTTTCATCATTAAATATTCATTAACGCATGATATTCCAATACCTCAAGGACATATATGTATGAATTTCCAAAAGTGCTTACTTGGTGTAATGCGGTTGAAGATGTAATTCCTGCTGGGTTTGCGGCAGTTAATTTGATTAAATTCAATGCAGAAATCCAGGTCATCGTATTCACACTTGGTTGATCATGGCAGATTAAACACTACAGGGTGACAAATAGTTGTTCACATGACAAAGCTCACATGCGAGTGTGTTCTTGAATATGCATGGATATAGGTGAATGCAAAACACCGGTGGTGGCAAAAAAATTGTCTTTCCTTTCCCCGTCTCTGTATCAGTCAGTGATGGCTGTATTTTATTCTGTGTGTGTGTGTGTGTGTGTGTGTGTGCATGACTGTGGTTGACAGTCTACTGATGGCC
Source organism: Nibea coibor (assembly GCA_023373845.1). Taxonomy (NCBI): domain Eukaryota; kingdom Metazoa; phylum Chordata; class Actinopteri; family Sciaenidae; genus Nibea; species Nibea coibor. The sequence continues at coordinate 14,443,714 of CM041726.1, forward strand.
TAACACGTTTTTTCCAGACAGCCTATCCTCCTGTATCGTCTCGCCAGAGCAATGGAGTCCTCCTCAGCATGGTAAATAACGCACACATAGACAAAGGCGCGCGCCCGCACTCACACACACGCGCGCACACTCACGTACACATTTACAAGCACAATCATGCTTACAATTCAACAGCTTTGTTATATGTGGACCCGAAGCAGCAGCTTAGCATTCCCAAGGCAAGGTCAGAAAATATTACTTATCAATACAAACACAACGAGAAAATAAGCCAAAGAGGCACCGTCCAGAAATACCAAATTAACTTGCTGCCCAGTCCAACCACAAAAGCTGTCCCAGATGCCAAGGAAAACCGCCATCAGGGGCCTGTGCATAATGCTCAAGGGTGGTTGGTTATTTTCAGAAGCAATAATTAGCGTCCATAGTGTTGAGATTTCTCCCCGGCTCTGGAAGTAACAATTTGTATTTGACAACTATTAAACCGCATTAAATCGGCTTGAGGAGCTTATTAGTTATACTACTTGGACATAGCTGTTTAAATATGAAAACACATAACGCAGAGTGAAACAAGGGGAAGAAAGCTGGAAGAAACGGGCAACAGATCCCAGTGTAAGCCAGGCTCATACAGCCTCTCCATGTAGCATGAGCAAAAAGAAAAATGGACATTATGTACTGTAGGTGGAAGAGTTGCAAGGTAACATTTAATTACTTAACATTTTCTCAGAAGTTTCCTGGAAAGAAATATGTAATTTAGTTCAAATTATAGGGAAAACGTTCTGAGAAAACTACCCCTGTGTGTTGCGTTGCTCACATTAGGGGAGCTTCTTGAAAGACATTTGCGTAATTATACCCATCTATATTTATCTGTATTTAAAATAAATTGTTCTTTCATATACAGAGGAGAAGAGTTACACGTTCATCTTGGAAACATGGATGCATGGAAACTAACAGAAAGTTGAGACTATAACAGCCATCGGAACAAAACGTGTCAATCAACGCCAAGGTCAAACAGCGCTCTGTTCTTTTACCGCTGCTGAAATTTCACATCATCATCAATGATTTACTTTCACTTTTTCCCTGTGTTTTGTCCGCTCTCTTCTCTTGTCGGGTCAGGATACGGTTCACATGCTTCATGTGAACATACACGAATGCATGCCTGCATGGGTGTGTGTGTGTTTTTGTGTGTGTGTGTGTGTGTCTGTATTAGAATGAGGATGTGAGGATAATTTAATTATGGAACAGATAGAGTGGGTTACTGAGGTTAATATCCTGCATGCACTCTGCTCCTCTCCGGACACAGTAATTGCTTTAAGCACATTACAAACTTTATTGACTGCGATGGCCTTTTAAGACATTACATTTCTGCTGCTTAGTGTCAGACAGTAGTCGTCCAGTTCTGCGTACTGTCTCTGTCTCTCTCTATCTCTGTCTTTCTCCCTTTCCCACCCTCCGAGCTTGCCCTCTGCTCACACTGTCACTCTTTCCTCTCTGCATGTGTCTCCCTGCCTGTATCTGCTTAATTGAAGGCTCCATAAATATGATGAGATTTGTATAGAGCCCCATCCGTAGAGGCGGCTTGATGAGGTTTGATTGGCAGGTGATTAACTCCTCTTAACCCTCAGAATCATTTGTCCTCGGTGGAACAGTTACACTAATGACACCATAAAAGGCTTCTTGATGTGTCAAACTCTGCAGCAGAGCTCTGGAGGGAGAGCTTCCAACAACTCCTTCCATGAAAAAAAAAAGTACAGCCCCCTCACTTCCTTTTCTCTCAGTTGAGATCAATCCTCTCAACACCCCCTCAGTAGATCGCTCCATTTTCAGCCAACTAGACCTCTTAATGAGGATGGAGGTGAATGGAAGGAGTTATTAAAAAGTCCTCACCTTCCTCCTGGGACTGCTAAAGAGGAATTATATGCAACTAAGTGCACTTACAGCCCCAGTAAGAGTTATTTCACATCTCCGTTTCCATAAATCCACATTCACTTCAGTCATGACAGGAGTGGAAAATTATTTCTGGCCCAGGAAGAATTTGGTGTTCCTTTCTTCTTCTTCTTCTTTTTTTTTATAAGGGATCTGCTGGAAGATTTTCATTAAGGAGCTTCAGGTGAGAAAAAGAATGAAGATTACAGATCGGAAGGAACGAGGGAGGGGATGAGAGACAGAGAGAGAGTGATGGGAAGAAGAGGAGAAGCAAAGGAACGATGTCGCAGCTGACAGGGAGGGGAGCCAAGCAATAAGTACAGCAGATATAGCCAATGTGCAGAGATAAATGATGTAATATCTGCATGGATCGATGTCTGCACTGTCCCTCTAAAAGGGGCTCTCTCTATAAATTACATCACCATCCCTCCTACGACATGTGCACGCGCACGCACTCAAATACACACATTCACACCACAGATACACACAAATGCACACACTCTGTGGCTATCTCAATTAGTATGAATTAAGATGTATGGCTGTAAAGTCTCAGTGTCTCGAGACCGCTATGTAAATGTCTTCTTCCAGCTGTCCGGTCTCATCACAATGCAGATGGTAGGAGGAGGCAAGGAGGAAATCAATTTGTTAAGATAGCACTATCCAACTAATGAGAAATCAAGTGGCTTGACTTTTCACATGAATCCCATCATGTCCACTCATATTATGAAACTAAGATGTCATTAGTTGCACTTAGTGTGACTAATAGTCTAACCACGTCCCCTTGTTCCTGTGTCTTTGCTAACAGTCCCACCTTGTGGCAAATTAGATAATTACACTAAACAGGATCACAGAAGGGGGCAGAGGGCGGGCCAAGTGACTGAAATGCCTTACCTTCCATTGGTAATCCAGCTTTAAAAACCCATTTCAACTCACGATTCTTGTTTTTTTTTTTTAATTAAAACGGTCAGTGGTTGACCCGGGGGAAATATCTGCAGCTCCTGCTGTGTCTTAAACTCATTAGCCATTTTTTATTATAATGTGGAAACACGTGGGATCGCATTGTTGGATTGCTCAGATGTGAAGTGTTTGTCAAGTGTTTGTATGATCATGTGTCATCTGACAACCCCGGAGGCCATATTCCCATTTTAACTAATGTTATACGTTTAAATGATGATTCATGAATTAGTCTGACTGAATCTCAGGGTAGACTTCTGCCTTTAAGGTCTGGCAGCTGCCAACAAAGAGAATGCACCATTGTGTTGTCATGCTATTTTTAGATTGTCGTCATGATGTTGTTGACTCTGTGTCATTAGAGTTGATTCTCGTGTCTACATAGTGCGGGCGTATTTGCATATTTTTTACTGCTTTTATTGTTGATTGTATTCTTGATGTTCTTGTTCTTGACATTCTGTGTTTTCAACTATTGCCTGGAGACTACACATGAAAATGAGCCTTTCTGGTTAACTCTGGCATATTTTCAGAAATGCTATTAATATGCTTTGTCCTTGTCAAATGAAGTAATAAATTAAATTGAAATGATGAGCTGTTAATTACTGCAGTAATACGCATGGACAGAAAATTATACTAATAAACTGACAGTATGAATACTTTATGTTCAGGAAATGCTTTACACGGGTTGATGATTGATATTCATATTGATGTGATGTGTCAGGGTGTCTGGGTGCATTTGGTTTGCCTACCAATAACGAAATGTAAATTTAATCACAAAACATGATTACACACACACACAAACTGTCTTTTAGTGAAGCTATCAATGGAGTTGATGTCCCAGCAGATGTCCCATTGAAGCTTCCCTGCAACACAGCAACAGGCGGAAGGAGTACAAGAGTTCAAGCTTCCCTCACTTCCCTTTATTTGTTAATAAATCCTTTAAATGTACTGTATCTTGTTGACGCTGTGGTCCTTGCTAGCATAAGTGTTGATGGACGTTTACTTGCGACCCCGACCACGCTTTTCTTTCTTGCTGCGATGTGTTGTTTCAGTAATGCATCAGCAATTCTGTTTCAATTATCTGGTTTCTTTGTGGGGGGGCTTAAGTTGCTTTATGATGACTTAAGAAGTGATAAGAAAATGATGATTGTTAGCCCGCTTTTAAAGCTGACACATATACTGAAAAATGGCATTCAGCTTAATGTGACTCATTTACGAAGATGTCTTTGGAATTATGATTTATTGTATTCGCAGCGTAAATTGCTGCATCAGTTGCCAAGACAGCAAAATGATGTGACATGGGGGAAATGCTCAACAATGCCAGTTTATAGCCATGCTAGCAGTTCTCTAGTTGAATGCTAATGCTAGCATGGGGTCACAATGACAAAATGCTGACGTTTAGCAGGTATAATGTTCACCCCGTATAGCATCTTAGTTTAGCGTGCTAGCATGCTTACATTTGAAAATTAGCAAGAAGCACAAAGTGCTGAGGATGATGGGAATGTGAGTTATTTTTTGGTGGTGGTTATAGACTTTATAATCATTTAAAAAAATATATTGGACTAATTAAAATTTGGACCAGGTGATGGCACTGGTGGAAATTTCAAAGGATCACCAAAGTAAGTAGGAATTAACCTCTAGTGGTGATGAATGCACAAAAGTGAGTGTAACTGATAGTGATGCCTATTAACACACTAACTGAAGTGTGTGTGTGTTGACTGACCTTGATTTATCGTAACAAACTAGGGGATTAACAACAAGCCTCAGCATTTTGCTGCCACACATTAAGCAATTTCATAAGAGCACTTTCAGGCTGACACAACAACTATTGATTTAAGGGGTGTTAGAAAGGGCCATTTTTCTAAAGTGTTCATTCTTTAAGCTGTGGCCTGTACAAGAAGTGGAGAGACAGCGTCAACGGCTGAGTCATGAGATGCACTGTAAAATAAGAGATAATCCATCCAAGTTTGGTTACACACCACCCCTTCCTTTGTTAAATCTGGTGACATTTATTTATTTATTTATTTGAAATGATAAATATCCCTGTTCGGAAATACCATTAAAGCACAGAGGGTAGCATACCTCCTACAGACAAAACAAATAGCAGAGACCTGTTCTGTAGCATGATGAATGGTACCGCTCCCTGTGCACCAACTGCAGAAAGAAAATTGCTCAATCATTGCACTTTCACCCACTATAGATGTAAAAGAACCATTTATTTACAATTAGGTGTATTGGAGGTAACTTACTGATTGAGAAGTTACAAAACAAAAACTGAAAGAAAGAAGCGGGATTTGTCACTCTACAGTATTAGCACACAGCCAGCATTAGAGAAAGCGAAAACATCTTTTGAAAAGTGAGATGTGTCTGTTCAGAAATAGCAGTGAGCACCGTGTACAGCTGGCCTGTCCAAAGTCCGGCCTCGGGGCCCACGATCAGATATCATTGAGCCTGAATGGCCTTATGGCCTGCTAAGATTGTTAGATACTATATGGCGGACAGATTTGTCTTTTGCACTAAACGTTAACCTCTAAGGACATAACTGCTGCTGTTATACCAGTGTAGATGTGACGCATTCTGAATGAGTGATGAGAAGAGCAAGAGCACGTTTTTAAACTTAAATATTAACAGACTTTGCGTCACTCATAATAAGTCATGTTTAAAATGAACATGAAGTAAGGTGTGAGGTAAAATTTGTACCAATTTCATGTAATTTTTGTGCATTTGTATGGAATTTTTATTGTTTGTTTTAATGCTAGTATCGGCCCCCCGGGCATCTTCACATTGTCAAATCTTTTCATCATGATGTCCAGACTACTGCTGGGCTTATCTCAGAGTCTGCCATTGTTTTCAGTGACCGATAAAATGCTGAATCATCACAATGTGGACTGTGGGAAAAAAAACACTATCCCAGTTACGGTTGCTATGAGTAACACTGGCTATAAAGTTAGAGAATTCAAGAATCTCCGAGCCATATATGGGCATGTGTCTCACAAAGATGATGTCATCAACGACAGCAGGGGCTCCCCTTTCATTTGTAGGAATGTAAAGGGTGGGTGTGTGCGCTGAGCCGGGCCACAAAGATAGAGGTAGGGCAGACACATAGAGAGAGATAAGCATGCTGAGTTACATGAAGTGAAACACAACTTGAGGAAGCAGCATGCTGAGTAATGCTCATCAGCACAACCCTCTGCACTACTGGAAGTACAAGGTGGAATTGAAGGGAATAAAGGCATTAGCAGCTGTTTCCAAGCATCAGTGATAGATAGACAGCACTAAAGGAAGAGGGGCAGAGTGAGTAAGCAAGCAGCAGAGGAACGAGGCAGGGAGAAGGAGAGCAGGAACTGAAAACAAGACAGGGGGAGAGGCTTCTTTCGTTCAGCACTAAGTGTGTTACTGAAGGCTTCCTGTGTCAGCACCATGGGAAAGTCAGGTAAGTGGAAAGTGCACCCTGAGGATTTTAACTTTGATTGTATCAATTTTGCCTGAGTGAGCCCCTTTCCCCTCATGTGACAGCGTGTGCAGGGGTGTTTACTGTACATGTCTGTGAGCTTTTGAGAAACAGGGCGCACAACACTGCAAAATAAATGACTCATTTCTTTCCCTCTTTAGTTCTGCCTCGGGTAAGATTTCAAAACGGCTTTTGCTGATCCTTAGTTAAGATTCAACATGCAGCATGCTGAGTGGATGCTGGCCGTTAGGCAGCATTTGTTTTTGTATTGTTTGAGCGCGGCTGTTTCAATGTGCCCCATTGTGTGGGCACTCCAGAGAGATTGTGGGACTTATGAAAAGGCCAGTGAGTGATAGGCACCAGTCAGACGCGGGTGATGTGGATGACGTTTTCTGCTCCATCATCTGTCATTGAGTTGTACTCACTCTCTGAGGTCAGTCACTTGTCAGGCGGCGAGACTCCAACTCGCACTTCGGCTTAAGTTTAGTCATGCATGAATCTTTGTGTTGCATCACCATGTCTCCTTTGTCAGATTCCTGTCCCTGCCTGCCTCACCCCTCCTGTCTTTGTCCTCCCTGTCTCTCAGCCTCGAAGCAGTTCGCTGAGGAGGCGCTTCAGTGCCATAATGAATACAGGAGGAAGCACCAGGCTCCTCCACTCAAGCTGAGCAGCAAGTTGAGCACAGAGGCTGGCCGGTGGGTTAATGCACACACAAATCAAATTAGAAACCTAATTAGCAGGGACTACGCGTACCAGTCATTGTCAAACTGCTCTGGATAACAGAGACAGCTCCAGCCTCACCTGTCAAATGAAATAACTACAAAATATAATACAATATTGAGAGTCTCTTCGTTTACATTGTGATTACAAGTTATGTTGACAATTTGTTGCCACTAATTGCAGCTATATTAACTTTTCATATCATTATAGCCGAAGAGAATTTATTCTGTTGAGTAAATGCAAACTTGATCAGTGCTGTCAGGGCGGATAGAGGAAACTGCATTGGTTAATAGACTTTCAGTTCATTTCCTGGAGCCTGTTTGATGGTGCAACAACATTGTGTTGCTAAGCAACCTCTGATTTTTAGATACCATATATGCAAATATAGATATATATAGATAGACATATTTGTTTGGGGGAAATAGTATTTATCCCTCACCTGAAAATGTGTTCTAAAAAAAGAGACCTTGAGCTATAGTGAGTCATAACATCAGTGATAAACAGTGTACACCTTTGTAAATGGGATGTATTTCAAATACTGTATACTCTGTTAATATCTATAATGGTAAATATTTGAGTTTGGGGGTAATCTACCATTTAACTTGCAGCACATTTCAGTGGATAATGATGAATGGTGCTTTTACCTCTGTGTCCAACGACGTTAATGACGTTGTAAAGGCACTAACCGAAATGATCCAGTCATATATGCTTCACCTCTGTTCCGGAGGAAAGTTAAAACATCATTTACTCATTCACAGCTCCATGTCTTGGGAATAATTTGTAAATGAGGTTTAGATTTAGAACCTAATCCAGCAAAATAAGTAGCACAGCACACGGGACATCGTGTCATCCAAAAAGCGTCTTGCGACGAAGGACACCCTGACATTTCGTGTCTGTGGTTTATCCACACTGTGTTGTGAGAGTCACTGAGGCCACATGGCAGTCACGTGATTGTCAACGCAGTCCTTAAAATAGAGACGTGATTTACTGCTAGGCCAAAATGTTGAACCTCGCTCTGCTGCTGTTGCTATAGAAACAAGTTTGTTGTTAATCAAAACCTATAGGTTAGCCAGCGGTGGAGGAAGTAAAAGTGAAAATATTCCACAAGTCCTGCATTCAAAACATTACTTTCTAAATTACTTACAAAACCTACTATTTTACTAATGTGTGTATTATCAGCAATGTCAATGTTTTACTATTATATGTTTTTGTATTATATTTCTGCTGCTTGTTTTTTCTGCTGTAGGTGTTTAAGGTTGTGCTAATTTAAGTACTTTATGTAGTGCTGGGCAGCTTAATCTACAGCAATGCATCATATTCTATAAGATCGTTGTAGGTTTGCAGCGTCTCTGTCCTGTTAGAAACAATGTATCCCTAAAAAGTCAACTTTTCATGAGCTCAGGAAAAAAAGAGGCTGTTTTCAGCTTCATGACAATGCAGCCAATCCAAGAGGTTCTTAAATTGTTTATTTATTCTCTCAAGTAGAGCGTTTTCTCAACGCATTAAAGAACACTTAATCCTTCAGTTTATCCGAAAAATTCAGACTCACAACATTTGGAGGGACGTGGTTTTCACTGGAGAGCAAAAATATAAAAAAAAAAGACAAAGGACTGAGTAAAGTTGTAAGATTTAGAGAAGTACATTATTTACCTCTGAGATGTAATGAAGTAGGAGTATAAAGATGATGTATAAAGAGGGTATACCCAAATCAAATTTGTACTTTAGTTCATTGCTGTTAGCATATACTCATTGTCATTGAAGAAATTCATCTTTACAACATCTGGCAATTCATGGTAATATTGTGTGAGCCCCCCTTTTCTTGATCAACCCAATCACCAAAAAACAGTTAATTAGAGGAACAGTGCCCGTGCCTGTATTGCAAACTTGCTCTAGATGAAAACTCTGAGATAGGACTGTTTCACTGTTTATCTGGATGGATAAGAGCCAGAGACTGTGGGAAGGTTACATCTTAAAAAGTAATTTAAAAGTATACTTTAAAGTGCACACCACTCACAGTGGTAATCTCTCCAGTGCAGGAACCTGTTATGTAGCAGGAATCTGGAGAAAACAATTTCAGCGGTGCTATCCACAACTTTTATTTGTCTCTGTCCACAGTTATGCTGAAAGTCTGGCCAGCACACGGATCCTTAAACACAGTGTGGAGTCCAGTAGAGGGAGCTGTGGAGAGAACCTGGCATGGGCCTCCTATGACCAATCTGGTACATATATATACATATATATGCATACACACAGCTGCGATATATACTGATAAACAACGTGCCAGCTGAGTGTTTATGCCCTCATTGTGAAATCTACCAAGACACGTACAATAGTTTTGTCTGTGGGGTTTAAACCAGACTGTGTTCCCCTGAAAATGAACAGCTGGGATCTATTTCCCCTCCACTTCGCACTGTGTGTGAGCGCTCAGACGCCATGACTCACTGCAGAAATATGTCAGTGCAGGACGGTGTGATTCATAAAACTCCTACAGTGCAGCGCTGGGTGACAAAAAGTGCACCACTATCAACAACATGTGCCAAAAAGAGATTCATAGCTCCAAGGTGTCTTCTTACACCGCTGACATCCTGATCAATATGTACGACACGCAAGACTGATTTGATTGTCCTTTAAGTCGAGGTTACACTTTGTCCCGTGCGTTTGCAGGAAAGGAGGTGGCCGACCGCTGGTATGATGAAGTGAAACAGTACAACTTCAACCGTCCTGGATTCTCCTCTGGCACCGGTGAGATTTACACATGAGAGTATCTGTCTCCTCTGACCTAGAGTATGATGATAAAAAAAAAGTGGCAAAGCGACTAACTTCAGCATCAGGAGGATCAGAATAAATCTTTAGAACATAATGATGAATTAAAAACTAACTAACTAAAAACTAAACTAAATAATTATGTTAATAACTGATTGATTGTTTAAGTAATTTCTAAGAAAAATGTCACTTCCTATGACATAGTGCATATCTTTGGGTTGTGGATTGTGGGTTAGTGATTAATCAAGAGAATAATCAATAGATTAATCAATATTGAAAATAATAATTTGTAGAAGCCCTGAAATAATAGTATTTTTCAGGATTATAACACTGAACACATTAAATGAAATATTCTTGCAAGTATTGTTTTTGCTTTTTCAGTTTAACCTGGATGTGCAAACATTAGTATTGTGTATTGTCATATGTAAAACTATGTTTAAAAAAAATCAGTTTTGCTCTACACACGTCACATCGAAAACATTTCTCATTATATGTTTTCATGTCTTGTCTCATCTCTCCTCGTCCTTCTTCAGTCTATTTATCTCAGTGTATATTTCTTGCTCTGTTTCCCTTTGTCATTTCGTGTTCACTCGTTGTCAGTTTGTGCGACGATTACCCAGGCACGGGTACGGTTGTTGTTATTCCTGTGCTGATGTCACACCTCAGTCAGCGTGTGACTGTCTGACTCTGTGACCAGCCATGGGGAAACTGAGGGGAAGTCACACTCCTTCCTATCACTCCTCAGCTCATATGTCGTTTCCAGTCTGCCCTAATTTCTCCAGATGGTTTCACTTTGCCTCAGACTATGTTTAGCTTAATCACACATGAAGCAGATCACTCATCACAGCTCATCAGACTGATTCATGTAAAGACGCTTGATCGAGAAAGTAAGGAGAAAAGTGTGCAAGGCAAAAGCGGAGGTTTGGGATAGATGTCTGAGCGAGCCATTAAGATTCCTATGTCTGTAAATATTTATAGAAATGTGTGTGCACTGAGCTTCAACTATGCCCTAATACCCCCTTGCTCCATTTTCTGCCTTTAATTTCTTTCCATTCATCATTTCTCATTTTATCCACATCCTAGGTCATTTCACAGCAATGGTGTGGAAGAACACGAAAAAGCTGGGTATCGGTAAGGCCACTGCATCGGATGGTTCTTCTTTCGTAGTGGCCAGATATTTCCCGGCTGGGAACATCACTAACCAGGGGCATTTTGAGAATAACGTCCTCCCAGCAACCACCTAAATATGACACCTGACCCGAGCCCAACGGCATTTATTTCAGAGTCTGAAGTTATCTGCCTGCACAGCGATGTACTCAGGAGAGCACCAGTTGCCTACCATACTACTATCTTGAATGGATGTTAAGATGGATTGCGCTCTGGCTTAAAGTCCCATGTTTGCATTCTGGGAGTGGGTTTGTGAATTCAATGAATGGAAGGAGCGCCACTGTTTGACATTGCTAACAAAACATTTACACCGACCATTTAGATTGTATAACCTTGACTTTAGTGCTCATTTACATTACACATGACAGTATTCATTCATTAATGCCAGTATTTTTTTGTTTTTTTTATATTTTCACATACTGAAATACGTTGTAACCTAACACCTGTATTAGTGAATGAGTGGGAACTAAATCAGTCAGACTCTGTCTGGCGGAGTCATTGCTTTGTAATTTACAGCGGATGTCTCAGCATGCTTGGTATGAGTTTATGGTATTGCTGCCACATGTTAAAGCAGAACCCTGCAGTCCCGGGTGTGTGTTTTGTACTCTAATCTGTTTTGTACAATAAAGTTGATAGATACATGAACGCATTTGCCATCTGTCTGTGCGCACTTGTGTCATCTATATTGTGTGACATTATGAGAGAGTGAGAGACAGGAGAAAATGAGGGTTTCTTTTCATAATGACACACCCTCTTTTCCAGAAAAAATAGACATCTGAATCTGGCATGGTGTTGGTAGAGTGTTTGGAGCATGATTAATTTAGGAATGTTTTAGAAAATGCAGGCAGTTGTGTCTGTAAACACTGATTAATGAGCATTTCCCCTCCAAAAGTTGGTAAAGGTGTGAATAATTGTGAGACTGCATAAATCTGGGTCCAACATTGATTTAGCAGTGCAAAGTATTTCTTTAATATCTGCAAACGCCTCCTGTTCCCCCGCCTTGGTTATATTGCAGTGCATAATACTTGCAATGTTTCATTACCAAAAAAATATGAGCCTGGCTTACCTCACCCAGTCCTTGACTTCTGCCACAAATGAACAGTGTGTTTGATGATATACTACACCTTTCACATTAAATGCACAATATATAGTTTTCAATACTATAAATAGCATTTCTTCACATTAAGACTTTGAGATATGGACAAAAATAAACCCTCTGTGGGTTTTTCAATTGCTCATACTTATGAGAGGTATATTTATAACATTTCTGCATTAAAAAGTCCAAAAACTATATATACATTTTGTTGAGATGTGTTCTTACATAATCCTAAATGTTTGCATCAATGTTCAGCCCAGCTAAATCTGTAATTTTATTCAAGGTAATGTTGCATCATATGTCCTTTACTGCTTTTCCGCTTGAGTCATGTCTGATAGATTTTCACAGTGTTTAACGATGAAGACAACAACCCCCATGATTCAGCACTACTTTGTGACGTAATCAAATTACATCTTCTGTAGTGGCACACATTACACCGTGTACTGTGTGTTTAACATCAGCAACGTGTTGTCAATCACGGTTAATCAGTTTGACTGAGTTTCCAGTTGTTTCAAAGTTGACTTCTTTATACTGTATCACATATCTAATCTATTTGATACAAATATTTCACTGATTTTTACATTTACATACAATTTTTTTTGAAAGATTGGCAAAAGAAAAATGGATGGGTTCAACCTGAAAATAGGGTAAGGAATACAGGACTAGTTAAAAGAGCAGTGTGTAGGATTTAGTGGCATCTAGCAGTGTGATTCCTTCCTGGTATGAGGGAGAGGCTGTGTTGGCTCAAAAACACATAAAAAAATGCACCCTATCAGAGACAGTTTGTGTGTTATAGATCATCTTTGGCCCTATCCAGAGCCAATGTTTAGTTGGTCTGTTCTGGGATCCTGTAGAAACATGGCAGACACAGACGAAAAGGACCTGTTGCATCTGTAGATATGAAAGGCTCATTCTAAATTCTTATTTTCAGGTGATTATGCACTAATAAAATAAAGTTACACATATTAAATTCAATTTCTGTCATCTTCTGTAAATAGAGTCTGCTAAATCTCAAACACCTGACCTTTAAATATAGGCCTTGTGCATTTGCAGAATATTAAGGACCGTGCTGCTCCCCACGATCATACAAATTGCACCAACTGCAGTCTTTTCCGTGAAATCAATCTTACAATGCAGTCACAGCCCACATGGGAACAGACTTTATTTAGCAGATATTGGGGATGCAACAAACAGTAGCAGCGATACAGAAGAGTCAGTGGCGTTTAGGCTTTATAGGCTGGAGAAGGGGGGTCAGGAGTCAAATCATCCTCACCGCTCACATGGTCAGTTCCTACACGTAAGAGAGAGAGAAAGACTGTAAGCAAAAAGCAAAGGCAGGAAGCAAAAAGAGGTTCAAGTAAGAACAGCACAGTAATGAAACAATGGGAAATGTGTTTGGAAATACAATGTTTGCCTACTATTGAACCACGCTGAGTCACTATCAGAGATGTCAGACTGTTTATACAAATAACATTCTGTGTTAATCAGGATGAGAGAGGCTCTGTTTTACTTGGCCAGGTTTTGCCAGATATCTTAAGGCAGCTTCATCTGGCTTTCCACCCTGTTAACAAATAATCTGCGTCACGTTGATAACTCAGTTATCTCAGTGCATGTTGTTGCTGCCACCTAGTGGTCCTAAAACTGCACTGATGACCTACAGAAGTCTAGAGGTTGCTCAGTTACTGGGAAGAAATTCTACTTGTCATTTGTCCTCTGCTCTTCCTCCTTTACTCACCCCCCCTCCATGCACTCCCCTTCTCACTGGCTATGACGCATTATTTTGTTCACCATCGCCCTCCCTCTCACTCTTCCTCTCTCACTCTCGCTCTCTCTTTCTCCCTCATCCCCCCCTCCTTCCTCCTCACCATGATAGCGTTCACAATGTCATTCTTGTTGTGTTTCAGTGCACGGACGGCCTTGGCTCGTGACACATTGGCCTGAGCCATCACCAGCTCAATGTCCCTCTGCTCAAGACCTCCCTCGTCCACCTGATGTATAGAAAGAAGAAGAGAGAGATAGAGAGACACAGAGAGAGAAAGAGATGAAGTTAGCAAAGGAATCAAAGATTTCACAGAGCATACTGTATTGACATCAAGTGGTCAGAAACAATAGCTTAGGCAGTAAGTACCTCTTCTTCCTCCTCTTCACTCTCCTCCTTGATGGTGAGGCTGGGTGGGACAGGAGGGGCCAAGGGAGAAGAGGTCACAGGCACCTTGAATTTCTCTGCAGCTGCTTTGTGTGCCTGCTGAGATAGGTCCTCAATCTGAGGGAGAGTAGAGGAGAAGAGAGGAGAGAGTGAGAGGCAATACAACATATGTACTGAAGCTTTGGAAAGAAAGAAAGGGAGAAAGAAAGAACTTACCTTTGCCTCACCGAATACAATGTAAATATCTGATGCAGGGCTTTTGAACACATCTGGTCTGCTGATGACAAACAATATACTCTTGGACTTCCTAATAGTGATTCTGGTCACACCATGGACTGGCTTTAGACCCAGTTTAGACATGGCCTACATACATATACAACAACAGGGAGACAAAAAAAATGTGAATTAAACAATATCCTCAAAGAATCAGTTTTGATATTTCATTAATTTTTATGCACTCTGACCTTGCGGGCCTTCTTCTCACTGCGGCTCTGTTTTGGTCTGTTAAGCCCTTCATCTGCAGAGGAGATAGACTGAAAAAAAAGGACAAATATCGATTACTTTACTGTGACATTTTCATGTGTTCGTTTTGCTAATATCACTCATATTATACGCACGCAGGTCTTGACTGCTATTTTGCTGTTGCCAGGCAATTCTGTTTTCTGTTGCACACGCAAGAAGCAATGCATTTTTATCTTTATAGCAACAGCAGTGACAGCAGTTTGCAAAGAAACAAAAGTACAAAAGTACAAAAAAAACAAAAAAAAATCCCACATGTCATGACACTAGCTACTATGGCTAAATAAAGAAAAGACCAATAAACGTCATCATCTGAAAATATAAAGCAAGTAGGACAATGGGGAGTGCGAGAGCAGAGAGAAGCTTCTGCACCCTGACTACTTACAAAGAAGACCAAATTAAACATGATTCATTATTTTTCATGTTTCATATTCTTATTATTCCTATTCTTCTTTCCTATTTCATCTTAGCTTGTCATGTAAATATTTCTACATATCACATTTTATAGTTTTCAGAAGGAAAATGCTTGTGATTTGATCATAACTTATGTATATTTCACAACATAATCTCAATGTAATCACAATATACATGTTAATATGCTCTAGGTACTAGAAAATCAGCTTTTTCTCAAGTCCCTGCGTGCCATACTTGTTGGTATGCCAGAGAGGAGAGAGGTGTTAAAAAATATATGCCAGGCACAGAAAAAGATAGTTTCCAATATATGAGCAGACTCACCTGGGGCTCTGATGGTCTCAGCGGCTCTGGCTCCTCTAGCTCAGGCACTGACCCCTCACTCTCAGACTCATTACAGGAAGCCAATATGGAGCCTACACAACCACATATTAAACATAAATTCAAATACATGCATGTGAAGTGCATCATATCCTTATTGCTATAGAAACTAATCGCCCCAGTAGATGTAATAAAAGCATTAGTGATTATTTCATTAGTGCTATGCTGGTGAGGTCCATATTAAAAAGCTCAAAAAATGTTTCTAATCAACGCTTAATTAGCTTATGTAAAATTGGATTATTTATATATCCATACTATATATATCCATACTATGATTTTTTTTCACTGTAATGTGCTCTGAGTAACAATACAGCAGTCATCCATTATTCAAACTTTAAACTATAAAATGCAGAGAATTTACATCTCTTGTCATCTGCCTTAAAAGCACAGCCACTTTAATCTATTCTGTTCATCATTCTCTTGAGCAGCCATCGTCATTATATTCTAAATCATCAATTTATATTCAAACATATGTAAATGTAACACAGAATAATAGTAGCTGTCGGTTTACTATTGTAGAAACAGAGGCAATGAACAGAGAGATGAAAAGAGCCAGAAAGAGAAAAGGGTGGAGTGTATAACACAGAGCGAAAGAAATTTAGGGGATTTCTTATAATGATTCCTATTTCCCCTAGGGAGGTAGGAAACAACTCACAATTGTTCTTGAAGGATAAGTCGATCTCTTCAGAAATCTTGTGGCTGTGGTTGATTGGACAGCCTGACTGTCTGTCGGTTATTTGGTGGGCAGAGAAAGGCTGTATTTCACGTTGATTGGATGGACCAGAGTCTTTCTGCGTGGATCCATTTCTGTTTCCCGCAACTCCTCTGGGCTGCGATCTGTGACCACGTCGAGGCAGTGCACCATCATCCTCGCTGTCCGTCTCCTCCTCAGCCAAAATGGGGCCTTATAAAGCAGATTTTAATTGATCATATTTGCATTTGGAAGCTCACGTTGTGCTTTGTTTTCACAAACTTTGTTTTAACAGACCATTTTTCTTATTGATACGATCTCAACATGCAAAGCACGCTTTCACTGCTGCAGAACTGACTTGAACAAAAAGGACAAGGATTTCTTAGATTGCATTACATTGATATGAGTGGTGTAGTGCAGGGTACTTATTTTTCAGACACAATTGGGTATACCAACTTCTAAATCCTGACATGTACATCATTCAGTAGTATTCTGCAAGCTGATTTTCTTTCCAAAGACACACTGGTGAAGGCTTCACATAGTTATACAATTTTCACGACTCAGTGAAGTAACGAATAAAGAATACTTCCCTCAAAAAGCAGAATTATGTAGGGCCAATGTTTATTGCTAAATCTGCACCTCTTCTCTTCCTAATGTTGATTTCATAATGATCCTTACTCCCCGAAGGCAGCAGCAGAGGTGCAAACATCACTTGCCCACTTTGGGGTGGGCTAAATATGCAAGAGTAGTATTACATGTCACTGTTTATAACACAGGACATATCCTTTGCCGGAAGAGACACTTCAACAAAATGGGGGCATAAATTAAGTGTATAGCTGCTCCAGGGACCACTACACCACTGACTGATATCAGTCTAACAAGCCATAATTTTTATACTCACCTCTGCACCTGTCTTGTGTACCCCATGGCCGACCTTGCTTGATTTGTTTGTGAGGCAGGATGTTAAGATTAGGCTGTGAAGAGGACTGGGACTGGGGACGGGAAACAGATTCTGGAACGCATGGTGAGTCTAGAGTCCCTGACCCAGATGAATACGACTCCTGGGTAGGTTGGGACAGGCTTAAAGGCAAGGCAGTGGAGAATGAGGTCGAAGAGACACTTGTGGTGGATGTAGTTGATGTAGAAAGGACAACCGTGAACTCTTGGAGATTGTTGTTGGGAATAAATTGGGAATCGGGGGTTTGTTGTGCTGTTGGGGAGGTAGAGCAAAGCGCAGGGGTGGTGTGGGATATGGACAGTGAAGACTGTTGCTCAGCTGGGACAGGTTGGGATTCCTGCACAGGTGTGGGAAGATCATCCTCTGGCTCTGTTGAGGCTGGCAGAGGGGAGGAGGAGGAAACAGGAGATGCTGAGGAACAAAGTGGAGTCAAAGCGTATGATATGGTATCTTGGGTAGGTGGGTTGTGGCCAGTATCTATGTTGTTGTCATTTATGTCCACTGTGATTCCTCTCTGACTATCAGATAGTGGTCTGTTATCAAGCACTTCCTGTTTCTGATGTAGTTCTTGGTTCGTTGCCACCACGACATTGAGATTATCTGCTCTGTGCATAGTAGAATTGCAGTATCCATGGCTAGGACTTTTGACATCACGACTGGGGCTCTTATCCCCTTGTATCTGTGAGCCAGATTCAGCTTTGTCTGTCCCAGATGTTCTCTGTTGACAGTCTGATGATGAAGATTCGTTATTTGTCTTAGTTCCTGAATTGTCTGCAATCCCCTTTGACCATCCATCTGATGTGGTATTTAATGGAACAGAACGTTTCTTTGGATCATCAGCAGATTCAGGGCTGGAGTCAGCATGACTGCCTGCCTGGGATGCCCGGTGTTTGTTCTGCTTCGCTCTCCTCCCTTTCTTAGCAGCAACTGGCTTGTCTGTGCAAAGTTCCCCTTTAGGGGTGTGACACACAAAGTGCTCTGCGTCATTCTGTGCAGGAGAGGTTTTTCTTTCATTTTTGTTTTTATCTTTCTCTTTCTCTTCACCTCTCTCTTTTGCTTTCTCTTCACTTCTCTCTTTTGCTTTCTCTTCTGCTTTTTCTTCCTCATTTTCTTCCCCTGAGTTATAAACCACACACTGCTGTCCTCTAAAGGCATCTTTAGTCTTTGGTTCATCGACAAGTCTATCCGTTTCAGGACTGACATCAGTTGTTTTTCTTTGGCCTTCAGTCTGAGGCTCTATAATCTCTGGTTCTGACTGAGAACCAGTGTTTTCCATCTTGTCCTGACAAGGTCTACTTGGTCTCGATTCATTAGACTTACATTTAGGAGTAAAAGAACCAAAGGACCCGTGTAGCAGAGAAAATGCTGTATCACTCTCTGCAGTGATTGTCTGACTCTCTGGACTAGTATGACATCTTGACTTATCTGATGAACTGAGATTTGGGTATGTTACAACTTTGCCTGTGTGAGTTTCAACCAATGGCACTGAGATGCAACATGTCCCTTCTTTTGAGGATGGTGCCTCTGTTGTGTCTGATGTCTGGTTTATGGAGCTGTCCGCTAGTGCCTGGTCTTCATCAGGAATTGTGTCAGAAGCCTGAGGTTGTATCTCCTCAAGTGGAATATTGGATACAGACTCTCTAACGCTGGGACTTACACTCTGGGGTCTCACTTCCTCTGATAGAGCATTCAGACTTCCACACATGGCTACTTCCAAGGAGTCAAAGGCAGAGTCATTGTTATTGTCAGAATTTCTCCAAGTGTCTTGCATTTGTGTGTCTGTGTTATCTCCATCATTGTCTGGATTTAGATTACTGACATCATCCTCTGGAAATCTGGAGCTTCCATCTTCTCCTCCCCCTGCTTCTGAAATCTCCTCAATGGATCTCCAACGGACCAAGTTGGACTCCACTCCTTCTCCATCCCCTACCAATTCTTCATCTGCCAACTGGTCGCTCTTTCCACACTGACTGTTGTTGTCTTCCTCATCCAGAACAGAACCCAAAATATTGTCATTATTTTTAGAAACTTCACTGCTTGTGTTGGGACCCACAGCTGTCTGTGTGCTTAGGCCCTCTGTGTCACACATGAGCAGACTCTCCGCCTCCAACTCATACCTCTTTCCAAGAGACAACGAAAGAGATTCCCCTGCCCCCCAGACACTAAACTCAGCACCAGATCCTAATCCTAGACCAAACCCTAGCCCCATCCTGTCATCACGCCAGGCTGAAGCTCCAGGACCCATCTCCCTGCTTGTGTCTGTTTCTGAGTTTTCCCTTTTGGGTGAGATGGCAAGGGGGGAGTGTGGTGATCCAACTGCTCCCAGCACCCCCTCATCAGTGCTTAGGGTGTTTTCCCTCAGGTTCTCCTGGGCAGAGTCACCAGGGCAGTGTTCAGGGGTCAGGGCCAGATTGTCAGCAAGTTCTGAGATGATCTCTGGAGAGGCAGAAACAGGGATATTACTGGGGTTAGGACTAGGGTCTTTAGGGCAGGAAAGGAGAAGAACACCTTTATTCAAATCATTAGTGGCAGTGGCCATATTCAGAGAGGGACCAGAATCAATGCTTCTACTTTCTACACTCATAGACTCAGATGAGGCATTCCCATTCTTCTGGTCAAGCTCAATGTCAGACTCTCTGCGGATACTGGATCGACACATGGCCTCTGCCCCTACAGGCACATCAGATTTATTGGAAAAAGACTTTGATAATACAATTCTACTTGCTCCTATAGTCCTCTGGCTTTCTGGCTGATAATGATGAGGTTTGATGAGCAATTTGTAAGAGTCTCTTTCTGGTTCTTCTGTGGTTTCCTCCCCTGAATGATCATTGTTCTGTTTCAAATCAATCTCTGTCATCTGGGGATTTCCCTCAGGAATAACAGAACTGTTAAGGTCTGTTGTATCTTGTGTGGAAGTGGCAGAAGGAGGAGTAATTTGGGACTCAGTAGGTTCAGGGAGAGCATGAATAACAACAGGAGTGGTGGAAGAGTTCAACTTAGGGCTGTCTTTAGGCTGCTCAGTTGTGTTGGAAGAACCAGAGATATCCATCATCTCACTCTCACTCCCACTATCATCCAGATTGCTGGAGGATTCTGGTTGACAAGAAATTGCTTCTGAATGATTGGATGATTTCTGGCAATCCACTGGTTTGTCTGTACTCACTTCTGTCTGCAAAGGTTTTGTCTGATTTATTTCATGTGGAGCTTCCAGTTCAGGATCTAACTGTGGTTCAGGGGGCTTAGGTTCATCCACAGGTTTGGGACCCATGTTGCTGCTGCTGGGGTGGACAGCAATGGCTTCAGAAAGACAGGTGATTTGGGGGTGATCTACTAGTTTGTCTGTGGTCACATGTGTGTGCAAAGGTTCAGTTTGGCCTGTTTCAACAGCAGGTCCCTGTTCAGGTTCCGGTTGGAGTCTATTTGGATCAAGTGCATCTATTGGTGTGGGTTCTAGTGATTGTGCATGTCTCTCGGTGCTGTAAAGACGTTCATCTTCTTCCCCATTATAGGAGGCAGAATCCAATGAGTCATCTGTATCATCTTGGAAACAGAAGGATTCATCCAACCCCTCATTGATTGATGTCTCAGAAAGAGAATGAAGGAAGGATGCTGAGCTATCCTCATCTGAAGGATCCTCTACCGCTTTGCTATCACAGTCCTCATCTTCCTCTTCCTGTTCTCCTTCCTCCTCCTCTTCTACCACTTTCACCTCTACCTTAGCTTCCTCGTCGTGCTCATCACTGTTATCATCTTCATTATTTTCATCATTGTCCTCACCATCAGCAGCACCATTGGCATTGCCATCACCATCGTCATCAAAATCATCATCGTCATCATCTTCGTCATCATCATCATCGTCGTCATCATCATCTTCAACATCTGCCTCCTCTTCTCCTGCTGCATACGCATTAACATCCTTTCCTTCATTTCTGTCATTAACTTCTCCTATTTCATTCTCTTCCTCTGTGGGGAAGAGAGTGATTTCCATTGAATCCGCCTTAAAGATAAGGCTAGTGTGGAGAGGAAAGGAGATGAGGGAGGCAGGGATCATCCTTTCCTCCTCTGGTATATCATCAGCACAGGCTGCCTGGGAAAGCATAAAAGAACTGGGACCAAGCCTACCAAAGGCTCCAGGACAGAAAGCATCGAGGGGGATGACAGGTGAGTCAGGGCTAATGCTGGATGAGGCCATAGTCATGTTCTCTGTATCAGGAGTCAAGGCAGTAGAGGGTAGTTCTGAGGGGTCATCCATCTGTCCATAATGGGCCTCTGACAGACATGCCTCCAGTTGCAGTTTCAGGCCTGTCTGCATAGGTCTAGAGTACTCTGCTCCTCCTACACTAGCCTCTTCCATTGGGCATAGAGAGCTCTCAGACTCTCCCCCATCCTCCTGGGAGTCACTGCTACGGCTGCTACTGCTTCTTAGAGGGGATGTATCCTCAGTCACCCAGCAAGGACGACAACTTTCTCTAGAAATCTTGATCTCTTCACCTTTTATAGCCTCATCCTCCTCTAGGATCACTGTCCCTGATATACCTATTCGTGAATTCATTACAAAATCCTCAGGATGGTATAAGCAGAACTCCCCTGCCCTTTCCTCCTCCCGTTCAGGACCTGGCCGTCCCTTTTCCTCCCCAACTTCATCTCCAATCTCTGATAAAGATCCCACAAAGCAAGCAGGGGCCTCCTGTGCTTCTTCTGTGAGGAGCAGGTTGGGAGAAGTGGAGGGAGAAGTGGAAGACGTGTAAGAGGAAGTCCAGCTGCCTCCCTCCGCTGTGATATAAGAGCCAGAGGGAGAGGTGAGAGGGGAACAGAGGTCCTCACTGTCAGAGGGGGAGCCAGGGGAGAGGGGGCAGGCTGGAGTGCCAGGATATGAATGATGCTTAAGGTTCGAAGAGCGGGAAGCCATCTTGATTGGGGTGGAAGGGGCAGTATAGTACAGGTCAGGGTCAAGAGATGAGGGCACACCCACTCGGAGTGGGTCAACAGTATAGGCAGGTTCAGAGAAGGACAAAGCAACTGGACAGGCCAGTTCAGAAAAGGAGAGGGAAGGCACTTCGTCTTGTGAAAGGGTTTGACCCTCTTCCTGGTTATCTATCAAATTGTCATCTGTTGTGACTGGCTCTGGGGAGGAGGAGGAAGGGCATAGGGGGCTGTGAAAAGGGGAAGAGAGTATGGTTGTTGGCTGCACAGGGTCCTTTTGCAAATCCGGCTGTTTTTGAGAGCTTTGGACTTGGCTTTCCTCTTTGTTAGTTTCCAACCGGGTCTCTTTTGCTTGTGACTGAGGATCTGGAAAGCTTGGGATAGCTGGTAAAGGAATAACCTGACCACTTGGCTCAGCCAAGGGTTTAACCTTCTGAATTTCCGTTGTTTTGAGCAGTGTCTCCTGACCCATCACCACCCTTGTGTCAATGGTCTGTGGCTCTTGATAGTCACTCTCTACCTCAGAACCAGTCAGGACCTGGGAATAACACATTATACATATATATTAAAGTTCAGTTTACCACCAGGTAGTATAACTGCTGTAAAATTTCAAACAAGCACACACCTTGATTCTCTCCATTTTAACAGGGACATGGCGGCCACATGGTCCATGACCACCTAACTTTCCAGACAATCTGGGTGTGTTGCGATGGTCTGAGCCTTCAGGTTGAGGTCTTGGAGTACCAGAGGAGCTAGGTGTTGCATGAAATATTCGTGGTCCAAATGGAGAGGTACATGCTGGGAGTAGCTTCTGAGGAGTACTGGGAGAAGGGCTAGAACCACTGTCACTAGGAGAGGAGCCACTGTCACTTGGGGTGGAGTCAGTAGATGGGTGTCTGGTTATGTCTGGAAAACAGAGAAAACAGCAGCTGAAATCAAAAGGAAAGAGCAGTTGCATCAAAACTAATTGAATTAAGGCAATTTAGAGAGATGCGCAATATCAGATTTATTTATTTAAATAATTTGAATTAACACAGAAGTAAAATCAATTGCCTTGACTGAATTATCTTGGTATCACAACACTAGATATGATATGGAAGACTACGCCCCCTTTAGTGTACAATAATAGACTTTTTATCTCTTTGGTTGAACTTTACTTTTCTTCTCCCACACACTTACTCAGCGAGAGCTACAAAAATGTCACCAGAGTGCCAAACAGTAGATTATTTCTCATCTCTGTACTCAGAGGTAACCGAAGGTAAAAGGACCTGTTGTTGTATTACAGTCATGTAGTCCTTCTAGACCACACTATCATCCTATCATGACAGGATGAGCGAAAGAAATGGGGTCAGCAGTGAGTGGGGGGAGTTTCGTGCATGAGGGAATGGAAAGTAAAGGGGAGAAGGGAGAAGATGAAATAAAACACTGTATTCTTCATTTGTTTCAGTTCCACTGCTGATCTTAAATGATTTTATTATGGCGGATTAAAGATGGCAGATAAAACACAAAACCATACATTCACTAAAACATGCCTAAAGGATATGATGTAAGGCTCACAGTGAGGGAACAGAACCTTCATTTCCTCTCTCAACTGGGCCATTGCCACGGTGACCTCAATCCACATGCTGATTGGCCATTATAACACACAAGTAGCTCAGCTCGGTGCCAGCCACAAACACACACACACACACAAACACACACACTTGCTCTGCCAGGAACCCAGATATCACTTACTAATTCACTCTCTGTTCTCCATCCCTTCCTTTGTGTAACATCCTGGAAATTTCTCTATAACATCATCCCGTCTAATCATCTCTACATCCTCTGTTTTGTACATGAATATATAAAGGTGCCTCTCCTTGTTTCACCTTTGTGACTCTTCTCTTTTCACATAGTGCATCTCCTTTCCTTCTTTTCACTTGCTGTTCTCCTGCCCTGCCTGTGGCGGTGGCAGATGCAATCATCAGCACTTAGCAGCCCTGCCTGATCACTGCCCCAATAATACGCTCTAGATGTGTTTATGTACATGCTGAGTCATGCCTCACAGACTAAAACCTGCCACTAATCAAAGAGATGCACAGTTAAGCATGTACTGTATAAAGGCCAATCACCTAATATGGTTAATGGGTATAGAACATGTGATCGAGGTTGTGATTGCATGGCTTCAGTAAGCATCCCTGAAGAAATATCCAATAGCTATTCCCTCCCTTAGATGCTAAGCACTGGAATCGCATGTAAGACCTGCACGTTTTTGGAACTCCTGTTCTGCTAGCCTGCTAAATGGCAGTCATTCTTTGCTGCAGATTCGGTACTGCAAAACGACTCTAGGTGTCTGCCTCTCTTGATCTCCCTGGCTCACCCTGGTAGCCTCCGCTGGGGGAATGCAGTGAAATCAAGCACCCGGCTTGCTGTACAAAGAGCAGGCCGCAGCAAGCTGAGCAGACTGGAGCTGCGTCACAGAGGCTGCAGCGTTGGCCTGTCAGCCCCAAGGGGAGCCTCTGTTTCAGCTATAGCACAGAGTGAGGCATGAAATAAAGACATCCCAATATTCTCATATGCGTCTTTGACTTTCTCTGTCCCCCACCCCAACACAATCGATCCTGTAGCCTCTCCTTTTTTAAGCATGTGCCAGAATACGAGTTGTAACCAGAGCATCCGACAACCCTCTCTCCTCCCTCCTGTGTCAAGATTCAGGCCAAGAAAGCTTAAAATAATTTCAAGCCTAAGAACAGATTAGGGCAATAATGAAATTAAAGCAGGAACATTTCCGAAATAGCAAACCACTGTAAACTACATCCATAAAGAGGAGGGAGGGAGTTTTATTAATAGTTATTACGATTATCTATCAAAATTGTCATGTGTTTACAGTAATATACAACATACTTACTTCATTTGTTAGCTATAATGTATGCAATAACCGTGACACGGGAGTCATAAGTCATTGTTCCAATGACGCCATTCTCATTCAGACGATTATTGCCTGACTGTAATCACGGGGACATTAATAAAATCTTAACCCTCCCAGTATTTCATCTGCACCAACCCAACCTTACGTTCTTTCTCCTTGTTATCAATCTCTTTCACGACATCTTCCAGAAGTTCACAACTTTACACATGCAGCAGCTACAAGAGCAATGACGGACAAGGTTTCGAAACAGCTGGCAAGAAAAACAAAAGCTCTTGTGCTCGTGTGTTTGTGTTTGCGCGTGCCTACAAAGTGCTGCCATGCTGCTGTGTCATGTTCCTGCTGAGGCTGGGGGGGGAAGGGAGGAGCTCACTCTAACGCTGGCCTTACAGCTCGCAAAATACGCTGGTGGGATATGGATGCAGATGGGGGGTGGCACCGGGGCTGAAGACAGGGCAGCGGGAGGAGGGACAGGAGCGAGGAGGCAGAAGTTTAGGGAGGGGGGGAATGCTGGATGCTGGAAGGAGGGGAATCACACAAAGGTTTTGCAAGACAGATGCTACATTTAGACCAGAGACTGTTTGTTATTTAGTTTTAGTGGACGGATTTAGTGGACGAGGAGTGCATAGAGGTGGGCTGGGAGTTGACAGCTCTGGGGTGGAGGCTTTGGGGAGGCTAATAGCTGGGAAGGGTGAGGGGGGGGGGGACATGCGGTTTAGTGAAGAAGCTAACATGCAGCTGAATCACAGCTCACTCAGACTGCACATGTCAACAGTCTAAACAATCTAAACTGACCCCGCAGTGTCAAACAGATCTTACACTTTCACCAGCCCAATAGTCTCTATATATCTGTCCTGCTTTCCATCCAGCTGACTGTCCCCCTTTTCCCTTCATGCCCCAATCTATTTCACACTGCTATCCTCATCCTCTCTTCTCGTCATATCTACTCACTGGATTACCTCGTTCTCCCTTCTCCGTCCCCAACGCCCCCAGAGGTCCTACCTGGTCCAGGGAGCCCTGTCTCCTCAGCTCCCTGCTCTGGATGCTTGTCGGTGGGGACAGATCTGTGAGTGCTCTCCCCCGGCATGCTTCTCGCTGGCTCTCTTTGGCTCTGACGCAACAATAAACCATACAGCCGGAACAGACAAGGTGAACAGGGAGAGAGCGAGAGGGAGAAAGACGAAGGGGAGGGGTGCGGACCTGAATGCTCAGCGACCCAGCACTCAGATCTTCCCCGCAGCACGTGTCTGTCTGTGTGTGTGTGTGTGTGTGTGTTTGTGTATGAGACAGAATGAGAAAGATGAAGAGAGGAAGAGTGAGAGATGGGAGTATATGCTGGTCTCTCCCTCCCTCTCTCTCTCTCTCTCTCTCTCTCTCTCCCCTCTCTCTGTCTATCTCTGCGGTGATGCTGCTGTTGTGGGCGTGTGTTTTAGAGCCTCATGATCCAGTTCATCTGAATAAGTGTGCGTGTGTCTATGTGTGAGGGTGGTGTGTAGAATCTGAGAGGGAGCTGCAGTATTCTCTTTTGATGCCCAATCCCTGCTTCGCTTCCTCACTCCCCCTCCCCTCCCCTCCCTTGCTTCCTCGCTCTATCTCTCTCCCCCTCCTCTGCCCCTCCTCTCTCAGCCAAGCTATGACTGGATCTTGAGAGATGATGTCAGCAGATTTCTACTGGTCTCTCAGTGCTGCCCCTAACCTTGAAGGAAAGTACCAGTACTGCAAAAACAAGGGAAAGATGCAGAAATCAAGGAAAGGAGAGGGATTCAAAGGCAAGGGCAGAAACGAAACCTAAACTTGTACTGTTAATTATACCTTCTGCCTCCCGATCTAATAGCATCCCCAGGGATTTAACAGGGAGACACTTCCCCCTTGGGGGAAGCTATAGCATCTGCCTCTGCCCTCCATCTCAGCCTCCCCTGAAGCACTCTCCTTTGTTCTCCTCTGTGCTTCTCTACTTTTAAGATAACAAACGCAGGGAAAAACAGATGGAAACAGAAAGACAGAGAGGGGGCGACAGCACTGAGCCAAGTGATAAGCATGGGTAGTTTCCATGGCAACCAAAAAAAAAAAAAAAAACTTCCTGTGTTAAGAGTGCCAGCTCAGCAGAAGTGAGGATAATGTCCGGCAGCCTCTGTGCAATCCAGGTGACCTCAACAAATATGCGTGCTGATAAACTCACAGCTTGCGAGTTCTCGACTCAAATTATCCTCCGATTATAGGTACAATGTGCACAGCAGCACTTCTCAGATATCGGTCAGAGGCAGAGCAGGAACAATAGTTTCAAAATTTTGACTTTCATAATTAAAATGTGTTATATTGAATAGCAACACAGTTTCCTTGTTTACTTTATTTAAGAAGGAAACTAGTGAGGTGAGATCTTTTGTTCATTCGCTTCTCCTGAACCCATCAGACACGTGGCACTATGACCAAGGAGTTCAATACATGAAGTGCTAGCTGGGCTCTTTGTCATCAGTCCATCAATCAATCAATCAGTTAAGCCCTTAATATCGGGAAGGATGAGACAGCCGCCACAGCACTAAATCATGTGACGGTTTATGAGAATAACGGTTCATTTTCGTGTGTGTCACTTCCTGTTACCTAATTTGTCACACCGGCTTTGTGTCATAACTTGGCTTCCTTTCAGTTGAACTCGTTTTCTCTCCTCCGGACGGGGCTTACGTTTGTCAGTTTTCTTCCCTCTGCCACTCAACAGCCTCTGATGTCAGAGTGCTGCTGCTGCTGCCCATGTTGTGTAAGCAGTTTCAGGTCAGCAAAGTGTTTATCTGAGAATCTATATCCTGGCTGTCTCTTCAGATAAACATTTAGATGAACACAAATTCAGTATGAAAAATGATCAAAATTTAAAACACTACTCGTAGAAACATGTAAAGGATATATTCATTAGTCAAACTTGATTTCAATGCTTCTTATTTCATAATGCAAACCCAAAATAAGTTGATGAAAAGGAATAAACTACTTAAGCAGTGGATGAAGCTGTGTGAAGACTCCTCATCGACCCTGCTGTATACTGATCCATTAAGGCTTTGCTAATAATACTGATGCACTCACACCAGTATGCCAGAGGGGTGTGCCATTAGCTGTTGGATGTGAAATGAAACATATTCTATCTGAATACCACACTCAATCTGAAGTGGCCCCTGACTGTACAGACCTGAGGAAAATGTGCGCATCACACACACACACACACACACACACACACACACACGTGCTCTTAACCTCCTGAGTGTGAATCCTAAAAGCTACTGTCAATCTTGTAAAAAAAAAAAAAAAAAAAAGGACGAAAAAAGACAATACAACAATTTAATTCATCACAAGATGACACACATTCACAGAGATAATTAAGATATTCCAATCTACTCATATGCTGATATTAAGCATGGTCAAAATGGCCCAGGTGCTTCTGTTTTGACAGGTCACGCCCCGATGCAAGGACCTAGTTACAGATAATATCATTTCTACAGAAGGACTCGCTGCTGTGTTTATTTCTGTCCTTCTCTTGCTCCAAAACTCTCGCCATCTCCATGGAAACAGGGAAAGCCCCACACGTTGCCAAGGTAACCAGAGTGAAAATATGATTTTTTTTTTTTTTTTTTTTTGGATAGGAGTATCAGAGAGATTTTCTGCAATTCTGCGCTGTTCTAAGTGTGACTGTGGGTGTAAGCGTGCATTCTCTGTGGTCCCACTTGGGTGGGAAAGCTCTGATTTAGCTGAGTCTTTAAATTTGCTCCTGGGGGTTCCTGGGTTCATTTGGTCATCTCCTCGGCCACAGCCTTCCCCATTTTATCCTTCAGGTACGCCAGTTTCTGCCAGTCTGCCTTCAATTCCAGCCACTCGTAATAAGGTATCTGAAAGAGGACAAAAAGGCGGATTTGAAAGAGATTTAAGAGCTAAAGAGTAAACTACCTTCTCATCACCAGTAAGCGCATAACTCAAGTTACTGTCATATATTTACAGACACAGATGCATCTTGCAGCACTGCAAACCTGAGAGGCAAGTGATGCTACTCTTTGCTAAGGACATTGTCCTAGATGAGAGTGAGAGAGAGAGAGTTTGGATCGGCCTAAATGAGACAGAGCTGCGGCGGCTCGAGCTCTATTTATACCACAGACTGCAGCGAGACCCACCTGACTCTCAACTCTACCAAAATATTAGATCCACTGTAAGCATAGCCTGTCAGATACAGCAGCAGCAGCAGCAGCGCTGCTTCCATGCCTCTGTTCACTGAAATATGACTCACTATCACAGCAAACAGCAACATACCAGAAAATGCATTTTGAAATGGGCTTTAGTGACCGTGTAATGAAATTCTGATCTGAAGAACAAATAGCTCAGTTCACCCCCTCAGCAGGGATAGAAACAGTCACTCGATCGCTGTTTAAAAAAAAGGTTTACTTTGACGTGATGAAATCAAGATCACAAACGCGGCTCCAAAATGGGTTATCCTGCCTCTTCTTACCTCCACTGGGATGAAGCCAGCCAACTGGATATGTCGCTTCATCATGACAAACCGTCCCAGAAGGTCTCTAGTCTTTGAGCCAAAGTTTGGAAACTCCCAAGCTATGAAAGCAAGCCTAAAAAAATAAGATAATAGGATGGAAGTGAGCGGAACAGTGAGTAAAAACTAACTTCGGGCAGCCGGAGCAAGGGAAGAACAGATAAAGCAAAAATAACAACCCACTCTCTTGTATGACTCACCGATGTGCCCCTGCAGGTAAAGCCTGGTCTCCTCCGCTGGGTAGATGAGGGGCTTTCAGCTTTGACAAGTCAATTGGTTTGTTGTCACAATCCACTACCAGCTCTCCGTCTAGTTAGAGAAGAAAATGTCAGCTGTAAAAACAGACTCACCTTTAAGGGGTAAATGTTGCTTACAGTGTAAAAGTAAAACTCCAACAATAAAACAAACAGACGACATATCTCTATGGACCACCGTTACGCCCTTACCAAGAGTCCATCCATACACAGTTTCAATCCCTGTGCGAAGGACCTCTGTCCTCCCACCCACCAAACTCTGTAAAGTGTCTCTCAGATTGCTCTGCATGGGGGAGACGGTGGAGCTGCTGGCCGGTTCATACAGGGCACTCAGGGCGGATGGAGCATTTGAGGAACCCGGATGCTCTAACTGGAGAGTAGCACCGATGTGGAGGAGCTTCAGCCGATAGTTCTCCACTCGAACTGGACTGCTCCCTACAGACGGAGAAGAGAATGAGCGCCGGCATCCGTACTTTTCAAAACCACTTTGTGCATGTTTTAGTCAATGTGGTGTTTACATCCGCGCTTAATGAGTCCGTATAAGCAGAAATCAACTGGTGCTGCACTGCCATCTACTGAGCTGAAACGTCGCTTTGGCAAGAAGCAGGTGTGTCAAACATATTGCCCGTGGGCAGAAGCAGTGCACTGGATGACTTTGCAACTGTGAAAATTGCAGAAAGATCATTAACTCAAATTCATTTTATCATTAATAAAATGCACCGCTATCCCAGGTTGTTCACTACACATAAAACACAGTATTGTTTTTCAGCTCCAAAAATACATTTGACTTTTTTTTTTTGTGGATCCACAGCAATCTGTGAATTGTAATACCCAATTTTTAGTTAGAGGTGTTAATATTTAGATGTTATTATGAAATAATTCTACTGGTCCTGCCTACACCTGGGCTACAAGTAACGCGAGTCTGACACACACAACACCCAGCTCAGGTTCATGTTCATGTTTCACCAAGTCACCATCCACTCCAAGGGTACTAAAAATGTAATGTCACTCTGAGCCTTATGGCTTGGTGAGAATGCAAATGTAAAGTTAAAATCAACTTCATTTCATTTGTTGTTTTTAGATTGTTTCATTTTCCATCATAGATTAATAAATTAATTAATTGTAATAAAATATTAAATAAAGAAAAGCTGCAAATCCTTAAATGTACCAAGCTGCAACCAGTAAATATTTGGCATTTCTGCTAGATAAATGTCAATAAAGGATGAAAGTCTGTTGAATAAATGAACTATATAACACATCCTTTATTGTGCTTGTTGACACACTGGTTCATGAAGTGCGCTGCTGTTGTGTTGTTTCTGCCCCAAGAAAAGTTAACGTGAGCTGTTGGAGGGCGGCATTTCTACCAGGTGTCTGAACCACTTTCAACAACCTCTCCTAGTTTAGAGGAGCAGGTGCGTTACTTCGAACTCCTGACAGTGATATATGCAGCAACACATGTGAGCTTAACGTCACACATCCAAAGTGCGTATCCACGCGTTTATAAATTCACTATTCATACAAAAAAAAGGAATATACAGAAGAAGAATGAATACCCCAGCTATGTGTCTTACCTGACAGTTTCGTGACATGCTTCTGTTGTGTGAGGGGGATGAGGTAGTGGGGCTTGGCCTGCTGTAGTATACACAAAGACCAGACCACATCTGTCTGGAAGAAAGGCTCCATGCCCGAGAGAGAGTCCTCCAGCACAGAGTGAACCTTCACACAAAATGCCACACGCAAAAAATAAATTTAAAGTAGGAAGGAGAAGCAACCGCGTACAGGCAACAGGCAGCCTTTAATGCCGTTTGTACCTTGCTGAAGAACTCGTCTCCGTTGCTGGGGTGGAAGTTTAGTCTGGCGAAGGTCATGAGCAGATTACAGACCTGAGCGGTGCTGTAGTTCTGACCTCTTGTTGTGCAGTGCTGGAGAAAAAATAAGCACAGTGAGCGGCTGAAAATGTAAAAACGAACGTATTTAGAGTTTGTGCTAAGTGTGTGACTGACCTCAGCGAAGGCCTCAAATAGAGGAACGTGGAGCCACTTGAGGAAGCCAAATGATTTAGCGCAGCGTGTCACGTCAGTAGAGTTGAGCTCAGGAATTCTGGGTAACAACTCTGAGGCCATTCGCTGAAACACCTGAGAATGCTGGAAATTCAACTTCCCTATAGAAAGACAGAGGCAAAGCTGTTACTGTTAGCACTATATAATACGACTAGAGAAGATTTTAATCATTTTACAATAATTCTTGAAACATCTATACATCTGGTTTAGAAAGCAGGAAGATAGAAGCAAATAAAACAAAATGACACCAGATTTACACAATGCTAATTTGGGCTTTGCCTTTTTGTGATATCGTACTGGTGTAGGCATGCCTTCAGTGCTAATAGATGTTACAACCATCAGTCTTATTATTACCGTATGCATAAGCCATGTCCATCATCAGCAGAGTGGTGAACTGTGATGACGGCTTCTGGAGAAGGTGGTAGGACAAAACTCTGAGCAGCGGGACCGATCTGCGGTTCTGAGCTGCCAAAGATACACAGATTTTGCAGATATCTTCTGCTGTGAAGCCCTCCGCCAGCTCCAAAGCCTGCAACAAAGACAGATGATGCGTCGCTCATGGGTGCGTGCAACTTGTGGTCACTGTTTTTTTTTCCAGGAAACATTTATTCATCATTGCCACATGCTTAGATTATTTACTATAAAATGTGTCTCATTTTAATACTCTTATGACATTACATTCATTCATGTTCATATCTCTGATACCTTGTCTTCAAGTCTGTCCACCAAAACAGGCGACATGCGATGTCCTTTGGATATCAGTCCACTGATGACTTTAGCGTCGGCGATTTCACTTAAGCGCAGTTCAATATGTTTTATTGCAGCATTCACTATTTCGACGTCATGCGCTCTCTTCCTGCTGGCCCCCTGATCTATCAGGTAGGCCAGCTGCTTGTAGGTCATCCTGCGGATTCGCCATAGGGCCTCAGTCTGAACGGATCTGAGCACTCTATCAGTGGAGGGCATACCGATAGCCCAGACAGAATGCAAAAGAGACACAAGAGTGTTGTTCCACACTAAAGACACCTGAAAGAAATCAGAAACCACACACGAATATGAGTACACGCAGGGGCTAGAACAGAATGCCAATCACCTGACATGATGACAGTACCAATCCATCTTCGTTACCTCCTGAGACATAGTATTCATCATATTCACTAGCCTTGGATCCTTCATAAGTTCAGGATTTTGTTGCTTGGCCTTCGTCTTTATCACCAACTTAGTCCACTTAATAAAGGCACTAGCAGCTTGATGAGCATTTCCTCCGTGCTCTGCCCAGGCCAAAAGGACGTCCTCTGGCGCTGCCGCCACATTGACCGATTCTTCCAGTTTGGTGCGTTTAGAGGCGTTTGAAAGGCCGTCTTGTTCGGTAACGGTCGTTCCCACAGACATTAACCTCTCTGTGGCCCACGGCCATCCCTGAGGCCTCTGCACCTCTGCAGGCCCGGCTACAGGTGGAGGGAGGCGAGCAGCGGCGGCAGCAGCAGCTGGGGCTTGGGAGGAGGCCCTGCAGAGCAGACGGCTATATCTGCTCAAGAGACGGCTGGCCATTTGGACTGAGAGACAAGAGAGCAGCTCCGGGTAGGAAAGAACGGACAGAAGTATCTCACAGTTTCGCAGCTGGTGTCACCATCTCACATGTAACCTATGGAGAGGATTCAGGGAGACGTGTGGTTAAATGGAAAGGTTGGCAGGTTAGAGGAGCCTTCATTCAACATAGCAAATATTACATTGTGCCAAACGGTCACGTGCATGTTAACCAAATGCTTGATTCAGCTTTAATTAGAGGTTTGTGAGAGGTGTAGGAGTTCTTCTGTACATTTAACTGAGGCTCACTGTGACAATAATGTATGTCGGTTAAGATCAGTTTTATATCTGTTGCTGTAACTTTGACTGAGGCGACACCTCTAGCAGCCGGATTGTAGATCTTTCTCCACTCATGTAATCCTGACCTTGTCGTGGGAAGGTAGAGCCGTTATGAGACGCCGCTGATCGGCAGCGGTTGATTCAGTCTCCCATTTAAAATGTAATTATCAAAGCCAGAGTCCAGACAGGACCGCGCAGCACTCCGGCTGCCACAATCATGCACGACTTACCGATAATTTAACGATAACTTTGCCGAAAGCCGTTCACATGGAGAGATCTGTCGGGGAGAGTCGCAGGAGGATGACGTCAGATGACGGCGTAGTTACGTGTCGTTGCGCGAACGAGCCGGCTCTAAGAGCCGATTCTTTGTAGCGAATCACAAGAGCCGACTCCCGTCCCGGAGAGCCGCTCCTGCCCAGAAATCATACAGGTGGGGACGGGACTTTATTGTGATGATGAGCACACCGGTGGGGGCGCATTCAAACTAGGATCAAACCATTATGTGGACATGTGTGGACATATGTGGACATTCCAAAAAGGCATCAAGTGTATTGGTACGGGCCAGGTAGAGAGAAAAAAAAGTGAAGACATGAGTGAAAACTGAAAAAAGAAGCAGCATCTGGCTGCATTTCAATGATATTGGAGACTACAAATGAGTGCAGAGTTTGCAAAAAGGTTAACAACAAACTGCACAGAAAAAAACACAACATAAAAATAAGCATTTTATAAAAACACAGAATGAAAAATTGCTTATTAGCACATAAACCATTCACAATTGTTAAATTAGGCTAATATAGAAAGCTAAAAGAGCCATTTGAGAGCTGGCTCTTCTGAGGGAGGCGAGTCAAAAGACACGAATCTTTGAAAAGAGTTGAACGTCCCATCACTAACGTCCCGGCGTGGTAGTACGTGCAGCTGCTGTAATTGGCCAGAAGTGTAGCTCTGAGATGAAATGTCGTTCTCCGACATATTCTGGACTGAATAATGTGGTTTACAATCACAACTAGTTAATCTGCAGGTGTTTTTGTGACTCAGCACATCTGTAAAACTTGGATATGACAGTCATTTCAGTTCATTAAATGTAGCTCAAACTAATTTGGCCTCGTTTGTCTGATATATACTGCATGTGTTGGACAAAATGTTAGAAACACCTTGTACAACAGAAGCACAAACTGCAGCTTCATAAATTTAAAAATTTCAGTGTTAGCTAGTCTCCGTGGCTGGGAAATGAAGCCAATTCGGCGAAGTGCCAAAAGCTGCAATTCCTCAAGCAGCCACTCGAGGCTGGCTGCAGAAGTGAGTCAGTCTATAAGCGCCCATATTAAAATGCCCAACTTTACAGCAAGAACAAACACATTTACAGCCTGGTTCAAAAAATCAGTTTTGATATAGCTAATTTCCATGTTCATGACAATTGTACTATGGCTTAAAGTTGGGCCAGGTAAGAGCAGTTACTAGAGCACTCAGGCATCATTTGGCCTGCCTTAAGTGCGCAGATCATCCGCATGTTTGCCATTTTTTAGATTAGCCGGGAGATGGAAGAAGCAGTCCTGCCAAAATGCTGGCAGCCAGTGCTACATATTTTCATCTTCAAAATGGCGCTTTGGAAACCTGTGGGTGACGTCACACAATGGTCTGTCCATTCTTTATACTGTCATTGTTTTCAGCACTGGGAGGTAGTGTAGCTCCAGTTGACCTGAACTCTTGGTGATTTCCAGTTTCCTGAGAGACAGTAAAGTGTAGGAGTGTTAGCATTTACACTGGAAGCACAGTAGCTTTGGACTGCCGGTGTCATGTCTGGTATGCATAACACTGGCCTGGGCTCATCAGTTTCTGGGGTTTGGCAGAGGTGAAGAGACCTGAGAGGACAACAGAGGGAAGACAGAGCAAGAAGGCACCGGACAAGAATTAATTTAGATTTTTAGTCATTGGTGAAGGGCTTCATAAAATAAAAGGCTGAAGGACATACATTGGGCTTGGCTTCTTGCTGTTGGACTAGTAAGTATTATTAGTATACTAGTTCAGCTGTTTGCACAGTTGTTGACTTGCTTTGATAATGTAATATAATACTATAATAACACAATGAACATACGTACAGCTGTCCATATTTATGACAGTATTGCACTCTGAAACAGGGCCAAGTGTCCACAAATACCAGATTTTACATAATGTTGGTTAGAACATGAACCATGAACGTCCTGATTTTCAGTCCCTTTTAGATTTTGTTGTGCTCAGACTAAGGACATTTTTTTAAATGCATGATCTGTTTTCCTGTATGCCCCTGTTATGGTAGTAATGCACACACTTAGGTTTTTATTTGTAATTTGGATGAACTGATCCTTTTACTTGGCTACAAAGGGCGTCTGTCTCTCACTCTGCTGTTACCCCATCATCCCCTCTGTTCGACCCTTCTTCACCTGTCTCCCCAGTAATGTGTAATTAGCTGATAAAATCAGACTGATAACATTACTTTGATTACAAAGCCACTGTCACTCTGCAGTATACCATACAGTACAATGTTGACTCTTTTAGAGGGAACTTATCTTGTTATTTACCCAGCATGCAACTTGTTCTCTGCGAGAACAGTTAAGGGACACAGTGACCTTAGCTCCATTTTTACTTACTTCTCTTTGATATGGCATAATATAAAATTATAGGATTTAAAATTCAGTTGTTTTTTAATTACATTAATAATTAATACATTAATAATTAAGTTATGTCGTCATTTGATGAATGATTTCCCATACTAGTATTAAATTAGATCTGTAAGCATGGTTGGGTGAGATTATTCTTAGAAATAATATTACTGTTTAATTATAGAGTCACTATCTGACGTAGTATTTAAAATAGTGTACCTTTTTAACCTCTACAAGTGTAATGGTTTTTGTCAGAGGTTCTTGATATGTAGAGTGGGCAGCTGACGCATGTTTGATATAATGACCCTCAGCTGCCTAGCACAGGTTAGTGCCAGGGTATGAATGTCACTGAGCTGTTCTTGATGTTCTTCACCAACCATTTTGTTCATTATTCTTAAAAACAAACTTCATAATTATAATTTATCCTACAGTGTGTAATCTTTTAACAGAAAGCCATACAGGCTAAATCAAATAGAAATTGTTTGTGTAAAAAAAGCAAAAAGCAAATCAGTAAATGAAGTGTCTCAGTTTCATTACGAATGTTACAAAGACTACCAACTTTAGTATGTTAAAATACCAGCAGATCAATGTTTGTTTTGAAACTTTCAAAGTTCCCTTTCTTTCCTGTTTTTTTCCCACTCCGTTTTCTTTATTCACCCAAATCCAGTTCAGTGCCTCTTTTTAGAAGGCAGTGTTTGTGTACCTCTGATTTTCAGTTATGTACTACAGTGCAGCGCTGTATAGTTAGTTAGTTTATAGTCATATTATGTGTGTTATTAATATTATTATTGTGTTCAACTTTAAATAATAATAAAACAAAGTTATGGGGCACAGTTCAAATGATGATGTTTGTTCATATTTGTGCTGTAGCTCTCTGTGAATCATGGTAGTTACACATGGATTCTGTTTTTAGTGAGTTTTGGTGGTGGAAACGCGAGCTAGGCATCACATTCGGACAAATGAGCCGCACACACCTGCTGAGAGTGTATTAATCAAACATGGTGGCAGTGTCGGGTAGAAGTGGCAGACAGAAGAGGGGGTGGTTGACGAAAGGGGAAAGAATATGTGCTCATCAGAGTAAACACATAGCCAGCCACTGTACCACTTAGCCTGCAGGAGGAAGCAACCGCAGTGGACATGTTGACACCATTAACCTGCCTAGCTCTGGTTTGACGCTACCTGTTGGAGCCCTGCTGATGAGCTGGGATTGGCATCAGGTGCAACTGATCATTAACTCCAGCTGAAGGCAATTTTCTCCCTGACGTCCCCTCTCTTTGTGTTTAGGTTTGTGTGGTGCTGCAGGGCATCACTGGCTGTCTGGCCTGGTGGCACTGCTGTCAGGCTGGGGATTGCACAAGCTTGAGTTTGATTTCTTCTCCCCTTATTGCATTTCTCAGTTAATGTTCACTTTATCAAGGCGATCAATCCACTTTCAAACCCCACTCGATGGGAAATAGTGCACTGTAGTGCATTTGGTTTAAACTGATGCAGTGCAATGTCGGGCGGATTTGGTAGGAATGACATTGGTGTGTTTTAACCTTCACCGCTCCTCTAGTCTTTACTCCAATCAGTTCATCGGGATAAGAAACGTGCTGAGTGGAGATAAGAGATACCAGAGGAACACTTGCCTACGCATAGCTTATGATATGAGTGTGTTTGTATGTATTTGCGTCCTGACTAGGGGTGACATTGTTGCTGCCCGAGGTACCATTTTACGCAGGTAGTCGTATTAAAGTACGTGTTTAATGAAATGTGTGTTCATGCGCATGTGCATATCAAAAGGGGAGTTGTCATGTATAAAAGGCTTTTCCAGACAATTTGTCCTGTTTCTGACCATTGTGTGTGTGTATATGTGTGTGTGAGAGAGAGAGAGAGAGAGAGAGAGAGAGAGAGTGAGAGAGAGGGAGAAACAGGGTGTGTGTTTGGGACCGGACTATAACTGACAGCCAAAATTCCGGGGGCGAAAAAGGATCGAGTGGTCTGGACCTCCATTGATTTAGGAGAGCAGCCCCCTATCCCACCTGCAACCATGAGTAAACAGGTAGGAGACCCAGCTGATCAGCTGATGACCACTCAAAAAAAAAAGTATTTTGTGAACCAATTAGTGGCAATTATCTCGTTTCTACACTCAAAATTGTACAAATATCTACTTTGTAATGGTGTCAGTACCTAAAGTTGAGCAAAATAATGTAGTTCTTTGCCCTTTTACGTGAGGTTTTTATGATTTATGATGTAAATTTTATGCCATCAGATAAAGTCACTTAAGAATGCATGTGATTTCTTCGATTGGCATGGACATAATGTGCTCCAAGTGTCAAGATTAGTTCATTTAATACAAACTAAATGTATTTCATGCAAATATGTTCACTTAATGAACTGCTCGAAGGGTCACCTATAATGCACAGTCCCTTATAAAGAGCATGCGGTAGATAAAAATACTACATTTCTTATCCATATCATAAAAAAATGTCAAGTCACCTGACAGATAGAATCCCTGCATATATGTATGCTTATGAATAATTTGATGACTGCTGTCTGCATTTAGGACACGTACGACATGTTTGAGATGGATGGAGACATGGACAAGAAGAAGAAGAAGAAGCAGAAGAAGAAGGATAAACTGGAGGGCATGAAGAAAGAAATGGATATAGTAAGTAACAGAGTTATTTGTCAAAGCAAGACACAGTGAGACATGTAAATGTATGGCGGTGCTTAATATTCATGGATCATTAGTTTGGTGCCGTAAATATTGAGGTGAGATGATGTAGTAGAGCACAGCAGAGATTTAGCAAGAGATACAGGTTGGTGATTATACTGTCGCCTTACAGTATAATCACCAACCTGCTATGAATAGACGACCTTGATCAGGTTCTGAATCAATGTTGTGATTTGTCTCCTCCTGCAGGACGACCATGAGATTACAATTGAAGAACTAGAAATGAGGTACAACACCAGCGTTACCAAGGTAAGACATTTCCTCTATAATGACTTTATTCAGTGTCACTTCATTCTTCATAAAGGTTCGTTTTTATTCATTTATTTACTCCTCACACATATAACCCTCCTCTGTTCCCTCTGTGTGGTTAAGAAAGTGATTTTTTAATTTCCATTTTCTTTTTCCAACCATACTTATTTCATTTACAGGGTTTGACCACCACCTTCGCCCGTCAGGTCTTGGAGAGAGACGGTCCTAATGAACTGAAACCTCCTAAAGGTACTCCAGAGTATGTGAAGTTTGCCAGGCAGCTGGCTGGAGGTCTGCAGTGTCTGATGTGGGTGGCAGCTGTCATCTGCTTCATCGCCTTTGGAATCGAACTTGCGAGAGGGAACTTCACCTGCTTTGACGATGTAACTTACATTTCTATTTGGAGCGTTTCCCCATTGTGTCGCTGTCAGAAAACAGAGACAGAACGCACGTTTTTATGATTACTTCTTCTTTCTCACCTCAGTTGTACTTGGCCATCACCCTAATTGCTGTCGTCGTGGTAACTGGCTGTTTTGGATACTACCAAGAGTTCAAGAGTACCAATATCATTGCCAGCTTCAAGAATCTTGTGCCACAGGTGAGCTTTACTACATGTCATGGCTTCCTTTTGATTATACTATATGTTGTTCCCTTCACTCACTCGTCCTCGTTAACCTTACTCCCAAAATTAGCAAGCCATTGTGATCCGTGACGGCCAGAAAAACCAAATCAATGCCTACGAATTGGTGGTTGGAGATTTGGTGGAGATCAAAGGAGGAGACAGAGTCCCCGCTGACATTCGCATCATCACTGGTCAAGGCTGCAAGGTAGATCGCACACATGTACTGTGCATCTATGCATACATATGGGCAGAGGCTGCTTGTTAAAATGAATAAAACATGTCACAATGCACGATTAAGAGTCAGACTTTGAGATTGCTTTACTTTTTTTTATCGTTGGGTCCACATAAAATCAGTTATTTCTCCAACACCAGAATACAGTGCCAGAATGTTGATAACTGAAATACCATTTCCAAGTTTAAAAAAAACGCCGACCTTCCAATCGGAGCTTCCTCAGCAGGCCAGTCAATGAAATGTACTGTTTAAATAGTAAGCTCTGTGCCAGGAGGATTTAATGGCATAGGCGGCCAATAGTTTTTAAATTGTGTCACATCTGGGGGGAAGGTGAGACATCCTCCATTTCTACCCCTGTTTTATCATGCATTTTGTGTATTCACCTTGTGTGTCAGGTCGACAACTCGTCCTTGACAGGGGAGTCTGAACCGCAAACCAGGAGCCCAGAATGTACCCATGAGAATCCACTGGAGACCAGAAATATCGCTTTCTTCTCTACAACCTGTCTGGAAGGTACAGTAAACAGTACATACAGTACATGCATATGCAGCACATGGCCTGGCCTAGATCTGCCTGGTCATTTATTTCAGTCTTTATATTTATAAATTCTTCCACTATAGCTTAGGGGGGGCAGCATGATAATAACTCACCTCTCCTCTCCAGGTGTTGCTACCGGTGTGATCATCAACACAGGCGACCGCACCATCATTGGTCGGATTGCCACCTTGGCAAGTGGCGTCGGCAACGAGAAGACACCAATCGCCATAGAAATCGAGCACTTCGTCGACATCATCGCTGGTCTCGCAATCTTTTTCGGGTTTACCTTCTTTGTCGTCGCCATGTTCATCGGATACGCCTTCCTGGAAGCTATGATCTTCTTCATGGCCATCGTGGTGGCTTACGTGCCAGAGGGGCTGCTTGCTACAGTTACTGTGAGTGACTGCAACAAATGTGAATTCATATAATACCATTTATCTAGTTTCCAGATGAGGGAACCAATGTAAAATCATGCCCTGCGCATTAGTGTAAATGATGCTAAATAAATGTGGATGGCCTAGTTCATCATGTTCTGCAGGCTTGACAATTTCATACTGTAGTAACTTGTGTCTGTTAACAGGTATGTCTGTCTCTGACTGCTAAACGACTTGCCAGGAAGAACTGTGTCGTGAAGAACCTGGAGGCTGTGGAGACATTAGGTTAGTACGCCTGAGTTCACTGTCTTGAATGATCTAAATATACTGTAGATCTATGATCTAAGCCGTAACAGAAAGTTGCAAAGTGAGGAACAGAAGTGAATCCTTGTTCTCTATTTGGACATTTCGATTTAACCCGTTCGAAGAATACATTCCCACCTCTTAATTTAACTCCACAACTCCTGCAGTGTAATGACAGCACCGTTTTGGCCTCTGTTAAGGTATCCCAACATGCCTGCATGTGCAGTTTATGTGTGTAACCTTTTTAAACTGCGTGTGTTTAGGCTCCACTTCTGTGATCTGTTCTGATAAGACGGGGACCCTGACTCAGAACAGGATGACGGTAGCTCACCTTTGGTTCGACAATCAGATCCACGCTGCCGATACCACTGAAGATCAGTCAGGTAAGTGCCGGATAAAAGCCTGTTTTTGAAATCAGTCAACATAGATACTGCAAGGACTATTATATGAACATAATATAAACTATAAACAGCTAACTTGTGGGTCACTATTTCAACTATTACACATGTCTGATAAATTAATGCTTATGTAATCTTTCAGTAATAATGTAATAATGTGGTTTCCAGGCCAGAGTTTTGACCAGTCATCAGAAACATGGCGCTCACTGGCAAGAGTGGCTTCCTTGTGTAACAGGGCTACATTCAGACCTGGTCAGGAAGGTGTACCCATTCCTAAGGTACAAATTTAGTGTTTTAAGAGAGGAGAAGAGAATCCTAATTTTCAAACTCAAATGTATATTATAATTTTGCCTACATTATTTTATTTTTGCTTAAATT
Source organism: Nibea coibor (assembly GCA_023373845.1). NCBI lineage: Eukaryota > Metazoa > Chordata > Actinopteri > Sciaenidae > Nibea > Nibea coibor. The sequence goes on from CM041726.1 coordinate 14,485,857, forward strand.
TGTCTAAATGATTATAAGAAAACTAACTCACCCTTTACCATCTCACACAGAGGATAGTGGTGGGAGATGCGTCCGAGACAGCTCTGCTGAAGTTCACCGAGCTCACTATTGGAAACATCATGGACTACCGTAATCGCTTCAAGAAAGTGGTGGAGGTGCCTTTCAACTCCACCAACAAGTTCCAGGTGAGCTTTGGGCTTTGTGTCAGCCATGATCAGTTACTGTAGTGGAAATCAGAAGAATAGAGGGCAAAAGTTGTTGTTGTTTGTTTTTTTAATCAACCCTCCATCTCTCACCAGCTGTCCGTCCATGAATTGGAAGATCCTTTGGACCTGCGCTATCTGTTGGTGATGAAGGGAGCACCCGAACGTATCTTAGAGCGCTGCTCTACCATTTTGATAAAAGGCCAGGAGCTGCCTCTGGATGAGCAGTGGCGTGAAGCTTTTCAGACAGCATATATGGACCTGGGAGGACTGGGAGAGAGAGTACTGGGTTAGAGAGTACTTCATTTGGCTGGCTATATTGAAAATTGCTTTTGCTTTCTGCGGCCTGTATTGATTTCCTTTTCCCCACTCCCCAGGTTTCTGTCATATATATCTGAATGAAAAAGAGTTTCCTCGTGGCTATCGATTTGACCCAGATGAGATGAATTTCACCACATCCGGATTGTGCTTTGCTGGTCTTATCTCGATGATCGACCCCCCAAGAGCCACTGTACCCGACGCAGTGATGAAATGTCGTACTGCTGGTATCAGGGTGTGTTCACGTCGCCCTACATACACACGAACAGCTCGTTTGGGATGAGTTGGACTTTTTATAGTGCCGAAATTTTGCTGCGTTTTCACTTCCCTGTCTCATAACCTTTTTTTTTTTTTTTTGGAACTTCAGGTTGTCATGGTGACCGGGGACCATCCAATTACGGCGAGGGCCATAGCAGCTAACGTTGGTATCATTTCAGAAGGCAGCGAAACAGTGGAAGATATCGCCCAGAGGAAGCGCATACCTGTCGAACAAGTCAACAAGAGGTATTCGCATCACCGGCTGTCACACTTTGAAACCTCCATGACATGTCAAGGAACTGTCTGTCTGTCTGACCGTTGTGTCTGAATGCACGCACGTGTGTGCCATGTGTCTGTGTACAGGGATGCCCGTGCCTGTGTGATCAGCGGTGGTCAGCTGAAAGAGATGAGCGGTGACGAGTTAGATGAGGCACTGCGCAATCATCCCGAGATGGTGTTTGCGAGAACATCCCCTCAGCAGAAACTGATTATTGTGGAGAGCTGTCAGCGTCTGGTAAACAAACACACGGATGTGCACACACACACACACTGCAATAAGTGAGTGATTTATTTGATGATTTGAAGTTTCAGTTTCAGCGAGTATCTTATTTCAATGCGGTCCCCTGGGAGGGTGGTGTGTACGCTTTAAGGCCCGTGTCACACACTTTCTCGTCTTGTCTTTGATTCCCCACAGGGCTCCATCGTTGCCGTGACAGGTGACGGTGTGAACGACTCCCCCGCGCTCAAGAAGGCTGACATCGGCGTCGCTATGGGAATTGCAGGATCAGATGCTGCCAAGAATGCTGCAGACATGATCCTGTTGGACGACAACTTTGCTTCTATTGTCACAGGAGTGGAGCAGGGTGAGGCTCAGAGGGGAAGGAATCGTGTATGTTTTGACAAAACAATCTTAACTCAAGGTCCACAGCCTGAGAGATGGTTCACTAGCCGTCGCTTACCCTACATTTGGATCTTCGTTCACGTGATAACAGGAGGTCGCACAAGGGGGGAGATCATAACTACTCTCTGTTATTATCAATTAATCATTGATAATAAAACCTAGATGAATAATTCAAATACTTGACAGTGATTGTCAGGTTGGTATCCAGGTTTTCATAAATGCAACCTTCAGAAGGATGCGACTATATACAGAACAATAAACAGTTTTCATATTGAACTATTGTGTTATCACGTGTGTGTGTGTGTGTGTAGGCCGTCTTATCTTTGACAACCTGAAGAAGTCCATTGCCTATACACTAACCAAGAACATCCCTGAGCTGACTCCGTATCTGATCTACATCACCGTCAGCGTGCCTCTTCCTCTGGGCTGCATCACTATCCTCTTCATCGAGCTGGCCACTGACATCGTGAGTAATTACTTCATTAGCACCAGTTAAGCATTCACGGTTATGACACTGGATATTTTTGCTGATAATACTCCTGCCTTCTCTTCATCATCATTATCTCCCTCATTTTCATGTCTGCCGTACATTGATGTAATGTCTTTGTAATCCCCTCTGTCCTGTAGTTCCCCTCTGTCTCTCTGGCTTACGAGAAAGCAGAGAGTGACATCATGCACCTGAAGCCCAGGAATCCTCGTCGTGATCGTCTGGTAAACGAAGCTCTGGCTGTGTACTCATATTTCCAGATAGGTGAGACATACTGTGTGTTCCTACTGTATTAACCTTAGTTACATAGAATTGATTGTATAGATTTACTTCATGAAATAGACAGTTACCTGAGTACACATCTTCCACTGTTGCATACTAACAATAAAGCAGATAATACGTTTAACAGAGTACACTCTGGTGTCACACAGCCACTGGGTGTGATTTATACACCCTTAAAACAACATTATCATTTCTTCTTTCTCTGCTTTAGGAGCCATCCAGTCTTTCGCAGGTTTTACAGATTATTTCACAGCCATGGCCCAGGAGGGATGGTTTCCACTCCTGTGTGTTGGCCTGCGTTCTCAGTGGGAGGACGTACGTCTTCAAGACTTACAGGACAGCTATGGACAAGAATGGGTTAGTATAGACTTGAATTCCTACCCCGGGGCCCCTTTTCAATCTGTGGACACAAAAATGTGTCCTGGTGAAGGGAATGTCTGTATTTCTGTCAGCACAGAAACCAAATAACTCCTCTCTTTATGTCCTCTCCTCTGCTTACAGACCTTCAGTCAGAGGTTATACCAGGAGTACACGTGCTACACTGTGTTTTTCGTCAGTATAGAGATCTGTCAGATCTCAGATGTGCTGATCAGGAAAACTCGACGTCTCTCTGTGTTCCAGCAAGGCTTTTTCAGGTCAGTTAAGACTCAACACTGGCATGAATCCCCCTTTTTTTTCTTTTAGATAGCTAAATAGTTAATACCATGTCTGTATCATTAACACCTCCGAGGCTCATACTACATTCAGTGGAAGAAAACTTTTTATTATTCCAACTTGAGAGTGTTCACCGCTTATTCCAAGACGGTGCCTGTGTTTTTGGGTCTTTTGTAGTGAGCAACCAGATACAAACACCGTTTGTATCTGGTTGCTCACTACTTTTTAATAGGGTTAATGTTGCTATAAAGAGTCAAATCAAGTGCTTTAAATTCCTTATTTTGTGATTTATGAATAGTTTAATACATTTTAAAGATGTGGGATAAATTTGATTCTGTGCAGTCATTTGGAAATGGAGACCTTTTTTTATGTTTCTGTCAATCCATTACATATGGAAACAGTTAAATCCGAATGAATCTGCTTCTGATTGCAAGGTTCTGTGGTTATTATCATTTATGTGTTTATTTGTGTGCAGGAACCGTGTTCTGGTTAGTGCCATAGTCTTCCAGCTCTGCCTGGGTAATCTGCTTTGTTACTGCCCTGGAATGCCCAATATCTTCAATTTCATGCCTATCAGGTACAAGAGCCTCGTTCACATGAACGGTGACCATATTTGAGATTGAGAAATGTGGCCTAATGTCCCATGTTGCGTTTTCATTCTAGAGTCCAGTGGTGGTTTGTTCCTCTTCCGTACGGTATTTTAATCTTCGTCTATGACGAGATCAGGAAGTTAGGAGTCAGAAGATATCCAGGAAGTAAGATTCTTTATCATTCAACAGCCATCATTAACGTCTCTACATCGATCAGTATTTAATCATCTTTGGTTTGTCATCTCTCAGGTTGGTGGGATCAGGAATTATACTACTGAGATCACAGAAGCTCATTCATTCATCCATCCATCCATGTGCATGAAAGCATCACACATGAAGAGAATGCTGCAAACAAAGAGGACCTTACTCAATTCAATTTTGTGTATTTATAGCTTAAAACGTCTTTTAGTGTCAAGAGTTCGCCTAAATCCTTTAAAGAAAGCAACAATTACTGACGGACAATGAACAATTCACAAAGAGCCTTTGTGCTCCAGCTAGTTGACTGTGGTTGCATTGTGTTTGTACTAATAAAGGATTTTAACGCTGATGATGACCTTAACTCAGTAACAAAAGCTGCATTCCCTTTGTATTCTATATTGCTTTGTGTGTTTTATCTTAAAGTAGCATAGAATTCATAAATACAGACTTATTTAATGTGGTACTTGTGATTCACTCTGGAAAATGGTTTAATGCTTAATGCTAGAAAATTGATCTGACACACCAAAGTGCCTCATGTCTAGGAATATACAGTGTGCAAAAAGATGTTTCAAAGAGCAATTTGATTTGAGTATACTGGGAGAAATCAGTGCTTGTTGGATTAATGCCAGCCGATTGCTTCAGAGAATTACATTTCTTAAAACAAAGCAACCCAGAGCAGGACTGCACAAACACACAGACGTGGAAATGCAATTTATTATAAACGCTTAATAACAAAACATGAATGACAATTATATTGTGACATTTCAATATCTTACTGTTGCTGACATCTAGACTAAATAAAGTTTGTTAAACAGAACACAACAAAGAGGCACAGTCAACCTTTTTTTCACATCTCATGCATCGAAGGCTTGTTTCCAAGAAGAGCTGCTCTTCATATTTCCAGGACCAGTGTCAGAAACCAAATCACTGCCACATATAGCACGGATTTTGGACTTTTTCTTCCTTAGAAGTCTCCAAATGTCATTCTTTAAAGGGCTTTTACCATTTTGTGCTTTGCACCTCTACTGCTCCATTCATTTTTCCATTTTCACTCTTCACCATTTTGTCCTCTTTTCTGTCTTTCTGCACTCTACTCCACTTTCCAGATGGCAATCTTGCCATCACGGCGCGCAGACCCGCTCAGGACGTAGCGATCTTCGGCAGAGCAGAGCGTCTGGATGCTGTCCGAATGGGCCTGCAGCTCCTTTGCCACGGTGTGGCTCTCTGGGTCCATCACCATCACCTGACTTCTCAGCTGACCATCGCACTGACCTCCGACGCCAGCCCGGCCACGACAGCCCACCCAGAGCTGCAGGGAGGAGGAAGCATCAAGAAAAGGTAGCAGTGGATGTTTGAAATAGGGCAACACACATGGCCCATAAAAGCATACTACCATATGTGAATCTGAAGCAAACAAATGAATCACTGCCATCATGACATCAACAAACTGGTGTTCGACATGCATTACTTACACACACGAGTTAGCCATCATGTATCATAGCTCACCTGGTCTTTGACGCGAATCATACAGGTGACCCCTGAACTGCCCGGCAGGGAGATTCTCTTGGACGGATGTCTGTGGTTGTTAGTGTGCCAGAGACACAGCTCACCTGAGTCTGCACAGCCCGTCCACAACTGACCTCGCTGGAACAAACAGACACAAAAGGTGTCAAATGGTTGGAAATGGAAATACCTGACTCACTCAGTTTCAGTGGTTCCAATGACTCCCTGTCCCAGTTACATTTTAACTGTCTAGATGCCGAACTCATGGGACAGCTGAAATCACTGAATGACAGAACAGCAGACTGAATGGCTTGACTTGCTACTCCACTGAATGTTTATTACCTAATTGATAGATTACCTGAGGATTGCAAACTCACCTCTGGGATGAATATGAAGCAGCTGAAGCTGCTGGACATACTCTGGAAGTCGTCAGGAAGCGCTATCCTTTTTTGCGGAGTCCCACTCTTTTTTAGTTCCATAATGCTGTCACCACAACCTGCACAAACACACACACACACACTTCTGTTCAACAATTCATTACTGGGTTTGGATTCAGGTTTATTTAGAGCAATATGTGCCACTGACGTTTCTTATTTGAGCATCGTGTGTGAAAAAACAAATATGCGAGAGTAGAAAGCAAAAGGAAATGTGTGCACTTACAGCACCACAGTGTGCCATTATGGATCTGTATAGAAGAGAGACGGTCACAGCTGAGGTAGAACTGTCGCTTCACTTTGAGACTGGCTGAGTCCCACTGCAGAATCGTCCCGTCACTGCTGCAGGAGTATGTCTGCTGACTGGGAATAGACCGATTAAACACCTGCAACACGTTTACACACACTTAATAAACCTGACAACTGCAGATAATCCTGTCTCTACCTGCTGTGTTGATCTCTGGTGTCCATTGTCAGTCCAGTCACTTCATGCCTGTGCTCAGTCAGCTGTTTGTTGCAGGACATGCTGTGAGTGTCAATGATGTAGATTACCGAGTCCTGAGAGCCGATCCACACCTGCTCCTGGACCAATCCCAGCATGCAGTTCTACATAAAGACATGGGATTTCATTGTCACTTCCCTTAGAAAACAGCAGGATAACGAACTCTAAAAACAGTATGATTAATAGTATTATGTAAACATTGTACGTATACACCATACACCATTACAGTAATTTATCCCACTCAAACGTGATTGGTCAATACTGCTCGGACTCCAAACGGAAACCAACACTTCTGGCTTCACAAAATCTTGGTTCCTTGCTTACAGATTCCTCGGTTGTTTATAGAGATTAGTTTAAATACAACTGTGTTACATTTTGAAAAACTTAATAGTATCAGCAAAGACAATGCAGGTAGCATGTCCACTCTCACCAGCTGTGACTCTCCGACCTGGATGCAGTCCTGCAGCATGGACCAGCTAGCCGCATCGAACACAACCACTTTGCCCCCACTGAGAGCCACCCACAGCTTCGGGTTTATCATACCCTCTGAGTCATTGTGAGTCAAGTGACCTGGAGAAAGCAAGAAAGAGACAAAGAGCGAGGGAGCAGTGAACCAGTGGATTATGAGAGCTGACTAGTAAAAAGTAGTAAAAAACATATTGCTCAGCTCAGCAGGGTGGTTTAGCGCGTAGGGACACCACCACCACCGTGGAAATGAGAACCCAGACCTGCCACAGTCAGAGCCACAGTATTTATAAGTGTTGCAATAAATACATAGAAAGGATAATAATTACATAGCTGACAAATAAGTAATTTTATATTTACCTATATGCTGATAAACAAATTACAGCAGTTATTGGCAGAGACTTTAAATAACAAATCAATACACATTCTAGCATATTTCAGCCTCGGTTGGACTGCAGTAATCTCTTCAAACCAGAAAAGTGTCCAGATGCTTTTGTTCCCCCGTCACAGTGTAAACAAATGAGAGACTAACAAGAACACCATTATCCTCCCTGCTAATACACAGCACAACAAGACTAATCGAGTTATGTGAACAGGGATCACTGGAGCATCTGTTGCAATACAAACATGTACGAGATATGCACACAAACACGCACACGTGCGTGCATTTACATATTTGGACATCCTGCTTGAATGCTGAAAGATTTAACCAGCTAAGAAACAGATCAGAATCTAACTTACAAATTTGATTTTGCGCAGGCACACGTCTTCATGGCTGCAGGCACAAACACTGAAAATGTCTGTTTGCTTTTTTTTTTGTCCTCTTTGTGCTTGTGCTCATTAGGATGACTAACTGTGGGTGTCTTGTGACACCAGTGCACCTACGACATTCATCTGTACAGTAAACTAAACAGAGAGAACAATGCTAACAGAAAATGTAAGGCACATGAACACACGAACAGATTCTCTGGACTGTAAAGGGCAGTTCATTTTGATGAAGAGACATCAGGGAGATACGATGCATGAACCTAGAGCATTAAAAATAAACAAGAAGGGAAAAATGGCTCCATATAGTACCTGGTGTGTATAGCAGGACATGTACAGTCTGAGGCTCGGCCAGGTCCAGTGATGGGTTGATCTTGTGTTTTAGAGTCTCTGAGGTAGTTTTAGGCACCATCATAGGCACTGGTCAGAGACAAACACAATGAATGCCAAACATTCTCTATTTGATGCTTTTCTTTGTATTATGAGAGAGCAAACTGAACATATTTGAGCTTTGGACAACAACAACTTTGAGCTCATGGACATTGGAATTTCCTGTACTATTGACTATAGACCTGATGATTAATCCAGTATTCAAGAAACTCATCGTCGGATTTGTATCCATAAAAATAATCTTTAGTTAGATCAGTTGTAGATCTGTAAAGCATAAAGGTGACATTGAATGTCTATGAGCCAAATTTTTATTTTTGTCAAAGAGAAAGAAAAAAAAGAATATGAAGCAGAAAAGGCAGCTCCGTGAGACCAGAGCAGACCTTCATGTTTGATCTTGTCAAAGTAGGCCAGCTTTGAGGCAGCAATGATGGACCTCTGGGTCTGCAGGCAGCCCGTGACAGCATCCATCAATAGGACGTTGGTCAGGGCTTGAGTCATGTACTGAGGATCCTAGAAGGACAATAAATAAACCACATTAAAGAAATATTAGTTACAGTACACTACCATTTACACCAGAGGCAAAATAACAAAGACATCAAAAACTGACTTGTGCATAACTGCTATCATATGACGATTTGCACCATTTGTCAAACCTATATACACTGTCGGCACCAGCCAAGCCCGCTGGAAGAGTGAGGGTGAGGTCCAGACCAAATGTTCTCTGTAATTAAAGTCCATGTAACTGATTCCTTTTTGGGTGTAAGCTGTAAAAGTGGTTCTTCAAGAGTCACAAGTTAATGTTCACCATTGACATTACATCCTTTTTTTTTTTTTTAACTGGACTAAACTCGATTGGCCCGGTCAGTCCAAATCTAGCCCAAACGAGCCGCACCTTGTGCTGGTCGGCCATCTTGCGTCCGGCCCACATCTCTTTCACCACAAGGTTCCAGAGTTCAGTTTCTGTCTTCAGGTTGGCCTCAAACACCTCAGGCCTGCGGGATGTCTGGATACGAAGTGAAGGGATACGACCAAGTAGAAAGGGAGCTGACGCAATCTTCACCTCCTGTGTAGAGATGAAATAAGAAATAAATACAAACAAATAAACAGATAAAACATAATTCAAAGAAAAGAGATTAAAGACACTCGACCTGGATGTCCCTGAACTTTGTTATCTCCAGGAAGCCCGGTCGTCCCTCGGTAAGCAAGAACAGACGTTTCTGCGTCATGGCTATTTTACCAACGCCATACGAGGTCTTGACACATGACGACAACTTGTAAACACACTCGCTGTTATCAAGATGGTCTATAACGCCAGAGGGCAAGTTGACATCTTGTGCTTCGATCTCCATCTCCTTCCAGAAGGTGTAGAAAACTTTGAAGAGTTCAGGGTCCACATTTTTTGGCTGGCCTGGGGAAGCAGAGAGGGGAAGGTTTTACATTAGGAGGGGAAAAACGTGCGTAAAAACCCACTGACAAAAATAGATTAAAGAAGTTCAACATTTAACCTCAGCTGTCTCAGAATAGTGCGCATTGTTCTTCACGTGTTACAGAATGACTGTTTCATACAATTACAAGTTGTTGTTAAATACTGTGACAGTTCCCTCTGGCCATGAATAATTGCCTTTTATGTTTAATAACGATCAAAACAAAGACGGGGGAAACCATGATGAGGAAAAAAAAAAAAAAGGATTTGGTCTGAATCCATTTCATTACCCTTGGCACGACATGACTCTTTTCTTTCTTTCTTTCTGTTGCTCTACACAAATGGACATGCTATGAATTCTTATCTGTATTACTTGATTTTCTTATGCTGGTGAGAGCAATGGGACTGAACACAGCCAAACAAGACAAGGAACTAAAAGACTCTAAAACGCTCATAAACTGCAGTTGGGCGATAATTCTCTTTCATCACCGCGATCAGAAATTTACAGTGGTTACAAACCAATCATCAATGCTGTCCTTTGAGGAACTACGGGCAGCTGCGGCATGAGCTACGAGTGTGGTTTAACACTTGGCATGTGTGACGACGGGTGTAAGAAGTGGTACACGTACAGTAGTTAGCGTAGATGCTGACAGCATTGGTTATATCAGAACTGGAGCAAAGAATGCCACTGAAGGCTTTCCTTACTGTAAAATATGTTTGACTACATTACATGGTACATGGATCAGATTGGTTAAAGTGACAGACGGTGGTAGACAGGTGCCTGCCCTCCTCTGAACAGTTACCAAATACATCTCAGGTGGTTCTGTGTAACAAATCATCTGGTGAAGGCAAATTTCTCCAACGCGGATTGCAACCAACAAGTCAATGATTCAAGATTTTATGAACTTTGTCTGATCCGTAGCTAAAAATATAATACACTGTATTTTTCCAGTCAGTTGGACACTGTTTCTGCAATTATGTATGACAGGGTTCATATGTTGTGTGTGTGTGAGAGAGAGAGCACAAGAGAACATCCTGTACTTTACGCTCACATCCTCAGCATTAAAGGAGTGTAACGGATCATCTGACAGATTGCACCGTGTTGGCAACAAGTGATGAAATCAATTCAAAATTCTTTTGCGTTATACTGGTGGAGATGGAGATTACTGTGTAGTCGCATCTGTGTCCACTATGTCAACTCAAGGCACATCTAATCATCACTAGAACTTTTGTAAGTCTGAGGTTTGACACTGAAGTTCTCTACAATTCATAAACATGGGTCAATAAATATCAAAAGTGATCTCTAAACCACACACGGCAGCCTTCCTGTCCTCGCTTACCATCAGTTAGAGCGTCAAATAAACGGTGTATGGTGGCTATATCCTTAACAATCCCACACTCCTGGACACAACGCACAAACTCTTCCTGATGCAGATGCTTTCGTGGTAGCTTAAACTTCTTGACGTGGTCATCGGGCCGCACCAACAGCTTCTCATTCTCTGTCTTCACCTAATAGATGGGGAAAAGGCCATATGACATCCATTATTTACTGCTCACCATATCACCAAGCGCTCCAACCACCACTTCTCCAAGATGGGAATAAGGATTCACCTTGAGGATGAGTCTCTTGAGTTCAGGTCGCCTATCGGCTTGCTGTCTCTCATCGCGGTGCAGTGAATCCATGAGCCATGTGACCAGCTGCGTTGGGAAGATGGCGGTGTCGGTCTTGTAGAGGTTCTGAAAGTCGCCCAGAGCGTCCAGCCGTCGTGAACACAATGTGTTGATGAAACCACGCAAGTAGTAGAATCTGCAGAGGGGGAATTATTATATCCGAGCTTTAGAGGAGGAGGAGGAGGAGGGACTCAGGAATAATGAAAGCATCATACCTGGCCAACAGAGTGGGGTTCTCATTTTGGGCAGAGAAGATGGCCTTGCCAAGCTGCTGGATCAGCTCGCTGTAGTAACTTTGGACAGAGTGGAAGGACAGAGAGGCTGGGAAATCTGGGAGCTTAAACACCTTTACTGGCTTAGGGAGAGTTCTCATTGCTAGCAGATGAAAAGAGCACAAGGAGAGACAATTTGTTTTGGAGGAGGATGAGGTGACAGCAAGAAATCGAGAGAAAGGTTGAATCTTTTCCAGCTACATCTTTTGCTTTTGTTGTGCCTAGACTTTCCCTCCAGTCTCACCGGGGTCAGATATGACGATCCTCGTCAGCAGTGTGTTTCTTTGGAAGCTGATAGTTTGGTCATCCCCGAGGTTTGGGAGGCTCATCCCCAATCTCTTACTCAGCCTGCTCTCTGTAAAAGAGCTCTTTCTCCGGGCTTGAATCTCCTGCATGGTGGGTCTGCGTGGGATTTCAACCATTCCCTTCAACCTACACGACCAGTGATAGAAATATTGAGGCAGGAGTACAAAAAAACAAAACAAATTCACAAGATGGAGACTTCAAAATGTTGTCAGCTGCTGAGCCTCAACATTTTGACTAGTCCTCTAAACTTAGTTAGTAGGTGTGTATGCATTTGTGTTCACACACTGGGTCTTCATGTATATTCAGTATACACTTAGTAAGCTAGTTTAGGTCCACCTAGCTAAAACTAATGTAGTCTAATGCAGCGGTCGTGCAATATATCCTACCTTTATGAAGTTTATAATGTTTAGGTTTTGTTAGAACTGTTGACTCAAGTTTTTTTTCCGAGGCTATAAATGGCTATAAAGTACCGTGAGGTTTACATTTATATCAACGAGAGGACACAAAGATAAAACTAGCTTTAATAACTCACTTCTGCATTTCGGATCGAGTACTAAGTTCCATTCGGGCATAGTTGTCCATTTTCCTGTTGAGACGATCTTTGAGGAATGAATGGAAAATGTGTGTCTCCAACACCTGCAACATAGCCACAGTCATTTGAAGAGGAGCCAGCATCTCATGTCTGCTAAGAGATGTCGGCTAATTCAAGGTGAAATAATATATTAGTATTACTTGTTTTATCAAGTTAATATTCACCATCTTGTAAAAAAGCTGTTCAGCTGGCTCTCTGGTTTTCAGGAACTCCTCGCTGTTAAACACTCGATGTTCATAGTTCAGGTGACAGCTGACATCCCTGTTATAAACAAACATTAATATTAACAACATACATTTATTAGGAGATCCGTCCAATTAGATTTCAGTAAACAAAGAACACACACAACCTGAATATGTTGACAATCAGTTCCAGTGTGATCTTCTGGATTTCGTGGTTGAGGTTTTGTTGCCATGTTCTTCTCTGTGCCCGCTGCTCGCTGATGTCAGTGCAGCTTGCATGGCAGCACTGATGTAGGTCAAAATGTATCTTCAGTGACAGACACCTGCAACAACACACTCACTGTATAAACAAATAGAAACATTCATATCTCTTGCCAAACCATATGCATATTTTGTTTGTGTGTATATGTGTATTGTTTTGGCATCATATACCTCTGTGTGAAGCAGTCTGCAGCAGCTGAGGGGATCTCTGGTAGGTCAACAATCTCAGAACAAGAAGTGGAAACACTTCCGTTATCAATGTTGATCAGAATCAGATCATCCGTTTCCTGTACGGACAAAGAACAAGAACAAAGTCGATCTCTCCTTTGTACATGTGTGCACTAAACATCTACAGTATATACTGATTTCTATGGTGTACTCACAGCAGCAACCTCCTCAAAGTGGCTCAGATGGCAGCCCATGAGGAAAGCAGTAGGAGCCATGAGGAAGTCCAGCATGCCTCTGGCCAGGACAGGAACATATGGCTGCTGCCATGACAGAGGCTGGAAGAAAGATCAGGATATGATCACGATAAAAGTTGTCCCGACATCATGTGTGATTGATTGAACGTTACTGTCTGCTGTGCGGATATTTTCAAATGACCTGCAAAAAAAGCAACAAGCTCTCTGCCACCAGCGTGAGCCTGGCCCAGTCAGCAGAAAATAACACCACCCGCTGTTCCTGCAGGAGACAAGATAGCACCTACGGGGAGACAGGGACAGAGAAATGGACAGTAAAAGACATGTGAAAGTTAATGTCAGCCTCCTCCTGTTTTAGCAAAACTAATACGACAGGTGTGTGTAATACCTGGAGTAGCTGCTGTGGCCTGAAGCAGAAGAAAGGAAGATGAAGGTCTAAATCTATAGCTGGGTGGTCTTTGTCTTCTTGGGATGGTAATACAATGGTCAGGGGACGCAAAGTAAACATCTATAAAAATAAATAAATCATTTAAAATATAGTGTTACACTTTGTGTTCTTCTATATTTTGTCTGGCTGCATCTGTATCAAAGCCAATGGACCCGATTTGCAATTTGTAATGTTTGTGCACACATACAAATGCACACACACACCAAATGTAGCTGTCCAGGAGGGGGGATAGGCACTAATGCCAGCTTGGCTGCAAACTCCTTCACCCTCTCCTCCATGTCTGATAAACGACAAGTCCTCAGCTGGATTAACAGACTAACAAACAAACGGAGAGGGACAAAAAGATTGAGCGAGAAATACGAGAAAGACACAAAACGAATAAATTAAGTCTTGAAATAAAGATTAAGCAAATTTACAGATAAAATAAGTATTAAATAAATATATGGTTAAACCGAACTGCTGAGCCAAACAGTGTGTTGTTGTTTTTTTCCCTCACCATGACAGACAGTCTTTGAGTGCAGTGAAGTAAGGGTATTTGGATATGACACAGAAACTGTAGGCAGAGAAAAGTTTAGAAAACTTATAGGACCCGTGGTTCTGGAAGAAAGACGCCTCCTCCTGTAAAAACACAGGACAGTGACACACAAAGGTAAGTTTTGTGTACCTTTCTTAATCTGCATTAGGTTAGAAATCTGTTAAATACAGTTAGGATTTATGTTGACTGTGTGCGTGAAGTATTACATGTAGTACTGTGTACCAGTATTGGTCGGTAATACTGCATTACTACTCCATGCGTCTTGTTGCCAAAGACATCAGTGAAAACCAGGAAGTGGAACTGTTCATCTTTCTCTTCTTTGGTTACTTGGAGCCCACCTGGAAAAAAGAAGAAGATTTTAACACATGAGTACGACAAACTTCAGTTACAAGATGTCAATACTGCGTTACTGTATGGCTGAATATGAAGCAATACGCATGTCAGAAATCTCATATTTCAACTTTTGAACCAAATTTCTTTCAAATTAAATAATGATCAGTTTGAGGATGACAGAAAATATTTTTGAGAAAAAATTTTTTTTGTGGATTTAGCAAAGCTGTGGCAAATACCCGGGAAGCAGAGTTGTGGTAAAGCCATGAGGTCGATGTCTTTAGGAACACTGACTTCTACGCTTCCTCCTTTTCCGTCTGCAAAAATACGATAAGGCTAAAGTAATATGAAATCACTTAACAGGGGCAACATTAGGCCTGAGAAAAATAACATGTTTGTGGTTCCACAGAAGTGATATGTGAAGATAGATGTAGACGAGCAGGTACCAGACCTTGGCAGGGAGTTGCTGCAACTGAAGCAGGCTGTTCCCTCTTCTTCCTGAGAAAGGAGCGCCTCCTCTTCCCGTGTGACCTTACTAATTCGTTTTCACCTTGCGGTTTGCTAACGAAGGGAGGCGCCAACACATGTAGTACCTCCGGCTCCAGCAGGAGGTGCTTCGGAGTTCCATTATTGTTAATGGCCTGAGTGGGTTATATTAATATATCCAGAAATTCCACATAAGTTACTCATTTCAGTGAAAAAGAAATCCTTAATCTTAACCTGATTAGTAAAAAGATAAAAGTTAATAAAGATGGAGTTTCCAGGCATTCAACATACTCAGATTAAAGTCCAAAAAAATTAAAAATTAAAGTTACTGCCATGATACCATAACATCAGTAGGATAAAAACGCAACAAAATGGAACGATGTATCAGGTATTCAGCAGCAAATACCTGGGAGATCTCCCGGAGTTTGTCGTTAGACGCTCCTACCACCACACAGGCTTCAAGCAGAACAGGAGGCAGATGGTCCGCCATCACTCACACTGGCCCAGGGACCAAGTTGGACTGGCAGAACTGGACCTGCTAGATCACAACCACTGAAAGTAAGAGAGAAGCAAACACAGAGGCCAGTCAGAGAGCAGAGGAAGTGTAACCAATGAGTGACAAAGGCATCAATCAGTCACAGCAGAACAGAGCGGTTGTTCCAGCTCATTATCGCTGCTGCTGTTCTCATCAACAACAACTTCTAAAGACCCAGTCAGACATTTTTCCCCCGTCACAGGATTATCCCAAGATGCAGAGTGTAGAAAGAGCTTCGCTTCAATAAGTACGACTTTCTCAGAGCCAGTATAATTTGATTTTATTACATCAGAGACTACATGGTGCAATGATCATATTTTCCACATTGTGTCTTACATGAGTTCCACAACACTGTGTGATTCAGGACATGCTGTAGTTCACATATTTTTACACTTCAGAGGCTACAGAGGGTAAAACAGGGTTTAAGAAAAAAGAAAAAAAAGACACTAATTCACATAAGATTAATAAATTACTTGATAAATAGGCATAGGCCTCTGAAGGTTGTAGCTCCAAAGCATCCAAACTTCTTATACAATGCAAATGTTTCACCACAATACTTAAACTGAAGATATGCTATTTCCAATTTGGAACTTGAGACTTTTAGGTAAATGAAATGAGCAGACACTGACAAACTTTTGTGAGAATTTGTTGAAGTTGTCAAATGTAATGCAGAGTTTTATATTAAATGGTCAAAAATATCTAATAAGATCAAAACTGAATCAAATGACTTTCCCAATACATGCTGTCCAAAATGCAACATTATTGCTATGGTCTGAGGGCAACAAGTCTTACAGCAAATCCTGAATGAGGAGAGTGCATTCAAATGTACTTCATGCATTTTACTGTATTACAACATCTTCATTTATCCATCTTATACCGTGGAATTGATTACTGCTGGCTGGGTCTCGGGAACAAAACATTGTTGCCCGGGAGATTATCAGTCAGTCATTTTTAGTTTGTGGCGCCAGCGGCAAAGCATGAAGTGTTCTTAGAAATTCATATGTGAATTTAGGATAATAACTTAATTAGTTAAATTGAATTAATCTACACAAGACAGGAAACAAAATGTCAGCTGTCATTTAATTAGTGTTTTTCGCTGCACATATAGAATCCAAGATTCTCTTGGTCTAGCCTCTTGTATGTAGAGGGGGGTGGACAAACATACAAAAATGTGACTTGTAACTGAACCTAACGAACGGGACGTATGGATGAAATGTTTACAGCAGTCCACCTCACAACAACTGCAGATGCACACTTGTAGTGAGGGGCAAAAACAACGCATCAAAGACTTTCCTTAAAAATATAAATGCACATTTTTTTGACTAAAGCTGGGCTGCACGGCACAGGAAACGTTCAAGTGAACTTTTTATTCTATTCTTCTACGATTCCTAAAAAAAAAAAGAGACCACTAGCAACTATCAGCTGCAAGAATGTCCAGCATGACTGAACTGATATGCCAATAAAAGAGCACACCACATGACCTCTGTTATCGCAGATTATTGGTCCGAGGATATGATCATCATAATATACAGTACAATCACATGATCCTTGAAAAACAGGACAAATTCCACATCAAACCATAACAACACAGCCATTTTGAAATCGTGTTACATCTTATTATGAGATCACAGGACAGTTAGCGACATAAACTATCAATCTAAGATATTTCTATGTTCAACAGCTGAAGTGGTCACGTTTCCAAGGCGGAACTGAACTTCTGCACAGTCTGAATTGAAATTTAAAACACGTGTGTGAAGGGACAGAGCCGAGGAGTGGAAAGCAAACACAGACGCACACATGAGCAGATGAGAAAGATATCTGACCTTCAGAATCAATTAGATGGAAATAAACTGCGGGCAGAGCAGCTGACACTGATGTCTCAGAGGCAGAGCAACATGACTTTTCTTCACTTCTTTCATTACACACTGCCTGTCTAAAAGTCGCCTAGTTCCTTTAGCTTTTAGTGCAGTACATTTATTTCCATGCAGAGTTGCTTTCATTTTCCACCAGGCTCTTATATTGATGACGGGAGGGTCACACTGCCACGTGAAGTCAGTGTGATCCAGTGATCCTGGCATTGTCATCTTGGAATATGCCCGTGCCATCATGGAATAAAACGCCATTGATGGAAAGACCTGGTCATCCAGTATATTCAGGTAGTCAGCTGACCTCACTCTTTGGGGACATAACATTGCTGAACCTAGACCTGATCAACTGCGGCAAACCCAGGTCATAAAACCACCCTCGCAGACTTGTACGGTGGACACTAGGTCTGATGGGTGCATCGCTTCATCCGCCTCTCTTATTACCCTGATGTGCCCGAGATGACGGTTCACCTCCATCCTTCCCGGTTTTAATAATGCGTTGGACAGTTCTTAATCCGATTTGAGTAGTCTAAGGGATCTCCTCAGCTGTTGTTTTCTTTGCTTGATGCAGGCCAATAATTTGACCTTTTGGAAACTGATGAACTTGCTTTCCACAACCACAGAATAGACATAGACAATAGAAGCATCGGATAGGGTTAAATAACCTGTTGCTAGCTGAATATATATATATATATATATATATATATATATATATATATATATATATATATATATATATATATATATATAAGCTAATTATTTACCTCTTAATGTGTCAAAGGGAAGCTACTGTCACACTGTGAACTCAAAGAATGTAACCCAAAGTAAGCATGTTTCCATGATAATGTTATAAAATATTATTTTGCAGTCACATTTCTACACACCACGAGTCTGAACAAGATGAAAAGTTTTGCAAAGAGTGTAACATTCGTCAAGTTTAAGTTTAGAAATGAGCGTTAAGTGATTTCTTGCAGCTGCGGCACGTGACACGGTGTCACAAGCCGTGCAGGTGAGAGGATGGATGCTCGTCACGGACAGACACACCGTTAAACACCAAAAATGAACTCCTTAAAGCCCACAAACAGTCTGACATTAAAGTCTGGACGGGTTTCACTAACCTCCTCACAGATGACGGTGCCGCTCCTCGCTCATCCCCCCTTCACCGTCAGCCCGGAGATAAAGTCGCTCCGACTGCGCAGCCCAACTCCCGAATGACGCGAGCTCATCACGGTTCCCATGCTTACTGCCTGTCGCCCTACTTCCTGTTTCTCTGTGTGGAAGTGCAAACATGCGCGTTGATGATTTGAGGAAGCTCGGAGCAGTATCATAATAAATCATTTCCACGAAGAACTTATTTTGTACCGTATTTAAGGTTTTATAACGCGCCGTTGGCGGATTCAATGAACAATCAAACAAAAACAACAACAACAACAAAAAAAGGGAACAGATGTGACATTTTAAACTTTAAAGTAGTGTCACCTGATAACCAAAAACTTTTCCAGCTGCAGGATCATCAGGGTGGAGTTTGATCCCGTTGTAGTAACTCACACCAGCCTCATGGTGGTGGTGGTTGACTAATTGAGTGTTGGATGGTCAGCTCAGCTGGACAGCACTCCATGAGTGATGTAAATCTCAACTGATGTGGCTTCTTTTTGCAGATTTTTCAGGTCCTAATAATAAAATAATAATAAATATACTAATAAATAAAATAAAATAATCATCCCCCAGACAGGATATATGGATTGTGCAATAAAAATTATCAATTAATATTCTATAGCATCATCTTTTGGTATATAACCAGAAAAATGTATTAATCCCTTCAGAATATTTTATACTTGTTTTATAAATATGTGAGATATCCCTTAATTGTTATGTTTAATATATTATGTAAGTCTCAATATGAGTTTGCAGAGAAATTATTTCAATGATTTCATTCAGTTAACCGCTGTAATAAAATAATAACTGGTGTTATTAAGGATGCTCGGTGGCATCGCACATTGGAAAACCTTTAGGGATCTACAGCGTTTGCAGATACTTGGAGCACCTTGTATTTCGTGGCCTGTCAGCACATTTGGCTGACTATCTGCTGAACTAAAGACATGAGTGCTTTGTTTTCTCTTCAGACTAATTTTCCTAATGAAGTGTACAGAAAATAGCATGTGTGAGGGATCGTCATTGAAAACACAGACACAAGTATAGGTGCAATCTTTTTTTTTTTTTTTTTTCCAAATAACTGGTACAAAAATACCTTGTTTTTTAATAGTACAAAAGTCTATACAGCAGCAAGATGAACCAAGAATCACTTAAAAAAACACCAAATTTCCAAACCAAAACAGAATGTCTGCAAACATTTGTATAAAATTTAAATAATTTCAATGAGCCTGTTCAAGAAAATCTTATTTAGTACAGTAGTGTGGAGTGTTTCTCCCTGAAACATTCCTGAAATACTCAGACCATCTGAAGTGAAATTAAGAAAGCTGTAGAGAAGCTGTGAGGCTTTGGTTCACCTGTCCATTTTTCTCTTGTGCTTTTATTAAAAAAGTGAAATTTTAAATAGGTCTACAAAAAGCATATTTTTTTTAATAATTTACTGGACTAGTCAATAATGCACACGTGTCTCATATTGCTTAGAAAACATTAGCAAAAATGAACTCCTAAAACTAACAAAATTATGTGCCCTGACCTCTTGTGAAAAGGTGCTTTAAAAAACAAAACAAAACAAAAAAAAACAGGCCCAGAACAATTCCCAGTGAACACAATAGCACACACTCAGCTGTCTCACACACACACACAAAAAAGAGAGATTGCGCACAAGTGTGTACTGTAAACTGTAGGTTTGTGACACTACTAGAATGTTAAAGTGTGGTGGGGACTAAATGCTAAACATTAACATGCATGCTGGTCAATGATCACAATAATCCTTCACAGTCTCTTTGCCACCTCTCATATTTGTTATTCAGAGGTAAAGTGAAACCAGGCAGTTTTACGGCTGTCCAGTGCTCAGAATGGCACACTAAACTACTGGGAGTTAAGGTGGTTTGGCTTCCAATACAAAGTACAAACGGAAACAGCAATCCCTTTACCAGTGAAAGAATTTCTATCCTCTTTTTTTGACTGACTGGATATGACAAACGTCCCCTGATGAAGCTCATCACCAAGTCATTTCTGATTTCACCTGTATTTGGAATGTATATTTTAAAACCAGTAGAAAGCAAAATGAATGCCATCCTGCAATACAAATCACACTAAAATCCAAAACCACTTGAGGTCAAATTTGAGAATGATAACCATTTACAGTATAAAGTCTGGCAATAAAGGAGAATATGGCATTCAGAAGTTTGTGTTTATGTACAGGTAAGAAAAAAAAAATCACCATAAATGGGCACTTCTAATCACACACTAGCTTAACAGGTAACATCAAATGTGATTGGATTTTTTTTTCTGAACGAAATATTTTGTGATGTCTCCAACAAATGTAGAAGGCATTATCTGTAGTTTAGAAACTGTCTGGCATTCATAAAATAGCAATATAGTGTCACTATAGTCCACTAACAGGCTGGTACAAATATGTACGTTTGTGTTCAGTCTACAAGCAACGCGGAGGTACACAAAGTGACAATTTTGCAGCAAAGTGATTGTCCATTAAGCAGTTACGGAGCAGCTTCTACAAAGTAAAACGTCAAACATTACATTATTCTGCAGCATCGGTGTGAAATGAGACAGAAAGTGCTCTGTGTGCTTCCCATTTATGATTTAGCAATAAAGGCTTGCATTTGTTTCAGTAGTCTGAACTAAATTATTTCAATAGTCTGACCAAATCACTGTTACGTGGCTTGCTTTTCTGCATCCAATCATAAAAACATGTATTTGTTTTAGGCTTGAGGTAGCAACAAGACAAGGAGTGCAGCCCAAAACTGAGAACGTTTCTTCTTGTGAGTCCTCCATCCAAGAAGATAATCTATTCAAATCCTCCCACCCTCTTTTGCCATTTTTCCTCCTTCAGAAAGGCACAGATTTGTAAATCCCTATATGCTGTGGCTTGTGTTTAGTGAAGATAAACCTAGAAAAACTTCACATCTTAATGCTCAGGCAACAGAGGAGTTATCTGTCTCCTTCAGACCATTTCCATCTGTGAGGTTCAGCAGAGCCAACCTCTGGTCACTGGTCCTTTCTTCATTTGGCTCTGAATCTTCCGATAAACCCACCAAGTCCTGGTCCTGCTCTGAGCTGCTGGGCTCCACATCAGGATAAATGACGAGGAAACAGGCAGTAAGGAAGCCAAGGAAGGAGCCACCAGAGGCCACTGCAGGAATGACACGCACGCTGCCAACTGCTTCTACTACAGCTCCAAGGGCCGATGCAACCAAAATCTGGCTGATATAGACCTGAAAATGAACCAAAAACGAATTATTCAACACATCAGTATACACTGTGATGATACTCCTGCTTCACATGCAACTGCATCACCATCACAAGAACAAAAAGCACACGTTACATCAAAATACATCATGTTACAACAGCCCACAGCCTAAAATCATGGTGCCTCTGCAAAATTTCACTTGGGTGGATTCCACTAGACCAAGTTTAGACCTGAAAGGGAATTTAAGATTTGGTGAAAAAAAAGTATGCAGGCTCACTTGGCAGGATAAGATAGCGCAGTCGATTCCAAAACCTCTTCTGGTGTTTGCTGGACTGTGGTGAATATACTGAGGAGAGGAACATCAATCACATATCCCTTAGTTTGTCAGCGTGTAGTAGAGTGATGAGATACAGAGCAAAGACTACAATATCATGTCATCTTCAGAAGCTGTAGTATGCAAACAATTAAACACTGTTGTGAATGTGTGTGAAGTCCATCATCCTATCTCTTTTATTGTGTATTCACAGTGTGCATGATTAAGCATGTGTAAAGCAAACGTACCTCTTTGATTTCATGGTATTGTCCGAGTAATGCATAGGGACAGTAGGAGATACTCATGGAGATGATGCCCATGCTACTTATCATCACCATGGCAACATAAACATTAGGGAAGAGTGCCATGACTGCGGTTCCTAAGATCAGAGAGAGAAATTTCAGTTTATTCTGCACAGCTGCTTTCAAATCCGCTGTACTTGACTTTGTTATTGTCAGCTGTTTGTTACTGACCCACTGAGAATCCCAGAGTTCCAACAATGTAGACAACCTTAATGCTCAGATCAAAATTATCCAGGTACTTCTGAAGGATTGCTGAGGGGAGAGGTGGACAGAATGACAGAGACAGACATCAGCTGATGGAGACATTGCAGGGAAGTAGATTGGAAAAGGGAGGGAATTCAGTCTAATCAATCAAGTTCGAGTGTTTGTG
The DNA here is from genome assembly GCA_023373845.1 of Nibea coibor. Lineage (NCBI taxonomy): Eukaryota > Metazoa > Chordata > Actinopteri > Sciaenidae > Nibea > Nibea coibor. The sequence goes on from CM041726.1 coordinate 14,508,477, forward strand.
TTTTACCAGAGCAGACAGCTGCAGTAGCAGCATAGATCACAAGTCCCCAGCAGCCCATCTGTACTCCTCGGTTGTAGTTTTGTAGCTCTGTGGAATTTGCCGGTGCCTGAAAAAAGCAGAATAATTTCAGTGTCATCACACACTGTAGTGTTAAAATTTGGCAGACATAATATTTGCAGCAGCATGCTGAGTTTAATAAACTCTAACCTCTAACGCAATGATGATGTAGCATGTATGTAGCAACACTGCATTATGTAATGACTTCACAAAATGCAATGATCTGTTGCACTTTCTTGACATGGTTGCAGGAGTTGTACCAACCAAAATGTACACACATTATATTTTAACAATTAATCCAAATTAAACTTTTCAAATGTTACATTTGACGAGTATTATACTTGATTCTGGCTTCCTGTCAGTCAGAATATACGGCAATGCTGCTTGTTTATAAGTCAATGCAGGGAAAATGTATTACATATTGCGATCAGGCTGTTTATAACAACACGAAGGAATGTGAATACCGTAGGGTCTCCGTGGTAGATGACTTGCCCCATGAAATCAGTATAAAACACAGCTTCAGCTATAATGGAGAACCACGTGAGGAGGTGACACACACACAGTCTCCACAGCTGCCTTGGCATCTATCGGGGACAGTAAAGAAAGAGTGAATCAAGACTAGCTGGTGAACGTGAAGACGGAATTTCACATAAAAGTTGCAATGCCAGACGTGTTGTGAATATTAAAATATTTCCAACATTTCCAATTTACTTCACCTTCAACATGGATAACCAGAGCAGTCGAACAGTTGTACCCTTGCCAGGTCCTCCCTCGCTGCTGGAGCCAACAGATGACAGACTGCTGACTGACAGCTGAAACTCCCGCCGGTCTGCAGGCTGTTGGAGGTCGCTCAGATCGTTCAAACTGCGGGAGGTGGTGATTGGCGGTGGACTTGAAGGTGCTGTCCGCCGCAGTCGATAACGCCGTGTTCCCACTCGTCCATAGTAGGAGAAGGTGAAGGAGGGCTGGAAAGAGGAAAGAAAGTCATCATCTTTTTCATATTTGCAAAATGAAATATGGCGCCAAGCAAATATTTACTGCTTTTACAGGAAGTAATTCAAATGATAAATGTAATTTTACCTGTCTGTAGAAGGAGGGTTGGCGTGGTCGTGATGAAACTGAGGTGTTGGAGGGGCGATTTGCCAGCCTAGTGGTAGCATGGCCTTTCATTGGATTGGACTGGTCAGAGGACACACTGGCACTGACACCATTGGCAGCCTTAACCTGCTGGGAGAGAGGCACAGATGTATATATTTAAAAGGAAAATCTAAACATAGAACTACATATCTGAAACACAGAATAGAGGGTTTTTGTCCCATGATTGTCATGAACATATCAAATAACACATTGACACTTAATGACATCTGTTTTTTTATGCCAACAAAGATAATATCTGACACTGTAGCAGCTGATTTCACCTGTGTTTTCAGATGAGAGTCCTGTGAGCCAGAGCTGTTTTGGGCGACAGAAATGGCACCGTTTCTTGGACCCTTACGCTTCGCTACACCATCCGTAACGTCAGGCGGTCCACCAGTAGGAGACGGCGACCCAATACTGTGGTCAGATGGCTTAAAAACATCTTGTAGCTCTCCCTGAGTCTCTGGTAGAAAGTGGTGCACCTCTGGCAGAAAAAGTTGTGTGTCTGGGTGCAGGTCAGGATCCAACTCGATTGTAGCATCTGGCATGGCTAAGACTGAATCACTTTTACTCCGCACCCGATCCACAGCAAGGAAATCCATTTCCCCTTCCTCAGGATCGGATTCCTTGTCCTCTTGTGACACGAGGGCGGACGCGTCCTCCTCTGTAATCACATCTAGTAAAGGTGGCGTGTGACCAACGGGCCTGAAAGACAAGTGGCTGGTAGACTCCCCACTCCCTGTGACTTTGAGCTGGTTGGAGGGAGCGAAAGATTTCTCGGGGATACTGAACATATGCAAAACGACAGAGATGATGAAGATGACGCCTGCAAACAGGAAGAGGACCTGTTCCTGAGATTTAAATGCTCGCCCCAGAGCTGTGCCAGTCCAGTCTAGACCACCCAGCATGTAACCCACTGCTCCGCCGAGCCCTAAAGAGATAAAGACCCAATTAGTGTACAGAGGACAAGTACCTGAGACTGCACTGCCTATATGTGTAAAACCTTTTGAAAACTCACACCATGGGAAAAATAGTAGAAGTAATTTGTGTCTTATTGTATGTTTGCACCAATACTAGATGATTTCTTGCTGATACGGCTCCGTGTGGATGATCTTTGTGTGTGTACATTTGTTCATACATGCATGTCTTACCAGCAGAGAAGGCATGAATATTGAGAGCCATATCTTGCTCCTCTGTGTCAGCAACATCGAGGAGATAAGCTCTGATTGGTCCCTCAGAGGCATCGGCGCAGAAGTCCAGCACCACAACACCAAGTACAGTGAGGACGATACCAATTGGTTGGTTGCTGGGAGTGTCACCAATGGAAAGGCCTGACAGAACACCACAAAATGTGCACAGATGAGATTAAACACTAATTATTATAACACATAAGCGGTGATCACCTTTGCTAACCATCTACCCACCTATTAATGACCCATTTAGAAACAGCGCCACTCCCAGCAGCACACCAACACAGAGGGCCAGAATGAATGGTCTCCTCCGGCCCCATCGCAGAGTACAACGGTCACTGGCTGAGCCAATCAGGGGTGTGAAGAGGAGACCAAGGATAGGACTGAGGAACCAGGTCAAACTGTAATATTGCTCAGGAAGACCTAGAAAAACACAAACAAAAGAGCAGATTCGTTCAAAACTATTTGATCAGATTACAGCCAAGATAAGATACTGCAGGGTACTTAAGAACCGAAGAACATCAAGCACAAAGCTGAATCTGTTTTTAATGCAGAAAAGGTTAAACACTTGAAATGAAACATTTTCATTGAATCTGATCTTTGTTTTTATGATAAACATTGTCTTTAACTCAAGCTTCTGAACTTCTGACTTCAGTGTTCTTTGTAGTGAATTAGTCATCTCATCATTACTTCAACCTATTCAGACATTTGGCAGGCGGGAACTTGCCTGAATAAAAAAATTGTGGAAGTAGAGAAGCTTTTTTTCCTCTCTCACACACACACACACACACACACAAAATGGTGAAAGTTTTCCTATATTTCACTGTTGATAAAAACATGCATAAAAATGCATATCTGAAGAACAACTGGTGCTCTTAAACTGCTTCCTGGCTTTTAGACTGGCAAGGACATTTCAGACAATGAGGTGGCCTGTTACAACAACACTGACAGAAATATGCAGCAACCAGCCAGGAAAGTGGTGAAATCACATTCAGGTTGATTCTGTAATAGAGAGATCTAAGTTTCAGCATGCACTGAAACCAGGAAACACAGCACATTTGGGCCAGGACATTTGTGGGAAATGATGCACCATTATCTGTCAGTTATAAGAAAAAACAACTACGTCTATGCTAGTTGACAATATCCCGATTTTCCACTCCATATAAAGAAGTGAACGTTTTGCATTTGCAATGCAAAAAATCTGATGGATTCAAATACAGTCAGCTGGCTGGGTGAGCCGGCTGGTTCTCACGGGAACAACATGTTATCCACATGCCTTGCGCTGCTCTGGCCTTCCTCTCTCCCTTAAGTCAACAAAACAGCGGATGACTTTCTTGCAGTAGAAAAAATGTCTTGCTTTGTGTCTGTCTTTCTCACCAATGGCCCTTGGTGAAACACAAGGTACCCTGTGAACATTTGACCATGAAGCATTTTTTAAAAGTGGCCCTCTAATATTTCATTTGTCTCAAGGATATGGGCGGAAGGATGCACCTGCAAGCGCACTGCACAAGCAGGTGATGTGTACGCATTTCACATTACTCCCCTGATCGACAGGTGGCAGTACTAAAACATGCAGCGAAGGCTGGGAAGGAGAAGACTGCTAAACAGTAAACACTGATGCAAAAGAGCAAGTTTCAGTTTTTTAACAAATGAAATCACCTCTGCAAAGAAAATTCCTTCGATATGTTTGTTAGGCCTCAGTGAGTAACACTGTATTCAAGATAACCTTTATCTGTTTGATGGAAAACTCCACAGAGCACCTTTAGACAACAAACGATGGATATATTAGATAGATCAGCACCTCAAATGATAGGCTGAACTACAAAGTGCTCTCGCTCTAATGCACTTTCTCCAGAGATTACCAGTATAGTATGGATGCTTAGAAAATGTGTTCACAAACATCCTGAATGGGGTGAGTTGAAAGTTTTTAAACATAATCTTTCTTACAATATTTTCAATAGGCACGAAAAAACAGAGAGACTGAAATGTGCTGTGTGTGACATTCTTGTCATACCTAGCCAGGGGAAAATGCCTTTGTTCCATTTCTGCTATGGTGGCAAACCTGACATCTAACTGTATAGCCCCTGGTTGGCTAGTGCTGGGCACACAGGTTATACCACACAGTGGGGCAGCCAGGGAAATCAATAGACCCAGTGTGGCTAATGCAGTAACAGTAAGACAACTCTTATTTGGATAGGTCTGGAGGGCTTCAAGGCAAACCAAATCCCACTGTTCTTATATAAGAATAGTGGTATCTTCTATACTATTCTTATGTAGGAATAAATAACAAGTGAGTGTTCCAGTTTCCTAACACTAACCAGAGGAATACTGCCACAACACTCACCAAGCTTTACATTTCTCAGTTTTGTTGATACTGCCAAAGGTATTAATTTTATTTTGTAGGTTTATTGATTATGTGTGTGGTGGTGTTGTACTGGAATGCATTATATTAAAAGGTGTCTCTCATGTATGTAAATGGGGTGGCCGAAATATTAGAAACGCCTCTCGATATAATGCTGTCCACTTCAACAAAACTGCAACAACCTTATAAACTTATATAATTAATACCTCTACGTCACCAAGATGCCTGAAATAAAACGTGGTAAACACACACTAAAGTGGAAATTCCAGTGCTGCCTATGTAGCTACATATTCATGTTTACATATCCATGTCAGGCTGACATGACTTGAATGTTTGTTTAAGCAAAAGCAAGAGTGTGTCTGTTTCTACACGACTGTTTTACTGATCCTTACCTATCTGCAGCAGCACCGGTGTCACCAGGGCTGTTTCCATAGCGTAGCAGAACTCGCGTCCAAACATGACCGCTCCATGCATTACCCAGCGATGCATAGGGATCTGCATAGTTCTGCCCTCCTCCTCCACCTCCTTCTCACTCTCGCTTTCTTCTGCTTCTTCCGCCGATTTTGTCTTCTCCGGAAGGCTAGAAGCCACCGTCTCATGCGTTTCTCTTCCCATTACAGTCTGGTTTGACTTCAGAGGATCCATTTATTTTGCTGGATGTTTGGTATATGTCAGTGTATACCAATTAAAACTATTTCACGTGTATATTGGCGAAACCGCACTTTATTATGTACTAATAGATAATGCAACGTCTATGGTTTTCATTTTGATCACTCACTGTGTAAGAGAAGCAGAAGATATCCGGAACGTTTAATCAGTGAGCATCTCTGCTGGTCGGCACCTTCTGGTTTCAAAGCCAAAGAACTGCAAGTAACTGAGGAGGAGGCGGGAATCGTCATTATACTGAAGTTAATGTGTCCAAAAATGGATACGGTAAAATATATATCCCATACATTTTGTCACAAGGCCATCATGCTGATATATGTCCAGATGGCATGGCTCAGATGCTCAGCGGCAGCGCGCCGGTGTTCCTCGCTCTCGTTTGCACAATTTCAAAATTCAGCAAGAAGATCCGCGCAGCTCCAAAAGGTATTTGGAGGGGAGGGGCGGGCAGGAGGCGAAGAGGTGGGGTTCCAGTGGCCGTGTTGTGAGTAAGCTATGAGAAAGGGTAGGATGGGTCTGTGAATGTGCGGTAGACGTTGCTGGCATGCACTATTTGTACTGTGTAAGATTTACAGCGTGGGTCAGCAGAAGTCCGTGAGTGTGCATGTAAAGTGCACTTCCCCGCATGTTGGGGTCAAAGTGCGTGGAAACTCCTTGGCAAACACCCAGTCACACAGCAACCTGCAGAAAAAACAGACCACAGTTAGACAGTAAGTTAAAGCTTTGACATGGGGGGGCGGGGGGGGGGGGTAGCATTGCCCTGGGATTAACATTCTCTGTCTTAATTTGTGTTTGCTGACAGATAAAACTAATGAAGTACATTTTTTTTTACTCCTTTTTTGTAAGTATGTCAAATACTAGACGGCTCGCGTGTGTAAAAATGTTGCCGCCCATGATAGGACACATAAAATCTGCTGCAACCTGCAGCAATAAATCTGCTGCCCTGACCTGAAGTTTATAGATGGAGCATTAGACATAATGAACAAAGGATGAAGCAATCTCCCTGCACCCTGACTATGACTACTCTAAGTGTTCATGTACTTCCTTGAGTCAACCTTTAAACCACAAAACTGGCAGGCAGGTGACAAAGACGTCAGAGCCGTAAAAAAAAAATAAAAGCCACATTAAGAAATCACCCCTTATTACAACATCTTGCCTGTTGCACAATGGAGCGAGGACACAGTTAAGCCCGTTTCTTTGTCTTCTCTGAGGTAAACTAAGGGCAGACGTCGCGAATAAAAGTTAGGTCACGTATGGGTCGATGTTTAAACAAAATAAAGGAGGGTCAAAACACAGTCCTGTGCAGGTTTATGTCGCGATAAGTCATCTGCTCCCCGTCTCCAGAGTTGAAAATGGGTGTTTCTCACAGGAATGTGTGTGCCGGCTGTGTGCCACGGTGGGCTGGCTGGACCGGTTAAGACATGTTTCGTTAAGGTTTTAGGGGAGGGGGGGGCAGCTCTGCTAACGCTAACCCTGACTTACCTGAGCTAACCTCACCTATCGACCTCTCCTACAGTCTGTCGTTACACCGTAAATAACGGTTGTTTTAGCGCGTGAGAATGGCACGCACCTGACTGCGGACTCGTTCACGTTAACTTTAGCTTGACTGAGGTTAGACCCGCGGCTAACGTTACTCCGGCGAGCTAATAAAATGACACCGCTAACGTTAGCGGATTTACACGTACGTGTGTCAGTGACAGAAAGATGTGACAGTACCTGAGAGTTTACTCCGCTGGGGTCAAGAGAGAGCCGTTCCGCGGTGTGTACATTTTCCGACAACGTCAAAATAAAAGTCTCAGTTTTGGGGTTAGCAGTCTGGCTAACCTTTGCCTGCTAGCTGAGTGACCATCTGGTTAACACACACTCATCAATCTCGTCGGTTTCCACAGTAACAAAGCGAGGCGTGGTCACGGGGGAACGTAAATCACGTCATCCAGCCGCTCACCTACGGAGCCCGGGGAGGGGGTTATTGATAGTTTAAAAAACATGAAATTATTTTATTACTCATCAATTAATAAGACCAGTAGTAATTAAATAAATAATAATGTATCAGCAATAATAACATACAGTATTAGTCATTTGAAAAATGGAATTACACCTTTTATTACATCTTTTTAACTTCCTCACTTTCACGTCACATTACCTGCCAAATACTTTGTGTATTCCTGCACAAATCGCACAGCTCTTTTCATTTTAAAAACATATTGGTCATATATTTATATTGTTTACATTTTTAATGCTTGCTTCCTATATTTTTACTTAGTGCTTGTTATGCACCAATAACAACACGACAAAATCCTTGCATGTGAAACGTACTGTACATAACACACCAAATCTGATTCTGCACTTCAAATTGCAATAATGGAACATTTAACTTTCAGTTTGTTTGTCTTTCACCAAAACTCATTCCTCAAATATAAAATCAAAAATACTTATGGGACTTATTTTTCATTTAAAGAACCAGGCAGAGCTGATCTAACCCACCACATGTAGATTTCCGACTCAAGCATTTCACTTTTTCACTTTATTAAATCTCTCCAATAAACATTTAATGTGACCTGCAAAGACAGCTTCTGCTGATTGTTGATGAAACAGAAATGACACTGTGACACACTCAGCAGCACATCATATCACATTTTGTTATCATAAAATAATCACAGCCTAAACATTCACATTGTAGCTACCTTGAATCATCCAAACACTTTCCATCTCACTGATAATACTGCCCTTGGCCTCTCGCTATACTAACCACTGAAAAGGAGTGCAATGTTGCCCTCTGCTGCACAAAAAGTGGTGATCATTCACAAATATTTTCTTGTAGTGGATCCACTGAGGTGATCAAGCAATCCAGGAAAAAGAAGGTCATACCATGTGTTTCCATGTGGGAGACATGTTATCACATTATGGTGGTTACCAAAAATGGAAACTGTCCTCATCAGTTTCAATGCAGGTATTTTTTGTCTCAGTTTTAGTGTAACAAAATGTAGAAAGGACTGCATCAATATCAAAGTCTTGGCATTTTGTCACTTGTTTAATTCAAGTGATGATGCACATACATTTGGCAGACTGGTTAGTAGTTTTAGTATGATCATAATGTTTAGTTGCAGACTAAACTTGTCAGTTGTCGATGTTATAATTGAAGTACTTCAATATTTTTAGGAGATGGTGGTTATGGCTGTGGATCCTGAGCTCTTAGCACTGTGCCATTATACACTGATGCTGTTATCATTGGTCAGCATGCTGCAGAGTCCAGAAATATCAGCCACCTTTCCCCAGGCAGTGTGACATCTCAGTATCTTTCAGTTCTCTTCACCCCATGTGGATGGATTTACACTGTGTGGTTCTTCTCCACATTGTCTTTTTGCAGTGAGGTGGGAATCTTGCTCATCATCATCACATTATTAGTAATGGCAGTGGCCGTCCCTCCTGAGGCCTTGGAGCTGTGCTGCATGCTGATAATATCACCACTGGTCTGCTCGGGCTCTGCACGACGGAAAATATTTCTCATCGTGGCCTGAGGGAGAAAAGGGCAGTAAATTATTCAGGGAATCGATGAGTAAATAAGCAAATAAATGAGGATGATGGGTGGACAAATTATGGCTGGAGGGAATGATGTATAGATGGACAGCTGACAGAGAGGAAGGACGTGAAGAAAGGTATGGAGGAAACTCCAGTCTTACCTGGAAGTTATTTGTAACAAAGCAGTAGACAACAGGATCCATACAGCTATTCAAACTGCTGAGAGTGACAGTCAGGTGGTAGACTATCACATGGTGAGGCATATCAGGGTAGAAGTACACTACCACCTACAACACAAAAAGACAGCGCAGTCATGGTTTAAGGGCTACAAATACGCGATGGCGATATTTAATTTTAACAATGTGTCACACTTGTCTCTCACTCACCTGTCTGATGTGGAAGGGTGTGAAGCAGACCGTGAAAATGATCAGCACCGTGCTCAGCAGCTGGACAGCCCTCCTCCTCCTCTCCCTGGGGGAAAACAGTGAAGAGCACCATCAGTGTGACGTCCCATCAGCTGTAAGTCTTCACTGCTTTAAATGCTGCGAATGTGAGTGAGTTTTGAACTTCTAATCATATAATCTAATTTTCAATATGTAACAAAGAAAAAAAACGACAGACCAAAGCCATAAATGTCATGATATTCTGTACTTTCACACTTCTATGTGTCTATGTGTTAAACATTTCTTTTACCTGCTCTGCTGCATCAGACGGCGGTCAGCCAGGGCCCACATAATCCGCAACGTGAAGACCACAATAATGATGAGGGGCAGAAAAAACTCAGTGATGGTGAGAAAGAGCAGCTTTGAGAGGCAACAGCCCGGGTGCTGGAAAGCAGTAGAAAGGAAGGAGTAGGTGACCACGATGGCAAACAGCCAGACAGAGACACACACACATTTGGCCACACTGGAGTTCCTCCACCGACGGGAAGCTTCAACCTACAAGGAGATAAGGCATATTGAGTTCCTGCCGGTTTCTGAAGTCAGAACGAGCAGGTGCGTTGGGAAGGGAACAGTTGAGACGGACCCACCTGCACGATGGCAAGGTAACGGTCGACACATATGCAGGTCAGAAACAAGATGCTGCAGTACATGTTGACAAAGTAGCTGAAGATGTGCAGGTAGGAGCAGGTGAGGCAAGCTCCTCCACTGTAGTAGAGCAGGATGCGGGTCGGCAGAGAGAGATTCACCAAGAGGTCGGTCACTGCCAAGTTGATGGTGTAGATGACTGAGGTGGTCTTTTGCTTGGTGCGGAAACAGAAAACGTAAAGGGCGACTGTGTTGAGCACCATGCCCACCTGTGGGAGAAGAGAGGAGAACAGACTGACATAGAGTTCTGAAGGATATGTCAGAATATATTTATATAAAAAAGGAGTCCTGTAACAGTGCCTACCAAGAATATGAGAGAGTTAATGACCATGAGTGCAATCCAAAGGCCATAGAAGTCACTGTAGAGCCCCTCATCTAAGTGAGCCAGTCTTTGAAGATATCCTTCCATGCCACTACTGTTACTGGGACTGGCTACTGCAGGCAGGATGGGATATGAAGTATTGATAAAAAGCCAGGAATCAGTGCTGTTGAAGTTCATCATAACGGTGATGATGATGATGATGATGATGATGATGATGATGATGATGATGATGATGATGATGATGATGATGACGACGATGACGATGATCCACCGTTGTTGCAGAAACTGTCAGACAAAATCACACAGCGTTGCGATGCAGTAAACAATCACTTTAAATGTCTGGGTGCACACTGCAAAATATAAAACTGAGAGTTGCTGCAGTGCCCATCTGTTCATTCCTGTACCCATTTGTAGCTGTGCAGCGGCCACAGGATATCCCAGCATGCATTAGGCCACACACATTCTCACTCACGCTTACAATAAAGGACAGGGAATAAATGACTGTTCAATCTACTGTTCAGTGTTTTTTGTTGATCACATCAGTGCAATGTAAAATCTCTCTGTAAAATTTCTCGTCATCATTCTTATCAAAGGAGTTGCGTGACAAACATCTTTTTCCACTCGCCTGTCTCTGACCTCAGTGAGGTTGTTGCTGTTGGCTTGGCCACACTGACAGAGCCACTTTAAAACAGTACCCTATTTGTTTATTTGACTATTTATTTATGATGTGACTATATTTATTTATGAGAGGCTGAGAGAAGCTATGAGTATATTTATATCCAGCAGTTTTATGAAGAATTTTTTTAAATGTAGATTTTTACTCTTGGTGGCTCAGATCTTACCCCTTTAACACACAGAAATAACACACGAACCTGTGACCTTTTCATGGCAGTCACAACAGGAGCGCCAGATCAGATCTGAAACACAACGAGTCATTTTGCGTCTGCGTCAATCAGTCCTGGTCTGTACGTCCTGTTTGTTTTCATTGACTTCCAGGAAGATGCCGAATTCTTCTCGTAATTAGGATAAACACAGTAGATTTGGGTAAACTGGATAAATTGTGTGTTTGTGGACAGGATAACAGTTATTTCCTGGATATTTACATTTTAAAGTTTGGGGTCATTTCATTTGATTAATCAGTCCATAAGTTTACATGAATTGTTTGCAGCACTGAGACTTTTACATCCACGACATTTATTGGCTAAATAACAAATCAGATTGACTTATTAAAATGCAGGAGGCTCAAATATTCAAACAGATCACAAAGCGTGAGATGAAACATCCACTGATGATCCTAAAATAACTGCTAAGTGGATAAAGGTGAAACACGTGCCGCTTTGTGTACAATCAGTCCTTATGAGAGCAGACGATTGTTAAAAAATGTAGCTTGCTTCAAAGGTGAACAAGAAACAGACAAGGAACTGTCACAGATGTCACCGTGACAAAAAGGCAACTTGTCATATTCATCGTGTTTTTTTTCCCTTCACATTTCTCATTTTCGCAGTGCTGTGATAATTCCTTACAGTACACAAGCAGAATCCTGCTGTGCATGAGACTTTATGGAATTAGACACCCAAGTTAACTATGTCACCCTTTCCATATGGTGTTTTCAGCTGTGAGGAGGAAAATATGCAAATGTGAACATGAAGAATCTACCAGGTGTGAATATTACAGACAGCAGAGGGCAGTCAGCGACTGTGCCGCTTGTATCTCAGTGGATATAGATAGATATGGATTCCTTCGCTTGTCCTTATAGGTGTTTCCTTGTCAGCTGACACAGCCCATCAAGTGGCCAATGGCCATATTAGGACAAAGCCTTTAGGGTCCATGAAGGGCGAACGTAATTACACAAGCATTGAAGTGAAGTGTATGAAGGAAAGACAAAGAAAAGGGCGGAGCGGGAGATGATTTTGGGGCCGTCTCATGCACACTGACTTTTATATTGTTATAGATGTTTCTGCAGTAAGCTTCACCTCTTTAAAAGAGTGACACATGAGCTGGCTTTGCTGTTTTGTATCTCGCAGAGTTGATCTGAGGCCTCACATTAAGAGGCAACAGTAGTGTGTTAGTTGAGGACTGTGAAACTGATAAAGTCAAACTCACGATGAATTTTAACGATGAAAACATCACGTCACATGAAGTTAAATATTGTATTTTCCACAAAGCGCCCCAATGTGTGTGAACCCAGAATTGGTCGGAGGCTGGCACGCTACTGCATTCCTTCCATGACAAATGTAGTTTAATTGCTCATGTGAGTCCCACACTGGGAAGATTTAAGAAACCCGACATATTGTGCTGCGTATGCTCACAACTAATCTCTCACAGCAAAATAGCCATCCAGCTGATGAAAAAGGGCTAATGAGAATAACATGCTCAGCTGAGAGTGAGGCATGAATAATGTGATTCGTCTGTATTAACAAGACCAGTAAAGCCACAGAACATTAAGACCACTGAAGGAAATAAATGGATGTTTTCACAGTTACATCCCCTGATATTGTTCAGCTTACAGGAGCTAGTTCATCATCATTAACGGCGCTAACGAGTGTTATGAGCATTGCTCTGGAGAAATTGGCTGTTAAACTGCTTACTTCATCTGTTCAGAAACAAATGACAGTGACACGTGATAAAGTCCAGCGTTTTTTTTGGTGACCTATTGTCAAGGCTGGTCGTGTACTGGAAAGATGAATGTTGATCCCCAACGTGCCCTGACCTAATCATCCAAAATTCTGTTCAGCCGAACAACAACTAGACATTTGGATGGATCTTAATATCTTTTGTGATTCCCAGATTTTTTTTCCTTGAGTGCCACCATGACCTTTGGCCTTTGTAGTTCTGCTGCTTAACATGAAGTCACATGGAAAATTTGAGCTAACCATTGCATTCAGACTAAATTCTATGTACCATACTGCCACAGGTTGAAGTAATAATTTGGGTTAAATAATGACCAGCAAAATCAGTATTAATCTGGCATCTAAAACCCAAATGTATTGTAAAGGTTATGGCCATTACATTTTAGCAGAACACCTCAATGCAGAAGCATTTTTGAATTAGCATTATTGAAAATAGATGGTCTAGAATAGAAAGTTTGTGTAGCCTCTGATTTGAGTCTGCACAGATAATATCGTAACAATGCAATGCGTCTCTGTTGCTCTCCTATTGTTGCTCTCCCTCCTCCAACATCAAAGACTGAGATGATGCAATGACTCCTAAGTGATGCTGAGAGGAGAGCAGAGGGCCCAGAGGCAGATCACAAATATCTCTGTCCAAATAAATTCCAGCAGCGTGGGAGTCCCGTTCGGGTGGTAGAGTGTATATTTGTGTGTGTGTGTGTGTGTGTGTGTGTGTGTGTAAAAGAGAGAAATATATAAAGAGAGATAGAGGCAAAATGGGAGAGTGGAATAGAGATCTCACGCTGTCGTGCATCAAATTATAGCTTCACAGAAAGCCCCTCAGGGCAAATGGAGCATTTTTGTTACCGCTGTTACTCTAATTTTAGTGATAGTTGTACTTGTATTTGCAATAAAAGTTCACAGGGGCCTGTCTATGTACTCTTATTGTGTAACACGTTACAAACACACACTGATTTGGAGCAGGAGCATAACTTCTTTAAGCATTCTACCGTTAAGTTATTAAAACTCATTCATGGATTATTTTGATCACTTATTCAGTCTATGTAATGATTTTGCAATTCTATTATTTTGTAGTGTTTTTTTTTTGTAGTAAGTCTGGTTTCCTGGATGAAACATGACGGTAAGAGCTGAGTTCCTTTTTTAAAAAAAACAATATACTGACACAGTTTATCTACTTCTGATAACAACTTACCTCTAGAGAAAAAAAGAGGGACTGGTCAAACCAGTAGACTAACTCCGGGCAGGTCGAATCTGTCTCAGATGAAGTTGAAGTGACATGCTCGACCTGATCCAAAGGCTCCTGGTCAGTGTCCTACCAGGTGATGCTGGAATGTTTCCAAGTGAGGATGCTTCAACTTTCAGTGACCCGTGCCCCCTCGTATCATCTCTGATCGTCCACTTATGTCAAGTCGCTTTTCTGTCTGGAGCGGTTCAGCGTTTCAGTGACAGTTTCATTTTTCTTGACAGTGTGTTAGTTGGCTGTAGTAATCAACACGCCTCTTCAGTTCTGTGCATCAACAGGCATCCCTGTCATTTCTGTCACTTTGTCAGCCCGCCTGCTGTTACTCAGTGTATCGCTTTCTCTCCGGATTTCTCAAACATCCTCAGATCTTTCTGCTTCCTTCTATTGTACCTCTCACTCCTTTCACCGTGTCTTTCTTCTCCTCCTCTGCTTCTTTCCCTCTCTCCCATCATCTTGAGTCTCTCTCTCTCTCTCTGCTTTCAATGACTCTGTCTTTTTACTTCCCTCCCTCTCACTCTAAATCTTCCCTCAGTTTGGTCTTCAGACAGGAAGTCTTAGTATGTGTTTACATTCTGCTGGGACATGCACATGCACATGCATGCCCATGTACAGTGCGCACATACACAATCATTGGAGCACGCATGCACAAATGTATGGACGCACCATCCTCCGTCACACAGCGCCACAAATATGTGACACACTGTGTCCTTTTCCAGGCCATTAAATATTTTTTGTCTACAGGGCTTTGACTAAAAGGACTACTAAAACTGTTCCCTCACATAAAATTCATCAAATCTTATTCTTTGAACTTCATATTCTTTGAACTTTTTAAAAAATCATTTGTAACTTAAACTCACCCCAAAACAAAGGTTAAATTCCAAGAAATATTATGTTTGATTTTGCCGTCTTACGGGCTCCAAATGACATCTGTGCAGCGATGCATGAAAGGTACATTTAAATGTGTGCTGTTTGACAAAGCTGTCTGTTGAAGCTCCCCCTGCTCAAAGAACTGGAGTTGTAGTATGTAGCCGTTTTTTTTTTTGAAACACTATATAACACTATATGTGCAATATATTTCATAGCAAGAAACATGGGAGGACAAAAGATCTCTAGCACTGTAAAGAAGGTGGATCAACACATGCTTTGGCTCAAGATAAACCTAACCTTAAGATAACCTTTGTTAACCTAAACAGTGCAATGGTATATATTCAGAAAACTGTGTTACACCCATTTATAAAAAAACAAAACAAGAAAAAACACAGGTATAGATATTATTAGCATTTTATTGCAAATACTTTGTATCTTCAACACAGTAACATTTATACAGCACGTGACTGCAAACATGTTCATGTTAAAAAAAAGCAAGATAATATATAGCTTTGAGTAAGAACTCAACTGTGTACATATTCTCCTTTTTGATTGACTATCTGGTCAAACCCAGTCTCAATCTTATGATAAATGCAAATGTGAATGAAGACTGATAGATCAGATTGAACTGGAAGATGAAGACAGAAAGTCCTCTGATTAAAAAAAAGAGAAAAAAAGTGTATCACCACCTCGTGTTCCTACAAACAGTCATTTTTTCTCTCTTTTTTCTCTCTTAGTGTTCAAATCTGATTGTGAAACAACACCAGAACCCTGTCATGACTGCTTTCACAGTGATGAATTAAAAATAACTCTGCTGAGCTCGAATGAGTTTGGATGTTCTGTTCATCCTGACACTTGCTTTTACTTGTTTTTCACTTTTTAAAAGTGAAAAAAGCAGTCAGACGATAACCTTTGTGATGTGGGTAAGCACTTCTCTCAAGATGATTAAACTTGTTTCAGCCACTTGTAACAAACTGGCTCCACTGGCTGCACTGCACTGAGGCCGAGACTGAATATAAGTTAGGAAAGGTAAATGCTGGATTAATGTTGAAGAATTTGAATTGTAGATGTGATCTTAAGATGAGACAGACAAGAAACACAGATAGACTCTATCTTTACTGAATTTCTTTCGGAAAATGATTCAAAAGGATGCACAGGAGATTGTGCATCAAACCAAGCTGGTGTTTCAATAATGTGTTCTTTGTGAGGAATAAATAACTGTGTTGGCGAGCAGAACGTCAGGATAAAAATCGATCAAACTCAAATGCTAAGTCCTTGTCATACGTCTCCTTTAAACTGCTGTCTAGGAGATATTATATAATTGTGTACCACCTAAATATATAGATTTAAATTCACACATTCTTGACTAAAAGTTATCTTTAAATGTAAGGCTCGGTCTGTCTCGTTACGACGTGTCCCTGGACCCACGCTCTATCCATCTTGCAGAATGAGACAGGTTTGTGTCTCCTGGTTTCCTGTCTCGAGGATCATCATCATTCACAGCCTGTCAGCGTTCTTTGGAAAGATCCGGAATAACGGATGTCAGGAGAAGAGCCATGGATCAACCTGTTACTGAGGACAAGCACACAGAGAAGGTGCAGGAGGGGGACAGAAAGGAGAGAAGTGAGAGAGAGTGAGCGTGGGGGAGGTGTGAAAGAAAGAAATGTAAAGGTAGGAGGATAGAGTGAGTACAGTACGTCTGTATAGGTGTAGAAGTGACAGATGGATCATTATAGGACATATGTTTATGTGTGTGTATAAATAGGAAAACGATGCATACGTGAGTAATTCAGTCCATCCAGGGGAACTGGAAATCTTTGTTTATGTCAGGAACCGCCTGAGTACTGATGGTAGACGAGAAATGACGAGGTTTCTGTACTTTTTACACCTCTCCCCCACCCGCCAGCCCTCTCATAGTTTATTTGTCAGGAATTAGAGGGAGGATGGATGGAGGATTATAGCTGTCCCGGAGCAAAAAAAAAAAAAAACTCACTTTCTGGTGCTGGTAGTGGTTTTCCTCAGCATGAATGGACTTATGAGGACGGGGCGTGATGAGTCGATTGTTTGTACAAATAATTGCACATACCCTCTTATTGGGGCGCAAATAGAAAATGTGAAAGGAAACACATTGCTTGCCCACCGCATCTCTTGTTAAACCATTAGCCACCACTTGAGAGTATTTATGTTCAACAGAGTGAGAATTTAATGACCCATGAGGAAAATAAAGTATTTTTACATTGTGATGCTGAGAATGCTGCTTCGAGGATTTTTTGGCACTTAGAAAATAAATCACCTCATTATTGCACAGTGGGTCAGCCTTTTTCTTAAATCTTGACAATCAACAGTCATGCGCTTATTTCCAGCGGGTCTCCAAATGAGCACTAACATAGGTCCCAGATTATCTTTACAGCCTGAAGTAGTGGATCTGGATCAAGTCCTTTTTTGGAATTGATTAATTTTAATCCTTGGAGTTTAAAAAAATAAATAAGGTAGTGCATATTTGCTGTGAGCTGCTTCTCTATATTGAATCCTGCAAAGCCGTGTGTCCTGTCACATCTGAACTCTAATCCCTACTGACGACTGTTTAACCAAATGTCACACTCCCAGAGCATGTACACACGTCGAGTGAAACTTTATGATTTGCCTCAGACTTGCTGTTTAATTCACTGTCAGCCTGACAAAATACAGGTTCACAGTCCTGTCCTCACATTTCTGGATGACAACTCTACACACACGCACGCAACTTGTGCCTGGTACATGGTGGTAAAAATGCTGGACATTAAATATGGGATTTAGGATTAGGGTAAATCAAGGTAATTATTATTTTTTTAAAAAAAGAGAAATGTGGGGTGTCGATTAGCGCAGTAGGTAGAGCATTCGCCCCGTGTACGAAGGCTCAGCAGCGGCCCAGCGTTCGAATCCGACCTGCAGCCCTTTGCTGCATGTCATTCCCCATCTCTCTCTCCCCACATTCCTGTCACTCTTCAGCTGTCGCTATCAAAAAAGCTTGAAAAGGCCAAAAATAGGAGAGAAATGTTCCACTGGCATTGCAGGAAAGGAATGCCTTTGTTGGCTTGACTGAAGAACAATAGTCAACAGCGAGAGCTGTTGAGATCTCACAAAATCATTCACAAAACACATTTTGCCTCTGAGTGCTTTACAATCTGTCCTTAGACCCTTGGTTCAAATGAGGAAAAACTTGCCCACAAAAAAAAAAAAACTTTTAACAGGAAAAAAAGGTGGAAGAAACCTCAGGAAGAGCCACAGAGGAGGGATCCCTCTGCCAGGATGGACGTGCAATAGATGTCACATGTACAGAACAAATCAACAGAAACATATTGTACAATTACAATGAATGATAAAATGACAATGAATTACAATAACAATCCTAATAATGTTCCCTAAAGGAAGCATATAGAAACTGAATAGACGTGGTCCCAGTACAGAACCTTGTGGAACTCCGTGACAAACTTTGGTATGCATGGAGGATTCATTATTGACGTAAACAAACTGAGATCACCCTAAAAAATACGACTTAAACCAGCTTAGGGCAGTTCCTTTGATGCCAATTTCATGCTCCAGTCTCTGTAAAAGAATTTGATGGTCAAAAGGTGTAGAGGTCAAATCTACAAGACTGACTTAAAAGCAGGTCTATTTAGATGGTTGTGTTTCTGGAGTCACGTTAAGGTCATTCACGGTCTGTTGTGAACAACACTGGCAGCTCTGTTTGATACAGTGTCAGTTTCTCTTGCTTAATATTCAAATATGATCTGATATGCTAGTAGTCTTTTTACGGGTTTAAAGTACAGATGACCAAACAAAACAAAAACTGAAACAAAATTTCTCTGTACTGGCTACAAATGCTAAAACGCAACATTCACTTTCATTCTTCAGTTCAATATGTGTGGATCCTTAAACACAGATTGCACATTAAAAACTACAACTCCAGAGGAAATGGGACAAATAACACATTGAGGAATGACAGAAACCAACAGAGTTCCTGCAGGTTTAGGTAAAATCCTTAAAATTTGTAACCCACTTATCTGTTACAGTATGTGTGTCAGGGATTCCCTCCTCTACCTGTTGATGGCTCTCCTAAAAAAAAGTAGGCCAGCAGCAGATCTTTGATGTGAAAGCCACACAGTGACAAGATGGATGAATTTTCTTACCGCTGGTGCCTTGGACTGAACTGACTGTTTGGAGAAGTGTACAGCTACTGCTGTTTTAATCTAATATACTGTATACTTTATGATAGGTTGTGACGTAAAAAGACAAATTACATATTTTAGTTAGTACATTTTATCTATACTGATTTTGTCTATATACATATCTGCGTGTATCTGTGTTTTTATTTCAAGAGGAGAACTGGTCTGTTTTAGGTAGGCGTGATCTGCTTAATTTTTATATACCTTGATCCAATTAGAAATGCCATTTTTAATCATAAAAACAAACTCTCCTAGAAAACATCCTTTAACTCCGTCATCTGTCACCAGCCAGCAGTTATTTGGGGACAGAGCCTTCAGTGTGACAGCCCCCACCCTCTGAGATCTGCAACAATTTTTAAAAAGTCATGTCATATGGTCTTAGCTGTGTTACTTGTTTAGTCTTCCTCCATATGTATACAGTGTCCTTGGGTCCCCTGAAAGGCACTATTTCAAGGCGTATACTAATTATAATTATTATTAAACATTGGCACAAAATGACACATGCTTAAACTGAGCTCTTAGAATGTTTATTTTCATTTATTTTACATACAGTATCACTGGCCTTATTTATAACTGCCAAAGAAAAACATCATACAAAAATAAAGACTGCATTTTAATAAAATCCTACCAGCATACATTCATTTTCCTAGTGATGTTCCATCTCAGAGTAAAACCAGACAGATTAAGGCCCCTTTGGCTCCCAAACATGGAAAGATGAAACACAGTGGTTCATAAATCTCTGTCATTACTTTTATAAAAGGCACTTGAATCGTGTAGTCAACTTGAGAACTGATAAAAAAAAATCAGCCGCAGTCGTTGTACTGTCCATGCACACCGCTGAAGAGAAGCAAAACTTCTACAGTAAAACATTGCATGTGCACATGATACACTACAAGAAAAATCACCTGAGTGAGAAACTGCATGAGCATATTATTGGATACAGAAGTTAAAGTAAAATTTCAACAATGAACTTTTTAAAATTTTTCTTTAAATACTTTCCTCCAGGTTTTTTTTTTTCAGCAGGAAGGTTCCAAGATGTGTAATGTAAACATTCTATGATCAGGAGGTACTCAGTTCACCAGTTCTGACATGTGGAGTACGATATCTGCCACCTCTGCTGGACACTAGTGGTACTTGCGTGTTTGTTGTGTACAAAAAAGACAGAAAGAAAGAGACAAATGGTTTTTGTCATTTCTCCATTTTGTGCCGACTCACCTCTCCATTTCTTCCACCCTCCTGCCTGTGACCCAGAAATCAATCTCAGGGTGGCATCATGGATGTCTAAATTCTCAAAATGAATCTCAAGGAGAGAGGAGGCTTGACAGAGGAGCTGAGGATGCACAGGTGTATCCTCTGCCGAAGTCGTTTCGACACTCGTGACGTATAAAACAGATGTGATGCACAAGCTGGAATATATAAACCAATGCTGGAGCAGCACTTCAAATGTATTCAGAGGTTATGTTAGTCACCGGAGATGATCATGTGCGCGATCAGACTTTCTGCCTTTCACCGTTTGCATTTTAACCTTGATAATACTTTATCCTTGAATGTAGGCTACACCCAGTTCAACTGCTATTATTGTGAAAATATGTTGACAAGTGCAAACAGCTGCCAAATTATTACACAAACAAGAGAGAGACAGAAAGAGAGTGTGTTAAATAAAATACATAAAATGTGTGACATCTGTACATTCTTGTCACATTATGTAATGTTGTGAATTGAATTTAAAGTAAATATATAAGTTGTCAGCAGTGGGCTACAAAAAAAGAACAATGGACGGATGATGCAGCGGTGCCACACATCATATTTAATTGACGTCGCTGTGAACGGCTCGGCAGCAAGGATGTCTCATTTTGGTAAATGACTACTGCCTCAACTCCTCTCTCCACGAGTCTCTGCCTCGCCTCCGCCGCTCGCATATCAGGTGGGAGGGACCAAGATGCAAGAAGAGGAGACGAGGAAAGGAATCGAGGACGTACATATTGAGAAATGAAAAATGTGAGAGGCGCATTAGAGGAAGATGGTAGATGTGCGCGTGTGTGCGCGCGTGCGTGTCCATATCAGTCAGCCTCCTGTCTGTAGTGCAGGACGTAATAGTCATGGACGTACATCAGTACTGCGAATGGCTGACCGATGATGAGTGACATCCACACTGCAGCGTTGCCGTAGTTACCACGCAGGAAGTGACCAACAAACCAGGCTAACGGAAGCTGATAAGAAAAAAAAAGTATAAATAATATACTAAAACACAGTAGGTGACTAATTGTAATTATTTTTTGTGTTTGATTTCTGTTGTCTGTCTTTTATGACTCGGCAAACTATCATGAATAACAAACCAACAAAGTCAGCAAAGACCAAGAGGCACTTTTATTTCCTACTGTCCTGCCATATTCCCCATGATAGATCAAACGTTCAGTGTCGTGCTAATTAGGTAATTAATTAAGTTAATGATACTGAAGCCAAGGCCAAACACTGAGAGCACCTTTTAAAATGTCCCACAGGAGTCAAAAGGAACATCATCCACTTGTCTTTATTCTGACTTTTAGCATGACAGGGGTACACCAATAAACTACTTATGTAGCCACAGCTAAATGTCACACTTGTACCTATTTTCTTTAACCTTTTCAAACACTGCGGAAACAATTCGGATTAAAATTGTGTATTGAAGAAAGGCTTGTGACTGAAATGCTACATGGTGGTTTAACAATAAATGTTGATTGGAGAGTTGTCTAACATGTAGACTAACTTTATGCTTTTACGTGTACCTCGGTCCACCATCTAGTCTTTCGTCGTATCTAGACATGCATGCTTTTGTAAACTTTTTCTTTTTGGGTCTTACCTGTGCCATCATGCCCATGAAGGCCCAAAGTCTGAACATCCTCAGAGGAACACTCACCAAGTACTGACACAGGGAAACAAACATGACATTAAGTAAAAGTTCTCTACAAAATACAGTATGATCTGACCATCTGCACAAGAACATTTCATCATTTTACTGAAAGAGAATAAGGAGTTTTAAGGACATCATTCTTTACACTAAACTAGTGGAACCAGATATACAGTGATATAGTGACCCATGCGGATGCAGTGTATACAATAAGACTGGCAGGCTCAGTAAATTTAAGACAGCACAATCTGAAGTTACCCACTGATGACATTTTACTGCGTACTGAGAACTATCTACAGCATCAACACAGACAGAGAAAGCAGCGTCTGCCTCGGCTCTTACCTCGTGGAAGAAAGCCGACAAGAAGAAGACAGCTGACTGGCTGACCATTTTACTAAATCCTCTCCTGAGGAGTGGCTTGTAAAAGTGGCTGCAAGACAGACAAAAGAACAGATGCTGAACTGGGTGGCCTGACAGGATGATCTGGTGGATGGACATATACTGTAAAGCAGAAGAAATGGCTTGAGGACAGCTATTTCACTTATTTGTTTAGTTCAGTATCTGTCTAATGTCCTGTAATTCTCCTGACAAGAATTAAATAGACATTAAACAGCATTTAATTTACGTTGTCTCGTTTAATGCAACCGTGCTGCTTTTGCTCCTACTGCCATGTTAGTGGATGTGGAACTGGCTGCAGGCACTGTATTTATTACTACCACTTATTCTCTCACAGCCAGATGAATCACTTCAGTATATCGGCGGGCCTTGTTAAGCCTTGTGCCTTGTTCAGTTCTATAAATTTCATTGCTCCCTCTCATTGTGTTAGTGTGTGAATAACTCACCGTAGACACCACTTGTGTACGGGGATGTTCCAGTTCTGCCAGAAATATGTCACTGACTCAGAGTTCCTGAAAGAAGAGTCAGAAAAATGGAGCACTGAAGCATTTCACGGTCTAAATAATGGATCTAAGACAGTTTGATGAATATTGATGAACACGAAAAAGTCTAAAATCATTATTGCTGGAAAGAAGAAATAATAGTAATTATCCTTCAGTACAACGAATGATGAAATTGATTTACCAATAGCGGCAACTGCAGGTGCAACACATGAAGTGATACGTCTGCAAAATGTACTCCTTTGACTCGACGAGGGGCATCGTTAAAAGCGCAGATGATGTTAACACACACACACACACACACACGCAGACTGACCACCAGTCCTTGTAGAACTGCCTGTCTCCAAAGCGCAACAGCTCAGCGGTGAAGTTCAAAGACGAGTGGAAGAACCAGTAGAAGAACATCAGCCACAACAGGTGATTGGGAACCTAGAGGAACAGAAGAACAATATACGCGACATGGCCGAGACTTTTAATCTTTAATATGATGTCAATTAAACATTTAAATGTTGAGGTGATTTGGATTATTTTGAGCTGTGTTACATAATACATAAAGCTAATATGATCTCATGAGTTTTATTTTGAAATTCTCTACTAAAACCGTGTTTTGTAATGCTGGCCATCAACTCAGAAAATACATGGAGACAGTCAGGAAAATATTCTATACGTAGAATTTATATATGTTGTATTATGTATCTTACTTACAGCTAATCTCAGAAGTCTCTCTGTCATCCTGGACAGATCCATGTCCTACAGAGGAGACACACACAGATGAACAAACATGGCGTCATGTTGTTTTGTGCAGTATAAGTCACACCATCTTTTTTGTGGTCCTTACCTCTAGTGGCTTCATGGAACTTTGAATGATGGGAATCATCCACTGATTGAAAGAGTAAAAAGCAGTGTTAACACGCACTGTGAACTGGCTTCCTTTCTTGCAGTACTCATTCAATCAAGGTAGTGCAATTATACCAATATGTCATATCATGAGGGTTTAGAAGAGTTTTTTTTGTATGAACATGAAAATAATTGGCATTGAAGCGCTTGAAATGTGAATGGACAGACAAATATAGCACCACGCATCTGTTGTGGTTCACATTATAAGGCCATACCTGTTGAGTGAGAGCAACTAACAGCTGAGTGAAGAACAGCTGGGAACAAAGACACACAACAACAGAGTGAGGGACGCGATTTCAAAGAATTAAAGAATTATAAAAGCTCGACAGAAATGGATGCATGGAGGAGTACACAGGATAACAAACAGTGAAAGTTATGTATCATTACTGGAAACATGTAACAAGTAATTCTTCTACAGTACACTGTACTTGCCCAGATATTATCCAATTGTCTGACTGCTCATGTTGCTTGCTGTGTGTGACTTTATTGTCACTAGCATCATGCGTAACATTAAATATAAATGTAAAAAATAAGATATAAAAATAAAAATGAAATGAAAAAACTGCCAGCACTAAGAGTAGACCCAATGTTTCCCTTAAATAAGCAGAATTACACCTACATCTGAAACTAATAACAGCTGTGCAGATGTTTGCTTTTAAGTATTTTTTGGCTCGTACACATACAGCTACAGGAAAGGTGTGGGTTTTCTGGCTGATGCTGATATAGGTCCTCACCATCTCAAACAGTCTCCTCAGCAGGAAGCTCATACGGACTGTGGGCGAGCGAGGGAAGTTGAGCTCGTAGCACAGAGTCGGAGCGAAGACAAAGTAGTACATGTCTACAGAGATGGAGAGGAGGTCACGGTAACGGTTAGTTAAAATATGTGACACAATAAAACATAAAACAAACACGAAACATTGTTAATCAAGTTTCATACAAACACTACCTCTGAGGGTGAGGTTGCCAGGGTAACACACCTGACCATCACCTCCATTGAGGTGCTGTGCTGAGGGACCTGCGGGTAGAATTAACATCATATTTAACTTTTTATTTTAGATGTTGCAACTGCAAATTTCCATTGTATCCAGGAGCTGTAGTATCAAGTATCTGCCATGAGATGTCACTGTAACTGCACAAGCAAAGGACTGCAAAGAAATCTCAAACATACACAGAAACTGACCTTAAAATTTGAAAATAATTAATTCTCAGTCAGGTCTTAAATTTGGTATGCAACCCCCATCTTGCCAAAATATTAACGTGCATGTGTTTGTGACTTACAAGACAGCGATCTGGCCAGTTTCTTGGCCTTGACGTTGCTCAGCTCTCTGCACCACATGTTGACGTCTTTATAGGAGTACAGCTTTAGTAAGAGGATGGTGTAAGTGCCAAGAACAAACACGCCGCCAACTGACAGGGAGAGGAAGAGAGACAGCAAAAGAGATGATAGCTGACAGTGATGTGGATGAAGCTGTAGTGTGAGAGCATGTAACCGACTGTGCCTTGAAGTATGAAGATGAGGAGCAGAGAGGGAGATATGAGGGGATACGAGGGTAGAAAACAGTGAAGAGGAATGGAGGAGGAGATGGAGAGAAAGAGGAGGGCAATGTGAGCAAAAAGTGTGAGTTGGAGGATGGAGGGAGAGACATGGACAGAACAGGAAGGAGAAAACGGCGAGAAGGGAGTGAAAAGGAATGGAAAAAAGAGAAACAAAGGTCATCATCTGATCTTGAACAAACAGTAAACCGAGCCCAGTAAAATAAATCATCTCAACTCAAGATATGAGTGCGTAACTATGCAAAGGACATTATTATACAGAACAGTCACCATGTTTACCAGTGTGTGTGTGCCCACTCAAAAAAACTGTGTCAGCGTTCCTCTTTTTGAGCCGATAAAAAAATGATTTGATGTCAGATTCACAAACTTATTTTGAAATGTTTTATTACACACACACACACACACACACACACACACACACACACACACACGCCAGCTGAACAATTTTCTTTCCCAGGGCTTTATCAATAGTTACCATATGCTTGGTAGAAAAAGAGGCTCACACCAAACAAGCATAACCCACACACTCAAACGTACAATAAGAACAGCCTGTTGTGCCAACAGTGTGAGGTGGAGGTCAGCACACCTGGCATCAAACCACAGCAGATCTTGTCCATTAACCATCTGGCTCTATATGGCTTCTAGACAACTAGATTGGCTCCGGGACAGATACTGTGGACGCCATCATCGAAACACGGAGAGGCGGTGGAAAGTGGAAGTGGAAAAACATACCAGAGAAGCCAATCATCACCCACTCGCAGCCCCCCCTCCCTACCAAAATCAGAAAGTTGTCTCTGAACTCACGACCGTCCGCTTTAAATATTTAAATATCTCAGCCAGGTTTGACTCTTCTATTTTTATTTGTTTTATGTTAGCAAACTCCAGGATGGCAAAAACAAGCGGTGTAATCAGTCACAGAGGAAAATGCTCCATCCTTTTCGTGGCAAGGTGCGTCGCTCCTCTTTGGAGAGTGCTCACAAAAGTTCAAACTTGTTCCGCCACTATGACTGCCAGGCTCGGCTCGGCCAGGTAACACGATGAGTAATGCTTTCAAGTCGATGCAATATGGATAATTATCTGTGTTTGGTTCTGAGATTTGAGTTTAGAAATTCAAAGGGACATTGTGTTTGTCTGGTTTCAAGAGAATTTCTACTTTTCTCATTCATTACACTGAGAGCTATGAGAGCACCTCATCGTGATCCTTAACATGATTACGATTTTACATGATACTACTCTATTTCATAATAGAAGTGCTGCAGACATATTAAAGGAAAACGTAGTGGAGATAATGACATAAGAGAACAGTTTCCCCTCATCATGACAGCATTCCTTAAAATAAATTTAATACAGTTTGAAACGAAGCTTGATATCAGATACTTCCACACTGCTTCACATATAATCCCCGAAAACTGGTTGTGTAAGTAGTAACCAGTAAAAGCTCCCTTCACACACAAACACACACACCTGCCCTCTGTCATTGCCCTTCCTGTGTGAACAGCAGCGCAGAGAGGAGAACAGACAGACAGATGGACGGACTCCTTTACTCCTTCACCTCCCAGTGAGAGAACAGATGAGAGGAGGAGAGACAAGGCGAGGAGAGGAGAGGAGAGGAGAGGAGAGGAGAGGAGAGGAGAGGAGCAAAGAATTAAAGCAATGATTTGAGGTCCTCCTCTATACTTCTACAAGTCAGCCTGTGGGAATAATAAAAGTTGCGCTCTTCCTCTTGCACATTATTACTCCAAAATGAGGAAATTATAGTTTTTTCATTTCCCACATTTGGTGGAGAAATGACTTCCTGTTGAACGCAACTGAACGATTATCTTAGGTCATTTACTTCCCAACAAAGAGTAACACTTTTGTGGATGCAAACATCTGGAACTGATGCAAATCAGTTGCAAAAAATTTCGTTTTTTTTCCAAACGAAATCTTCCGAATGAATCACTACAGTGTGCTGTTGTGCTATGTCAGGTAAAGTTTTGCTAAATGATCACAGGTGAATTGTATCGTTTGTGGAAGGCAGCCATGGTTTCTGTCAGCCTGATGAAGACAGAAATCGGTGACCCTTGGATGACCCTGCACTGAAAAACCACACCTACTTTGGCATCTCTCCTTTTCTCCTGTCTTCTCTTCCCCTTTCCTCTCCATTCCTCCCTCTCTCTCCCCTCTTCTCTTCTCAGAGCCAGCTGGAAATAATCCAGTCATGACCAACTGGTCCATTACCACTAACCGACTCCAATTATGACTCTGTATAAGAGATGTCTTTTACGGCACTATCACACTGGTCGACTGTTTCTCTGAAGGGTAAGGAGATGAATGTCCTCTTCATCTTTATTACAATTACATTATTTTCTGTTTTACACACATGGCTACATTGTAAACTACCAATAATTGGATAATGGTTTGGCTGTGATATAGAAGCTACTATTTTAGGCAACTATTTTTCTCTTATGTACAGCAGGTAGTAGCGAGGCTGCAGGGGTGGTATTAAAAAAAAACAAAAAAAAACCTTTTACCTGGGGTCACAGAGGGGACCAAGAGCACCACTGCAGCTGGGAATGTTAGCATGATTGCCATGTTAATGCAATGAACCAGAAATCCTGCAAGTTCACTGAATGAACCCTGGGCACAAAGACAGAGACAAAGACAGCGTAAATCTTATACCATAAAATCAAAATCATAAAGCAATTTTCATTTTAAACTACTGACATCCCACTTATTTTTTATTTTTAACTTCAGTCATTTGTTGCTGAACTCGCCTTAAAACAATGGAGGAAATTATAACAGCTAAACATGAAAATGTTTGTTTGTTTCCTCTGCTTTTGAACAGAATCACATCTTGAGCTATGGCGCCCTATTAATGTTTTGACGAGCTTGTGGTGTTCCATATTCATGCCAAACAGACAGAGCATAACTAAATATGCCCTAAATGCAAATGGTAAAACTAATATCCCATTTTACAATTTAACATTTATAGATGCGACGGGGGAGGGTCAGCTAGTCAGTCGGTTTTAGAGAAAAGTTTCAGAAACATAATCCCTCTTGGGAATTGTGAAAGTGCCCCAGAATCAGCATTTCAGCTCAAAATCTCCTGAGCAAGTGCAAGCAGTGTTCCTCACCTTTGACAGCTGCCGTTCTGTGTAGAGGGCCACCAGAATGAACACGTTGGACACTGTCAAAAAAAAAAAAAAAAACAGTTTTGCTTTCTTTAAAACAGGCCACAATACATTGTTCTGCAGGATGAAAAGATTATGAATATGTATGAAGAGGAATCTCAGAGAATAATTATTTAGAAGCCTTTGGCTGGTGTTAGTGCACTAAATTGTGAGATGGTCAGTCTGTAATCAATGCATTAATGCTGAGGCAACTGTAGTTATAATATGTTGCTGCTAGGCATCATTCAGCCTGTGACCTGCAGAGAATCACGTGATCTGAACTGAAACGAAAACACAAATCTTTTTTTTTTTTTTTTTTTGCTTTTCTCATGAATAAGTAAACAGGCTGATTTTTTTTTTCTTTTTTTTTCTTTTTTTTTTTACTGAGCAGGAAAAGAAGGAAAGACGACAATTTCCATCCACCATATACTGTATACACACCGGGACCGAAAGGGATTCTAATATTTTAGTCATGAACTTAAATAATAAAAACACTTTTCAGCTGCCGTTTTAACAAGACCCCGCTTTCTCACATGTAAAACACACTGTCTCTCACACACACACACACACACAGTGACTCTTGCATGATTACACAGCAACACCTTATAAAAGAAATGAGCCAGCACTAACTGAGCATACGTGCTGCACATCACACGCCAACTGCTAGATAGTTAAGTGACAAGACTTGTGAGTTCACGTGCGCACGAACATCGTTTTATATTTAGGAGTGCATGTGTGGAGAGTGTGGAGATTTAGGAGAGCTTACTTTATATTAAACATCTACAATTAACACAAAAAGCGCTGTTTTTTAACTTTATCGCACGTTTCTTTATGCATCGGTTGTTGCCACCGAGTCTGATTCTGTGTGGAGCAAATTGGGATAAAATGTATGTAGATTTTTCCTTTTTATCTCGTAGTGGTGTCAGTTTAAACTGCTGAATGAACTTAGGGAAACCAATGTAGATTGCTCATTACCCTGACTAGACTAGGCTGAGCCACAGTGATGGCACATAATTGCAGCAATTGTTCCATTTTAAGACCCTAATCAGTGCATTAGCATGTCAATTCATCTAATCTGGAGCAAACAGATGTGTTAACTGTCAGACATTCTGATTACTGGATCGTATCATCCTGTCATCAATGAACCATCCGTCAGCATTTCCACTGCAAATCAATTTGTTTTAATGGTCCGGGTCACATGCTTGGTTTTGACTTCACGTTGAACTTCGTAATATGAAGAGAAAGGAGGTTCTGACAAGGAGAAACTCTCTTTCGCCTGCTCTTCGTCACATGTCAGGACTCTCCGAGGAGCAGAGCCCTCAGGAAATGTACAACAGACTATCGCTAATGTTCATTTTTATGGCTTTTAGAAATAGGCCTGTTTAGCATCTTTGACGAACAGCAACTATAGAGCCCTCACATGCATCAAACTGGAACAAATGGCACAATTAGGCACCTGTTAGACACAAGTAAACCTTTCATGGAGTGTCCACGGAGCACCTTTTGGAAGCAACAGAGTTCATTTTAGTTTGGTCACTTGTCTAAATTTAAAACTTTCTGGACGGGGTTTGCAAACCTTGTGCAATTGCAAGTGCATTTTGCTGGTAGGCTCCCATAAATTGTAGACTTCTCATTTACTCTGTGTTGGAGTATTTGTGTGGGGGACTGTGTGTGTGTGTGTGTGTGTGTGTTAGCTGCTGCAGTGACTCTAGAGCTACTGAATGCCCTCTGGAAATAGGGTGCTTTACTGTCCATGCTACTGTAAACAGACTCCCATTCTCACCTGTCTCTTAACTATCAGTGCAGTCATTTAACTTAACTCATCCATCTCTTCCTCCCTCCCTCGTCTCTTGCCTTGTGCCAATGCAGCACTTCACATCATCTTCCTTCCACGCTGCTTTATTCTCCCTCTACCCAAACTTGCCCGTTCTTCTTTTCATTCACGCATTCTTTCCCTTCTTCCAAACCCTCTCTGTAACCTTTCATCGCTTAATTTTCTCTTCCATTTAATGCGCCCCCCGCACTCATGACTCTGTCCTCGCTCGCTCCCCATTTCTCTAACTCTCTTCCTCTTTCTGCAGCACAGCACCAGTGCGCAGTATATAGGGCAGGTGATTGTCCCTCCAGAGGCACTGTGAGCTGCACCACTGCAGACTTTCGCTGTGATATACCATAAAAAATAAATATTTAAAAAAAAAACTTAATATAGCTTCTGCCTGTGTCGTAAAGGAAGACGTGGCTTGAAAAAAAAAAGCAGATTACATGTTCGCTGCTTTAAACGGTTTTAATTATTAAATGCTATGATTCATTTTTGGAAAATGTTTTACACTCAAAAGGTTGTGCTTTCTTGTGTTTCTTTGCTTGTACATCACTTGAACTGGTTTAGTTGTATAAATTAGGGACACAGTTAAAGTTTCTCAGTAGACACACTATCTATACTCATGTACACGAAGCTTAATATGACTCCCGTCTCTCATATAATTTATTTAGGAACTGGTGGTTAGAAGTGATTCTAATTTTTTATCCCATTATTAAGAACTCATTTTTATTTCATTTTCTACCCTGTACTAAAATTATAAATAACGCAAATATTCCTAATATTTAAATGTTTTTTTAATTATTTCAATCCAGGAATTATGGCATAATAAAGTCTTTATGTCTCGTGTTATAGCTTTCCTACCGGCTGATTTATTGCACTGAATTAAAAAGTTTACCTACCAATCACCAGGCATGCAGCTGGCCAGCTGTACGGATCATTCAGAAACAAGGAAATCACCTGAATAGGGTCCACCAGAATACCGTACCTGTCAAACAAACAAAAAAACAAGAAGATGGCAGATTAATAAAGAGATTATGTTACTTAAAATGTATGTGTAAAATGATTGAAAATTTGATTTTAAAGTCAATAACTACATCTGTGCTTTTTGTACGAGAGGTGCCAAAATGTCTGCGATGAATAAAATTAATTCCCAAAACAGAGGAATAAAGAGCCATCCAAAAATCTGTAATTTGGTAAGACCGGGAAGAGATTTGGAAATTTGAGATCCTGGTACTTTTGTTTGGAATCTGTGTTTATGAATGACATACTGACTACAAGCATACAGGAAGCTTCTTGAAATAACAAGTAATAGTTTGTTTGTCCCAAATGAAAAGGTCCCAAATGAAAAAAAGTGGCTCACCTTAAAAGGTTTTCTAAGAAGAGGCGAGCATTACTCAGCACCTGTAACATAAAGCCAGAGTTAAAGATCCAAATTTATTCGATTGTATCCATCTGTGCTAGCAGATCGTCTTCTTGGTATTCACTTTATCCTTCTGTTTTGTACTACACACTGTGAAAGAGAAGTGATGAGTCAAGCACAAACTGGATATTAACTGAATTACAACAAAGCTACTGCACGTCAGTGAACATTCTGGATTCATTAAAATTTTGCTTTTGTGTATATGAATGTATGTACGTATTAATGCCCTGTAAAGTGCAAAAACTAGAGACAAAGAATCTGTAAGATGTATGAGCCGAAAAGGGGCACAGAGGAAGATGGCAGTCATTGTGTGCTGAAGATTTCAGGACATATTTCTGTCCACATTGGCGTTTCTATTCAGATCATTACTTTAAAATTAGGCAAACAGATAAACCGTTGAAAGAAACACAAAAATCTGTTCTTCCCTTCCTTTAGTTGGCCAGCAAGGGGTGCGTTACTGCCCCCACCTGGTGAGGAGTGTTCAACAAGTGGCCGGATGCTTTTCTTGGTCATTCTTGGTCACTAGCTCACGCGTCCTTAAATGCCACCTGCTTAACAAAGATAACTGCGACGCCTCTGCTGCTACATCAGATCAACAGACGCAGAAAAATAAGCCAGTGACAACACGCGCTGGGGGGTGGGGTGAATTACAAAAAACAAAAAAACAAGAATAACAAGTCCCAAAGTCAGAGGCAAGAGAAGATTTGCCAACACTGTGTTCATACAATAAGGCAGCACTTGTGAAGAGTTGTACCTGTTGACACTACGTTTCAGGTCACATGCAGCATATATGTTTTCCACCAGTATCTGGGCGTGGACGCGGCCTCGCCGTCGGTGTGTGTTTCTTTGTGTGAATGCAAACGTGTCTTACCAGCATGACCACACACCAGTTGAGGACTCCTCTGTAGTTCTTGTACCCGCTGGCTGAGCTCAGCAGGGACTGCTGGGTCTTGTGACAGCTACTGAAATAGACAAGATAGGAAAAACAAACAAAAAAAAAAAAATCAACATCATCGTGAATTTAAGATGCATTTGTGTTCACTTGCGTCACAGCAGCTGTATATGATAATGAACAGAAGGAAACCTGCACGGCGATTCACCGGCAGCTCCAGTAACAAAGAGGATAACACGAGCAAAAACAGGACTTTCCAGAATTCATTTAGCTAAATACCAACTACTGCTCACTCAGTTCACTGGGGATACTTTGCTATTATATAAGTGGCCTAGAGGAGATTAAGCTAACCCACAATTCACCCTTATTCATGGGGCTCCTGTTAGATACGCCCCTGATCAATGAAACAGCCCACAAGGAGCTGTTTACTGCTCAGCTGTCACAGAGACACATATTCCCGGTTTTACCACGCAGGGTAAGTGGCTAATGCTTTAGTTACACTCCCGAGCAGGCACTATTAAAGTGTTAAAGCATGAATGAAAAGGCGACAACGTTAAAACAAACCCATCGTCCGACCCTGAGCACAGTGACCAGGCGATAACCCCTCCCTGTCTGTCGCACGTTCAAATTAGCCCCAAACAAACTCCTCTACGCGAGTTAAAAAGCACTTTGTGTCGCAACTCACCTCAGCGTGTCACTTATGTCATTCTTCCGTTTCTTTTTCTCACTTTTTGACGTGGACCGGGCTGTTTCCAGCGAACGGTCGCGCTTCCCCTGTCCGCCGTCTCTGCTGCTAGTGTCGGCGGCGTGCGTGCCCTGAAACGCCGCCGCGGACCTCCCGTTCGCCGGCGCCAAACTCGCACCTCTCCCCGCGGAGAAAGTCGCCCTTCTCCTGCGGGTCAGGGGCCCGTTCCCGTCAGATTCACCCATGATGACACAGGGGGGGGAAACAAAACAACAGGCCTACTTAAAGTCAACTTCTACAGTGTACTTTTGTAGATAGTAGCATGCCTATTGCTCCTGTCGTTGTAGCCCCGCAGAGGGAAGTGGACGGGTTGCCAAACAGTCCGCCCAAAGCTCAGATTTCCGTACAGTTGACGAGGTAGGATTGTAGGAGGTAGGAGTGTATTCATGACGCCACATGAAGGGACAGCAGCATTTGACTTATCTCTGACTGTTACAAAAAAAAGGTGAGTCAGACCCTGAGGCTTTATCCAAGGAGAGATAATGAGGAACTAGATTCCAGCCTGCATGGCAGCAAAGCCAGAGCTCCTCAGTATTGAGATAAATGTTGTTTTTGAACTCCTCCCATCATCACTCTGCAGGTCATCCATTATGAGGATAAAATAATTGACACTAGGTCCACATAGTAGCTGATCTGGAGCTTTGCTCGACACTCAGATGTGAGTATTAAAAGCAAAAAAGAAACATCCACAAACAAAGCTTTCAGGATGTTTACCAGGATGTTAAACATGGTCAGCAGTGCACCATCTGCACCTCTGGGACTTCTGTAAGCAAAGAGAAGTGGCTCCAAGTGGCTGACCGCAGATGACATTAGACGACTAGTTAGGACTATCTTCATGGTTTTACAGATGATGCATGTGATAGCTACTGGCTATAACCTTGTTTAGACTCTCTAAAACAGGTACAGTCTTTAATGACGCGTGCCTTTAGTCTTCCTCAGCTTCGTGAGTGGACATCACACCTCTGAGACCTATAAATAAACCTTTTATGATAAGCAAGCCTCTCAAAAGCATCTGAAGACAGCTGACGCTGATGGATTTTGACCTAATTGCGTCTAAGAATGATGAAATAAAACGACGTACTAAGTAGTAATGAGTGACTCCCACCACAACAACGTGCCTTTTCTTCTGGTTACACTCTTCCGACCAGACAAACTTTGTTTTATTCCACTTGTGGCACACATCGAAGAAAAGCAAAGTCCCTGCTTTTCACCCATCCATAGTTTTATGATATGTATTAAGCATTATAGCCTTACCGGTCCACTAGTGTGACTAATATAGATTGTTAGTCTTGTTAAAGATGCACAGCTCTTTTGACAGTATGACCAAAGTATCTTAACAGTTCAATTTTAGGGATTATTAATTTGCTATAATGAATTTGGGATTTCAGCTACCTTCCCTGAGACTACTGTGGCAAACAGGATCATTACATCACACTCTGCAAGTTGCTCTTTGTGTGTAGCAGCCAAAAGACTTCAAGCCTTCGTTTAATGAGAACGCCCTTTCTGTCTATTCTGGTTCTGTGTTCTTATCCATAGTGTGGTGAGAACTGATCAGTGGCATTGATCCAGCTTTATCAGTCCTTACTGTCTTTAAGCTTGTCTTTTAGAGTAATGAGCCTGTCTGCAGTTGTTGGGATAAGAGACCTTGGGGAGGGATCAATAGTAAACTTATTACTAATTGTTTTAACTTTTAAACTTTATGCTGAACTACATTTCCCATGCTTCCCCCAACCCATTACAATAAATTAAGATCAATCTCAAATTGCCTTTTAAGTTTTCACCTTGCTTTTTTGTTTGCGGTGACTGTAAAAACGGTTAAAAGCTGCTCGGTTGTTTGATCACTCCTTTCAGCATTTGGCTGACATCTTTTCTAACGTCGTGCAATAATCTTCCTCAGGTAGGCTGACCAGCACGACTCCACCGAGGAGACATCTCAGCCGCACAACAGTGCAACAATTTCCACAGCCTTTCTATCAGCCTGCTCTACAAACCAGTAGAGGGAGTCCAAGACTTGAATCCAGCTCCTTCCTTTTGGTGAGTCATGCCGTTGTGTTGTGTCTTATTGGAGGGTTTTGGTTGAAAAGTCTGTTTTTTGTTTCACATCCATGGTTAGACATCAAAACATTTACCGTTATTAGAAAATGCACTGATTAATAAACAGCGGTCAGTAATATAATTTTCATGTTCTGAAGAGCAGGTACAGTGCTTCTGCTGGACTTCAGGCATTTTGGAGATATGAAACTAAGTTGAATTTGGTTGCAGTGCCTGCTCTTTCCCTTCGTGCGCGGTGGAAGCCTGTCTGTTGCGTGCGAGTCTGCTAATGTTGCCACAGATCAAGTTATTTTTGATAACAGCTAGCCATTTAAAATTTAGAGAATAAGAGGTTTTTACCTATGCATTATTCATGCTTTCAGTAGGACCTCAAAAAACTGAAGCATTCTACAAGCTTTCTGTCTGGGCTGTGAGAGGTAGGTTGGAACAAGACAAGTATCTCTTTTCATATGTCTCTCTCTCTCGCTCTGTCGTTCTTCCTGTCTCGTGCTATAGAAACATGACCTTTAAATTACCTATTGAATTATTTATTTACCTCTTTTTTTTAACCTTGCATGTCTGCATTTATCTGTATATCTGTGTACACTACACAGCCTGAACATTACACTTGTATGTGACAGTTTGAACATCTCACTGTCTCAATGTGCGGTTATAAGAGCGTCCTCTCTCCTGGGTGCACTGTGTACTGCATGTTGTACACACGGTCATGTTTTGGAAACACTCTATGGTCCAAAATATCATTGCATTAAGATTTACTTTAATTGCAGCCAAGGGGCCCAAACAAACAGTATCAGGACTGGCCTGTCCACATATCTGTATCCCACTCTGTTGCGTTCAAGTTGTTGCATCTGTCAGTAGGTTAAAACGTTTAAATCAAGCTGCTTAACCATGCTGGCACTCGCTCAAGGCTAGATGGGTGAGGCGAGAGAAAGCCTGCGTGATTGAAAACACAGATGTAAGGCAAAAGATATAGAGACAGAAGATAAATATAGAGACGAGGGAACAAGAGAGGAAGAGCAAGATGGGGGATACAAAGAGAAAGAGAGTGAGAGAGGGAGGGAGATCTCACTTTCTATCTACTGTATATCTCCATCTCTCTCTCCCTCCATCTGGAGAGGCAGAGGGAGCGAGAGATAGTGTTTGCCCTTGCAGGTTGTAATGAAGCTGTGGAAGGATAGATGACTCACTTTAACACAGGCAGAAGAGAAATACACACTCCCAACATCACTCAGCTGACCGGAGTGTGTTTTTGTGTGTGTGTGTGTGGGTGCAACTGTGTGACAGCCTGTGTGTAGACATGTGCATTTGCAATAGTGATGGTGATTGTAGGAGTGTGGTCTAAGTATGTGTGCGTGTGACAATGGAGACTGATGCTGATTATATAGGAGACCGGATGGAGCGATAAAGGTGCCACTAGAGAGACAGTGATAGAGATGTATGTGTTCTGTGGTTAACACATGCACCCACGTGTGTTTGTGCATGCACCAGCGCCTTTCCATGTACATCTGCATGCGTGAGCACATAAATCTTTACGGAGATATAATGCATGCAAGTGTGCACTTTTCTGCGAGCATGTTCAGCCTCATATTAATAAGCGAGCGTGCTTTTTTTTCTCTGCAAGTACCTATCTCTGCATGCACCTGTGAGTGTGTATATGGGTGTGAGAGGGAGAGAGTGCATCATGGAGAGACAGATAGAGGCGTCATTACGCTGTTAGAGGGCTTGGCGCCACGTCAGCACTTTCCACAGTTCAGCCAAGGACTCCTGCATACACTGTCCATCCATCTCCACAAGTCTGAGGGGGGCAAATGGTGAGAGGGAGAGAGGAGGAGATAGAGAGATGGACTTCTAGATGAGTGGAATCAGGAAGAGAGTGGGGAAAATGGTGGACGGAGGAATAAATGATACCAAACTTCCTCGTGTCAAGGACCCTGGAATAGATCTGCGACGCGTAGCTGCTTGTATCAAACTGAAAACTCCACCAAGCTGCCAGCAGAGCTATACCCTCATACATTTAGATGCAGCATGCTGTACTGAAAGCTTTGCTCATCCTTCCCTGCAGGGAAATTAGCTCCACTCATCCACATGGCCTTTACTTCTCTTGTTTTTTTTCTTAATAGTGGAATAACCTTCCAAGGAAAGTCGGCACTACAGAGTAGTTTTGTTTTATGATATCTGAAAGTGTATTCTTTGAAGAACCCTGCAGGCTTCCTTGCTTGCTGAATCACATTGCACTGTGGGAATCTTTCTACTGACATTTTACTCCTTACCTCATGTTTCCATTTTTTCAGATACGTGATTATTGCAGGAAAATGAGAATCTATGTTGTTGCTGTTGAAAAGTTAGTTAGTTAGTGAGTTATTAAGGAATGATATCATAATCAAATGGTGCCTTTTCCCAGTTTATAAATAACTGAAGTAATGTTTTTGATCTTGCACAATACGGTTTTCCATGCCTGAAGACAGCATTTGTGTTTTATCTGATCAGATTATTCAGAGCAACTCCCTTATTTGCATCACGCCCTCAAAGCCAGTCAATAGATGCTCTGCTTGCTAGTCAGCTTCAGCAGTTTTTGTGTTTATTGAATTTGTTTATTGGCAAACGTATTGCAGAAATGTTTTGTATGCATGCAACTATGTTTCCATTAAGTCACCTGAAAAAAAATCTCTCTCTCTCTCTCTCTCTCTCTCTCTCTCTCTCTATCTATCTATCTATCTATCTATCTATCTATATATATATATATATATATATATATATATATATATATACACTACACTAAATCCAAGGGAAAACAACTCTTAGGCAAAGACAAGAAATATATAATTACATATGTAAAATAAATAAACACTTTACAAGATTATCAGAAAAAGGTCAACCAACCTGAAAATGTATCCCAACTGTGAGCTTTCACTGTCATTCATGGTTCCCTATAAATCTATATCAGAATAGTTTACCACTGCTGCCACCTAAAATAGTTTGACTTGCTCCAGAATATTAAAGGGCACAAGTGGGAGTTAGCCAGTGAGGAAGAGCCTAGAAGGACAAGACAGTTTGTTTTCATACACATGCATTTTTTCTGTGTGTGTATGTGAAGCGGACCATGCTTAACAGTTGGCCCGCGGAAATGTCATTCACCACTCGCTATATGAGTGTGATGTAAAATGGAAATGATTTTATACGGGACAGGATGGAGAAGCATTTTATCTGTTTCATTTGTAGCCTCAGTGTTTTCCCTACCGTGAAATAGGTGAGTTCAGACTCCGCGGCTAAAAGAATTTCATTAGATCTGGTTTCAGTGGAGAGACCTTCAAACCTGCATGCTGCGTGAACCATGCCGAATAAATTGAAGGCTCTGTGAGGATGTTTTTTCCAGCGTAGTTTGATGTAGTCCTGCATAAAGGGAGGTCTCTGTGGGGTCGCTTTCGGCCACGTCGCAGCAAAGTGACAATGACTGATTCAGATCAGCCTTTACGAATACATTCACAGCTTGATAATAGACAACGTGAACTCTGATGTTCACGAACTCTGATACAGACTTTTTTCTCTAGCAGACATGGAGGAACATTAGTACTCATTTGGAGTTTTGTGTCCACCTGATGAATCAAAGTCTAATATTTTCTAAAAACTAAAATTTTTTTGTACTAAATCCAATTAGCTCTGCTTTAGTCCCCACCGACCCCTGAGGCAAACATCTGGCATCTCGTTAGCTGCTCATGCTAAATGCTCCACCATGTCCATTAGCTGGTCACCGACTTCATCTGACTTCTGTTTTTTTGCTGAGCAGGTTGTATACGGTTGGCTTTTGAGGTTTTTCGTTGTACATCGCTGCATCGGCATACAACGCTGATGACAACAGTGAGAGTGACCCAAAAGACTCAAGACACAGGATGGGAAACCAAAACAATGAGCTGAAAGAGGCTATAAAGCTCCATGGGGGAAGTGAAGTGATAATTGTCCTGCCTGTCCTCCTAAAGACCACTTTCAGACTTTGTTAGTACAAAAATATTGATTACAGCTGCTTTAAAGCTCTCAGCTACAAAATATTTCTGAGTGAAAAACTATAGACATAAAATCCTAAACCATGAAAAATGAAATATTTCTTATACTTCTCTCCTCGGGTGATGTTTATACAACTTAATATGATCTTTCCCCCCCTAAAATATACATTTACTGCTGTGCACCAACAGTTATTTTCTGATTGTTTGGATGTGAGCATTGATGTCATTTGTCAACTTTATTGAACTAATATACAGCACAGCTTGATGCTGTGTGGCAACGTTAGTCCTTCTACTGTTGTCAATGAATGAGTAATATTGCTCTCACACACGCACAAAAAAAATAAACCCCAGAAATATGGCAGTGTGCTGATCTGTTGAAGGTGACACTTTTTGCACTTGTTCATTCACTCATGAATTTCCAATGGGGCGTCACATGATGTCATAACAACTTTCAAACCCAATGTGAAATCTCCAAACGAAAATTATTTACTATTATTTAGTTGCATTTTGTATTTGCGTGCTAACTGTAAGACTTTTCACATGTGTGCTTCAACACAGATAATGTGTGCATGACATTTAATGCTCATTAAATGTTATGGATTTGGAAGAAGAATAGAAAAACAGTATTCATGAATATTTGATCGAGTGAACTGATCATTCAGTCTTTAAATTTCTGATTTGGCTATCTTGAAATTCCTTGTTATGAAAATCAATAAATAGGGCTACTGTTAGCTGCAGGTAAATGAACCTTCTCTACTGGAGCCAGACAGCTGTGACAAGTGTGTGCTGATGAAAATGAACGAAATGAAATTCAAAATGTCAAGGTGTCTTTTTGTGGTTTTGGAGTGTTTGAGAAAGCTTGGGGGAGAAAACCAACTTAAGTCCATGTCATGTGCATATATACTCGCATCCCATATCTAACTCGTCAATTGAATGAACGGCACAATTGCATCTCATGACATTTAAACCAACATAACACATAAAAATAAACAGGGTTAATAAATGTTTAGAGAGCGTTTAGAGTTCATTCGAGGCTTTGATAGAGTCGATATGTGGCTCTGGTGCATGATCAAAACTACATGAGGGAACAAACAACACCCCAATCAACTTGTCAACTCCAAATAATTGTCACTGAAAAATCAGCACTCATTAGCACCGCAGAGCTCTACACACGAGGCTAATTTGTTAATCTGTGACAGCAATATTAAAAACTCAGATTGTCTGAAGCCTCTTATTTTCCTGAAATCTTGCAGTTTCATCTTCCGTTCAGGACGGATAGCTCAAAATGTAAGGCTACATTGCTTTGGCTTTAGATACAGATAATGTCTCTCCCTTTATCTCCAACACACTCTGGTCTGATCTTCTGCGACTTCAAAACAGGTACAAATACAACTGTTTTCTTTCCTTGAAGACTGCTCAAGGGTAAACTGTTGAAAATAAGAAAGGTGGGGAACGATGGAGATTTGAAGGGTTATAAGAAGAGAGGCGAGGTGTCCTTTAGTCACAGGGTTATGAAGCATTTTATCACAGCTTTTCTCTGACTCTGCAGCTCCTCTGACATTATCAACCTCACACTTTGTGAAAGCAAAACTCTTGTGAAAAAACTGCAACACTGCAGTCTTCAAACAAACGCCTCAAACATTTGCACATCCCAAGCATTTTGTTGCCAAATGTCTTAGTATGCAAATCTGGGATCAATTCTGTTTTTGATGAAAGAAAAATGTACAAGTTCAGTCTGGCGGTCTGCTGTTGTTTACATTGTGTTCTAGTTTTTAACAGCTTCATAATCAAAGGCTTTCCTCTCTGCACCGTGTTGAACTCTGAGCTGTAATAGAGGAATAAATTGAAGTACTGAGATTCTAGTGTACAATTATGTTTTATCTTTTGCTCATTATTTCACACGCAAACACACACACCGCCGTGCAGACATAGACAGGGTATAAATGCAGGACATGCACAGCATGTATACGCGCTGATATGGCCTACGCAGACAGACGGCACAGACTCAAAGCGTGTCTTGTCCTTAAAGGACTTTGAGGCATTTTGCTCGAACAATTCTGACGTAATTCAGCTCAATTCAATGATTTCTCCACTGTCAGCTCTTTTGTAATTACACACTTTTCACTGCAGACTCAAATTAATTAAACAAGCTCTTCAGTTGTTGTCTGCCCTCTCACCTGCTGCTGATAAATCACATCAGCATCCAGTGTTCTCCACTGATGCAGTCGAGGAGGCGGATATATTGTGACTCCCATTATCCATACAGTGAGTTAGTGGTCATGAAGTTAATAAATGGGTATAGGACAACAGTTATCCTCCAGCATGAGTCAGTAATGTTGGCACAGTTATCGTGGTGTAAGGGCTTATACATTACAACAGTGGACATGTAGGGGGTTAGGGGGGGTTTCTATGCATCGGTCTCAATTTGTTCATTCATTTGTTTGCTATAATAACATGCCATACCTTAATAGCACCAAACAAAGAACAAAAAAAATAGTATGGCTGCAGCTCACTACAGTATTATTTGAATTTGCAGATTATTTTCTTGATTCGTTATTTGGTTAAACTTTGCAGCACCCTGGCAATGACTGGACTGGTTTTGGTGAAAGTGGATCATATTTCATGGAGAAACTGTTTTATAGTTTTCCCTCCGATGTTCTCAAGCTGCTTCACCTCAACTTTCTGTGATTTGCAGAATTTCTTTTAGTTTCACTCGGTTAGCTGTACTACCCTGGGCTGGATGCTGGGACTGCAGGGGAGTGTTGGTGTTTATACTGGTACCAAAGGTACTTTGGAGCGCTGGGACGGGAAATTCTCAGGCCCAGGATTGGGGTGATGCCGATAGAAGGCAGCACCAGTGTTGTGTCCGGACTGTGGTCAGGTAGGCATGTGAATCATAAATTTCATTTGTTCAGCGCTTCAATAACTGCAACAACATTCCCATCAGTCTCAGCTTGGTTTTTGTGTTTAGCGAGCGGGCTAAAACGGTGAACATGCAGTTTATGCTAAACATCAGTGCGTTAGCATTCTCAGTCTGATCACGTTAGCATAAGCATAACGTTTAGCTCAAAACACTGCTGTGCCAAAGTACGCCATTCGTCGTGGAGAAGATAGCATGGCTGTGGAGTCATGTTGTCTAAACCTAATTGATGAATTGATTATCAAAACTGTTGTAAACTAATTTTTTTTGATCGGCTAATTAATTATCTAATGTTTTGAATAAGTAACAATAATTCTTGCCATTAAGAACCATGTTTTTGACACAGAGGAATATGAATATTATCATTCATAGGAGTATAAGTCCATCACTGTCACCTGTTTTATTACTATGAATAGTATTGTAAAGTACCGTTATACGACATATAATATATAATGTATACTTCTATTGATTCATATTCAACAAATTAACATCAACAAATGAAAGTCTGACCTCTTTATTAGGCTACTGGAGCAGATTACTAAGAGGTAAGACAATGCAAAAATATTATGGTAAACATAAACATTTGGGAATAGAAACTCCCAGCTGACTAGTAAATACATAATATTATATAGTGCTAATGTTATATAGTATTAACACCATGCACTGTATTTCCATACTTATCCATGTGGACATCATGCATCCAGTTTATGTGAGTGTTGATGCTGCTGTGTTTGTGTTAATGAAGGCAGAAGATGGTGTTTATTTGGAGCTGCCTAATTAGCAGCAACAGTAATGAAGCCACATGGGACAAAGTGTTGGTATCTGGATGGCCAGGATAGGATGATTATTTAGACTGGATTTGTCCAAGAAGCTGTTCTTTTTACTCACAACACAACCTCAGAAGCATTACACACTATACACACTATACACACACTTTTTTTTTCTCTTGATCTGCTGCCAGAGGAGGTGTGTG
Organism: Nibea coibor; assembly: GCA_023373845.1. Taxonomy (NCBI): domain Eukaryota; kingdom Metazoa; phylum Chordata; class Actinopteri; family Sciaenidae; genus Nibea; species Nibea coibor. The sequence goes on from CM041726.1 coordinate 14,551,965, forward strand.
CATGAGAACTTCAGTGTGTGTGTGTATATGCGTATGTGTGTGTTTTATGTGCATGTGTGTTTATCCCTTTGTATTCAAATGTGTGCTTCTGATTGCATGTGTATGTATCTGTGATGGTGTGTGTGTGTCTGTGTGTGTGTGCACTGACTATTTGAAGTAGAGCAGCGGCGTAGCAAAGGATTATTTGTAGTCTCTTCATGAAGGGTTAGCTGATTGCAGACATTATATTGCTAACTGCTTCAAATCTGCAGGAAATTTATTTCCTGCTAACTTTCATTCACTTAAGTATCCCATTAAATATGAACCAACTGGGGTTTACGTAACTTGTGTTACAGTAAGACATAAACTGTGATGATTCATGGAAATTTGCTGTGAACAATGAAAAACTTTGCTCCAGCTATTGCTATTAAACGCGGTGTAAAACATCAATCCTTTAAATTGATCTTGGGAGATGCGGGATGTAAATTTATAAGCAGTGGAACTTGACTCTGTGTCGGTGTGGGTGTTCAAAATAATGTTGGTTAAATTTAAACAGATCCACTTATTTATTGCAGAAAGAGAAAGCGCTTCTCCCCACAACCTGATGTAAACAATGACAAAGTGTTCCCGTTATTGTAAAGTAAAAGGCAAAGTGTCCAAGTCTTCTATCTCTGTGTTATTTAAAATATTCACCAATGAAATGGAGCGGCATTTTCTTTGTGGCTTTAAATTGCTGATTTTAAAACGCCATGTTTTTTTTTCAAAGCTGTTCAGATCTACCAGGGAAGAATCAACAGTCCTTGAATGAAATTTCCAAGCTGAGCTTCTCACTCTGCAGCATTATCAGGCTTTGCAGATGTGTATTTCTGCTTTAGTCCTTCTGTTTTCTTTTTGCACCTAAAGTGTGTGTGTGTGTGTGTGTGACTGCATGTGTCTTTTTGCACATGTGCAACTATGCGTGTGCGTGCGTCTGCGAGCGAGCACATGTGTTTGTGCATGTGCGTGTGTTTTTCCACGAGGGGCAGAAAAAAAAAAGTCAATTTCAGCGTTTCAACTAACGCAGTCCGACAGTGAAGGAGCAGAAACTGCAATGAGACTGACGCCACACACTTTCTCACTCTCTGTCACACACACCTACACCCACACACGCACACCTCACTTACCATGAGCTATCATCCCCTCCGTCAAATTCTCACCAAGCCCGTCTCTATGTCTCATTTCTCCTTTCCTCACCCTCTCTCCTCCTTCTTCCTCCTCTTCCTTACACATCTTTCCACTTCTGCTCCATTATATACGTGTCGCTTCTCCCTTGTCCTTCTGTTCTGGCCTCCCCCTCTTTCTAACCCCTCCCGTCTTTGCCTCTTTCCTCCCAGTTTTTGCCTTTTCCTCCTCCCCGTCACCTTATTCTAATTAATGTATCTCTTTGTCTGGTATAATATCGGAGGAAGCAACAAAGAAGCCACCTTCAACGCTAGCTTAGTGAAGCTAAAGACCTGTGACGTCAACATTGATGACACTGGCTTCATCTGTAGGCAGTTTCTCTCATAAATAAATAAAAGGAGTTTTCATGTACTGTAATTCTATCTGTTTCTCAGCATCGGTTTTCACACTTTCTTTTTACCTCCTTTTATAGCACTGAGAGTTTTTTTTCGGACCTTCGAATCCGCCCACACCCGCAAGTGTAACGAGTTGACAACTCTGTCTGACATCAGGCAAGCGCCGAGGCAATGAGGCCTTCAGTTTCATTAGCGCTAATTCAAAAACTAATTCTGGGTGCAGATACGTGCGTCTGTGTTGTTTAGTTCCTCAGTACAAAACTGTAATCAAAAAAGGCATTCGGGTTGTGATGACTAATGTGTGTTTGGTTCTTGATTGAAATTCTAGACGGTGCACTTGACTGTCTGGCCTTTTTGTAGGTGATAAAAGAAGAAAAGAAAAAAAAAACACAGCGAACATAAAGTTATATTACAGACCTCTGTAACTTTTTTACCACATACCCTCAAAGTGACCCTCGTTAAGAGTCTTGGGTGAGATCAACTGCTGCATTTGATCCCTTTTTTTCAGCTGTTATGGTTATTTTGATACAGCGAAGGCCCCGCGGTTTGTATCGGACCACGGAGCGCCTTAGCTGAGGGAATAGCTCTGCATCACTTTCCTTTGTTCTGCTGTTATTTAACATATGGGTTGGTTGTTGTTGTGTTTTGTCTCAGTGTAATTACTTTCATTAATATTATGCTTGCACATGTGGAGAATCACAGATAATTTATTGTCTCAACAGCAAGAAACTCCATTGAGACGTAGCTAATTTCACAGATGTTAAGTTGTATTATCTATCTATCTATCTATCTATCTATCTACAGCATTGTATTTCAGCCGCACAATGAAAATAAAAGCTTGAATAAAAAGGTTTTTAAGTTCCCGTCAAAGTCTTCAGGTGATCATCCCATGAAAGCACCGTGCCGATGCTATACGTCTCTGTCTGCATGGGAACGGTGATTCTGTGCCAAGGTTTACGAGGACGATATCTTAAAGTGATTTACAGCTCTCCACAGCATTGCTGTAAAAATCCATGAATCATCAAGGCTTGATTTTATTACAGTCAAGCTGTGAGGGGGAAGTTCCCGCAGTCACCTGAGGGTGGAGGTATTGAGCTCCGCATTGTTCCCCCCCCCCTCTCCCTGTGTCTCTCCAACCTGAGGAAACTGCGCTACAAGGTTAACATCTGTAGGAGTCAGGAAGAGAGGGGTGCAAGGGGAGGAAGAACAGCACGGGGGGAGGAGGGGGGAGGATAAAATGAAGCGGGATTTGAGAAAGTAAGCAAGAGGAGAGAAAGGGAAGAAAGGGGAGTAAAATCACATTAGATCGGGTTCCATGAGGGGTTACAGAAGATATTAATGCATAGAAATAGAAAAGAAAATTCAATTAAACATGGTGGCGATGATGAAATGGTGGAAGAGAGGATGAACAGAGGGATGAAAGACCGGAGCAGAAAGAGTGATGAGAGAGAGAGGGGGGAAAAAAGAGAACGCTGCTGAAACAAAGATCAATACTTTACAGCTGGCTGCTGAAATGGTGGTGGCAACTGTCTCCCTGAGTTTCCTCCTTAGCTAGACACACACACACACACACAGACACACACACCAACCCTCTCCCCGGCAGACACATGCTGAAGCTAACATACACCATCACACACTCGTGCCTATATGTCTGTAGCTGTTAAGATGGCAAAATCAAAGGACGCCTGTCTGAAAGTACCAAAAATAAATGAAACAGGTCCTTCCTGTTTCATCAATCACAATCAATCATCATTAACACGTTTATAGGCAAGGCAAGGTACAAGTCACATAATAACAAGTGAACCATCTCCATGACAACTCAGAAGTAAGCCAGGAAATGTTGTTGGAATATACATAAGATATGAAGTCTGTTACTGTGCACAGCGACAGTCCAGTAAATATTGGGAACTGAGACATTTATATTTGCTCCTTGGCTTTGTTGTCATGTTGAATGCACGCCTCTGCTTCTCGTCTGTCCTCACCTTTATATGTTCCCCTTCCGAACGATCTCTCTGATTGGGAATTCATTTCTCATCCTCATCCTCCTCGCCTCCTCCATCACTCTCTCCATCATTCAGCGTGCTGGTGGTGATGCCCTGGGCAAAAGCATGTTTGTGAAATCCATCAAAGTGCACCTCTCCTCTACATATTATCAGCTTTTTCAATGTATACATCGACCCGGTCTGAAACACACATTACAGTACTGGCAACGCTGCACGATACATTTACTGTCTCCAGTTTGTCAGCTGGTTATGAAGATTAAAGCATATTTATTAAAACATATAAAACACATAAAATGAACACAGAATGTTTTAAATAAGCATTTCCATGAGTTGGTTTTGTCCAAGATATGTGAGTAATAGTATAGATTCGTGTGCGCTTGCATACAGTACAATACTTGAAGTGTGCCCATCTTATGACAATATTGGACCAAGGCAAAGAGAAATGACACTTACAAACCTTGATAACTGATGTTTTGCAGTCCCTGTATGCAATCAAGATTAAATAAATGCTTCGCTGCTCCTAAACAACGTGAAACATTCAACATGAAAAAAGTAAATTCCTCACGTCCTCCTGGGTGCTGAAATTCACAGAGGAGAAAATGCTGATGAGAGCAGACCCACGGTGTAGATCACCTTGTCCACATATGTCAGTGGGAAGACAGTCTAACCCTATTAGTCAGTCCGTCCTGTCAGTTCATTGCATCACTGTACTGTATCTACGGTTGCATTATTGATTTCAAGCCAGTTTAGAGTTATCAGAGAATACTGCGCTCTTTATTGTTATCATCTGAGCTTACAGTATTTCTTCCTTGTTTGTGCCCCGAAGAGCACTTGAAAGAGAAACACCAACCCTTCCTGTCAGAGTTCATGAGCTGGAAAGATGAAGGTCAAAAGCACACACCGTCCTCACTGGGCTGTTGTGCAAAAAGAAAAAAAAAAAGCCCACCTGTGGAGAGAGTACTTTGGCAAGAGTGTCACAGACAATTTATTTCACAACGCTGTGGTCTGACACAACGTCTACAGTCTTTCCTCTAAGTCAGGGGTGTACGAGGCCGTTGTGCCTCATCCTTTGCAGGAAAATGTTCTAAAGCTTCTTCCCAGTGTTCCCAGGTGCCAAAAACCAAAATGGAACAAAGACTCTAGGATTTGAGGCCAAGCTACTAACTCTTTCAAATCCAGACTGTGGCACTGCCCGAACTGAGTGTTCAACTTATATGAAGGCTATGTGTATGTTGTATACATACATCAACACACCCACAAGCTTACTGACTGCTATAGACTCTAACTACAAGGTGTTTTTGTTATGCTGACATGTACTTTCAAGTACATTCAAGCATGTATAAAAGTTACAGGTATAGGTATATTTTTGTAGCATGAACCAAATAAAACTAATAATAATCATAGAAAATTTAAAACTACTATTTGTGAAGTCACAAATAGTTTCTAAGAGTTTGTGAGCAGTAACAGTGGCTGCTGGATGATTTATGGCAGATTCAGCTTCATTGCTAACACAATAAGCATACAATGAATAATCTGTAAGGTATTATACTGTTATGCGTCACATTCAGTCCTGCACATCCACACAGGTGTTTTCTGTTGTTAGGACTGATTACATCTCTGGTTCGGTAGAAGGTGAGAATTACATGAGGTCACCATTTGTATACGCCCACACGGGCCTGAGAAGAGCTCCAATTAGCCGGCGAAATCGCCCGTGTGGGTGGACCATTTAACATCACTAAACTATATGTTTTCACTAAGATCGTGCCTGGATGATTATATGCGACAGTGAAGCTAAACTGAAACTGACTGTACAGCATTGTACATTATTACCACAAATCAAAGGACGGTTGCTTCATGTTGGGAGGGATCCATCCTGCAGACCATATTAGAAATCTCAGATATTGTACAAAATAATAAAAGTCTGTAAATCTTCACTTGACCTAAACCGAACTGAACATTTGAATCTTATATACAACCACTTTTGAATCATATCTATAATCCTAACCTGCTGCTTCGACGGGCCAACGATAGCACCTCTGTTGTGTCTCGGTGGTAATGTAGTCACTGAAAGCAGAAGCCGCTCTTACTGTAAGTGCTGTGATAATAGCATTTAATAAAGAGACATAGGGAAACGACAGATTGCAAGAAGTCATTAGCGATTGCCAGCACTTAATTAAAGGCAATTAAAAGCACATGCTGTACACAAAAGTTGTGCGAAACGAACCAAACAGACAAACAGAAGACTTGATGTGTAACATCACTGAAGACGTTCGATTTGGTCATTTCGGTATCACTTCGTTACCGTGTGCAGTTTCAACAGAGAAAGGCTGAACATTGGATCCTTAATTAGATGCACCGTTATCTGTAATTTTATAGAAACCAATCACCCCTTGAAGTTCAATTTTTTTTGTTACGCGCTGACATTGATTTCGTGAGGCAGACTTCACTTCACGCTCGCTGTGAATCTGTTTCTGTCAATCAATGGATGCAGCTTGTTGATTGCCTGCAGGTGCACTTGGCGTCGCCTCCATCCCGTGTTCTGTTCCTCTTTCACTCAGTGGACATTATGACTTGTTAGAATACAGGTGTCTTATCGCCGGTGCACCTCAGCAGAATCGAGGCGTCGTTCATGTTATTAGTCACGCCTGTTTCTTGTTATTACAAGTCAAGTGCGATCCAACCCGCAGTGATGTTTGACACGTTATGCTCCTTGTTTTGCTTTCTGCTGTTTCGCAGCTTTAAACCTGTGACTGTGCTGTAAATCACTCCATTGAAAGTTGAAAGACATTTATTACCCAATTAATTTTGTGAACCAGTCATAAACAATCTATATCAGATTCATGTCAAACAAATCCTCTTTGCGCTCACCTAATCAGCCTCACAGCTGGAAAAAAAAATATTGTGATGTTGAGTGTAATTAATAGACTCAAAAACTGTCAAGAAAGAAAAATTCTTGTTTCACAGAAAAAAAACACCTTCTGAATTGAAGTTTTTCCTGTTTGTCAAACTAAGATTGTTAACTCATCATAAAACACGCTTCATTCAAACAGAAACAAAATAAAAACTCACAGGACTAACCGTCTTGGTTAGTCTTAAGATGGCTGTTTTTGAAAAGGAGCCTTTGACGAGAGCGTAACGCTGTTAGTTCGCTGTCTGAAAGTGTTATCTATCAGCTGAGCACGCGTGTGCACTTAAAAATGATGATATTTGATTTTTTTTTTTAGGTAGTTAAAATAGTGTTGCCGCTCCTCCTCTCCAGCAGTACATTCTGTGCCAGTGCTCATGAGGAAGCTGTCAATCAAACGTGCCACGCTTTTGTTCTTGAGAAACTGTCTGAACAGCAAAGTGAGCTATTCTTGAGCGAGCTTTTCTCATAGTTATTAACGTTATGCATAGTTATGAATGTTTGTAATTCGGATTTTGGTGGATGCTTAATGAGACATCATTTTTGCTAATTTAAGCCACATTTCCAGAGGCTTTAAAAATGGCTCAGTTTCATTCGAGTGTCCCAATGAGCCATGACAGTGAGCCAACACGCACAATACCAGGACACTGAAAATGGAGCGGCTAAATGGAATTAAGTCATTATTAAGTACATTAAGTCATATTAAGAGCATCTGAGATAACTTGGACTGATGCATGGCCCCGTCTTTGGGCTCAGCTCCAGTGTGTCTTGCAAGACTATGCAAGTTATTTTGCCTCTGAGGAGCTAGTGATGCAGTCAGCGTGAATGCTGAGGAAGCCGTTACAGGAATCCTAACACAAAGTCTGGGATGATTACAGCAGTTTAGAAAACGATCCTGGTAACATTTTATGTTTAGGAAGGTGGTAAATGGAGGTGCGACACAACATTTACATTTTGAAGTGAGTCTGGAGCACGAAATCCGTCAATTGTGTGCTTATGGACTTGTTTTGTACTTAGAAAACTGTCCCCCTGTGCTCGCAAACCTTGACTGACAGACTGATTACATCTTTCGGTGCTCGCTCAATAGTTTTGCAATTAATAAACTTCTCTATTATCTGTCACTCTGATTTATGAAGAAATGAGAGGACAATAACTACCTGTATCCTGTCCCGACAGACGCACATATACGTTCCATCTCTTTCTATTAATCCTGACAGGGGACAGACAGATCAAAATATAATTCACACCTCACTCACAAAATCACAAACAGTTAACTTTTTTGATGAAAGAACTACTGAATCTCATGTTTAGACATTAGTCTTTCCATCCAGTGTGTGTGTTTGTGTCTGTGTGTGTGCCTGCATGCTGATTTATCTCTTGACAGTGAGTCGTCAGTCCCTGCTGTGCCTTCTGGCTTGATGAGAACATCAAGAGGCCTTTCTGACTCATGGCTGAGTGTGTGTGTGTGTGCATGTGTGTATGTTTTGGTCTGTCTGTCTGTCTCTGTGCCTGTCAGTCTCTTCTAAGTGGATGATGATTCATACAAATTCCAGATGCTTTGATATAAATCAGTCCTCCTTGTTATTTAGGAAAAGCCTTTCTTGTAAGTGAAACTGTGAGTGACTGTCATTTTGAGTCAAGTGAGCCATTTATTTCTCCTAAATTCTTTGATTCTTAAAGATAATAAGCGTTGCAGATAGTGTGTGGGTTTTTTTTTACGAGCCCGGTGTTATTTTATTTTCCCGGCTAATAAAGACATTCTGTATTAGTCCACGGTTCTATAACAATAAGATTAAGCAGTTAACTCTGAGCTCATTATATAGCATGCCCGTCAGATGTCCGTATAATTGAGTGCTGGTCTGGTTTATTGATCAGACTGGGTGAGACAATTAATCAAGTTAGTTTTCACAATACTGAACCTTTAGTGCATCAAATGTGCAGAAACAAGCAAACGATAGCTCGCTTCCTCTGGCAGAAACGGGCCAACATGAGCGTCTTATCAGAGTCTCTTTTTGTTGACCTGTTGAATATAAGTCTTAACTCTCAAAAGTCACTGATAACACCAACGTGATCATTTTTTTAAAGCTCTTTTTTTTTTTTTTACCATTTATTTGTTACATATGCACTGTTTAGGGACTGAAATGAAAAAATAAACACCTATTTTGATTTTTTTTTCATGTTTGCAACCAATAATAATTTAATTTAGTTTAGTTTCATTTCAGATTTTGTGTTTTTGGGTTCATAATGTTGCAACAGTATGTTAAAAAAAAAAATCATTTTCAGGTTTTATAGGGGATGTTGGTGCTGAAAAAAAAAGATACCAAACATCAGCATGGCAAACATGTTTTCATATGTTAATAAAGGAAAAATCTAAACAAGCCCAAATAGTCCAAGACTTCAAAGGGTTAAAGTCACTATAGCGTTAATGCCCAGCAGCCAGCCGCACCCATCAAATGTATGTTTGATCTTAAGTTGTGTAAGAGTGTAAAGTCATCACATCTAGCTGCTCACTTTCACATGAAACTTGTTGTTTCATCTGGAGCGCAGTATTCAGTCAAAGATAAAGCTACTGTAATATGTGTTTTCTTCTTATTCATGTGTGCACCAGCTAACATACACAGTGCGTTTGAGTGTTCATTGATAATTCAGGGATTGTTTATTGATTGCTTTTTTGTGCTTTGATGTGTTTTTTTATTTGTTTGTTTTTTTGCTAAAGTAAGGATGGCTCTATCGCACGTAAATATGGTCATAAATAATAACATCAACTCCAGAGTCTCTGATATAGACAAGTTTATGAAATTAGTTGAAAAAAATGAGCAGTATTCTCAGCTCCAGGACCGTCCGCTGAAACCACACCCACTCAATTGCGGTCATTGCAGTCAAGCAGCAATTTTGAAGCGGCTGAAACGTGTCAGATGAGTTCGGAAAATGACACAACTAACTTTGAAACACTCTGAGTGAGATAAGTAAGTCTTAAGTAAGTCTTTCTCTCTGCTAGGGGTGCAGATGTACGCTCAGCATATTCAATCTGTTTTGAAAGAAATCTCAGAATCTTGCAGAGGAATGTAATCTGTCAGAGGCGACGTGACAAGAAAACACAACTCACGTGGCTCTCGAACACGAATTGGTCACTGTCACGACAACAGTTCAACTCCACTAACTTACTGTCGTATAACTAGTCCAGCAGCCTGCAGGTAGCAAATCCCGGGCAGTCTCTTTGGCTTGCTGAATGTTAAACTTCCTTCACCAGTCACTTCTTATCTAGTCGAGTGTCCATCAAGTGTACAAACAGCTTGTGTGAGCGCGTCTGTCCTTGCTTGTATACGAACCACCATCCTTTGGTCCTGCAAAGTAAAAGAACGCCGTGGCTGAGAGCAGCAGAGCCGCAGACTGGGCTGTTGATTCGGGGAGCCATCTGATTCAAAGTTAATGTAAAAAATATTGCTTAATGCAGCTTTAATGATGTTGGCCGCCGCAATAAGAGACTCCATTTTTCACTTGTGTCCCGAGCAGAACAAGCTGTTGCACCGCCGCATTAGTTCAGAGCAAATGTTTCTCTCTCTTCTTCTCGTTGTATTTCTCTCATTTCGCTCCCTTCTTTTCTATTTAAACACAACAGCCCTTGAGAAAGGCTCGCTATAGTCACCGCAAGACACTACATTTTTCCTCGCAACCTTTATTAATTAAAAAAAGCGAAATAATGTACACCACCCGCAGTTATTTGCTGTTCTGTAATTCCACGCCATTTATCAATACAAGCCTCTCGCAGAGTGAATTTACATAAACCTGTAACAGCACTGCTTTATCATTTAATTGGTCCCCGGTGAGGGAGAGACACCTTAACATGCAAATAATACAGAAAGTGTGAATTAAAAGCAGAATACACAGCCGCAAAAGCTATTGAATTCACAAGTGGTTGTCTGACAACTGAGGTACTCTTGCTTAAAGAGTTTCAATTTCCTTCACGTTCACACGAAGCCAGAAGTCAAGTGTGTGAGGAGATGTGCACGTGTTTTCTTAGTGCTGATGGTTCTGAGGTTGATATTGATTATTCTGCAGCCTGGGACAATCCTCGACTCCTGGAAGGCAACGAAGAACAAACACAGCCACAAAGCAACAAGCAGAAGCCAATGTTTATTTCTTAGATTTTCATTTATTTATTTTTTGCTTTTGATTGGCAGTTTCAAACACCGATGTGGCACTTCTGATCAATAAATCTGATCGCTGTGATCATGCCATGGGTGTGAGCTTAAATATCAAAATATCAAAGCCCTCGCAGCGTGTCATGCTGCCAGAAAAAACACACACTTCATGAAGTTTCTGAGCTTGCTCTGAGACAGAAAAGAGAAACTTCACAGTACTCTATTTAGTCAAACACTCAAATCCTTTCCTCCATGAACCCCGCGGGTCAGAGGAAGGCCCACTGGTCACCGTGACATTTCTGTGTGACATAGTTATATGTTTTCATTGCAATGTGTCTACAAGTCTAATAACTGTATTTCTGCTACATGTAACCTGTGACTCCCTATCCCTGAAAGTGACAGTGACTGGTAGGGTTGAAGCTGGATGACTTTGTTGTTTACTCTCCGGGGAGAGGTCCATTTATCATACTGAGGGGAAGAGGTGTGAGTGGGAGTAGTCTGGTGACATGGGCTGCTGCACCACAGTATGTGGTATGTGTATGTACTGTGGTTGGGATGTGCCGAAGAAGTGTTTATAACTGCGTAATATTGATAGCAATTTAAAAAAAAAAAAACGAATTTCCCATTTTCCTGGAGGCCTGCAGAACGTAAATTGGCCAAAGGCAACTGTAATCGTTGTCAGTGATGGATCCCACTAATCCTTCATACGATACAGATGAGGGTGACATTTGCTTTTTGGCATGCGGAAATATAATTATTTTCTTTTGACTGCTTTGGCTGTCACAGTGGTACACAGGTGGCTATCACTTTAAAGGAATGGATAATACAAGAAGGCTTTTGGTGTTTTGTCCCACTGCTTGCATCAAATCAAACAAATAAAGAAACCTCGACTGTATCTTTCCCAGTTGTGTCACTTTCAGACAGCATCAAAAAGCTAAAAAACACAGTCGTGATATATCATGGCAAACAAAAAGGAGGGAAAGAAGAACAACATGAATATTAAGTATAAAATTATGTTTAATGCAGTATTTATGAGAACATGTTAACTGTAAACTAATGTAGCTCCTTGCCCCGAGCAAACCAGTGCTGTTGATGACCGCAGAGATGTCTTCTTGCACCTCATAGCACAATAACCTGTAAACATAATATCGACCTACTCACACCTTACAGCTGGGTATGGTGAACTTATTAGCAAGCGGTTCCCTTTTTGCATGCCCAACACATACACAGAAACATTAGTATTAATTACTTTTAGCTCTGTTTCAGTCTCCACCGACTTCTTGGGGTTAAATATCCAGTAGTTTAGCCTCTAAATGCTCTGAAATGTTCACCAATTAGATACTGATTTCATCTGTCAACTGTTTGGTGCTGAGGAGGCAGTGCACACTGGGTTTATGAGCGTTCATAAAAAAAAAAAAAAACTTCCTGTTGTAGCTGGGAATGCAGTTGATGACAAATAAAACAGTAAAATTGTGAATTGTAAAAACACAAGTCAAAAGACTGAATGAGTTAGTAGAGTTGAGGGCAACTGCAAGTCACTGCAAGTATTCTTCATATTACATGTAGTCATGTGGTCTGCTGTCTAATAATATTGATGCATGCAGCTTTAAATTACCTTGAATAGCTAATAATAATGAGAGCTTTCTAGAAAATCTATTTCTCATTTGTAATTGAAAGTTGAACCTGAAATGGTATTTACAAGTTGGGAACGGTAACTTCTACATGATCGCAACATTGGTCCCCCAGGGTTAAAGTCAAAGGGTTAACAGCCATGTGAATAGGGGCTAAACTATCCTGAGGCAGCCTTTACCGTGAGTGCTACAGCGTGGAAAAAAAAAAAAAAAACACTGGTTTAAGAGCATGTGAAATGCGATTCACAGTGGTAGAGGTTTAACGGTGTCTTTGATTACCTGTGTGGACAAGGACATGCTGACTTAGTTCTTCTGTGCACTGACTGATTGGCCCCCGCGGACGAATGGACTCACTGATTGGCCCTCGGCAAACGGGGGGCAGCAAGCAGGAAGTCCTCATAAAGAGAGAGGAGATGTTCAATCTTTCAGCTCCCCAGACAACCACAATCTGCCTTCTGCTGAGCCTTATCTATTTCTCGGGATGTGTTTCTTTTTCTGTCTCTTTTTGTTGCCGCTTGTCTCACTGTTTATGCTTGTCCTTCTCTATTTTCCTCCCTCTGTCTCCTGACTCACCTCTTCCGATTGTGTTTGTATCTCTCTTTTTCTGTCTTTTAAAGCAGTCTCCGTTCCTCCCTCCTAACTCTGCCTCAGACCTCACACACTCTCACATATCTTTGTTTTTTCTCCTCCCCTTCTGTCGGCAGTGCTGTCCTTTTTCTCTTCCCGTCTCCTCTCTTTTCCCTACAGCAGCTTTCAGAAAATTGTCTTCTGTGTGAAATGAGACAGAGGAGATTGGCTAGCAGTATTAGAGTGAGAGAGAGACTCTGTAAGGAGGTTGTAAAAATGACTCCTCCATGGGGAAATACCACAGCTGTATTAAGATCTCCTCGTCTCCTTGTCTTTTAAACGGCTCCCATTCTCCAGCTAATTGTTTTGAAGGCAGGCCTGTAAATCCCCAGTGGGATCTGGCAGTACTCATTGAATTAGCCTGGAGTTACAGAAATATCTCTCTTTTATCAATCTTTGAGAGAGAAATATGTCTTTCTACCCTCCCCCCCTTTCTCTCTCAATCTGTTACAGTCTTCTCTCTCTATTTTCTGCCTCATAAAAAAGCATTTCTGCTTCATTCATTTCACTGAGCAACAGGAAAAAGGACAAAGATTGTGAGGATTCAGATCATGTCACAAGACTTAATCCACTGAGCCACAGGGATTGCTCCTAATACTGTGGTAGCAAAATATGCTTACTCGGAATTTATTATTTCCACAGGAGAAGATCCCAAATTACAGATGCCTTGTTTGTCATCTCCCCCTCAGAATTCACAAAATCAGACTATAGCTCACCAGCGAGGTCAAGGTTTGTGTACACTGGAAGCAATGTGCTGAAATACATCATTTTGTAGCTGCTAATCTGAGGCTTATATGACACACTGCAGGTGGCAGATTTGAAGTGTCAGCAGCAGTGATGCTTCTTTATTTCAGCACAATAACTGGTAACATTACAGAACACTGTTTGCGAAACAAAATTTCATGTGTTTCCTGCTTTGAAATGGTGTACAATTCTCATTAAATGTTGAGAAATCTACATGTGATTTGCTGTTTATTTTCGAACATTCGTAAACTTAAAGGCATCACGTTGTATTTAAAACACCCAATTTCGATAGGACGACCAAGACAGCCTGCTCCACCCACAGGGTGATGTGATTTTGCACAATTGTTTTGCTTAAAGGTGCAGTGTGTAGGATTTAGTGGCATCTAGTGGTGAAGTTCCCAGATTGCAAACAGCTGAAGACCACTCGCCTCACCCTCCTGCTCCAAACATGAAGGAGAAACATAAAACGCAGCATAATTATTAGATTCCATTTCTGCTAATAGATCCCCTTAAATGTTACAGGCTGTACTTTATAATCTGTAGGACTAAAGGTTAATTTGCAGTGTTGACTGCAGCAAATCATTAAGATTGGGACAGTAGGATTCTAAGTCATCATACTATGATGATAGCTTGCTATCTGTCAGTAAGAACGCTATGCTGACTCTCTAGTGCTAGCATATTCCTGGCTTGTGTGTCTTAGTGGTTTTCTTGCTAGCTACAGTTGTTTGCCTGTAAGTAACTACATGGATTTCACGAGGATGATGGATGAAACTAGCAGTGCCATTTTCTCTTGTGTTCAGGCCTAAATGTTTTTATAGGGACCTTTACAATAACTCTCATTATTTGTTCGACACAGGGGTGCCTTCTCAATGCCGTGGGCATCAGCCTGGTTCATATAAGTATGGGTTCTGTACTGAATGCTCAAATGTTTCACAGGGATTCAAAATGCATGTAAAATCTAAAACTTCAGATATCTTGTCCCAAATTAGTGTATTTTCCAAAAAGGCCCAAGGACAAGAGACTCATTTATTTAAGATTCACTATGAAGTTAAAGTTGGAAACCTTGCTGAAGAAACTTCTTGAAACAGCCTCAAAACACTTAGCCAACAACCTTGAGTAGCGGCAGTGTAAACAGGAGTCAAACCAAGGTGAAGAGACTTTACATCAGGAGGTGGAGACGGTGCCAAGAAAACCGGCAAAAAAAAAAAAAACAGAAATTAAGCAAATTGTTGCTTTCTGTACATGAGTCAGTTTCAGCAGTGAGCAGCACTGAACAACCTTGACAAGTTCGTATATTTATACACATAAGTCAAAGTCAGTGTTTACAATGTTACTCCAAGCCAAGGGGACTTTGGAGTAAAGTGTTGCCATCCATTTGTATGTAAGTCAAATTAAGCCAAGTTAGTTTGATTGATATGGATATTACTGGGCTGGATATTACCATAGAAGCAAGTTTTTCCATATTCATGCTGATTATTTTGGTCTCTTCACACAAAGCGGGATAAAATACTGCCTGCTGAACAGTTAGAAACCAATCATCAGCTTTGATGTGAAGCCTTGGCAGACAGCAAGGGTGAGAGAAGTGGGAGGGGAGGGAAGGGAACGAGTGTTTGTGGGAAAAGAATAGCAGAGAGGAGAGAAAAAAGCAGGGCGCAGATGAAGGGAGCGAGAGAGAAAGTCGGAGAAAAGAGTGCGCGTACTTAGGAAAGACCCAGTCACAGAGTGAGCCCGGGGAGTTAAAAGAGCGTCCGTTCTGGTCAAGATGAGATGGTTGATTGTGTATGGATGGCATCCAGGAAAGTATCTGGAGTGAATTGGAAGAGCTTCCCGTCCTTTGAGAGCATCTCTTTTAATCATGGCTGTTGGGGCTGTGGGAACCAGCCTCACCACCGAGAGGACACTGTTAATTAGACGGCATGTTACTGCACATCCCTGTAGAGTCAACACCCTGCACGGCAATGATTGCACTCTGTCTCTGTCCCTCACACACAAAAGCACACAAATCTCCGAATGATGCTCGCTCTCTCAGCTTTTTATACGGAGATATACATGTGGACATGTTTAAAAGTCTTGCACATATGAACGCTGTTTTTGTTCATTCACACATTAACTATATTACTATCACCTCTATGCCAATGCTGGCATATGTTTGCCATATGTCATGTGATTTTTTTTTGGCATTTCCTTTTGAGACATAACACAATTATCCCATGTATGTGACTGATGCACCAGAAGTTCAGGCAGCAGTTATCTATCCTCATTTTTTTTTTTTACTTGCCTTATGTTGCTGTTGCACACTAACTCACTCAAAAAAATCTGACTTTTAAACATCTATTAAAGCTCACGCATACCACTAATTGGTATTCAGCTTAATGAGTCATCTGTGTACAGATGACTATGTACCTGAGATTCACAGTTGTTGCTGCCTGAGTTACAGCTGCATGAAAATTAATGTGGTAAACTCTCAAAAGCACAAACACAAACACGGACGACTGCAAAAAAGAACAGGGACCTCAAGTGGACTATACAACATGAGTAGGTGTATATTTACTTTATTTTTTATTTATTTATCTACCATTTCTTTATGCACATCTTTTCTGTGTGTGTGTGTACGGCAGCATTACCATGTTAATACAGGAAAGGGCCTTCCATAAACTACTCCATAGCTTTGGAGTTATTGTCCAGTATAAGTCCCAGACACAAAGTAACAAAATCTCTCTTGAATGAATGAAGCTTGCAGGTGCAGATACCTGTCTCTACAAATGATAGCATTTTTTGGCTTCACTATACTATATATATGTTATTTCCCAAACAATGTGTTTCCATTGGTGTGTGAGTGGGAGGCAAGATACGCAAAGATCTTTGGTTTAACAGTGCTACATAATTGCACCCTTTTTACAAGGGATAGGGACAAAACAGATGTGTTCGTGCGCTTGTGTTTCCTAAGGGAATCATAACAACAGGCCACACCGCTAGGTGGCTTTTGAGTCTTGGATCAAGGTGGCCGTTGCCAGGGTATTATTTGGAAATTCAGTTCATAAAGAATGGGCAGCCTGTTGCACCTCTAGTGTTTGAGTCTGTGTGTGCGTAACAGGCACCAGCCCACCATGATAAACAGCCATGGGCGTGCACGTACTATTCTATCGCAAATTACAGGCGTCAAAAATGATATCATAAACATTGATAAACATCTTCGACAGCTTCAACAAAATCGCTGCTCTTCCTGAATTGGTAATAACTGCAACAGCATTGTAAGATGTTTACTTTCTCACAATCACATAGAAACAGACAAACATTTGTCTCTGTTTCTTTATACCTCCTCATCTCCCTTCTTCCCCTTTTTCTGCAAGTCGGTCTTTTTCCTCGCTCTGCATCTGTTTTTCTCTGTCACCTCCATCTCCTCGTGAGGTACAAACAGATCCTCTTCTCGCTCGTGCGTGCACACCCCTCCTTCTCTCAGCTGCTCTGATGAAGTCATCACTGTCTGTCTTGTATCCCAAGTCACTTGTCTGAACATTGCTCAGGCAAGACTTATTAAGAATCATATTCATCTACTGCAGTAATTCACACCCTCACTTTTTTGTGTCTTTCTATCCCTGCATCTCGCCATCTTTCCCACTGTCTCTGTCTCTGTCTCTCTCTCTGTGTGTGCCCTTCCATTTTTCTCCCTCTAAACGACTTTTGCAGCAGAACGGTTTATTTATAGGGCCAATTAAATCTGGAGGAGACTCTGTGGGCTTTGGTGGAAAATACGTCTAAAAAAGCAGAATAGTTTTACATTTTTTAATCTTGAAGGCCTGCAAGAGCTGTTAACTGCTTGTCATGTCGGCTAGATAGATTGTATTTGATCTCAGAGAAACAGGAAGGGTAGGAGGGAGAGAGGCATGAGTGCGGGGTAGTGAATCTTTTCTTAATTTTCTGAAAGTCTTCTGGAGTTCCTGGAGAGCGGACAGCAGGTGAATGACGTTTGCTGCAGGCGAGGAGCGGCGAAAACGGGATAAGATTAACCACAGCAAAGACAAGAGAGAAGACGGGAATTAAGAACATGCTAACTACACAATACACACAGTCAAAATGTAATTTTAACATTCATACACAACTCAGATCTTTGGAGTGGAGAACTTGATGTTAAGTTAGGTGTGTAGCTCAATGTTGCGCCTAAAAGCTGAAGTGTTTTCTGGCACTGGTTCTGAAGAGTTTGACAGCTGCTTGCAGAGACACGGTATCGACGCACAGGTCAAGGCGATGAACTTGTGCGATTCAACGCGATGCTCAAAGACCACAAACATCTCAAAATAGTATACTTGCCAAACACGAAGATGAGGCTGAGTCCTTTCAGTGAGATTCCACCGTCTGTGCCTTTACGAACCTGAAACAGCTGTTCTTGTTGTGCATTACCATACCGGCCACATCAGCAAAAAGGAGTTTTTCTCCAGCGAGAAAGCATAACCAACCACTTGAGTAACAGAAGACTCAAATATAGGGATATCGCAAATAGTGAAGTAGCAAAATGAATGTAAGCTAATGTAATGGTGAAAGGCAATGCGCTTTTTGTTAAGCAGCGTGTAGAGAATACAATGACTACAATCATCCAGGAAAATACCCTTATGCAGAAGTTGCTCTTAAAGTGTCAAAAAGTGACAAATTATCATAATAAAAGGGCTTTATTCACAGACTTTTTCATTGAGACTGCATTTTTTTTTTTAAATCATTGAAACAGGCTTCAGGTTTTGCTTGCACAACCTTAAAGTTCTGTTCCAAAACCATGTGACAAGGCCAACACTGCTAAATGCCATCAGTGCATCAAGGCTGTTTAGGGACAGACTTGAAGAGAAACTCGTGGCATAACTTGCCCTCAAAGCCAAAAGCAGCCCCAGAGCCAGACCCTGACAACATGACTGATGCTGGCTGGCAGCTGGCTACACACTCCTACTGTTAGAGAGGCAGAAAGATAGAGAGAGACAGCGGGGAGAGATGAATGATTCGGGTCAGTGTCAGAACAGGATTGATTTGGATCAGAACCAAAACCACTGATGGCTTATTGAGACAGAGATGGATGGAGCGACGGAGAAAGAATGACTAATAGATTTTAGATACAGGATGTCAAGCTGCCAGTTGGCTTCTGCTGGACGGAGGAGGTCATCGGCGAAGAGGAGGGGCGGATAGCATGACGGCTGGATGGCTGAAGCCCACACACATCTTACAGCAGGCTTGGCTGCCAGTCAGATTTTGGACCTGATGCTTTTTAAGCACTGCAATATGCCGCATAATTAATGAGGTATTATTACATGCCATTATTAGGACATTACATCTTGCGCACAATAGAGAGTGGCAGAAAGGTTCGGAGAGACGGTACATGAGAACAGATTGTGATGTACACTCAAACTCCTGCTGCTGTAAGTACAAGCTAGGTGCCTCATCCCGGTGCACCACCGAGTATCCCGTCTATTGTCCAACTATTGTCTGTTCTGCATTGTCCTCTAGTGCAGCCAAATGCCCAGAGCCGCTGAACACAACACTGGACACAATGGACGGACACAGAGAGGCGCTGGGTCTTGGCAGAAAAGGGTTGCACACACTCGCATAACACACAGTATACAAACAATTGCACGAACGGTACACACACTCACACATGGACCTAGTATACACATACACACATTCATGTGCATACACACACACACACTCACACACATACAGCTGCTCAAAGGCACAAAGCTGGCATAACAATGGCAGGCAGAGAGGGCCAGACTCCTATACAAGCCCCTGTGGGGTTGGAGGGGATAGACACACACACACACACAGAGTACATATACACACACAGAAAAACAAGGCTCTACATCCTGAAGGCAGAGAGTAGAGAAAGAGAGAGCGTCCACAGTCAGAGGATCACAGTAAAAGACAGACACAAGAGAAGGTGACAGAAATGATGGTGATGTGGAGAAAAAAGAAGGAGAGAACGATATTGGATCCATTGAGATTGAGGGCCGTATGTCTGTTGGGACTATGTTTTTTTTTTCCTGTATGTATCTGTCGCTCAGATGGTGTCAGAAAAAAAAAAGAAAACACTGGTGTCATGTGAATTATATCATGAAAGAAGGGATTGTTGTGCTCTCGTGGGACGTGTCTGGCTGTCCTGTCTGATAGGAAGTTAAGGACAAGGCAAAAAAGAACAAAGACATTTGGCCCTACCGGTTTCTGATGTCTGTGCCGGTGACAGTTATGAAGCACCGCGGTTGGGTTCACGGAGCTGCAGTTCGCTCTCGCAGACCTGAAAGTCAAAATGAATTTTAAACAAGAACAAACGATGTGGACGGACTCCCCGCGTGGACTCCCCTCACGAAGAGAGAGAGGCCGGCATTGAGCAGTGTGAAAGGTTAATGCATGAGTAATACTGGCTATCAGCCTCAGCAGGTAGTGTCACTAAGACTGACTTTTGTTAGCACAGCTGGCACGTACAAATACATTTCATACCGGTCGGTTTGACTTTAAATTATTATCGGGGAGGGGATGTGCAGACATGTATTCAAGCTGTGATCAACTTGTGAGGTCTTGTTTGTCCTGTGAGGCTCAGACATTTACTGATAATGGCGTGTGCGGCGCTGTAATGTGAATTTAAGTGACTCAACACAAGCTTGATGAGCACGAATACAAGATAAATCACTTAGTACGCTTGTCTTTTTTTTCTTTCTTTTTTTGCAGTGCTTTAGGAACGCCATCAATGTCACTGTACATGACCAGAAATTGTTCTTGAATAATTAAAGTGGAACATGTAAAACCGAACCGAGCGGCGTGACTGATATGTATTTGTGTGGCATCGTCAGCCAAAAAGCGCGAGTGTGAGTTTGTTTTTGTGTGCGACGGAGGGAGTGTGTACTCAGGTGTGTGCTCATTAAGCAGAGTGGGAGTGCTAACATACGTGCTCGCATAATGGAAGCACTCAAGGATGCCTTGTAAAATGCAATAAATGTGAAAGTGGTGTTGAATTTTCATCAGGCTGGATAACTGTATTCTGTCACCGTCGTGTGGCTCAGACCGACAGGAAGGGCATTTACTCATATTACGGTGTTAATAGTCCAGAATGCAATAATACCTGTTGCCCTCGCCGCTTTATGCAGTTGTAGCTGCACGTCTTCATCCGTTCCTCTTGTGCAATATTTTAAAAACTGCTGAAAAATGTCAGCTTCTAGACACATTTCTCGGAACAAGTACTCGTTAACCTCAGTGGCTAAGTCAACACTTCCTGCAGCTGCTTCACAACAAAAGCCTTTTAATGGCTCACTGGAGGAAGGTTAATTGTGAAGCGACTTCAGGAACTGTCACATTTGCATTTACTGTAAATATGAAGTTTGTTACAGCTCTGAAAACAAATCATTGCAACATCAAAAATCTTTAAAAACCCTAAAATATGGCCCCCGCAGTGTTGCCTGCATGAGCACAAATAAAGATCACCAAACTTGATTGAGGGCATGGATCTATGCAGGACCATAATGCGGGACTCGATGTGGTTAACCCGAAGGTAGAGGGAACGCAAAGAAGTCAGGCAATTTTTGAAATTGCTGTCAAATGTTTCCACGAAGCAAGGAGTCTTCTTTGTGAGGACCTCTGTTGCAAATGACATTTGTTGAAAGTTTATGACATTACAGCCAGACCCTCATCAGACGACCAGTCTGCTCTGTGCACTCGTGAACATTTCATGCTTCCCGTTCATCATCTACTATATCTGCTTTGAGAATTGAAGACACTTTCGCTGCAGATAAAACAAACAAATTGCAAGACAAAAAGCTTGAGGCCAGAGCTTCAACAGATACTGTCAGGGTGGACGTGTGTTTGTGTGTGTGTGTGTGTGTATTCAGCAATCACAGACACAGGAAGACACAAAGACAGACTCTCTCAGTCACTTACAGGAAGCATTACCAGCTTACTGTTAGCTACTATGATGGTATTATCCAGTAAACATCAATGTGTGTGTGTGTGTGTGTGTGTGTGTGTGTGCGTGTGTGTGTACTATACACTGTATATGAAGATGGACAACGTGACTCAGTTTTAAATGTTTTAAAAGTTTTTCGTATTGAGGGCAAGGACTATTTAAAGATTAGGAATAGGAATAGATAGGAATTCAGTTGCAGTGCAGTATAGAGGCAGGGGGGTGTTGTATGTCATTGAAGATCCTCAAATGTTTAAATAGACAAGTGTGTGTGTGTGTGTGTGTGCGTGTGTGCGCGTGTGTGTGTGTACTATACACTGTATATGAAGATGGACAATGTGACTCCACTCTCCTCCACTCTACAAAAATGAAGTCAATGTCAAAGCCAGAGTCTGTGCAAGAGTGATTGGAGAGGGTTGGAGCTAGGGTTGCAAAATTATGGGAAGTTGGAAACTTTCTATGGGAATTGATGGGAATAAACCAGGAATTTATAAAATTGAAGGTGGGCCCTTAACAGGGAACGTAAATAGAATTGGGGAAAATATATTTCAGCATAATATTGACTTAAACAACCAGATTTCATGCAAATACAGTTGAATATCTGCTGTTCCTCAATCACATGCACATAGCACACTGCTTACTGCAGGGCTACATGCACTGTGCATTCTTTCAACACATGCACAGATGATTTCTACAACACTAGACCACACTTTGGAGCCCAGAGCACAGGACTGCTGATAAGTTAGAACCTATATAAGCTATAGCTGGAATCACTTCATTGACCATTTAGAAGCTATCTTATCATGATGCTAGCTTACCCTCAATTACTAAATTACCGCCAATTTATAGTTAATTTGCATTGTTTTTCAGAATTCCCATTCCCAATTTGGAATATTTCAAAACTTCCCCAGCTTAACTTAAGTTTGGTTAATTTTCTGGAAATTTACCAGAAAGTTATCACCCCTTTGCAACCCTAGCTGGAGCTTTGGTATTGAGATCCCACGCGAACACTCAACCAGCTTAATTGTGAGCTTGGCTCAGCTGTCATGACACGAATGTGACCCTGGCAACAGCTTAAAATTAATTTCCCGCGTTTTCATCACTCCTTTTTACTTTTGAAATACAAACTTTTATCACCCATTTTATCAAAGGGGTCAGAGTGAAGGTCTCCAGGATCATCTTCTGCTGCCTGTGTTTCCTGCTACCTGTCTGCATATCAGCTTACCAGTCTCTCTGCCTCTCCGTCTATCCTTCTGTCTCTCTTCCTCCACCTCTTTTCTCTCTGTCTGTCTGCCTGTTAGCGGCAGCAGCAGCTGTGCAGGGATACATCTAGCTGGAAATTCTCTGTCTTGACTAGCTGTCTTCTTGCCTGACAGCAGAGAAGCTGAGAGCTGAAGAATCAGGAAGCAGCTTTTATCTTGTCTGTCTCCTGCCTTTTGCTCCCAACTCCCAACTCTGCTTCTGAGAGGAGACGCTGAGCGAGAGACAGAGAGAGAAGGCATGGAGGAGGGGTGGGTGTGTGTGTGTGTGTGTGGGGGGGGGGGGGGGGTCGGTGGGGTGGAGGGGGGGTGTAGAGCGATAAAAGCAGGACAGAGTGGGGAAATGATATTACACAGAGAGAAATGAAAGAAAGAGAAAGTGAGACAGAAAGCTGATGCCGGAGTCTCTCTAAGAAAACGTTATTTCTTTCTCCCCCTGTCTTTCTCTCTCTCTCTCTGTTTTCCTGGCTGTTTTGATGTATTCAGACAAACCCACAGTGCTCCGATGGTGAAACAGGCGTGCAGACACAACACAACAGATGAAGAGTGTCAGCTGGTGGTTAGAGGCTCACACATGCTGCTTATCACACTCTTTCTCTTCCTGAACTGCGTTCCTGTTCTCTCTTTCCGCCTCAGTCTTTTGTCCTGCTCTCCCTCCCCTCCCGGCTTAGCTGTTGGATTGAACTTGAGATCAATCATCTTCCAAACATTTGATCGTCAGAAGGCACGATGTTATGGACTGTGTTTCTGAATCATTTGCACATAGCCACACTTGTCCCTATTCAGTCTGTAAGGAATCCCCTGTCTGGAGTAGTTTTTGAAACACTCGAGTTATTATTTAATCATACTGTAGAGCAATGCAGAAACACATTAAATGGAGCTTCTGTTGTGATGACTGCACAAATGCATCCATCAGTCACAGCTCTCGGAAGTTTTCAGTGGGAGTGGTGCTTGGGATGACATAGTAGTTGTTTCCGAAATAAAATTTGCAATGTGTAGTCATTAGAGAATTATTAATTATTAGGATGACATGTGCTGGTCAAAACTTTGTTTTCATTTAAATTTGAATATTATTTACCTTAAACAACTTATGATTTACAACTTTTCTGATATTATAATATTTTTAGAGGGTTCATTTATTATTAGTTAGCATCACATACATTGAGATACAACATTTTCAGTTAGAAACCAGGTATAAAAATCCTCCTAACAAGATCAAATATTTTAAAGTGGAGTTTAGAAAAGGATAAATTAAGCTGAATGACTGCCCCCTTGTGTTAAATGCTATTCTTCTTCTGTTGGCAAGAAAAAAAAAGCTTCGATGCGGAGAGGAAAGAGTCAGTTAAGGCACTTGTTGCTTGGGTGTTTGTTTTGTTTGAAGGCATGATTGAAAAACGGGGAAAATTAAATTTGCCTGTTTCAACAAATCTGCAAAACGCAAGCTGCGATTTGCAACATAAGGGCATTTCTTCTTGCATTTTGACACGTCTCACAAATCAAAACAAATGGCACGCTTGCAAACGACGCATGAGGCTGCAAGAGACCTGTAGGACTTGCAGACCTATCTAAAATTTGCAACTGGCAACAATTTATGAAAGGTGATGTTGATGCAGTTTGCAGTTTTGTGTGTCTATATGTTATATGCAGGTTATGTGAGAAACCTATTCTTTTTCCCCCTGTTCCATTTCAACCACTGTGCAACATGCAGACTGACGATATGTACTGAATGCTCATTTTAGGTCTGCTGAAAGACTGGGCTGTTGTCAAAAATTCACCTTCACCTGTCACCTCCTGATTGGCACCAAACCACCACACCATTACCAACACCATGTGTTGACACCGTGTATTTTTCTATTAGGAAATGTTGCCTGGAATAAGTAACACAGCAGGTTGCCTGTTACATCCAATTATACATTCATGGGTGTTGAAAATGACACATAGTTTTGTGGAGCACACTGGCTTCAAAATACCTGGCTCAGATTTAGAGCCACTGTAATCTACAGTCAGCACTTCTGTCAGACACTTTACTGCACTCTACCATAGCTGAAAATGGCTGCAATATTGTATTCGCAAGGCAGACACACAGATATATGCACATATGCAGGAACGCACACACACTCACACACGCACACGTGCACGACGTGCACAGACTCAGTGCAGTAATGACCTTGACTAAGTAGCTCTCCAAATTGTAAGTGACTTTTAGAGCACTCTGCTTTCTCCTGCATTTGCCTCAGCTGCTTTCTCTCTTCACACAGTGTCTTTCACGGTGGCCCCTGTGTGGGCCTCTTCATTGTTTTATCAGGACACAAATTTTGTTCAAGTTGTTCCTGGACAGGAACAACACAAGCAGAAAGCAGGTGGGACCTCATTGTCCTGCAATGGAGCCGGGTATAGGCTTTGAGATAGAGAGTAATGGAGACAAGTACTCCCCCCGGCAAAGTCTGTATTATTCACCAGACATGACAACTCCTATTATGTTTTTAAAATAGCATACATTTTTGTCTTGATTCATCACGGGCGACAACAAAGTTGTTTAATTAAAGAGCTGAGCTGAGAAAATTTTGAATGCTCCAACCGAAAGATGGCAAAACGATAAGGGTGGAAGATGTCGTGACAATAATGGGATCAAACAGTAACAGCATAAATTGGCTGACTTAATTCAGGCCTGGATTATTGGTTATTGAATTCAAGTTCCTCACCTTCCTACAATAGAAACAACAGTTGGAAGGCCCTGTCTAGAGTCAGTACGTAGTTTGTCTGTTCTGGGCTACTGTAGAAACATGGTGTTTCAATATGGCGGTCTCCATGAGAGAGGACCTGCTCCCTTGTAGATATAAAAGGATCAAAAATAAAAAGTTTCTTTTTTAGGGGTGATTATACATGCATGAAAACATAGTTATGAATATTACATTCCATGTCAGCCTCATTCTGAAAATAGAGGCCCCAAATTTTACACACTGGACCCTTAAAACCTTCCAGGTAATAACTGGTGTTCAGCTTGAAATGATATGATGAGAAAGTGAAGATTCCAGGAAAATACCAATTAATTATTCATCGAACCATCTCATGGTTTCTTTTGCATTCTGTACAGCACGCAACATTGCTGCATTTCTTTACATTTTACTTTTCAAGCTGCTGTTTTTTCAGATTGTTGTCCACATGTATGCTAGGAGCTTATGCTTGTCTGGATCCAACAGTGAGGCTGCAAAGATATACGGGGGTGAGAATGGTTTGATGTTAGTCTGTGGAACAAGGAAAACTTTGACAAGAATTTCCTGACCTCCCTGCACAATGTCAACTCAGTAATCCCTGAAAATATGGCACATATTCAGTATTTTGTTAGTAGTAAAAGCATTAAACTGTAGGGTGGTATTTACCAGGAAGGGACACATGTGTGTATGTGTGTCCATGTGTCCATCTGGACATGTGCATGTGTGTGTCAGCATGTGCTCTTTGTACATCTGTTCATTTACTCTATCTCTATGTCAGTGCTTGCGCTGTGATTATGCTCTTGTCTTTTTTAATGTGCATGCATGTGTGTGTGTGTGTGTGTGCGTGCGTGTGTGTGTGTGCATTGGGGTCACCGGTAATTTGAAGTGTGAACGCTTGGTTTCTCCCCAGCATGATGATTTCCTCTGTCAGCAAACTGTGAGCTGGAAAATAGACTCATATTATGATGAGATTAACTTTAACGGTCAAGGATTCCAGATCTTTCCAACAAAGTCACTGAAGATTAGGACGTTCAGTGGCGCTTTTCTCTGCTTTGCACTTCAGTTCACTTCATCCTACACTGTTTTGTTTGCTCTGTTGAATCCTCTCCTCTCCTCTCCTCTCCTGTGCTCTCCTCTCCTCTCCTCTGCTATCCTCTCCTCTGTGTAGATTTCATTCTATGTTACAGTAGGTGGCAGATTAGCAGCGAGGGACAAACAACTAGAAACATTATACATTAACGCTTGATACTGACAGAAGGTTGTATTCCCCAACTGGCCCAGAGCAGGAACACATCCTTCTATGAAGGTCACATAGTTTCTACAGGTGCTCATTCACTTTAGTACGTAGATTTACTGTTGAATGCCATTCAAACATATGCTTAAATACATAACGTTTTACTGTAGTTTCAAACACAAAAGACAAAACTAAGACACAACTACTTCTACTATGGCTCCTCACAAACAAATATGATGTGTTGTAATATGTACTTTACTTGTTATGATGTTTCTCTTTTACAAATTACCCAGACACCCACATCCTTTGGAATAATTATGATATAAAAAGTATGTAATATGTTTCTTCTGGGAAATACTTTCTGAGCACTGTAATTGGTCATTAAATATGAGCTCTGTTATGTGTAACATGTTCATTTTTGAAAAACATTCCCAAAACTGAGTGTAATTCAACTCCCAGGTGTATGAGAGTGAGAGGTTTGCTGCATAGCGTAAGCGCAAAATTTTAATTGTTGAATCTGCTGCTCTCCCACGTACCTTCAGTCTGCTCACACGACTGAAGATCTGAAATGTCAATTTCTTCAACATGTCCTCTAACAGCTATAATATCAAAGCAAGCTGTAGATTATTGGAATATGGACATAGCTAGTCAGTTTCATCTTATTACATGCTGAAAAAAGGAAAAAGGAGCTGTATTTGTCTTTTCTTCGCAGAGACAAGGGATAAGGAAAGATTAAAGACGTCTTTTCCTGACAACTCAGAAAAAAAGTGAGCGAACAATCTGACAAGATTTAACAAAACCTATCGCAGAAAGGGAGGACTTCAAACAGAATCAGAACCTGCAGACGATGAAGGAGGGATGTAAACACATCACCTCAGGCTCTGTCTCC
This sequence comes from Nibea coibor, assembly GCA_023373845.1. Lineage (NCBI taxonomy): Eukaryota > Metazoa > Chordata > Actinopteri > Sciaenidae > Nibea > Nibea coibor. The sequence continues at coordinate 14,579,572 of CM041726.1, forward strand.
CTGCCTGCACGCCTATCTGTCTGTCTCCATACCTGACTGTGTGTCAATCTGTCTGACTTTTCACTCTACATGTTTTACAAAAAAAAAAAAGTGTCATCTATCCTGCACCACTGCTGCTGCTGCTGCTGCTGCTGCTGCAGTGGCTGCAGCCAGCTCTTATTCTCATGTTGCAAATTACAGCTCAGCTGTCATGTTGTCATTAAAAACCTGCTTCTCATTCAGCTGCTCCACACCACCCAAGAAATGCCGCAGTTCCCACATCTCTATTGCGCACTACACAATAAAGTAAAAATATCTTTAAATAGTGCTCTGATGTTGGATCAGATGTAACAACTGTAAGGTTTGATTAGCATCGACGTGAGTGTGTGTGCGCACATGGGTGTGTTTGTGTTTGTGCAGGTGACAGTTAGCTGGCAGACAAGCTGTCACAGCTCTCTGCTCCTCCATTTCCTATAGACTGATTATCATAGAGCTACTATCTCTTTCTCTCCCATTCTCCCTGTATCACACACACACCCATACACACATACACACATCATTGTGAATGTGAGAGTGACTGCTGTGTAATACTCTGCATCACACTGCAAGCTCTGTCATCACAACCACTTTAATTAGAACTTCAGAGAAGTGTGTGCGTGTGTTTGCGTGTGTGTGTGTTCGTGCTGTGATTTTCCATCCAGTCTGATCAAACTTGTAGTGATCAAGTCTGTTGCAGAGAAGAGATGGAAACTTTACTTTTATCTGAAAACCATCTAATTTAAAATGGCCACATTTAGTTTCAACGACATATTAAATTAACTGTTTAACATACTGTAAGTAGCTGTAATAATAGATTATTAACGTGAGCCTTTTCACAATGGTCTGTTAGATGAGCTGAGGAGCAGGTTAGTTCCTAATTAGCACACTTGATTTTATAAGTTGCAGCTATTCTGATGTGATGTTTGGAAAGCTTGTGTTAGCTTGTGACCTGTAGGAAAGTCATTCTCTGCGTCTTGAGCAAGAAATATTCTTGAAGCTTTTTGGGACCTTAAACCAACCAAACTCCATGTACAGTTTAACTTTTACCTACTGAACCACAAACTGAATTTACAGCGACTTGTCCTTTAGTGTATACAACATTTACATTTTAGTCACAGGATATGCTTTTAAACCAGCAGTTATACGTCTAAATAAGGCCAGTAACTTGTAGGTAGCTAGGTAAAGTTCTGTAGCTAGCAAGCTAAGTGCTAACAGGCTAGCCAACTGGGACCGTGCTAATCAGCTTTCTACATTGTTGTGTGTGTGTATATTGTTGTTTACCCCCCTGGGATTTAATGACAGGCGAAAAAGCTGGTGGGCTAACTGACCTTTGCTTAGTTTTTTTTTTTTGAAGAATACATCACAAAGCTCCCTGTTTATGAATTTCAACTAGCTAATGTTCTGAATGAAGGTAACATGTATTTAATATAAGACAAATATCAGCAGTTCAGCTGCAGTTTCAGTACTGATATCCTAGATCATATCATATTGTATATTATCAAGGCTATCAATAGTAGCATATTGTATTAGCACTGTACTTCCAAGAGGTCACGTCAATGAGCTATAAGCTATTGTGTTTTAGCGTTTAGCATAAAAAGTGCTAGAAGTTACACCACCAACTGGAACATATTGTATGCATGGATAGGACAGAAGTAGATTATGCTCTCGGGATAGTTTGGGAAGTTTCCATGGATGTTTGATGACTTTTACAACTGTGAAACTTGGAGTAAACACTGGCTGTTGTAAATCTAAGCTGACAGCAGCTGTCCTCTGCAAAGGACTGAACATTGTTATCATTCAACCATCGGGTGGTGAATGTTGGACAGTCAAAACAACAGTCGGAAGGACTTCTTTTCCTTGAACACGTTTCTATTTTGAGCTCAGTTGTTGTAGCTACCCATAATTCAGTCTAAATGTGCAAGAGTCTTTATTTCAAAGCAGTAAATAAAGTGCTTAGTAATTTAATATACCAAGAAGGAAGTGGTAAGTGATCTTTCACCAGAAAAATATTTTATTTTGTAGCATTGCAGGTTTATTTTCTTGCTCTTTTGACACCTGATAATTTTCCCTGCCTTGTTCTGCCTTTAACGTCAGAAGCCAGAGCACAGGCTTGCATGTTGCGCTACGTGTCTGTAATTCCCACCGACAACTGTGTTAATGGATGACAATAGCAGAGAGAGAGCGCCATATGTCTGAGCCTGGGGCAGCACGGAGAATGGCAGGGTACACAAAGACGAATAGAGAGAGAGAGGGAGACGCATGGAGAGGGGTTGAACTGGAAGGAAGGCAGAGAGAGAGAGAGAGGGCTGATGGGGGGTCGGGTGGGGCGGGGAGAGAAATAGGGAATCAAGTGTTGCTGGAAGTGAAACTAAAGAGGAGAGAGGATGAAGAACACAAACTAGAGAAAAAAGGAAGGAGTGGAAAAGAAGAGGATGAGTGTGATTATGGAGACAGAATAGGAGCCATCCTTTCCCCCCTGGTTTCTTTTCATCTCTTCCTTATCCATACTATTTCCCCCTCCTTCCTCTTCATCTGCATCTAAATATCAACTATCAAACTGGAATCATTTCAGCTGTGGCCAGAGGTTTTTGTGTGCTTGATTGTTGAAGCAAATGGTGCTTCCTGACTTGACTTGAATTGAGAGACTTTCTAGTGCAGCCATGATGGGACTTGTAAACATGGCTGCTCCAACCTTCAAAGGAAGAACTGATTTATTACAGCTTTCAGGAACTCATCACAGATTTGAATTATGTTTGTGATATGTCATTATTTTTTATTTATATCCCTTTTATATTTTCCTCTGATAATACTATTGATAATTCACCTACCTCCTTTTATTTTCCAATAATCTTGAAAACACTCTTTTTTTCTTTCTCTTTCTTTTTTCCTAGTTTATTGTGCAATAAACTAGAAACATGGTATCTAGGGAAATGTAGGGTTATGTATTGTATGCCTACATGAAATAGTAGACAGTTGATGATTTGTTTTTCTAGTCAGTTTTATGTATTATGTATCTCTAACTGACTGCACACAGTCTTCCTGGTGTGTTTGTGGCAGAAAAATAACCATTAAACAGAGTTTCTAAACTTCTTTGAACATCCTTGAATTTGACTTTAGGGATTTAGTTTGTGAGTTTATTATGGCATCACACATTAGTCTGAACTAGATTTACAGTTGAAGGTTATAAAACTCTGGTAATTTGAATTGAAGTGCTGATAAGATGGCCCCTATTCTGAATAATTTTGGATTACAGTTTTGGTGGCGTCAGTCTGCAATGGCTTCTGATCAGAAGTACATCTCATATCAGTTGCCAGACCTCCACTTGTAGTGTTCATAAAATCTCAACTTTTCTCTCTTCGTCCCATCTCCTTTCATGTCTCTCCTTTCATCTTCCCATCTCCTCCTCTTTCAACTTCCTGTGTTACTCTTGTCCTGCTGCATCTAATCGCACACAAACTCACCCATTCACACACACACACACTAGTCTTTATCTGTGCACACACACACAGAGATCCAAATTATGGAGTTAACTGATCCATTGACAGGAAGAGGCGAGCGAGCCAACTTGTCAAATATCAGACAGGACAGCTTGAGAGAAGTGGAGGGGACAAAAGAGGAGAGGAGGGGAGGGGAGGAGAAGAGGAGAGGAGGGGACATGTTATTGAAATGGAAATAGAACAGGCCAATTAAAACATTTCACTGGGAGCTTGTTTGCATCTCCAGCTCAGCTCTCACAGATTATATATACAGCACATTATGGTGTAATGAATATGTATAAATTGAACTCCTCAATTATCACCCCACCACTGGGTCTCAATTAATACGCCGTACTTCTCAATCATAATCTAAATGAATATATTTCCTCACTGGTGATGTGAAAGCATTCACCTTTAAATCACTTCACACTGAGCACTGAAAATTAATTCTACGCAGATGTTGTTTATCTATTTAACAATATCCAAATACACTATACAGTACGTCATATAATGTTTCTAACGGTATGACAGACTTAATCCTTTTATAGCCTGTACGTGAGGCAACTGGAGCAATAATATGTGTTAAACGCACCTTCTATATTTTTGTAGTGTCAATGATTTAACTCCTTATATGTAAATTTACATTTTGAATCATTACTGATGGTACTGAATGTAAATAATTAATGCAACCCAATTATTTTATTCACCTGGGACTTGACAGTATTGTTACCAACATATATTTGCTGCTTAATTATTTTGGAAGCTGGAAAAAAAAAGATTTTCTGGCTGGAGAAAAAATGTTTGGATGAATATGTTCGAGAATGTGTATAATCAACTAAATACCTGCCACAAAATATATCACACTTCTTAATCAAATAAATAAAATCTCTTAATTAATAGTTAACCATGAATGAGATGGGTACCATACATACATGCAGTAATTCCACTTCCACTAATTGTTTAAACACAGATTATTTATTTATTCCCAATCTCTGTATCCGTTTCTTTCACAAGACATTTTTTTTTAGGATCAACTTAATTTTTATCTCCGTTGAGGAGAGGGTTGTTACAAACTTAGCTCGCGGCTTGCAACAAAGGAGAGAGTCCACACACTAATGACACGTGACATGACAATGTGTTTATTAAAGCAAAGATAACAACTCATAATGAAATATGAGAATGTTAGGCATCATTGTTCAAAGCGTGTGTGGATGAGTGAGGTGTAGGCTGGTAGAGATGAGGACAATAATATTAAAGTACCTTAATACGAAACGAATGCAGATGCCATCCTGGCTGCTCTGCAACAAAGAGATCAGCCCAAGTGAAATTAGTAGTAAAGTAGAAATTAGTAATAGTATAGTGTAATTAGTAAATAATATGGTACCAAAATGACCGCACGCTGGCTGCATCACTGATGCTGGATGGGGTCAGTTTGTGTCCTGCACACTTGTTGGGACTGATCACAGTAGGTGGGCAAAGACAGGCTGCTTCATTTGTGAGCTTGCTTGTGTTTCACTCGCCTCTGTTCCACCGTGTGTTTTTACGCTGAGGGTGCCTTTAGTTTCCCTGAAAAGCTGAACAACAATACTCTATTTTTCCATCCCCACCCAAAGACAACATCCAACTGTCATCTCGGCCGAGAGCGCTCTTGGTCAAGGTCTTAAGTCATTACAGGCTTCCTCCACGTGTGGGATGGAACCACCTCACTTCAGCCTTTAGTTTGGGCGTTGAAGAGCAAAAAAGTCTCAGAGGACCTAATTTACTGTCAGGAAAAGAATTGTGTTACTGCAATGTCACTTCAAAAAAAAATGTTGACAAATTTATAAGCTACATAGCTAAAGCACCCAGAAAACAATATCTCCCTCTTGCCTCTTCTCTCCTATGTGCTTTCTGTCTGTGTGCGTCCACGAGAGCCCGGTGTCCTTTTGAAACCAAGACTCTCCTCGCCTGAATTTGCACAAAAGCAGCCAGAAATACTTAGGAACTCCTCTCGCCCAGCAGATTCTTCCAGAAGCTCACCCTTTGAATCAGACGGTCATCCTGCCCTGGCTGCCACAGGAAAGGGCCCCTTTGGGTGAGTGTACGACACAGTCCGGTATTTTATTAACTAGAAGGAGCGAGAAGAATGTGTGAAAGAGCTGTTTGCTTTTGCAGGTTGGCAAAAAGAAATCCTCCATGTGTTAGTACTTGCCCACGGGCAGTAAATACAACTATCTACCCGGTAGTCACTCGTGAGAGAAAACAACTTGATATCAACTTTTATTTCTACGTCAGATATTTTCTAGTCTCAAAACAGCAACTGAACCTGTGAAATGTTAACAAAACTCTGGATCTGTTGCATTTTGTTCCATGGATGAGAAGGCACCGAGGTCTAAAAGTTTACACATGCTCTGTCAGACTGGCTGTAGCCGCGCAATCAGGTAGCAGCTGAGGTTTCTTCCCGTTGGCTCCTCCATGTTTCCTTTGGATTCCAAGTTGGACTCACATTTAGGACGTTTAGGTTTGTTGTGGGCTAGATGGCATGGTGGCTTGTACTGTCTGTCTGTGCAGTGATAAACAGTCCACAGCATGCTCTACCTTTCTCCCAATGTGCTGCAATAGATTCCAGCCCCTGCAGTCCTGCACATATATACTCTAAAGGATGCAGAGACTGAGATCGGACTGTGCTTGTTATCCATGGGCCAGCCAGTCTGTGACTGTAGTGTTCATCCCTGTAGCTCACATACAATCACTGCTCTGTGGTATGTGATGGATCTGGCTCACCGTGCCTCTATGACCATTTTTATGCATTTCCAAACTTTACCCTAAAGCAACAGGTGCTCTAAAAAGTAAACATCTAATTCTTGTTGCTTTGCATCTTTGTGTTCCTCTTTTCTCAAACGGCGCTATAAGCTAACCGGTAAATATATTAGTTAGTGAGTTGGAGGGGCATAAAACCGGTTTGAAACAGAAAAATAAACATTGTTAGGACCGGTTAATTGAAACCGATGGTTAGCATTCATTATGACAGTTCTTTTTTGCGACTGCTCGGGGGAGCAGAAGTTAAAAAATTTGCTTGAATAAACATGTAGTGAAAATGTGTATAATAGCATCTAATCTGAGTCAGTCTCAGAAAAAAAAAATAATGCAGCCCCGAGTTTCTGGTAGTGCTGAGACCTCTGCTCTCTGTCTCCCACTCTGACAGCCTCTTAGATGAATGCTTTCTGCTTTCTGGAGCTGACTTTGTTGTTTTCCCAGGCAGCCATGTGCAACTAGGCTAATGAGTACATTTAGCTGGAAAATGCTGAGGTAACACTTTCATCACGCTGTGTGTGTGTGCGCGTGTGTGAGAATGTGTGTGCGCATGCAGCCATGGATCCGCATGCGTGCGTATATCATCTGTTTATTAAGGTCACAGTGAGAGATTGAAGTTTGAGCTGAAAAAACTAATTAGAGACTCATCCTGCTCCTTGCATCACACCTTTCTAGTCGCAACCATCTCTTCTTCCATGCATCCCTCTGTCTCCAAGTCACCCCGCTCCTTCTTTATCTCTCTCCGTCGAACTTCCTCCCCATCGCTCTCTATCCGCCTCCCGCTTTCTTCCCCTTTCTGAGACTGTCCCTCCCTCCCCGTCGTCCTTCTCATCTCGCCGTCCTCCGAGGAAAGATGTGCAGTAAGTACAATAAGGTGGAAGGAGAAAAGGTGCAGCGCTGTGGACATACTTTGGCTTTTTAAAGGACTGATGTTGCTCATGAAACAAAGTGTCTGTTGCTGCAGGAAAAAGTCTTTTTTTTTTTTTGTCTACAGTGTTAAGGAACCAGTGCGTAGGATTTAGTTTCACCTCCCACGCCTCACCTTCTCCTGACTAGCATCATGTTGAAACTACAGGGGCCACGGAAAGACCCTGTCTAGAGCGGACTTGTGATTGTACACAATGAAAACTGAGACATACATATTGTATTTAATGTATGCTGTATTCTGTAAAAAAAAAAATAGAGCCCTCTAAATATAACACACTAGAGCTCTTAACCGGACCGCAGCTAGACTTGGAAATAATCTCCAGCTGTTCTTTTCATACTAACGTAAAGCTTCAGCTTAAAATAACATAAAGCTTATTCGCAGAAATGTTTTATTTCTTGATGACCTGCAGTTTAAAGTGTCACGCTCCGGAATAAGATTTAAATCTCCCCAACTCCGTTTTTTTTAGTACATTGCCTTCATGTACAAGTCTCTCACGAATGATATTTTTGGACAGTGTCTCTGCGGTATCTTGAGTGACGTGAGCAGCAGTTTTTGCTCCTCAGCTTAAAAAGTAAGAAGAAATTGTACTTGAGGCAGCGACTTTGACTTTCGTGAGCTCTCCTCTGCCCCTCAGTGAGTCATCATAGAACAAATGACAGGGATGAATTCGCAAAGAGTCAAAATGTAAAACATATTTGCTGTTGTCCTGTTTAGTTGAAGGTATGTATTATAATTAGGGAGAAACAGACAATCAACTGATACTCTGATGAAAGTTTTGGGGTTGGTTTCTTCTTCCTGCTGCAGTATTGCAGACTTGCTTGTTTGTGCACTTTGCGCTGTTAGTCTAATTATTTAGATTTCTAATCTAGCATTAGTGAGGCCAGTTCTTCACTTTTTCTCGTCCTGGTGGGTCTTCTCTGCTCTGCTGGTGCCTGTCCTCTGTGCATCTGTTCAGTACTGCAGGAGTAGCGTTTCTCCCCCATCACTCTGCACTCGTTTTCACAAATTACAAGTTACAGTTCTAGCAGGGGCGCTGTATGCAACACTATAAGTTTCTGATTTCTCATTATTCATGATTATAGCAGATTTTATCACAAAAAGAACTGAAATGAAACAGTGCGTTAGTTAAACAAGAAGCTGATACAAACGTTATGCACTGTTCATATTGAAAATGTGATCGTATTAATGATTGTTTTAACAGTGGTGTTCACTCAGCTGCAGAGTTCAGGGTGATGATGGGGAAGCACAGTTTCAAATGAACTAGTGTCTTGCTTTAGTGTATTAAGACAACTCAGTGTGTGTATCACTTCCATATTTATTCACCAAATCAACCAGCTCATCATTTGCAGGCCTCAAGCGAACGTAGATGAACTGTTTTGCAAATAGAAGCATCTCTCCTCGGACTTAATAGTAGGAAATCACCTCCAACAGGGGTTATTGTATTTGCTGGGAGAAAAGCAAACCAATTACAAGGAAGTTTGTGCTCAGCAAGCCATGAAAATGCCATATCACATCATGCAAACCGAAAGGAACAGATGTTGTTTTACCCCAGATGAACCGCTTCTTTGGTGAGCACAAACGAGTGTAACTTCACTGCATTGACCTCTATAACGCAAAACAGTGTTTTAACAAGTCTGCGGCGGGACGAATTTACATGATTCCAGCGGAGAATGCAGAGGCGAGGCAAACTGGTACAAGTGCTTCAACAACGTGTCAGGTTGAGACGCAGGCATTATGTAAACAGAGCGTTTCCTCCTGTGGACGCTCACGCAAACGTGTATACAGCCGCACGCACACGCAAACAAATACACACAAATACAGTAATATCGGGCTTTTAAAATTCATCAATGATTGCCGTTTCCAGATGAATGCTGTACTATGTAGAGCATCCAAATGCCAGACGCTGCTCGGAGTACTTGTTTGTTTGTTATTTATTTATTTTTGTCTTGTCTATTGTTGAGTTATTTACCCCCAGCTGCCAGAGCAAAAGTACAACGACTAAACACGCAGTGGCTGTTATCACCGCTAATTCGGCAATTATGTGCATTATGTAGATTTGTCCTTTTTCACACCCTTGCCACACATAGTTTTCATTATCCCGACAACAGTTCATCCTTTTTTTTTTTTTTTTCCTTTTTGTTTAATTATGTGAGGCGTTTGGGGTGAAGAGCTTGTTTCTCGTTTGTTTGGTATAAAAATTAAAATACCCCAGAGCTGCTGTAAGATGCCACGAAAAGACATCAATCAGCGCAGCTATGCAAGGATTCCCACATCCACTGTAAGCCGGGTTTTATGTTGTTAGTTTTGTCAGCCACTCCCCATCTCTCTTTCTGCTTTTCCATCTTCTGTCTCCCTCTATTTTCTGCCCCGCTCCTCTTTCCTCTCATTTTCACCCCTCTAATCATATCCTTGTATCTCTCTTGTGTGCGTTCGAGGAGGAGGGAGGGGCGACTATAGTAATAAGACCATTAATCATTGAGAATAATTTGCAGAAAAAATCAGCCAACCTTGTTGAATTTGACAGCCACCATATTGGATCTGTGTGCTGTAACATAATATATGGTCAGATAAGAAGCTTTGAGTGTGACCCACAAGGTGTTTTTCTAATATTCTGCACGTTTGTGTAAGTCTTTGTCTACATTTACTGTAATCCACATCCAGAGCTATACATTTGTAGTTTTTTTTTTTCAATTTCATTGTCCTCTTTTCAGGACAACAATCGACCAAAGCTTTGTCTCAGGAGAAAAAAAAATCACAATCTATTGTTTTATTATGCATCATACTCCGGAAGAGTTCAGACCTTACACATACTGTATGCACATTTTCCTCCCTAAACCTAAACTCCACTCAGAGCATCTTGACTAAGAGCATCATGGCTGCCTGTTCCATCCTTACAAAACAAACCATATGGCCACTATAGGGCTGATGCAGCAATTTCAACAGCAGCTTATAAAATCGCAGCCATTCTTCCGTTAAAGTCAAATCTAATCAATCCTTTAGTCTATGTATTGGCCTTCAAAGGGCCTTTGACCAGATGGCAGTCTTTATGTGTGATATCCAAAGGCCACCCAAGATGTAGAAAGATATATATTCCTGGTAGTTTCATTCATTTATAGCTTTATAGCTTGTTAGATCATTCCTCAACTTTGCAATGAAGACTAAGAAAAGCCATCATTCAAACATAACTGTGCTCACTCTTCAATCTTCTCGAATGAAGCATAATGTGAGGTTTCTTTAAACTAACAGGTGGCAATTAGGTCTTAACATTATGACTCAAATTTAAAGCATTAAGATCATTATAAAGGCTATTTTCCCGAGCCTCGATTAACGGCTGAGTGGACTTGCCTCCTGGACGGGGGTTTGTATTGGCAAAATTGCTATTGATTTACATAATCATAGCAGAGCCCGCCCACTGCAACCCTCAGAGGCAGTGGAGCAGATGCCCCTCATGTACAACAAATGTGTTTCACTACATGAGATGATGGTATTTAAACATTTTAAAGCAATGTGGGGGTTAAAAACCTCACGTGTCATGTGAGAAGAAAAATAAACACTCACATAAACTTTTTTTTTTTTTTTTTGGGTGCCTTAAACTGAGCGTCAAGTCACATATTGTTTCAGAGGACTTTTTTTTTTTTTCCTGGTCGTTACCCACATGAGCGCTGTTTTAATGAGCTTGGTTCCCAGACGGAAACATTTCAAAAACCCCTGTGTAGGGGATTAATAACTTTGGAGAAGGCAGCTGTAAAATAATAAGAATAATTCTGAAAAGTGTGTGTGTGTCTGTGGTTGGGTGTGTGCCTTACTAAATTTGTCACTAAGAGCATGCCGCTATGCTTTTTTTGTATTCAGCTATATCTTTGTCTGCCTGCGTATGCATGTGTGCTAGAGTCCTGATGTGTGTGTGTGTGTGTGTGTGTGTGTGTGTGTGGGTCTGTCTGCTACGCACCACCAATAATATTGTTGTTGCTATGGAAAGGGCAATGTCACGCATGTATACAGGCATACACACACACACACATACAGGCACACACACACAGTCTAGTAATGTTACACATGAAGGGTGTCAGTAATGGGATTCTGGTCAGACCAGTGTGACCATGCTGTACTGAGCTAAGGTCATTGATACCGTATCAGGAGCTGAGAGAGAATTTTAAGGGGAGGAGGGGGGGGTCACAACTAGATGGCTGAGAGAGGAAAACAAAGGAACACACTGGCAGGAAATGGTTGTGAAGGAGGGAGAGATGTGGGTGATGAAAGAAAGAATATTATGGACAAATTGTCATTTCGCTGTTAGTAGGTGTTGGTTTTCTGGTGCGATTTAGTTTCCGTACATAATACACTGTAGCTCTCTATTGCACGCATTTTCTTCTCCTTCTCCTCTGTTTTATCCTCTCTACTCATTTCTATCCTCTCCTTTCCACTTTTTTCTTCCTTTTCCTCACACTCTCTCCTCTCCTCTCCTCTCCTCTCCTCTCCTCTCCTCTCCTCTCCTCTCACACCTCCTTAGACAGGGCTATTTTCTGCCTGTCAGGCAGTTTGCAGACAAGCACTGTTTTCTACCCTAGTGAGACTCTTTTCATTGTGTCTGTCTGTGCACACATACTGTACAAGTGGCCATTTGATCCATGTTTGCATTCGTGTCTATGGCCGTGCATGCACCTGTGCGCGCGAGACAGAAACGCGGCATATTTCATAAGTGGCCATTTGCTTCCTGTGCCTGTATACCTGCATGTGTGTGTGTTTATGAGTGTGTGTGTGTGTGTGTTCCCCTGTTGTGATAGGGTTGAAATCCAAGCTGACATCCCCTTCTCCCTGCAACAGCATATGCCCCTCAGCAAGACCACTGGGAGACTACAGAGAGAGCGAAAGAGGGAGGGAGATGGAGAAGGAGGGGGATGAGAGTGAAGGGGGGGAGGGCAAAAAATAGAGAGGAAAGGAGGGGAAACAATGGGTAATGGGTGGAAAGAGGGAGAGGAGGATGGAGAGAGAGATGTGATAGAAGGAAAGAGAAGAGAGAAATAGCCAAAGAGGAGGAGAGAGGAACAGGAAGAGAGCCACAGACTGAGACCAAGACAGAGGGAGAGAAAGCACCCCCACTGCGTTCCTTTTCAGTCCTGCTAGCGTTGGCATGTGTTAAATGTAAAGCTGCTGGCTGACTCACCATGCTACCAGCTCATAGTCAGCACTCTCTACTGCTCTTGTCTGACAGAGAGACAGAGGGAGAGAGAAAGGCTACCAGCTTAGATTCAACACTGTCTAGTTCAATGACGGAGGGAGAGAAAACAGAGGGAGAGGCTGCTAATAAATCACCTGAACTTGTCTTCCGGATCCTACTTTTTAAACACTTTTAAAACACGTAATCAGTGGCAAAGCACACATATGCCTTAAAATTATCTTTACCATCAGAGCTGTTCAGTACGTGCGCAGGAAAACACAGAATCATCAGCGGCAGAAATATCATCACGCCGACAAGTACTCAAACAAACGAAACAACAGGAGTTGTTATCTATGACCCATATGTGCACTTTGTTTTCTTTCTATAATAGCATTTGACAGTGCCCTCTAAAGCTGTTGGAAATGGCATTTACAAAATATCCCGCAACCGCTGTAGTTAAGGTTTGGTTAAGTTTTAGCATAATAGCTACCTGGTTTAAAGAAAACTTTTTTATATAATTATCGTTGTCATGTTAGAAGAACTAAAGATCAATTAAAGATCGCAACTGTCGTTAAAAGTAGCCATTGTTGAGAAAAAAGTGTTGTGATGACAGTCTTCTTTATGTGTTAGAGCTTCACTTCTCTTACTGGTGAGTGCTCAGTGGTGACGTACAGTATTCATATATGTATAACTTTCTTGAGAAAAAGAAAAGCCTAGTGAACGAGCATAAATAATAAGCAATCACGATGCTAGGTATAGCTCCTGTATATTCTGCCACCAGCAGTCCAGTTTGGTGATCTGTTACCAGTTGCAACCCCTAAACTGACATTGTTGTATCCACTGTTTTGATACCCCTGCTAATTATTGAGTCCAGGTGTTTTAGCCACACTGATTGCATAAGAATTTAGGAATGCCACCTTAAATGTGGCACCGTCATAAGATGCCTCTTTTGCAACAAGTCAATTTGTGAAATTCAGTCAACTGTACTGTAAGCGGTGTTATTGGCAAGGATCAATAACCACTCATCCACAAAGTGGTGGACCGGGCAAACTCAGAGAATGAGGCCAAATACAGTTCCAAACTTCTTTCGCAAGCAAAATCTTAGTTCCGGTGAAGGGAAGCCAACACGGCGTTTCCAACTTTGCAGCAACAGTTTGGGGACGAGCCCTTTATTTTCCAGCATTTCTTTACCCCTGTGCACAGAGCGAGGTCCATAAGGACACGATTAGATGACTTTGGTGTGAAGGTGCTCATCTAGCCTGCACCTCACCACCCCTGAACACCTTTGGAGGAGGAATTAGAGCACCGATTGTGAGCCAGGCATTCCCGTCCAACATCAATGCCTGACCTCACAAATGCTCTTTTGGTTGAATGGGAACAAATTCTCACAGACACGCTCCAAAATTTTGTTGAAAGCCTTCCCAGAAGAGTAGCAGCTGCTTTAGCCACAAGGGGGGATCCAACTCCATTTCAATGCCTATGGTTTTAGAATGGGATGTCCAAGAAGTGCCATAACATCAGTGCCATTATTGTTTTAATCATGTACTGGTGTGCTCGACAGGCGATGTATTCCTTTGGCTACAAATCTTTGAACTGAACTGAACAATTCAAATCAGCAAAGTTACTCAATATTTCCACTTCTCTTTGACCTTTTGACACACGTTTGTAGCCAGTATTTATCATAAGTATGCACGCTTTTGACAAAGGGAAGATGGTGAGGTCTATCCATTTCCTACTCCAACTGATTTCTATTCAGAGTCACAGGGATATGGTTGAGTAGCAGTGACAGGCTATAATCATACAATACAAAACTCAATTTTATTTTGATTGTCTTAAATTGGATAGATTACTATTTTTAGGTCCGTGCCTCATCATACAACGCTCAGATGAAATTAATAACCTCTCTGAGTGACTCACATGTCTCTTGGGCATGTTTGGAGGATCATAATAAAAGACTCTGTGAAAGGAAGAGAATAAAAAGGTAGATGTGGGTGGGGATGTGGGGGCTGGGTTGATAGTCGCTCTGCGTTTACAAAACACGTTTCACATCTTTGGTTCAATTCCCATCGGGCGCATGCACACAAAAGATGTACAGTGCGCTTTCCTGGTATTTTCAGGCACTTCTGATGAAAGCCATTGACAATATACAGTGTCTCAGGAGAAGTGAGGCATGGGGGGGGGGGCGGTGGATTTGTGTTCACTCATGTGTATCAATATCACGCAAAGACATTTTGCTACAATACTTTTCACATTTTTAACTTTGATTTATCTTTGTCCTGAACCGACCACCCGAACACACCAAGAATTTCTTTGCACGTTGTGCCAAGGACATTTCAATATCACATCACGTGCAATCTATTCCTATGCAATCACATAATTTTGCGTAGAGTAATATTTAATTTATTTGGACGTGTTTTCATATCAACACAGACAGGAATATTATTGGCTATAGGGTTTTCTTTTTTTCTTTAGCATGCAAAAACCACTTTTATAAACTGCAGTTTAACAAAGCACTGGAATGACTTTGGTGGTGGGGAAGACATGTGAGGTTGAAGGACAGAGAGTCTGAGGGGGCTGGTTTATTGTGTACATAATAATATAGTGTGCATATGTGCATGAAGGTGATCCAGTCATATTATAATGTATGCAGTGGCCTTGGACAGGATTCATGTATAGTATGAACAAGACCAGATTAGATTTTAATTGGATTAGAAACATCACACAATGTTTTTTTTTTTTTTTTTTTTTACTTATCTAGAGATGAAAGAATGTATTACAGAACCATTTGGAAATATTGTGCATGTTGTATCTTGTAAATGTTTTACAAGCCGGGCGAGGAAAAAAAAAAAAACAACTAATTAAATTGTACTGTAAAATGTCGACTGCTTTGACCTCTGTTTTCTACTCTTTCTTCTTCTCCCGCCTCCTCCTCTCCTCCGTCTGCCTCCTTTTAGTTGTTTCAGCATGTCGAAACACTTTTCACTACAGTACCTGCTGATCAGGAGCCTTGATGACCGTACTGGATGTAAAATGATTTCCCTTGCATTTTTTTTCTCTGACATCAGTGAAATGCCATGATGGTAGTGTAGGCTGTTTTCTGGGGCTGATTGCATAGGCAAGCTAAAGGAGGAGGAATTCACTGTACTGTGCATACAGCGTGATGATGAAACTGTCCAGCTGCAGAAAACAGTTGCAGTCTGATCTATAAATACAGACTCTCAAATGCTAATATTGTTTGCTGAGAGCACCGTGTTAAAGGGTTTACCCAAATTATATGTATATAAAAAAAACATATTCTCCCACTTACCACCGTGGAGGTCGTTTTCTTCTTTTCCCAGGTTTTGAGATATCCCTGCAGCTGAATAGATTCGACCCTGTCTCGTGGAAATTATGTTTATATACGACTCATTTGTTTTCGAGGGAAGCACAGTTGCTGCCTGCATTATGTTCACTGGCAACAACTTTTGCCACTTTCTCCTTTCAAGCACTGAGGTGTGACACCACACACCGGGAAGTCATGTCCCAACTTCTCTGCGTCGTTATGTTTGGGCAACAAAAGCACTTACCTAACCTTAACCTTAGAGAAACACTAAGATCCAATATTAATTTAGTAAAAAAGTCCTGTCTAGTCACATCCATTTATGGATGCTTTGAGTCCATAAATATGACCAAATGTTAATCATCCTTTAGTTGCTAAAAACTCAACCATGGACCTCTTAAATTACGTGTTTTTTTTTTCTTGCCGTGTTTCTTGCCACAGCTAGCTATTCCAATTATTAGTGTGCACCGAACAGTTTTTGGATACAGAATTTCTCCTTCCCTTCTCACTCCGTTTGACAAAGCTGCGCGTGATCTTCAAACCCCCTTCAACAAAGCTCTGTCCTCGTGAGGCCTGATCCCCCCATAACCTCCTGTCTCACGTTCTTCCACCCTTCAGCTATCTGTCTCTCTCACTCATCTCTCTCCCCCTTCCTGTCTCTCTGCCTCTCTCCCTCCTGCTGTCTCTCTCTGCTGCTCTCTCCTTTGCCCTCCCCTCTCTCTTTGTTCCAGGGATCAAACGAGTATCTCTCTCGTCCATGCTCCGTCACCTGGGAGAGCACACACGCGCGCGCGCGCGCACACACGTGCATTCACACTCGTTCTGGCCTCTCTCCTTTAGTTTGTGCTCGTGTTTCTGTGGAAGATTTTAAAGTAGTCATGGTCAAAGAACGAGCTCACCTTTCAACTCACCTATTGCCTTGGATCAAAGCAGAGAGAGAGAGGAAAAGAGCAGAAACACAAAGAGCAAAGCGGAACAATGTCATACTGGACAGATTAAAACAGAAAAGAGTTTCACTGGATTGAAGTGGAATGACCATGATAAAGATCAGAGCCAACTCAGACTGAAAAAAAGAAAATCAAGGGAATATTAAAGCCTGTGTGGAGTTGTCTTAAGATGCAACTTCTCAGAAAAAAAAACTCAAAAAAAAAAACTCATCTGAATGAATGTTAAAGAAATTTAAAACCTCAAGACAAAATAAAGTCAATCAGACATCTTAATTAAGTCAATAACTCACGTTTGCTTCTGTGTCCCTCTGTGACCTCTTCTCTTTAATGATGGGTCCATAAAGCCAATATGGAGGCACAAAAAGAAGTGTGTTTTTGTGTGTGCGTGTTGCCTGGAAGCTGCTATCAGGCTGTGCAGAGGTGGGAGTTGTTGTTCATCCCATTTTAGCTTTATCCATACTCAACTCTGTCCCTCAAATATGGATTTGCATCAAACAAATGGCAATATTGCTCAACTCATCCCTCCATAAAACCAACAAGGCATATCACAGATATAGCACAACTGTAACTGTACCAGCAGGCAACACCGACTCCTAAAATGATTTGATATAAATAATAAAATCATATTATAATAATGATATATCAGTTGCTGCATGGATTATGTGGACAGAAATTGGACTGGTGTGTACTGAGCTGGAAAAGTTATTTAAAGGTGCTAATTTTTGTGATATAAAGTAGTTAAAATAGTAAAGTAAACTAAAATGTAAAATGTCCTGTTTTGTGATGGGCACAACTTTTCCATATTTAATTTCAGTTTTTCCCAAATCATAGCAAAGTGCCTGAACAAAAATGGAAATGTTTTGCAGACACACTTTGAACATGAAATAAATAACACAGAGTCACTTAACAGTAAAGATGAAGTCAGAATAATGATTATTTTTGGTTAAGTTTAGTCATTTGTTGGTTCAGGATCACATTTTTACGAAAAAGAAACCTTCACTTAGAACAGAAACCTTGTCGATCTCTAGGAGTAACCTGCACCACCAACACTGAGGGATATTGGACTTACCTGTGTGCCACCCAAACATCCTTAATGCAACTTTCCAGCCTTCGTGATCTGTCCAGTCTCATTCAGGCTGGTCCGTTTGAGCCCAGTCTCGTCCACCGCAGTGTAGTTTAGTTTAATCCGGTTCTGTCTGGCTGGGAACTGAACAGGTGGTATGTGACAGCAGGTATGAGCTGACATCAAAGGATCCAGAGAGAGGAAGCGCGAGAGATGCAGGGAGAGAAGAAGGGGAAAGATCTGTAGACAAAAGGGAGGAATCATGAGCAGAAAGAAGAGGAAAGAGTTGGAAATTTGGCTGGACAGAGAGGTTATTGTGCGAATGATCGCAAACAAAGGACGAGAGAGACGAAGAAATTGGACGTCTTTGTGAGGTCGGGGGGTGTTAGCCGGGTGGGTGTGACAGAGGGTTTGGTGCTTGTCTCCAGACCAACAGCTTGTGCGCTTAACTCTGGTGAATACCAATTGTTCTGCACTGATAACAGTCTGCCGCAAAAGTCCAAAAACTCCCCAAACAAAATACATCTCTTTATCTCTGTCTCTGTCTTTGTCTCCCTCTCACTTTCAGTACACTTTGAGTCATTACACTTTGTGTTTGTGTGTGTGTGTGTTTAAGCAAACTTTGCCTATACTTTTCTTGGACCTCTACATATACTGACTCTTTTATAAACTCTAATTATTTCCTCTCCAAAGCAATGAATGCACACTTGCAGTATTTTAATTTAGACTACAGTATACTGTATATACATTCACACACACACACACACACTGTCACCCCTATAGGCGGCTCACTGCAGATGATGTCAGGTGAATGTGGACATTGTTTAACGAGCCCTGGGACTGGGAAAGAGAGGGGTGGTGGAGGGATGGGACAATAGGAGAGAAAAGAGGAGGAGGGGAGTCGAGGTAGAGGACAGCAGCAATGAGGGTAGGAGGAATAGAAGGATGCAGGGAGGAGAGGAGAGGAGAGGAGAGGAGAGGAGAGGAGAGGAGGAAGGGGAGGCTAGAAGATGGTAAACAGGAGGAAGGACGAGGAGGAAGAAAAAGTGATGCAGGATGGAAATCTGTCAGGGAGAGGAGAAGAAGGAGGACAACTCCTGCCAAAAAAAAAAAAAAAGTGAAGAGAAGAGAGGACAAGAGAGTGGAGGACATCCGGTCACAAGAGGGAGGTAGAAGAGGGGGAGAAAGTCATAAGGGAAGGAACGAGAAGGGTGCAGAGGAGAAACATAGGAGAAATGTATGTGATATGTAGCCCGAGGACAAGAGAGAAAGGGATGAAATAAAGAGGGGAGGAGTCGAAGAAGGAGACAGAGAGGAGAAAGGAAGCACAACAGACAAAACAGAGAGAGTCTGTGACGTGTTACCTATAGAAACCTTCAAACAAGGTGAGAAAGAGATGTACAGGAGGTGAAGGATAGAGGATGATCCCTCCTCCCTCTCACCTCTGTCGTCTCCTTTTTCTCTCCTCTCTCCTCTGCTCTTCTTTCCTCGCAGCCTCTCCCTCTCTCTCCTCCTCTCTTGCCATGTAACGTTAGACTACTGGGAGGGAAAATCTCCAAAGTCAGCTCTTCTCAAGGCTTTTCCTGTTCTCTCTCTCTCTCTTTTTTCGCATTATGTCATGTTATTCCTGCTCGCGAGATGAAAAATGTTTCAGACCTTACTCATCCTAATTAAACACATTTCTGCCTCAGTAGTTGCCGATTCTATTCAAACTATCTCCTTTAAAACTAGAGCCACGATCAAAGTCACTTTTTTTTTTCCTCTCTTGCTGCGCTGTTGATCCACACTGAGTGGAGATTTGTGAAACATTTGCTTTTCTTTTCTTTTTTTTTTCTTTTCACATTTTGATCCACAAAAGAGTCTGACGTCCAATTGTCTGAAAGAAAGGATTTTTCTGTAACAATAGATCCAATTACCTACAGTATTACAGTGTGGCTTTCAAGATGAATCCTCTGCAAAAAAAAAAAGCTGTTGCAGTTCTGCTGCAGGACTGAAGTCACAGGGATGTGTGGGTGACCACCGTATCTACGTATCCATATCCTCTCTTTGTTCTGTTGCTCCGCGCAGCCCTCTCAGCAGCTCTGTCAGCAATGGTCAGTGAATGCAACACCGACAGACAGGTGCGCGGCAGCGACAAAGGCCGCTGTGTGTGTGTGTGTGTGTGTCCTCTAATGTGGAATCTATCCACCCTCAAGCAGCGTGTGCGGCTCATATTCTTCTGCTTACGCTGCTCTCCTTTGCCTCAGAGCATCAAGTCTACCCCCTCTGTTCATTTAAGTCCTGAAAATAAACTGTCACTCAGTCCATCAGCCACTGTATGACTGCCTCTTGTGTTTGTGTGAGTGTGGTTTGGGAGTTGTATGTGCACATTGGGCCGTTGTGGCAGTGCACACTTGTGTCTATATATATATATATATATATATATATATATATATATATATATATATATATATATATATATATATATATATATATATATATATATATATATATTTGTATATGTGTGTGTGTGCGAAGCTGTCAATTTGTCTTGCCCGGCACCATCCAAAAACACAGACAACCCATTGAGGCGTATGCTGCAGAGAAAAATAACAACTCCAACTGACAAACGTACTTTAGTCAGCGTGCAAACACACACCCAGCCCAGAGACAGATGGCTGAGGTTTTGCATTTAAATTGAAGATATAGTTGACTTTTTGCACTTAAAGTCGTTTTTCCGTGTGAAATTGTCACTTGAGTTTGTGTTATAGTTGTTAATTCAAAGTATTGATTAACGCTGCATTGAACTGGGAGACAGACTCTCCCTGAGGGGGGAGACCGTAGTTGCACTAGCGTGAATTAATCCCGAGCACATTCGGCTGCAGAAGGCGGCATTTAGTACCCATAAATATTGTCCTCCTGTCTGCTTATTATGTTTCCGTGGGGGGGTGGGGGGTCAGACGGGGCATCGAAGGTCATGTGCGTCTGCAGCTGAAGAGTAAAATCCATAGTTCAAGAAAGGCTTGCCTCCGAGCTACTCATGCCTAAATAAGATAAACCACGAGGCCATTGTGCTTCTCCCTCCACGTGTTGGGTGTTATAGTTCCTCAGTTAATGAGGTTTTGTTGCATTTGAAACTGTCTGCTTTCCTCAAGACTCACTGCCCTCATAGTTTGTTCAATAGATGAACAGAAAAACAGTTTAAAACCAGTTAGTTTAATTCTTTTTTTTCCCCCAGTGATACGCGGCTCATTTGTTTGTACAGTGATACCTGATAGTGATATGAAAAACATTTGCCAGTGCAGTGGAACTTTTGCTCCTGTTCTTATTATTCTGTCATTATGGCCCTAGTTTCCGCTGTTATTAGGTGATAAGTCCTCTTTTTCTTTCTTTTATTAGGCAGAAAAAATATATTTTTAGATTCTCTGTATGGGTGAGAGAAAAGTCGGAGATGTTAACTTGTTTAACGAGTCTGGATAGACCATAATAATCAGTTTAATAGTTGCACACTGTGCTATTTTCTCCCAAGCTATATGTGTATAATGTATATGTTTTTCAAATAGTTGATAAGAGGAAAGACTTTGGGTCCTTGGTAAAGATCACTAAATCACAGCGCACTAAACAAAACACACAAAGCATTTTACATGTTTTCCGGAATGCCTAATGTCTTCTTTAGTCAAATGAGAAACATACAAAGGCGGCTGACGGAGCGTGAAGGGCCAAAGTTCATTAAATTACGACGAATTTCCTTCACGACTTCAAAGGAAACGTAGCCCACAGTGGCGAGGGTTCACTCTGCAGAGGCAGCGTGGGAAAATTTCCAGAGCGGGAAGATGTGTGAAGTGCATGAAGGCAATATCAAAGGCCTAATGCACAGTTTTATTATGCATGTGAAGTTGCTCCGCCGCATATGTTATTGTTCTCCGAGGTGGAAGAAACTAAACCTCGAGTTGTGATCAATAGTGTTTGCTTACCAATCACCTGAAAAATCAACGTAACAAATTCAATTAAACGGAGTTTGAAGTAGCACTGACATATTGTCTGCTATTACTGCATTGATCTGCTGCCTCACTACCTTTTTCCTAGAGGGGCCTGTAGTGATTTTTTATTGGACGTTGACTAATGCAATATATTTTATATTATGAAGCAACTTTGTGTTGTTTAAGTTGGACAAAAAATAAGGGTACATTTAGTCAAGCATCATTTTTCTGATGATTTGACTTTTATGTAAACTTTTATGTTAATCTCTTCATTACAGTCTCTTTTTCACTGCCTCACTTAACCATTGTTCTCCCTCTGTCCTCTTCTCTCTATTTCCGTCTATATATGACACTCTTACCTCCCTGTGTTCCTCTTACCTCTCTCTAACTTCTCCCTCTCTCTCCTTTTGCTCTCTCTGCACTCTCCACTCCCCGCCGGTCCACAGCATCGGAGGAAAGCTGCGAACATGAAATAAATTATGAATCATTTCTATAGGCAGCTACACCTGTAGTGAACTACACTGCAGAGAATGATGAAAACAAAAGCAATAAATCAAGGCAAATCCACAAGTCAAAGGCAATAGTCCTGCAGAAATATTCCATAGTCATCTCTCTAGAGAGAGCCGTGCCGCTGAAATAACCCTGATCCTTCATGCTTTCTGATAGGTTCAACAGTCGAATGTTACAAACCAGGATGGCTGGTTTTGCTAATGTCGGTTGTCGTGGGGGGCAAAAAAAGGAACATTTTGTGAAATCTTCAAAGTTTGGTGCTGTGAGCAGTCAAATGAAGCGGATAACAATTAGCGATCGTGCCTGTAAAAATGTGAGAGCATCAGACTCCAGACTTTTAAGTTCCAACACTCTTGAACTCCATGATCTAAAAAGTGCTCGTCTCATTTTTTTTTTCCAGCTGTTTCCGACGTGTTAAAAATACGTCCAACCTATTTTTTAAGCATTCCAAGTGCATTCGGCTCCTGTGTTTCTGAGGCTTTCAGGAGAGGGCAGGTATGAATATTAAAATCATCAGAGGCTGGCGGTGTTTGTGGATTGTAAACACATCTGTCACTACTGTTTAATTGGTAAACAAGTCTGACCGCTCTCTGTTTGTTTGCAAACATCTATGTCCCTGCATGATATGAAAGGTCATTACAACAACCTGTCTACTACTCTTTCTGCTCTATCTGAACTGACACAGACGCATTTCATTTACATTTAAATTACAGGCCCGTGGATGACGCCGTGTTATCCGCTGGCATTTTCGGTGAAACAAACCGATTTTTTTTAAGATTATCACCATTACGAGTACAAAGTCATTTGACCTCAGAGACGAGTTCGTGGGGAAGATTTTTTTTTTAGAGGATGATATGGGAGAGATTGATGCGACTGAGCAGAGCGATGAGGATGTGAGGAGGTGTGGAGCTAAGGACTGGAGCGTCAAATTCATTCTAGTGTCTAGACCAAAGTCAAGTTCTTCTGCTTTCGTTTAGCAAAGAGGAAGAGAGACTGCACGGATGGATGGCCATGCTGTGGCCGGGAAGGAAGAGCTTAGAGGCCAGTAGTATCAGAGCGCAACAGGAGGTACGCAGGGTTTGAGAGATCTGACACATGATGCAACAAGTACCTTCCATATGTGTTTGGCTCAAGTCCTTTTTTTTTGGATCGTATCATATCATATAATGCATGTCAGAGAGTAAAAGTAAGCGACCGACTATGTTTTGAAGTCTGTGTAAAGTAAGAATAAATACGTGTTCTGAGTTTGTCAGACCAAAGAAGAAAGTGTTATTAACCACCCACCCAAATTTGAATGATTCAAAATATTGACAAGTTTCTGAAATTAGGTGTCAAAATCGGGTAAAAATGAGCAGTGTTCTCAGCTCCAGCACTGTGGTGTGCTGAAGTCACGTCCACCTGTCGGTGCAGTCAAGCAGTGACTGAAACGTGTCGGGTGAGTTCAGAAAATGACACGACTAACTCTGAAACACTCTGAGCGAGATGAAGTAATCTCTATCCCTCTGCTAGAGGTGCATTTGTGGCCTCAGCGTGTCATCGAGCCACCCTTTAAGGACCGCCCAAAAAATCCTGGAGACTGGTGAAAGACTGTTTTAACCTCTAACTCCACATTTCAGTAATCAACTATTTTCCAACACATTTAATGTATTTTGAAAGACCTCAAAGAAAGTGCCTTCACGCAGACTTTGAGCTCTGTTTTTTGAGCAGTTTGGTTATTTCTCCATTTGGATTTTGGAAAGACCAAATTTTACTGTACAAGTTTTGCCAACAAATGAGGACTGCAACCAAAAGCAACAGTGAAAAACTGTTCAGTCACCTCTGATGAGAAAATAAGTCTGTGATCCAAGTCTATTATAATATAATAGTCCTTCTGTCACACAGGAACCCAAACAGAGGGAATGTAGTTTCTTACCCCAGGGCTCAGGCCAATTTAAAACATATTAGTGCTCTTGTCGTTCTGGGACCCAAACTGAGAAAATGTAGTTGCTCAGCCTGAGACACGGGCCAGATAAAATATCCTGGAACAAACAGGATTAGGAAGCATCCATCAACCAGCAAAATTCAGTTTATTCTCTGCTGTTGTGATACAGACAATGCTCTTTGTATCCACAGATATCCTCAACCTTGGACTACTGTTATTTAAATACAGTGCCAGTCATAATCCAATTCAGTGGATGCAAAGAAAGTACATGGAATATGTTTGTATTTGTGTGCGCATGTCAGTCCCCTGGGAAGAATCCACAATGAAAAACAGGGCAGAAGCCACACGAGAGTCTGTCAACACTGAACTGTTTGCGTGTTTGAGAGTTTTACTGTGTGTGCACAGGCAAAATGGCAGCATATTTTATAAGCGGATGTATTGTGTGTCTGCTGTGTGTGTGTGTGTGTGTGTGTGTGTGTCAGAGTGGCAGTGATCCATTGACCTGACAGCTCTTCCTGAGGGAGTGCACACATCCCTGTCATTACTGCAGTACCCACTGCTGATTGACTGCTTTCAGCACCGCTCAGGAGATGTCAGTCAGTCAGTCACACTGTTGATTTCAAGCCAAAGTCAACACACTTGAGTGGTGCTGACAGTGCCGACTGGCCATTGATGATTTATGAAGTCTGTTTTATGGCCACACTTTTACTCCACGACATCAAGTTATTGACCTATCTGTAGAATCAGGGTTTTTTTTTTTTTACTGTGGCATCATGGTGCATTTGGGGGCTGCACATCTCAAACATAACTACAACAACTAGAAGGACACTCAGACAACTCAGGGTTTTTTTTTTTTTTTTGTTTCTACAGCGATGTTTGCTGTGGTTGTTTAGTCAGTTTGTTAGTTTTTCCATAATCCCTCTGACAAACAAACAGCACCCGACATCATAACCTCCTTGGCGGAGGTAATAAATCTTGTGCTTTGGTAGAAGCCGATCGTTACCAAGAGTTAATCAGGAATTCCACGCTCCGTCAGACATCAAAAAATGCCAGATGGGACGATAAAAATGCCAGTCATTTCAATCCGTGTGTCATCATTTGGGGAGAGTTATTCCATTTAAAGGGAGAGTTTGGAAGTGGGGTTGTATGAGGTACTTATCCACAGCTTCAGTTCCCAGCTATGCACCGCTGTGGACAGGGTCAGCAGCATGTCTTAGCCACCAAAAAAAAAAAAAAATCAATGTCAGTTTAATTGTATGCCATATTCAGAATATTTTCCTTGCTGCCAGACAGCTTTTTCTTTGGCACTAACCTGTGCATGAGCCCAACTGTATGAAGCCACAGATCAGCTGTTTACCTTTAGTAAGAAACTTCCTCTATCAGCAGTCAGCACAGTATTGATTTCACTCGCATTAGTAATCATGAAAGACATAGTAGAATAACTCAGCTGTTTATCATAGGATTCATTATTTTTTTACTACATCTGTTTTCCCTGTACTTGACCTTTTACATAATTTGTCAAATTATTTGTTTATGCAGTCTGCAGCATCTTTATTTTTTTATGGCTGCTGATATGGACACACACATGAGTAGTTGAAGAGACACTGGCTCATATTTAAGTAGTTCATTTGTACATACACATATGTGTGTATATTGTGGTCGGCAGGCCTCGGGGTGGTGTAAATTATTAATGCTTATTTATTTACATTATTAGACTTTCACATCTTATCTTAGACGTGTTTATCGTCAAAGGCCCCGCATAACCTTGAACCCATCAGTTCCATTAAATTTTAATTGTTTGTTGTGCACACGCTCAATCCATCCATATTTTTACATTACACTGCTGCTGTCTTGATGCAGTGATATTTGCATTTCAGGACAGAAACTGGGACCATAATTGTAAGAAATGTTGAATCAGAAATAGTGCATCCCTCGCCCAACACCGCAAGAATTAAACTGCTTAAACTTATTTCTTTAAAAATGTTCTGATCAACAGCTTATGACACACATTATTAAGTACAGAAACTTCAATATCTCTCTCACACACGCACGCGTACACACACACACACACACTCTTACACACACAGTCAGTGTTTTTGAACTCCAGCCTTGTAAAGGATTGTTCTGCTCAGCACCTTCACATCTGATTAATTGACTTGTCAGCACAGTATTTTTATCCTGTTCCCCTGTGTATGTGTGCGCGTATGTGTGTGTGTCTGTGTGCGTGCGTGCGCGCGTTTGCGAGAGAGAGGGAGTCTGTATGCGCGTGTGTGTGTGTGTGTGTGCATGTGTGTCTGCAGTCCTTCCCAGTGTCCTCTCTGTACTGGTGTGCCTCCCTAGGCACTATGGCAACCCAACCTATATGAGAGTCTGTGTGTATGCGTCCGCATACGCACATGAGCCA
The DNA here is from genome assembly GCA_023373845.1 of Nibea coibor. Taxonomy (NCBI): domain Eukaryota; kingdom Metazoa; phylum Chordata; class Actinopteri; family Sciaenidae; genus Nibea; species Nibea coibor. Next base: position 14,606,068 of record CM041726.1, read on the forward strand.
GTGTGTGTGTGTGTGTGTGTGTGTGTGTGTGCATTTGTGGTGGGCAGGCCTAGGGGGATTTTCCTACTGTGTGCTGGACTCTGATTGGCTGGCGCCTGTGGGCACTTCCTGGTCTTTTCCTGTCCTAAAGGTGTGTATGTGTGTGTACTTAGTGTGTGTGTGTGTGTGTGTTTGTGTGAGGGAGACCGAGATAGTAGTGGGAAAGATGCTGAGGCTGGACAGAGGGCGAGAGAGAAAATGAAGACAAGACGCTGTTAAGTTAATACACTCTATGATATCGTTTAAATGGCACCTGCTAACACACATTGCCACATTGCAGATAGAAGTACAAATGCACGTACAGTTCGTTCTTGGGGAATTAAAAGGTCACTCCATCAATTTTATACAGACTTAATGTGTGAAAAGAGTTGTAGCGTGAGGAAATTAGTCACATTGCATTACGTTATCTCGGCTTTGACTGTAAATGTATTTATTTAATTGATTAATATTAGTGGAATAGTATGATAAAAGAAAGAGAGAAGAAAAACGTGACATAGAAGATAAACACAACGGGCATAATGGACAGACAGTGACATAAAGCAGTTACGGTCTTAAATATGATATGATGATTAAAGTCCGGGAGCGGGGACTAGATTAAAATGAAGTAGGTTTAGTGTCGGTAATCTGTGTGTGTGTGTCTGTGTGTGTGTGTGTGTGTGTGGTTGAATATTTGGGTGTGATACAGTGACATGCATCTGTGTTCAGTGATCCTGGGTTGGTGTGTGTGGTAGTAAGGAGGCATGTGTGGTGGAGCGAATAAGAAAAGAGATAGTGTTAACGTTTTAGACACGATAACAACTCTAATGTTGTCAGTATCATTGTTATACGCAATACAATAGAATTATAACCATTATAATAATTAACATCACATAATACAGTGACGTGGAGTAAAGTCAGAGCGGGCCACCGGAAAGGCAAGCGAGAGGCATCCCCACCTGGCCTCCCAGAAAGGCAACCGAGAGCTCCAACAGGGGGAGAAGTGGGACAGGGTCACCCTCTCTCCTTTGTGGATTTGGCCCAGAGGAGAGCGCTGGGCTTGGGTTCCTGCCTTGGACCACTCCCAGACTGTTTTGGAGGAAGTCTGACCGCTAAGGGGTGACACTCTTTTTCTTTGTTTTTTGACTATACATTTTTAGCAAAAAGTCTGACTTACAATCCGGGGTGGAGTTTGTAAGACACAGAGTTTACCAGTGAGGGAGGATCTGATAAAAAAAAGATGTTATTGAGTTGCATTGTGGGAATTGTAGAACTCAGAGTTTTGAGAGCTTGACCCATATTAGAGATTTAAGTCAGGATATGGCAGCCTCTGCTGCATTGATTTTGAATATAAATTATTAATCTGTCTCGCTCATAAAGTCCCCAGACTTTATGTAAGTGCAACACTAAAATGTCTTTTAAAGCCCACAAAGATCTGTCTGTCCTGTGGCCATGAATCAACTCCCCGCAGACCCACTTCTGTCTCTTTCTCACTTTCAGTCACATTGACTCGCTGGATGTTGCTCAGCTGCAGTGACAAGCTTTTCATGTTGCCATAGCGACTTCAGCAAATGAATTCATTGGCACAATTAAAAGTAGGAGAGTGTGACTGTTTTCATATTTCATTGCGTTTTCTCACGCGCTCATGAGCTGAATTATTTCCACTGTATTGTTAGCCTTTCAAACCTGCTGCTTGTTTGCTTTGCCGCTCTTTTGTTTCTCAGCCGCGTCTGTGATCATTGTTGTTTTGACTTCCCGTGCTCGCGGCTATTCTCATCTCGACAGACACACAGCTCACCATTCACTGGAATGCTGATGCGTGCACCCAAAATGTCCAATACATCACTGAAAAAACAACCAAGGTCTCAGAGACGCAGAGGCCAATCAGCTCTTTGCCAAATAAAAATTAAAAATAACCATTAAACCTGTGTTTCACCTCAGTGCTGCTGGGATTTTAAACTTTAGATACAGGATGGCGCCCTCATTGTGCTGCATGTTTGGAAGCTTGCATGGGAATTGAAACACTTTGCATGTGAGGCGCGTTACTTTTTGCTTTTATTCCTGCTGTATGTCGAGCTCTGAGGCTGCACCTCCCCCGAGTCGCTCTGCACTTGTGGAGAACATAGACTGCAACATTTAATTTTGGGGGGGGGGGGGTAAAGTAAACAGTGCTATGATGTGCAGTGGGAGGTGAGTAGTCGGGTTGAAATTTGCAACTCAAATACAGATTTTACTTCTGGGGTTGAGAAGGGAAGAAATGTCCCACAGCTTATAATAAATGTAACTAAAGAGTTCAAGAAAAATGTATACATTTTCTCATCTAATGTGATCCTCACTCAGATGGAAAAAGACATCAATCAGTATGTCTTCATCTCCACGGTCGAGGGCAAAAGTTGTTACTAAGCGCCTCTTTTCTCTGACTCTGACTGCAGGCTCAGTAGGCACCACTCTCCACCATGCAGCACTGGCAGAGATCGCCGTCATTAGACGATCAAAAACAATAAACATCTGCTTTTCTGTCTACCACATATTGCCACAATGTGCTGCTGCATTAGCTAATTAAAATCTTCTCTATATACACACACGAGCTTTCATACAAACACCCTTGATTACACTGTCTTAATCAGTCGACTACACACACACTCAGAGGAATTAGCATACACACACACACACATTAAATATAGACAAACATTAAAAGAGTTTGAGGAAATTAAGAGAAACACATAAAGAACTTCAAAACTCCAATTCCCAACCTCCCACTGGGGCAATCCTCACTCTTTTCTTGCCTTCACAGCCAATCAGGAGAGAACTAAATGAGCTTCAGTCATCAGAGGGCTGAGTGATTGGTTTGGGGCTTAGAGTATAAGATAGACACTCTCTGAGAAACACATTTATCTTAAAACCCCAAGCAAGACTGTTCAGCTTCGACACCACATGTTGGGAAAAAAAAAACGTTGCGCGGGCTGATATTCAGTGTGTCCAACGTGGCTCAATCTCAGCTGAGTCACATGAGTACATTTTACAGACAGAGTGAGACAGCTGTACAAACTCATGCGCGGCTCAGACTTGAGCGTTGAGCCCTTCGGGATGCCACATCTTCTGCACAGGAAACTTGTATGTTTTCAACTGCGTCACACGCATCTACAAATGAAACTTAGCAGAGCAAACTGCTCCAGGCAGGAAGCTTTTTCTTTTTTTTTTTGCAAATGTGGAAAAAAAATGTAATTGCCTATAAAATTTTACAAATCCTCCTAATATCTCTCTCGCTCAGCATGGCGTGGCATATAGTGCAGTTTAAACTGGAGAGCAACGAAATGTAAAAGATTAGCAGGTAGCTGCGGCTCACGGGCTTGCTATCACAGTTCAGATCTACCTTGCTGTAAGATACAATGTGTTGATTTTGATTTATTTCCTGTTAAACGTCATAATTTGTAAGCTATGTGTGACGGCCACGAAGTGAAAGGTTAGGAGGACTATCAGGTCATACGAGACACAATACATACAGATGTATGCACAGTAAAAGTGTTATAGTATTCTATTATACTGAATGAACATCTACTGTGTGTATCACTTAAACATGAAACTAATCACCTGTATGCTCCTATATGTGCACGTGTAGCTGTATATTATATGTGTATGTGTGTGTATACGCCCTTGCAAAATAATGGTGAAACCTCAGGAAGAGATTAATCATCCAGAAACTCCTTGATAAAAAGCCGTATAAGTATAACACCCTCTTTGTGTGTGTGTGTGTGGCCTGTGGTCCTTGTGTGTGTTAGACCTCTTAAAGCCAGCGTGGCTTCTCAGCACATCGAATAAAAAATGCCAGCTGCTGTTTAAGACTAATGAAAACCTTTTTGCACACACATTTCTTGCTAAAAAAACAAAAACTGAGCAATTCTAAACTTCCAGCATGTTCTGATTTCACTGCTGTGGGGGACACGCAGCAATCTTTTGCATTAAACATAAGAAAAAAAACAGCAAGTCAACGCGATAGTGAGGATTTCTGTGAATATTCATCTGTGCAGTGGGGAAAAAGAGATATCGAGATGGATACAGAGAGACACACACACAAGGCAGGAATATGCCACGAGTGAATTATGGATGACCCGGGTTGTCTGCCTGCTCTTTAGTAGCTTAGCTTTAGTTCTTTACTTGTTTTTGTGAGAACCATCATTCATCTGAAAGCTCCAGGTTCAAGCCCTGAACATTTGCCCCGCTGAGCAAGAGACTGAATCTCCACCGGCTCCAGTGGTGCTTTTATACAACTGACCTACACTCTGAAGTGCCTGCAGACAGAGACTGTAGTGGAGAGACCCTCCCTGCAGAGATCAATAAAGTATCACATTCCTTCTTATTTACTACTCTTATCCTGCAACATATTTGCCACAGTTTGCTGCCTTAGTTTTTTTTTTCCTTCTAGTTAATATAATATATATGTAGATGAAATGTGATAGACAAGAACATTTGACCAGTCTTAGCATAGCTCATACAGGTTGGGACCTGACAGCCAGTTCCACTTTAGATCCGGTTCCTGGTTAATGAAATACTAAGACTGAGTGAGCAGACCTTTTCGTGAATCATTTATCTCTCCTCATTTTTTTATTAGCAACCAGTAATACATAAAAGCTATAACGAGCTTCTTAATCTTAGCCGTCACCGTGACCATAAGGTGAAATGACAACACAGACAAATAATTTCATCTGTTAATTAACTCCACAACTAACTTGCCCAAAGTCCAAAATGAAATTTCTAGTGTTTAGATCTGCACCTGACTTTTTTTTTTTTTTAAATATCATTTTCAGGTCGTATCTACAAGTCATCAACTCAAAATTGTTCTCTTTCTGCATGATTAGCTGACTTATTATCTTTATTTGCAAATGTTACAAGCTAAAATTTGATCATCCAAGAGGACTGAGATGTTCTCACACCAACGCTAATTTTAAACGTGGCGTACGGTTGCTTGCGACAGGGTTTAATTGTCCTGTAGGACCTTAACAAGGGAAGAGAGGGGGGAACTAACATCATGATACATAATTATACTTTAGCTGATGAACCAAATGTTAATTAAAATCAATTATGAAATGGATATTCAGTCTTGACCTTGTGAACGAATACAATATTCTAAACGGAAGATTCACTTCAAAATTACTTAAAATTTGCACTGTATTTGAATGTAAACACGGCTCCTGTGTGGTCTCAGTACATGGACTGCAGATGAGTCAGTGTTGTGTTGTTGTGTATATGCTGAGCAGAGGTTAGCGGGGCTGTTACTCTGAGGTGTTAGCGAACAGAATCAGTATGTGGACTCCTATCATATTAGCACGGTTGACGCGTTAGCTGGCAAAGTTAGAATGGATGTTTTTCCTCCCTGGGTGCTCCTGGGAGGATAAACAGGCCATCCATAATTAACAGCCGCTCCGCCTGCATTCTGATCCACTCTGCTTTAAAAAGAACAACTGTCACCATCGGTTAGAGAGGGAGAGAGAGAGAGGGGGGAGAAGCAGAGGAAGTGTGGGAGAGACAGAGACACAGAGATGGGGAGATGGGGAGATCACGCTCAGGCAAAGATTTTCCTGCTGGATATGACAGAGACCTGCACACACACACACGCACGCATGCACGCACACACAGAGACACAGGTACTATTTAAAACATGCAAACATCACGTCTCACACATAGTTAAAGAAACAAACACGCACAGTTCCATACGTCTGCCTGCATACACCACAAACACACACTCTCACACACACGCAGGGGAAAAACCTGCATGAATTATCGTCCTCACACCCGGAGCAGCACACACACACGTTTTGCTTCTGGCTCTGGAATGAGCAGTGAATGGCTTTATAATGTATTTAGTGAGAATACATTGAACAGTGAAAACAGGAAGCTTCCACTCTCTGCTTCTCCTGATACAAGGATGCATTTATCAGGAGCCTTTTTATGACTTTACATCAATATATCCACCTGCTGTACTTATACCTCCCACTGTAAACCAAATTTAAACCTGTTAGACTTAGTGCAGTTTGTGTCACATACTCTAAAGCTAGCATGTAAAACTGGTGGAAATGAACACCCACCGCCTGCCTGACTGACTGGGTTTCTCTCTTCAGTTATATCTAGCCAACATTTAAATCGCTTACATTGTTTTGGTTGGATTTATGCTGTTGTATTAGTTGGACTGGGTGATTTAAATCAGCAGTACAAATCATAGTCACCGTAATTTTAATCTTAAGTTCTGTCCTTTAGCCTCCAGTCATCTGAGTCGGCAGACTGGTCAATGCTTCTTTTTTTTTTAGATAGTTGAGCTGACAGGTGAGCTTACACACAATGTAATCAAACTCACACTTGTGTATGTTTGCTAACAAGCCAAAGGACAGGTAGAGTTTGGGTACCATACCGTTTAACATCTTAGATACATTTTCAGGTTTGTGTTGTTGATCAAAGTGAGAGCTGACTAATTAATTAGTTATTTGGCATGCAAACTAACATTAGTAGTGCAGACTGCAAGCTCCATCAGTAGGCAGAGGAGGAAAAGACATTGGCTATAAACTTAACGTGGGTTGTGCTTCAAGGTCTGAGGCTTTTATTTTTAAGGCTGATGTCTGGCTGTTAGTCAGTGTCAACGCGACCTCGCTGTTTATTTTTTCTGTGTGCTCGGAGAAGACTATAATTTTTAGTCAGCACTGGCCATCATATTCTGCGGTTAAAAGGACAAGTGTCGCCAACAGCGAGAGGTCAGATGTACCACAAAATGAATTTTAATTCCATGAGTAACTTAATGAAAGTCCAAAACCTGGCTCTTGGTGGGTTTGTGTACTATGAGGGAGAGAAGAAGCTCCACGCTTTAACACCATTGTGCAATTGCAAGTGTTGTAGTACGCACCGGAGTTTCTTGCAAGCAGGTCATGTCAGTTTCATCAGTCAAATTCTCCCAGTTAATTTTTCAGCTATATATCTTTAATGATTTAAATGTTAAATGGATTTATATAGTCTCTTTCTGATCTTGAACAGCCATTCAAATCACATTTGTCACATTCACCCGTTTACACACATTCATATACTGATGGCAGCGGCTGCCATGCAAGGTGCCAACTGCTCATCAGGAGCGATACAGCACTTCCTTTTCAAATCGCTTACAATGATACCAAACCGCACACGCACATTCACAGCCATGCGGAGCAATTTGGGGTTCAGTATCGTGCTGAAGAACAGGAGGAATTGAACCAGCGACCCTCTAGCCTTACTAACCTGCTCTACCACCTGAGCCACAGCTCATGAATCTATCAGCAGCTTCATTCTTTGGACAAAGTCGCTCGTAAAGAACAAAATGTGTCATATTTGCAGCTGTACACGTGCATTAGTTATGATTGTATTACTTATGATCAAAAACTAGTGAATCCACGACCCTGCTAACGCAGCTAAACGTCGGGCAGGTGCAACAACACAAGACGGACAGAAGCAGCTGCTAATATTGCTAACTAGTCCAGCAGCAGGAAGCACGGCTCTGCGTCTGTCTCTCAGTGTTCTCGTTCACAAAGTTCTCACCAACGTCTAAAAGCCAGGCAGAGATTTTACTCTCGTCCGGCAGCCTCGCTCCAGTTCTGGAGTCCATTCCAGCATCGCTCTCCATCTGCATTCCCCTGTGCCTCCAGCCGTTCACAATCTGGGCAGCTAGGCTACTTACTGAGCTAACATTAGCTAACTGGAGCTGTAGTTTGCTACATCAGGAGAAGAGTAGGTGGAGCAGCCAGGGGACATCAGACCATAAAACATTTTCTCTGTGAAACATGATCCAGTTTTACTAAAATAAGCTAAATGCTTGGTGGTGTGTGACTTAACGTTGCACATGCCTCACGGGAGATCGTACTCAGAGTGAGAACAGACATACAAGGTGCGGAGTCACAATGACAGAGGCATCATTCACCTGTTTACATGTCAACAAAATATATATATTGGTTAAAATTAGCTCCACCTTAGCAAATTGAAATGTAGCAGCCAGTGTGGCCCATCGATTGGAAGTAGCAGTCTGCTGTATGTGGCACTTCTCAGCACATTTGCATAGTTTTAGGCTGTCTCACATGCTATGTCTGATTTCCAGCCTATTTATAATAGATGTGTGCTGTTGTGTGAGATGCGTGCATCAGAATCCAGGACAGTTGTCGTGGGGACCAGACTGATGATGAAACAACAGTTGATTGTACTGATTGTTTCTGGCAAGGAAAAGTAGTGCTGTTCCTTTGTGTCTTCTCTCTTCCCTCCTCTCTCCTCTGTGCTATCTCTCCTCCTTTGTCCCCCCTCCTCTCGCCTCACCTCCCTTATGTTTTCTCTCCTCTCTCTCCCTCCTCCCTCTTGCCCCGTCTCTTACTCCTCTCCCCTTTCCATCTCTCCCCTCTTCTGCAAATCTATATGCAATCATCCCACTGCAGCAGTCTAATTTAAATGTGGAACAAATGTTGTGACAGACTAAAGCTGGATAGAAGTCCTTATCCGCAGAGTGAGAACTGAATTATCCTGCTTGACTGAGCTGCTGACACACACACATTGAGAGAAAGAGAGACAGAGAGAGAGGGCACAAGTCTCATCTGAATTAAACCAACCTTTCTATCTGTCTATTAGTCACCCTGGAAGCCAGTAATTCCTTAATTCCACCATGGAGAGACATTCACACATATTCTTTAACTTGAATTTGTCTGTCGAGCTTCTTCTTTCCTCAGTGCCCCTGAGACACCGGGACACCTGTGGAAGGAAACCTAAACGGGTACTCCAGCGATTTAGTCTTGCACTTATATAAAGTTGGGGAGCTTGTAAGAAGCAGATTAGAAGTAACATTGCTTCCTTATGGAGTCGTTACAGTTTAAACAAATGTGATGTTTGAGGAGCTCCTGAACCCCCCGCCGCTTTTCTAACGTTGAAACTGAACCCAACAATTCGACAAGCACGACGTCTGAAATCATCATCATCGCGTCTCTTCCCTCTCCATGACGTTGGGCTTTTACTCCCGTCTGATTGTATGAACTAGTTAATAGCCAGCACACCTGGCCTTTCCCGTGATGTGTTTGCGGTCCAGCCAGGACAAGTGAGGGATCGATCTCTACAGGCGTTTTTATTGATTATACGAGACATTCAAGTACGGCATGACATTTACACAGACGATGCTCTGTATTCCAGGAAGATTAAGAACTTATTTAACTTGGGGAAAAAAAAATGGACAATGCCAATGCCATAGATGCAGTCCTCAGTTTCAGTGTCTAGTTTGGGTCCCATAAAACACTGAATCCTACATGTCCTAGCATTTCAGTCCTTAAAACCTTGTTTACTGGTGTCCATGTCATTTGAACCTCACGTGGTTTGCCACTGAGGATTTCTGTAAAATAACCCCAAGAACAAAAAAATAAAAATAAAAATAAAAAAATAAAAATCCCTCCAGAACCACAGAAGACTTCAGAACTGATATCAACAGACAGAGTAGCACTGCTTATGATGAGAAAACTGACTGACGTGTTTAACTCCGTGGAGCGCCACTTTCATTTCCTCTAATCTCTAATCTCTCCCCATTATCTCGATTTAATTCTTAATCTCCGTGTGGCTTGTAAACATCGCTGTTTGTCATGTGCGTCAGGGTAACCAGAAACTTTGCACATTTTGGAAGCAGACGTGGTGACGAAAAGACAAGTTTCTGTGTTCAGAAACTGGCACGTGGTTTGCAGATGATCAGATTTTAAAATCCTGTGATGTATTGAACGTCCCCTGATAAAACAGCAGCATTGGGAAACAGGCAGGTAATTCTTTGGTCCTACAACTTTCGGGTCCTATTTACAGATTTTTGTGAGCGCCTCACAGCACTTAGCATAGCGCTAATGGAAACCAAAAAAAGGTCCTAAAAAAACAGCAATAACTTCCCGAAAAAAGATTATCTTGCACCAAAATGGGTCCCAGCAAAGCTCGCTCTAATTGTTCTCTGCATACAAAACAGTTGTTTATCAGAGAATCCGTGTTGTCGCAAGCCAAAGTGTTTTTATTTTGGGTCATTCAGCCTGGATGATCCAGATTGCTGCTGTTACAATAACAACACATCAATGTTTAATAGTCTGCAATGCAGAGATAACGCTTTCGATAGTCACACAGAAATCAGTGCCTGTATATGCGTGTTTGAGTTTTGCATGTCAGTGACAAATAGAGACACAGATAGATGTGGGAGAGAAACCATGGGGGTGTTTGTCATACAGTAAATATATTAAAATATATCCATATAACTCCCTTTCCATTAATATTTCTTTACTTCTACAATCAGACTGTTATTTCTGGTCATCCCCGAGCTGCGCACCAAATCCTGTTTCATAACAATTTGATTTATTCTGCCAACAGGGACAATGATAAGAAAGCTGATAGTGCTGCCAAGTCCTCAAAGAGCAGACTACAGAAGACACAACATGAAACATTCTGCGGAAACTGGCAACTGCTTTTTTAGTGAAAATAAATCAATTAGATGTACAGTGCCTGGAATAAAACACATTTTCCAAGGCTGTGGGCCCATTTTCTGGTTCAAGGCTGCTAGTGCTGTCACAAAATGGAGCTCATTTTGGTGTAAAAACTAAACAAGAACATTACATTTCCATAAATTTAGACTGGAAGTTGTGATTATCACCATGTTGTCAGGAAGTTATGTGTCAAATTGAATACTGTAACTCTGAATCTGAAGTGGATTTTAGATTTAAATATCCCTTACACAAAAACACTTGCATCAGTAGTAAGTACACAGCCATGAGTGGTACTTAAAATTAGTCAGATATATAATATTTAATTAGCTGGGAGCACAGTATGTATGGTCTGTGATGTCGCCTAACAGTTTGTTAGCGCACAGTATGTTTACCTGAAGAACAGCTGCCAAAAAGGTGAGAGCATTAAGAGTGAACAGTGAAGGTATGGGCCATAAAACCAAAACAATGAGCTGAAAGACACCAAAACAGAGTGGAGGGGAACTGCAGAGGCTGTGATAATTACTGTATCAGTGACTTCATCCATTCACCACTCTCGTGATCAAAAATTGCACTGCACATATGCTGACATCATCGTTAATGAGAAAATATTGATTCATGCTGCTTTCAGATTAATGCATCTACGCATCCGAGACATGTCCTGCAGTCGCTCAGCCCTCGTAGACACAAAGTAAACCAAAGGAAATCCATGAACATCAAATATATTCCGCAATTTAGATAATCTACTACTCATATTTCAGACTTTGTTCAAACAAAAGTAATCATACAATTAAGCATTTTTGGAAAAGCATTTCTTACAATATTTATTAATCAAAGTCCCCCAAAACACACAAAAAACAAAGGAGATCATAGGAGCACCACACTCCCCACCAGAATAGAGAATTACAGGAATCTGCGGATGGATAGCCCACTGTATGATATTAAATCCCCCTTATTTATATTGTCTGCCTACCAGTATGTTTTAGTTTGATCCACAGCTCCTTCAAAGAGAGCACTGAAGTGTCCTTGAACAAGACAGTGAACCCCTCACTGCTCCAGGTTGGCATCTCGCATTGGTAGCCTCTGCCATCTGTGTATGAACGGGCGAATATTGCCATGTGTTTTTATTACTCAGCCGACAGACAACAGGAACAGAGGACCAGGAGACTGTGTCAACACCCGGTCTGTGTCATATGTTGTGAAACATAGAATGAAAATAATCGCAGGAAGTTACAGGTGATGAGGACATCTATTCCCCGTAGAGGCAGCATACATGAGCAATGTATGTTTGGTTGGAAGGTCTCTAGTCGCTGTCTGTGGGTGTCAGTTGCAGGTATGTTACTTTGAGATACGCGTTTTGTGAAATTATTCCAAACTCTGTGGCTGATTTTTGTTGCTGTGCTGTTACCTTTGTACGCCCGAAGGCACATACACACAAACACACAGGTGACTGTTGCTTTATGCCACGTTGTTCTCCCCAGGGCAATCACAGAGCAGTCACACACACGGGGCACAGATGCATGCTGACACACACACTGTGTTTGCCTCTTTTAACTCTTTATAGACTGACAGACAGACAGGTTATTATACCGACTGCCTACTATCTGCCTGTCCGTGAATCATCACCGCGTATCCCAGCGGTGTTCAGTATTTTCGGTGGCACATTTAGGAAAAACAACATGGTTCTCAGGCAAAAACTGAATTGACCCAAATTGGTTTAGCTTGGAGGAGAGAGAGAGAGAGCGAGAGAGAAAAAAAAATAAGCTCATTAAATTTAATTTTAGTCATTTGCTGTTGATGGTGTGGACTAGATTTCAAGGAAACACGTAAACTACCTCCCGTGTTTATGTGGCAGATTCAGAAACGTATTTCAAACGCAGCCAAGCTGCATTTGAAATCCTCCATGTTTTATTTGCTCCTCTTCCTTTCCATCTGTTTGGCCATGCTTTATATCTTTGTCATCTCTGTTTTGCCAGTAAATTCTTTTTTTTTTTTTTTTATTTTTTTTATTTAGCCTTCTCTTCCTCGTTTGTTTGTGTGTTTGTGTGTTTGTGTGTGTGACCATGACTAACAGGTCACTGCTGTTCGGCACTGCAGCCAATCCCTTTAGGTCCTTGTCTCTGCTGCTTGTTTAGCGACCTTGACAGCCTCTCTCTGTCCCTCTGAGTCGCACTACTCCCCCTCTCCCCTCCTCCATCTTTCTCACTTGCCTCTTTAATGCTTCTTCTTCTTTCTCTTTTTTTTGTTCTTTCCCCTCTTTCCCTTTTCCTCTGATCTCCTCTCTGTTCATGCTCTTGTCCTGGTCTTTCCTCTTCGCTCCATGTTCAGCAACCTTGACAGCCTTTTTCCATCCCTCCAGCTAAAATCAACCCTTACTCGCTCTCTGTCCCCTCGTCTCTCTCCTCTTTTTCATCCCATCACTTCACAGTTTGTTTCCTCTCCCTTCTGCTGCCCTCCTCCGTTTTCTCCCTGTTCACAACCTGTTATTCATGTCGGCGCGTTATGTTGTTGTACGGCCAGAACTCCGTGCAAAGTCCGGCAAGATGTGTCAGTATTGAGCAAATGTTAGCTGTGTCCTGCGGTACGGATTGACGCATTAAAGGACATTTAATCTCTCATAATAATCCTATTTCCAATGGCAGAAGTTTCAACAGTGGCATAAACGTGTCGATCCATTCATTAATTCCAGTAATGTACAGGTTGAATCGTTCACCCGAGGGCGCGAGCAAAAATCAAATCAACCGAAAAACATCCTGGAGCCAAGTGATACCGAAGGATCCTGTCAGCGTCGGTTTACTGTATCAAACTGCGATGAAAATGTTTACTTCTTTGGGTGTTTTGAGGCTAGTGCGGCGCGCATCTTTTGTTTGTTCTGTCAAGGTTACACGTGTTGTTTTATTCATTGCACCTGCAGCCACACATTTCCTCCGGTGTCGTGTGTTTGATTTGGCGAGAACAATCATGACGAGGAAAGACTATTAAGACTGACTGTTTTACTCCTCGCGAGTGTTGTGACTCCCACTTGGAAATAAACTCTTAAATCACTTCAAACATCGTCTAGTGTAAGATCAGCGTGAGCCAGCAAACTCTTTGACTCACCTCCTCCCATTTGTCTCTCTCCTCCCCCCCCATTCCTCTCCATCCCTCCCCTCGCCAACCTCCCCTCATCCCCTTTCTCTCATCTTATCCGTTCTTTCTATTTGTACCTCTTTTCTTCTCCCACTTCCTCCCTCTCTCTCTCTATCTACCTCCTTTCTTCTCACTTACCCGCTCTTCCTCTGCCTCTCCCCTCCTCTTTCTCTCGCTCGTCTCCTAATCCCTCCTCTCCACCCTAATTTAAACTCTTTGAAGCCTTCAATAAGGCTCCATAATAAGCTTCTCTCTCTCCAGGCAAGGCATGGGAGCAGCCTCCCAGTTGCATTCTGCCACTGTGTGAGTGCTGGTGTGTTTGTGCCTGAGTGTGTGTGTGTGTTCTCTGTTTATTAGTGTCTCTGCTTGTGAGCTTTCATGCCTGTGTTTGTGCATGTAGCGTGTACAAGTGTGCGTGCGAGCAGTGTGAACTTAAACGCTGAGCAGAGAGCCGTGAGGGGGGGAACAGAGGAGCATATTGTGGAACATGTCAGAATACGACACCACTTCAGATTGAAATATATAAGTAGGTTGTTGATGCGAGAGCGTTCTGCAACAGTTAGGACGCGGTTACATATAATTGAGCTGAGCTGGAAATAATTTTGGTTTAAAGATTTAAAAGGAAATCGTGAGATTAAAAAATTAATTTGAGCTCCTCAAGAGCAGTTTCAAAACCTAAATTAATGCTTTGACTGCTTTTCCAACAGGAAACGAGGATGCCAAAGTGGGTGTCACATCCTGAGCATTCAACACATTCATCCACAGATTGGCCCACTTTACATGAAGCCATCTCTCAGCGGATTTCTGCGATGCTACGATGGGGAAAGACAACAAACCTTGACTCCTTTCCTCCGGTGTCATCTACATGTCATCTCTTTGACCGTGATCTTTACTCTAACCTTAGCCAGGTAGCTGCTTAATGTCACCACAGAGGTGACAGATCAGGAACAGGATGCATGAATAATCTTTGTGATGTTCTTTGACAAACATCCCGTCCAGGGGTGCCAGATTAGAAACAGGTGCGTGTGTCATTTTGGAATGACAAACAACTTTTATTTTGTTTAGGTCAGGGGACTTGTTTCTTCATAGACAGGATCAGACTGCAATATAACCGGCTCCTTCAGAACTGTAAAGGAAATAAAAAACCCTTTTCTCTCATATCTTTGATTACATTTAAATGGCATTTCATGAAGCGTTCGTTATGAGCATCACCTCTGCGTATCTCGGTCTATAGGGAGTGTGTGTCACTGATGAGGGGCAACATGTTTACCGTCACTGTTTGTTTCATTATAAGCCTCAGTGGTGTTAATGGTGGGAATTTGGCAGTTTATCTTTGCCTGCTGTAGTTCTCTTTGAGCTATAATAGATTAGAGACTGGCTTCAACACACACACACACACAAATCAAGCATAAAGCCTTTAGCACTGGTCTGACACACACAAATAAGGAAACACGATGTGTACACATTCACACACATATTCAAAGAGCACACAAACACACATTGCTTACTGGCTTAGTGCGCACACACACACACACACAAACTCTCCCTGCTCCATGGGTTTATCTTCATGATGATAGTAATCAGTATGAAGCCCACTGGCTACAGCAGCAGACTGCTTGGTAGTCATTACCGTTAGCTTAACTGTTTACACCCGTTAATCAAATTAGCAAGTCACACACACACACACACACACAAAATTGTACACACACAGGCCTCCATACAAATGCACGCAGAGTTGTGTACAGACACACACACACACACACAGGCTGACACCTCGGAGGTGCACACAGACGCACACAAACAGGAGATGTAAACACAGAGAAGAGCTCCATCAGTTCCATCTGAGATTAATTATCTGTCCTGAAGCCAGAGACAGAAAGGTGGAGGGAAAGAGGAAGAGAGATCTCCACACTTCTGTAGGTAGAGAGATATAAATGAGATAAACAGAAAGATGGCGGGGAAGAGGCACGGGGAGCCGGTGGGTGGCGACAGACAGAAACCGAGACGTATGCAGGAGTTGAAGTCGCACGTCTATTTCTCATCTTATAACCGAAAATCTCCGAGTACCCTGAATCCAAACATGTAACAAACAAACAGTGACAACTAGAGCAGGGAGCCTGCAGGCTACGCAGGAGCTTTTAGCGTCTAGTTGCGTATGCGTGTGTTGTCTTGAGGCCAACCTTTTGAGTCAATGGTGATGGGAAGTTTTGTTTCCAGTAAGAACAGGGAGCGGCAATAAATCAATAGGTATGATAGAGCGGGCTCTGAGGATCAATACTTAATGAAAATAGGGATAATAGTTGGTTGAATATGCCACTTACATTAGCTTAATAACTACGACTATGTAACGTCAGCTATCAGGCATTAGCTATTACAGTAAGTTAAAGCACCTCTTAGAGACGACAGTAAACTGTCTGCGCATCTCTTTCAAAGGCAGCAACAAGAGAACCACAAGGCTCGAAAGTAGACCTGAGTTTTGGGGGGTTTTTTTGTTCTGTTTTTTATGGCTGACAATAGATTTTAGCTGGTTCACTGTGTTGGAGCCAATCACTCAAGATGAGTGACGGGTGCTGTGGCAAGAAGTCGAGGTTAGGTGTAACAATACAGTACTTTCCTGGCTCATGGCAAAAAAAGTTGGATATTTCAGCTTTTAGGGAGCACAGACGATTCAGTTGCAGTATATTCTGTCTTCTCTGACGGAGTAGGTTTGGTAGACTTCGAAACAGCCGGTGACAAAACAATCTAGGTCCTGTTTCCAAAGAGGGATCTTTGAAACGCAACTTGAAAGTCGGTAACACTCGGTTGCCCGTTTCTTGTTTTTCTGTCCTTTCAAGGGATGCGCTCGTTTTAAAAAAAGATGGCAGCCACGCGGCCTATGAGTTAATTGCGTCAATGGAGACAAGAGGTCGCTGCTCAGTGATGGAAACAGGCCTCCTGATGGAGCTTCAGAAAGGCACAGTTCTCATCATGGCTTTGAACCAAGCAAGCTAATCGTCCCGCAGTGAAAGGTGGCAGCTAGAGAAAAAGGGAAGATTGACGCACGGACTGACAGTTTGAATGGAATTGTGTTTTTATTACTGCATACCCGTATATTACTATAGTCTGGCGTAGCTTGTGGATGCATTATACATCACAAAAAAAATTCTGTGCGTCAGCATAACGCGCAGAAAAAGGAAAACATTCGTCACAGCTCGTCAGCGTTTTATCAGGAGCTTTGTACCATGCACTCGTAGGGAAATAATCAGTTTGGCAAGAGGCTCACAATCCAATAACAAAAACAGAATTCACGCTTTCTATTTTTTCTTCAGATTTCCATAAGTGAAATGAAGAATTAATTTTAATTGTTTCATGATTAGCAAAAAATGGGAAGGGGGGGGGTGGTGAAGAAAACAATTAGGCACATCTCCAGTGATGTCACTATCTCCAAGATGGTGACGCATCGATTTACAGTGAATGTTGGAAGTTGTTCAATAGAGAAACTCTGGCTGACGGTTACACTATTTCCTCCTGCAGTCTAAATGTTCTCTCTAAAGATTAATGCAGAATAGGAAGCAGTGTGTGTGTGTGTGTGTGTGTGTGTGTGTAGGCTGTGCATTCATGCTGTGCAATGCAAGTGTTTGTATTTTTGTGTGTGATCGTTCCTCTGCAGTGGTTTCCTCATGCAGAGACAATGAGAGGATGAGACTAACTAAAGCAGCAAGATTAGCAGGCAGCCACTTACTGAGTGATCCCATCTTACATCAGCTATACGCTGGCTTTATCACAGCTATACATTATTAATACACACCTGACTGTTGACACACACACACACACACACACACACACACACTCAAAGACAGATTAGCATTTCTGATCCTGCCTTTCCGTCCACGATTTCCCGCTGTGACTTGCGGTGCCACTATTACACCGATTGTTTAATTGATTCCCAAAACAGTGATCCATGATTTGTCTAGATAATACTGCATGTTTTAATGAACAGGCAAGTGACTAGTATAGTAAAACACGGTCTTTAGTGTCTCCTCTGTATCTGCGGACACAGTAAACTGCTTGATTTGATGCTTACATACAGGCAGCATCTCGTCACCATTCATCTCTGTATTCCACATAAAGTTACTGATGCATTTCAGTCGACCCCTTCTGAGGTTTAATGGCTATTAAGTAGGTACAGTGAGGTTACGTGTCTAAGTACAGTACTTGCTGTTAATGCTCTGACTCAATCGATAAGATTTCTGTCTGTAGTTGTACGTCATGGTTTGTAAACCTATAAAAAAGTGTCTGCATAAGGAGCTTAGTTTGTGGACGTGTAGAAATGATTTGTACTTGATGAAATACAATTCAAAATGTGTACAAATTATGTCAACGAAGGCTGAGGGAAGGGCGGAAAAAAAACATCTAAAACCAGTAAGCTGTGAAACTCACAGCTCACATCAACGTTCCCAGACTGCAAGTGACACTACAGTTACACGGACACGCACACATTTAATCTGTTCTGCTCATTCACAAACTCAAGGTCCTCAGATAGATTTCTCATAGGTTTGCAAAGGGTGACCGCGGACATTATTTCACTGACCCTTTTTTGAGCCCATGTTAGTGTCACATCTGTCATCCTGTGGACTGTAATCCAAACAATATGTCCTTTTCCCACGAGTCTGTTTCACAGTGGTCATAGGCTCAAAAAAAAGTACAGCTGTCTCGTTTGCCTCAACTTTATGTGCTGAGTCACAAAGACGCGTTCATTTCCTCCCACAGTTACACAGAATATGGGACACAGATGATTTTGTTTATTTTGCTGATTCATGACTACGCCATAATTTAGCCTGATGCGTGTCTGCAGAAACCCCAATTCTTGTTCTCCCTCCTCAAGTCATGAAATTGTTTGGTTGGCATATAGGGGTCCAGCAATCACTGGGTAGAATTTCTCGGCCATGTTCTGGTCTGATGAGAGAAAAGCGATCGCTTTGCCCGCGAGCGTTAATGGATTTAGGTAAACATCACACATTTCACTGATCCTGTTTTCTGTTTTTTGAAAAAAAAAAAAAAGAGGCTTGCACTTGTGCCAAATTTATAGTTTTTAATGATTCATTTTTAGTCCACTCCCATTAGATGAATACAGAAGTAGGGCGTAGGTCTGTCATAGGGTTCTTTTTGCCATGTCTGCCCTGCTGTATGTGATTCTCTATGAAGCACAACGTGCCACACCCCAGATTTCAGGTGTCTATGTTTTTGTTTCCTAGACTTTGCAAAAAGACTGTGGTTTGATAAATGGTTAATATCTTGGAATATCTTTTCAGGACTGTTCTGCAAAAAGAGGGGGGGTCACTGCTTGTTTAACCACAGCTACCACAGATTCATATATGCATGAATGCACAAAAACATAAGCGCAGAGACGAGGGAATACACACAGATCACAAACATAGACTGCAGATAAGACAGGACCCCTGCCAAGCACTGAGAAAACAGGCGGGGAGGGAAAGGTAAAGACTGGTTTTGAAACAAAACAAAACAAAAATGCTGAATGAATGAGAGAGTGATAAAACCAAGAAAAACAGTATAAAGAGGCAGAGATGGTGTGGAGAATAGAGAGAGGGGATAAGTTAGACAGTGAGGGTGTAACAGAGGAAATAAAAACTAAAACCGGAAGCAAATGAAAGCGAGACAAAAAGATAACAGCGATATCACTAGCCACATTCAGTGATATAGGATTCTTACAACAATTTCTAATTTCTTTTAAATGAACACCTTAAAGTGTCTTCAACAGAAAAGTAGAGAGAATCATGCAAGTATAATAAATGTAATCAAATATGCTGAACTGCTTCAAGTGACTTTTGGAAATTTGATTGTCTCATTTAGAGACAGGCATCTGCTTTCTGATTTACAAGAATACAAGTGTAAGAAATGATGATGGTAGTGAGTTTACAGATGCTTTTGTTGCTTTGCTGGTTTATAGTTTTAACCATTAATATGGTGGCTGTTAAATTTTTTTGACCCCCGCTCTTTTGAAATATACCCCGCGTCCTTTCTTGAGGCACTAGATGGGACATGCTGAGTTTCTCAGTATTTACCAAAACCAAAATCCTTTGCTAACCTCAACCTCCGAGTCCTTTAGTGGCCTAAGCACTGCGATACGCTTGAAGTTTGTTTGACATGTTGTTCGACCACATCCGAAGGTGCAATCTGTTTCATGTGCCTCACTTCAAGATTAGATTAAGCCTGTCTTCATAGAGAGGGGTAACATGCAACGAGTTGTACAAATTGGGAATAAGGCCGCACACTTTCGGATGCTCTTCAAAGACATTCTTGGTGTTGCACTCAAAAAGTGACGGAAGTAGGATGAATGAAAAACAAGCGCTTAAGCGAGAGAGATCTGTTTGAAGCAAATTGACCCTTCAGCATAACAACAGGTGGAACACGGGACACAATCCTCATGTTCGAGTCATCTGTTATTTGCTTCACAAGATAAATACAGAAGAGAGAAATAATTTGATTTCTTCGCCACATTCGACGTGATTACTGCGAGGTTGGTAATGGAGCGTCAGTAGGAGGCGGTCAGACGTGTTGTGCTAATTGTGGTCTACCCCTGTTGTGGGTGGAAATGAGGTCCTGAAATAACTACTTCCTGGTTCTATTTTCAGCTGAGGTCAGCGGCGGAGGAGTACGCCACGCTGAGAGGTGTGATGTGGCTCTGTTGGTTTGACCCACACCTGCTGCGTATCCTTCACTCAGGCACCGGAGGGTGAGTGTATCAGTGTATCAGTGTGTGTGTGTGTGTGTGTGTGTGTGTGTGTGTGTGTGTTTCGGACTATGCATGCATACATGCAACACATGTGTCCAAATACAAACAAGTAACTATTTAAGTGTGTGTGTGTGTGTGTGACCTTGACTGGGAGTACAAACACACACAGTCCTGCCTCACTGGAAACACACATCTGTTTGTGTTTTGTTTTCTCTTCCTCACTCGCAAACACACAAATACTCTGGTAGCTCTCAAACTGTTTTGGACACACACACACACACACACACACACACACACACACACACCTCATACCTCACCCGTTAATGTAATAAAACTACACATGCTTTCACACTTTGTCACCCATACATATGTAAACACAAATACAAAAATAGTTTAACCTTGCAAATCGACACACATTAACATATTCTCTTTGGCTTTAACACACACACACACACACACACACACGAGAGGATTTAGTGTAACATTGAGTCATCAGGCTGCTTTTGTATAACTGCTCTCTTTTCTTCCCTGCTGGGTCTATAGTACTGTAAGTGAAGGTCAAACAAACATATAAAGCTGCACGAACACAATCATCACCACACACATACTGTACAGCGCACATGCAAACGGTACCCAAAAGACTGTGTAAAAATAACATCACACACACATGATCATCAGCTACAGTACATATGGTTCATATGTATGTATGTATGAGTCAGTCTACATCTCTCTCTTTCAATTGTATAACTGTGTGAGTGTGTGTGCGTGTGTGTATGTGTGTGTGGCTGTAAGGGGCCTGGTTTTTCCCCTGCAGGCTGGTTTGAATCGATAGCGCTGGAAAGTGCTGAAATAGCAGCCTGACACACACACACACACACACACACGCAGATACAGAAGGGTGACTCACTGGAGCTGAAAACATGAACAAGAATGCTGACTTCTGAAACAAGGCAAACAGAGCGGGAGAGAAAGAGCCAGAGAAAGAAAGAAACGGGGTGACATCCAGAAAGAAAGAAAGCAGAAAGAACAGCGCAGCTTTGACTTCAGACTAATTTCTGCTTAGTTGTGCGTAGTGGCGAGATCCAGTATTGCTGCATTGAAGATGCAGTGCACGGCGCACGTGCATTTGTGTCTATACGAGAGAGAGGGCGGTCTGCTGCTGATCCTTTCCTCCTGCGTCGCTCTCACCTCTCTTTTTCACTCGATCTTGCTTCAGCGTAAAGAAACATTTTTATGACCTTTAAACCAAAGCTTTACATTTTTGTAAACGAGCAGTGCTATTAATCAGCAAATTAAATTTTTTTTGGTCATAAAAAGTTTGGTTTATTGCCAGGTCCAGGAAGAGAGCTCGTAGTTCATTAATTTTATGTCTAACCTTTATAATTTTTTTTTTTTTTAACTTAACCAGTAGCGAGATTTGAGTGTGAGGTCCTGTCTGCTGTTCAGGAATCAGCCGTTGAACTCTGACTGCTCTGATGATACTGAACAAAGTTACATAATGTGTATTGGACATATTATATAGGGCAATACTGTATATAGGGATAGCATAGGGATAGGCTCTTATCCTGCTGTGTTTTCATGTCTAATACCGAGCCTACCATGTTTGTATTTGTATGGATCCTACCAGGTTTCTAAAGCTTTATTTTACTACTTCTGTGTCGCAACAGACTGCACAACTAATTCAACGTAATCGTGAAAACAAACAGGACTCTAATTAAGTTTTACTGAGTTGTCTTTTATTGTCAGTTACAGTGTGACTGCCATAGACCAGTAACTTCAGTATGCTGAGGAAAAAAAGGAGATATTAGATCGTGCAGGCTTTTTCGACAATCAACACTTGATTAACAACCGCTGCAGATGCATGTGTTTACTTGTTGATGCAGTCATTTGTCCAGGCATGATAATTGTATCATTAAGTGTATTAAAAGTAAAGCAGGGCTGCGCTACTGATATCACCTGCCTGTTATCACTTTTGTTTTGTGTGAGACAGGGCGAGGAGGGTGGCCTTGTTTTCTAGTGACAACCATCATCCATTTGCTCAGTGTTGGGCTGTGAAATATTGCATCGTGCAGAGCTTCTTGTAAGGTCACGGTGTTTTGCTCTATAATAAACAGCCGGAAAGCAGTTAAGGGGTCGCGCCCTTTGTTTGGAAATGTTGTGTCAGACGCGCTTTCCTACATTTTACCCTCTCAGCAGCTAACTGTTAGCAGCACAGTAGTTATCTACTGAATGTCTCTGGTTGTATCTGTCTTTCTCATGTAGTGCTGTTAGTCAACAAAAATACCCAGATAATAGATTCTGATAACATGTATAATAAGGATTTTAAGGTTTCTACACTATGTACAGCCATGAAGTGCATGACCTGTGTGCAGCTCATATACCCAACAATATTAGAATAAGTTAAATATACAAAGCAAAATTCCTCCATAACATCACATTGTTGTTCAGTAGGCCACAGTATAATAATACAATAGACAATGTTAAAAATACAAGTTTAAATTATTGTATTATGACCCACTTACTCCCTAACACCATTTCATCGTATTCCCTTGTACCTACATGCATTTATCAGTATGCACTCTACTGGTGCAGCAGTATCAGTGCAAAATTCTACATTTACTTTATTTAGGAAAAATTAAACTGCACGCTGTAAGCCGTATGAAAAGTGTTACTATGAATCTATTCATACTGAACAAACATAGGATCATTTGTGAAGAGGTTTCTCCAGAATATTATGATGTAATAATGGGACATTACATAAGAAACAATAATGCTCGGTCCAATTTTGTTTTGTTTTGTTTCATTTTTTAAATAAATATTTAAGCAAACTTTTGAGCTTCAGGCTGCTGCAGGGCAGATGCAGTAGTGTTAGGTGATGTAGCCTGTTCATCGTGGATTGTGTCAAGAAATGCACTGTAGATTCGTAACATCGCTGATCCTCCCACCTTTCCGAAGGTATTTAAAGAACTGACAAACATTACAGGACCAAAACGGAGACTCTACACTTATGTGCAAGATTTTGTGTTTTTCACTGAATTTGCAGCGACGGCTAATGAAGTGTAGACACGCGGCACCATGTACGTACTGTAATGCTGCAGATGCCGTATGGAGGCTTTCCACATTGACCATCGCTGTGGTGCTGCTGTAGAACAAAAAGAGGGCACCCCAACCCCCACCATGGCCATTACTCAATGTACATCACCAGTAAATCCAGCGCATGGTTGGACCGTGCGTTTTATTCCGGTTACATAGATAATCACATCACCGCTACAGTAATTCAACAGGCCTGAGCTGAACTCCAGCAACAAGAGTCACAGTCAACAGCGTGTGTGTGTGTGTGTGTGTGTGTATGTGTGTGTGTGTGTGCATGTATGTGGGTGTCAGTGGTTGGCGCTATTAAACATTCACCGGCTCACTCAGCTGCTGCTGCTGTCGTTAGGCTCCCAATCTGGGTCAAGTCTCCCTCCTCTCCTCCCTGAGCTACCTCTATCCCTCCATCCTCTCCTCCTGCTCCTCTCTCTCTCTCTCTCTCTCTCTCTCTCTCTCACTTTCTCTCTCTCTCTTGCCCACTCACTCTGCCTCTCTTTCTACTCAACTCCCTAAGTGCTCTCTCTCTCTGTCTCATTTCCTTTTCTCCCTCTGTTCTCCTCCCACCTTCTCTCTCTTTTTTCTCTTCCCCCACCTCTTTCCTCTCACTCTCTGAGCGAGTATTTGCTTAGCTACAGAACTCGGAGGCAGACCCATGCTCTTAGCCAGCGTCCAAGTCAAATAAAGATGCCTATAAATTTTTGAGAGACGTGATGAATAATTTCTGCGTGGGTGTGTGTGTGTGCACGCACGTAAACTAATGACCTTCACGACTCAGGCAAAATCTACTAAGTGTTGTGTTGTTGTCAGTATAGCACTCCGTCTACGAAGTCGTTTGAGCATTAGCTGATTGGCTTCAGTTCCTTCATTCACACCTGTGGCTCATTCACCAGCTACTTGGCCACCAGCTAACTATTAACATCCAATCATAATCAAACAGGTGTACGTAGCAGCCTCGCGGTCTTCACTGTTCCTCTGCTGCATGCCAGCACTGCACAGCACTCCACCACCTCCACCTCCTCCTTACCGTATGGGCTCAGCTTTTAGTATTATTGACTGCACTGATAAAACTGTTGAAACGTCTCTGCCTGAACAAGGTGACATTATTTGTCATCACCAGCTTTCGGTTGTATGTTACCCTGCTAAATACTACTCAAACTGGTGATATTAGGAGCTCTGATTTTGGTGGTGTTAATGATGACAATTATCATGAAGGAAAGGTAACAAGTATGATGTTGTCATTGAGTTGGTACTGGAGAATTTATTACTATGAAGACAAGGAGGAGGAATAGGAAGGCGCTGATGGTGCTAATAGAGATGAATTCACAGAAATTACTCATTAGTAGATTATTAAAAAATATTTAAAAAAATATATTAGCATGACTGTTTTAATCAGACAGAAGTAGCCTTTCAGACCAAAGGAGACAAAAGCTGTTTCAATGTGCCATCTGTCTTCTGTGTACACATGTAGCATCAAGTGGTGTAACAATCAGCCTTAATTCATCCGCTCTGTTTATAGGTCCCTGCCACCGAATCAAGCAAACCTTCACATCCGGCTACTAGACAGTAAATAAAACATATCAACGTCTCCTATCACCGTGAGCGCAGGTATCGCTGCTGCCGAGGCTTCAAACCTGCTGCCTGCAGTGCACCACAAAAGTATCAAATTAGGAGCTACAAATAACACAAGTTATGATGTGAGTGAGCGACATTTTTTTTTTGTCTGGGTTTCTTCCCTTTGCCTTCGTCTTATCTGTCGCCCAATCCATTTGATTCACACTGCGGGACAAATGACGCGGCCTGGCTTATTCGACTCTGTTTCCTCGCCCTGCAGCTGGCCTTGAAGCGGTTCTGTCCTCTTGCCCGAAAACATTGGCTCATCAGCTGCAGGTGAGTTTTGTCGCCTTTAGCAACACAATGATGAACCCGCGTGGATGCATGCATGCGAGCGGCGCGCACACATTCGGACACGTGCGCGCGCATGCAATTAGGGTATTCTTACCCGTGCTCCCAGACACATCGTGGCAGCACCTTTCATCCTGACGTCAGCCGTCACTGGTAACAGATTGAGTAGAAACCTGTTTAACAGTTCTGCTAAAAGAAGGTCTGTTGCTACACAAACTGCACGTGACTGCTATTTTTAAGGTGAGACACAGTTTCAACATGTTATTTCCTCCTGCAAGTTTTCCAAGCAAGCGTTGAATAGATCCACCAGTTAGCGGTCTTGAAAAAAACAAAAGAAATAGAAACAAAGAAAGAAATAATTTGTTCTCCAGTTGCCTTCTTATTATTGAGCAGATCAATATCATCTCTTGTAGTACATGCATTGTACCAGACAAATGCACTCTGCAGCTTTACATTCCATTAATTAGACAATGATAAACAGTTAATTGAGAACGCGAGCCACTTGCGATACAAAGACTAACGAGAGATTTCAGCGTTTTATCTTCTAGCTCAACATCATCTCTCTTCGTTCCACACCTCCACCTACCAGAGTTGTGAACAGCACTTGTCCTCGGCCCGTTGATGTTTCTGATGACAGCTGCCATCTCTACAAATAGCCTGGGATCTGGTGAGAACATTCACAGCCCTGTCCTCCACTGCTTTGCTCTCAACATCATGGACGTCTGGGGTGGGAGTTGAAGACGTAGCCACACTTATATTTTACTGTTCACTCCTTGGCAGCAGATATAGAAAGGTACAAGTTTAATGTGCACAGGTGATGCACGTTCTCTTCATTTACCCACATGGGATCATACCACGCTGTTGCAACATCTTTTTTTACTCTAGTAGGAGCTCTGGGAGATTTTTCAAACACTCTATAAATCTCTCTATAAAGTTGAAGGGAGCTGCAGATTCAGGCAATAATGATCTGTTGGTTTGAGCAAAACCTTTCTCATTTTCACCTTTTTTCTTACCTTGTTATTCTAAAAATATGAAAGCCACATTAATATACTTTTATTTATTGATAATGTATCCGTCACATTATTTAAAGTTAGTTTTGGTATCAGTAAATGCTTAATATGTTTTGGTATTAGAAGATGGAATGAAATAATTATATTATATAGAAATATTTATACATAATAATGTGTTGGTTTGACAAAGATCGCATTAACAAACTTATTTTATAGCTAATTCATGATTTGAGGTCCAGCTGAAATCACGTTCAGTCATGAGTTTTTCTTATTACACTCAGAAATAACGCCAACATCTTTGAAAATTTATTGTCAATAGTTTTTGATTATTAAAAAGAAAAAAAGTCCCAGAGGAAATATCAGAAACGCTGTGCTATGATTGCGTTTGACTGACAGCAGCTGGCAGGCTGAGCCCCAGAAGGGGAACGCCAGTCGAACTAAACAATCTTGCACCGTAGTTTGAATGTCATGGGCAGAGCGTGTTTTGTTAGCAATGGCACTGAAGAATAACAGGTAAGAAGTAGCTATTTAGCCACCTCGTCCGCAAACTGTTTGGCCACTTGTTGAACAAGCCATGGTGCAGGACCACACGTGCGTCCGTGTCTGTAAGTTGAGTTAAGCTGACAGAGGGTTTAGCAAGGAAAGCTAATGCGGGTAAAGTGTGTGCCTCTTCTCTTGTGCAGCAGTTAGTCAGCGTGACCATCTGCTCTGCTTGTGATAGAACGAAGACATTGCTAATTCATGCAAGCTTTGATTGACTGCGTTGAAATAAGCTCTCCGTGTGCTGCAAATCACGATACCTAAATTCTAAATAAATGTTTCTCCCGTTTGATTTCTAATTTTCAAAGGAGAACTCAGGACATCGGGACAAATGGTTTCCATGGCAGATGGATGTTTGTCTTCTGTGGCAGACAAGAAAAATTCAATCTAATTTCAGGTTTTAACCATTGTCTAAATTGATATGGACTATCCCAGCACAGCATGGCAGGACCTAGCTCATAAAGCACATAACGATGCCTGCTTTGGCAGATGACATCACGAAACCCAGAGGAAGCTGGACTGATTACTACTCTGCTTAATATTACAGAGGTTAGGTGGAGGAGGGGGTGACGTGAATGAGAGGAGACACAACGAGAGAACAGGGAATGGAGAGAGAGAGAGAGGGGAGGATGAATGATGTGATCATTATAATTTCTGCTTTCTCAACCTGCAAAACATTTCCCAGAGCTGATCACAGATTAATCTGAGGCCGTCTTTATTAGCCGTGACATCACTATAAGCAGTTGTTAAACGTTGCTGTTGCATTAGTGCAGAAGTTTACTTCCTTTACAAAATCACTTTATTCTTTACATCTGCATGAGTCAGCAAAACTCCCAAAAACTAGATTTTACCTACAGCAGTGGTCACATCACTGTTCTTTTAACTCCTTAGGAGATCTTCTGCAGTCATGAGATCATTACGTGGGTCTCTTCCTGCAGACCAGTCACAAATGTTGTCCAGGTTTTTCCCAGTTTCGGAAACTCAACAAATTAAATCAGCCTTATGGCCTCAGAGTTGTCAAATTCTTCAACTTCTAATTACCTTAAAAGAGGTTTTAACGTTTTAGGTTTTTGTGTTAATGACTATAGATACATTTATTTTCTTCCTTTTAAACTGTTCTTATTTTAATTCTTGCCCACTTCATCATTTGGGGTACATGTCAACAGGTTCTAGTTAATGACTTAGCATTTTAGTTGAGATAGGACCTCAGCGGTGAGGGGGGAGACAGGAGGAAGAGGAGGACAGGTGGAGCGGAGGAGAGAGCAGAAAAGGACAGAGGACAAGTGAAGATATTAGTTTCCCTAGGACTATCAAAGCTGATCAAAATTAAAATCAGCATAATAGTTAAGTAAAGAGGTTAATGTCACAGTTGTGGACAATTAAACTTTAACTGTTGAACTATTTTACCAATCAGACATGCTCACTATTGGAAACTAACCTTTGGTGTTTATTGTATTTGCACCCTCAGCAATCCCTTATTCCCTGTAATGAGTAGCCGTTGATACACACACACACACACGCACGCACACACTCACGCACACCCACTCACACTCAAACACAGTGTTAATTTGACTTGCCAGGAAGGAAATAGTGTGATTCACTTGAGTAGGTCCCTGGACATGAATCCAAAGACAGTAGGGAGCGTGCAGAGCAATCAAGTGATAAAGCTTATTATCTGAGAGGAGCTATATTCTAAGACTTATTATCTACCAGGAGTTAAATGACTTTCAGGTCCTCAAAGGCCTGATGGCCTGGTTTGACTTGGCAGGAGAGAGAAAGAGGAGGTGGTTGGAGGAAGACGGGGTGGAGGAGAGAGCACGCAGGAGGAAGGAAGGGAGACGAGGAAGATGCAAGCAGGTGATGGGGGTGGTGGGAGGGAGGAAGAGAAGTGAAAGGAGATGAGAGGAGACAGGAGTGGAGAGGAAGGGAAAACCAGATGTGAGCAGAGGGTGAAACAGGGGTAAAAAGATTAGAGGGGGGAAAGAAAACATAAAGATGAAAAGAGGAGAAGTTTGAAGACAGGAATGAGGACGGAGAAGGTGATTCATAGACGTGGGCAGTCACTTCTGTCTTTTTGCAACTGCTGTGAAACCAATTTTCTGGTTAGGGTCGAGAAATAGACCGTACTTCATAAAGCTGCAGAGTGCTGCATTGTGTCTTTGTTGGGGAAGCTCGGATAGTTTACTACTATTGATACTGTAGATAGTTTATTGCCTTGGATACCACGAGTGTTGGCATAGCAACAATAGATTCCTACTGTCTGTGCTCACTAGGCTCTAACAGCAAGGTAGGACAGTAACTTTACTCAGGCACTGGCTACCCACTGTGTGATATTATGTAACAGGTGACCATAAAAACTAATTAGCACTAAAAGTTGATGACAGGAAGCAAAAAAAAAAACACATTAGTTATAGTTACAGTACATAAAGTTGTCTTAAGCTCGCAAAACTTTTGTTTTGAGGCTCTCCAAATTGACACCGCACCAAAACCGGAGTTGTTACTCTGAGGTGAGATCCAGCTGAAACGATGCCTAACCAGATCACCTCTATTTCAAAGTCACTGCGAGATGAAGGTTAGTTGGTCAGTTTCCCATTTTAATGTCTGCAATGTCACCGGAAGCCCACAACGACCGCAGCTTAACATAGCACCTGTGGTACTGTTCGGGACGCCCTGGATCACAATGTGACCCTCTGGCAGTACACAGAAACATCATCTTTGTTTTCTTTTTTTTTTTTTCATTTTATGTCTGTTATTGAAGTAAAAAAAGGTTCGACTTTCAGTTCAGCAAGTTTCAATTTTTTCTCTCCATCTTTCTGTAACTGTAATGTGACATTTTGGCCCTGCAGTTCTTCACACTTGATAGCATTTGCAAAGAGCCAGCCTTTAACAGCTGATGAATTGAACAGCTTTATGTCTGCAGAAAATTACAGTACTGAAGAAAAAAAAACAATATTTGTCTGCGTATATCTCAGTCTTGAGCAGTGATAGGATAGGTTCTTTGTATTTCTAACAAACAGCCTAATAAAGAAGAAGATTTTCAAATGACATTAAAATATGTCGTTGGCTCAGTGCGACGTTTTAAGGTCCTGAATCTTTTTTATTTAGTTGAGAGATTTCTGTCTGTTCTCGTCTCACTGGTTTGATATATGTAGTGTAAAGTCAGACAAAGGCGAAGTCACATGCAATTTTGTATCTGGAAGCTTGTTTTGTTGTGTTAGCAGTCAGCTTGTTAATTCAATCTGATCCGTTACAAAATAACACCTAGGGATATATTTTATATGCGTTGTTACATCATTAAGTCTATAAAGAAATACTTTATAGATGTGAAACTAAGTTTTCAGGAGCGTGATACCCTACTTAACCACTGCTAACTGTCCAAATATGGAATTAATAAACTGCTGTATTTAGCCATCCAGGCAGCTCATTACTGGCAGATAGCTTCCAGCCTAAAGAGTGCTAATGAGCACACTGTGCACCCAGTCCCTCTTTAAACATACAATATTGACAAAGCTAATACAAAGTATGAGCTGTGGAGTCCAGAGTTGAGTGTTATTCTATGTAAATGAACTCTTCTGACTTAAAGGTAAACTTACTTTACTTGTGAATCACTTTAAGAGCTTTTTAAACAGAAGAGAAACTGTCAGGGTCAAAAGAGTTTCAAATTAATTAAAATAAAAACTCAAGTGCAGCGTAGCAGCTACAGTCCAAAACTGTTTTCTATGTTGACCGACTGAAGACTTTATTATATCTTAAAACAAGACGAGACACAAAACTACGACAAACTGTCTTGGTTGGTTAAGATTATTCTTTATTATGAAGTGCCACAAAATGCTTTGTGTTCATTGTGCTTACATTGTCTGAATTCTGGCTCAAAAAAAACCCCAGGAGATCCTCTCTCTGCAGCAGAGAGTCAAACCTCCTGAGATAAGGTGTGTCAGATATCGCTATACAGCAGTAAAAATGTCTCAATCCAAAGGATTCTTTACAAACCCTCTTGCAATAAATGATTATTTAGGTTATCATCATTCTTTAACTTGGAAATACAAAAAAAGAAGAGAGGTCAAGCTAGTACAAGGTTTTTAATTCTTCTCTACCTGAATTCTAGTTAGTTTCATTGTGCTACTTTCTTTAAGGTGGAGATGACTAGAATGGAAGTGCTTCAAGAGAACAGACTGGAGCTCACTCAGAAACAGACACACAGAGACGCCGCCCGCTCAGCTTTTCTGCCTCAGACCCACTAAAACAGCCACACGACAACAACTTTAGCCAAATACCCTTAAGACGTTTGGACAGCAGTGCAAAGTTGCAATGAGTTTTAATACACGATGATACATTTTGTGATGCGTAAACAAGAACCGGAGACATCACAGCCCGAGATACTCAGTGCTTTGCTTAGCAACCTTTGTACCCGTCAGACTGTGATCAGTTCTGAAATTGTGTTTTTACTGTTTTTCGTCCTCATTCAGATATAAATGAGAAATAACAGCTCTGAGTCTGCGGTTAAAATAATAGCTTGCTGTTATTTATATCTCCACCTGGGATCAACGTCTCCGAGCTGAAATGTGAAGGTAATGCTTTTGTTTTTATGGTCTCTTTTCCATACTTGTGCTTTTAATTTGTAGTCGCGTAGACCATGTGTTCAGGCACCTAATTTAATGTTTTTACCTACTTTGTATGTATGACCAAGACAAAAAATTTAAAGCCCTAATAAGCTGAAGCTCTATGACTAATCGTCTAATACAATTCAAATAATTGCAGCTCAAATCTAGTTCACACATCAGGGAGACAGATAAGAACTGCAATTTGCTGACTCACATACTAATTGCTCCACTCACAACAAAAACTGCCTCTTTCTTGTTGACTTGAGAGCTACATTTTTCCCCGAAACGTAAAGATTGGATCATCTCCTGACAACAAAACGTTGTCTTTTTGACTTCAGAATACTGTCAGATTTGATATATAAACTATAACTTTCAAACTATCTGCAACGTGAATGAAATTAGGTAATGGCTCCAGTGGTATCAACACAGACTTTCCTTTCATCCCTTTAACCCTAAATGATGTTGAATATCAGTCAACCGCATGTCTAACTGAGTCATCGTATGCCTGAGGAAGCACCGCAATTATCAAAATTTTCGTTCACATTCACAATTTAAACCCCTTTCTTTTCAACTGTCGAAAGCTCGGCTGTAGACACAGATTCTCTCTGCGTCTCCCGCAGCAGCTCACTGGCAGGCACTGTGTGCTCGCATGTGTGGGCATGCACCCATGCACTTGTGCACTTGTGTGTCTATGCGCGCTTACAATGAATACATATGGCATATAAACAAGCACTTCGTTCTTTTTGTTTGTTTTTGTTTTTTGTGCAGATCTGCGTGTCCTCAGTCTGTCTCTCAGGAAGCTCCATGAATCTGTAGAAAAGGTTTCCGAGCTGCAGAGAACTGGGTTCAGCAACACTGGTATTGGCCACCTAAATCAAAGGTTAAACCATCTACGGGTTGGGGTTGGTTAGAGTTAGCCTGTCATGTAGGTATATCACTCATAGAGTTAGCCTATGGTTGGCCCAGTAGGGTTAAATGGGGCCTACTGCAGAATAATAAGGACATGGTTTAACGTATCTCCTGGACTGTAAAAGTGAAGCTGCGATCAGACCATCCAGCTAAAGTACATGCTTTTTCTGTGGTTTATGAATGCACGCTTTATGGTTTGGAAGTGCACTGGAAGGGTAGTTGAATAATGCATTGCATTTAACGCTGACCTCAGCCCAACTTCAACAATGCACCAAACTTTGACTTGGTTTTCTATTTAAAGTATGCTCAGAGTTGCTAAATACCATGGATGCTTTTTATGCTTTTTATCATTCTGAGTTAGTTCACATCTCTTTGCAGCGCTCTCCAACCTGATTGCCGCGCTAACCTTTCCCTGTTTGTTTGTATCAGAACAAAGATTAGTCTGCTGTGGTTATTAAAAGGTCTGTTCGAGGCATGTTGCCACATTAATTGGCTGCATGACACGGGAAAGATGTTTTCAGCTCATTTACGTGCCAGAATCTTTTAATAAACCCTTCAACTCACGTATGGCCAACGATCCAATCTGAGTAAAGTGTTTGGAGGGCTAATCCAAAATTAGGCTTCTCCTGGTTAATGTTAGCAGTCTTTTTTTTTTTTCATGCTAGAGTTAGCCTAGCACGGGTCTGCAGGGTTATACTTATCCTACAATAGGCCTCACACCCAGCAGCCAGCTGATCCCAGCCTCTCTAGCCTACATCCTACATTAGTTCTACTCACTAAGAGGCAGGCAGTGCATAACAAGAGAGGAAAGACAGGACTTTTATTTTTGTTACTCTAACACTACATTGGCATGTTCCCTGATGTCTGTAATATTAGTATTTTTCTGTTTATGACTATAGGTGAAGTAAAACATACCTGATTTTTAAACTGCTATACAGTAGTAGGTAATACTTCATAACTTCATCATAAAATACCATGCATTAGGTGATTATTGCTTTTAAAGAGTCCTACGGAGGCTCCAAGAGAAAAATATTGCCCTCAGGTTCTATCTATAGGATTTTGGCAAAAATCATAAGCTTTTTATGATGTTGGCATAGATTTCATTTTTTTTTCTCTTTTTTTTTGCATGCAAAAACGTTAATAAGAAAAAAAGGTAAACAACATAATAGGAAAAAATAGTACTTAAAAAAAGTGACATATGCTTTGGCCTGTAGTGATAGAAAGAGGTTGGCAAATATCCTACATACGTATACAGAAATTAAAGTGCAACAAATAAGTTAACGGTATCACTTCGTCGTTATCAAATCAAGTATAAATACAACAAATTAAAAAAAGGAAAAATGCTAAGTAAATAAATAAGTAAATAAATAAATAAATAGTACTTTTACCTCAGTAGTAGAGAGAATATGGTCACTTGGTGCAGCAGAACATTATTATTATCATTATTATTACTATTATTATTACTATTATTCCCCCAAAAAACAAAATGAGAAGGAAAAACTCTTTCACTGCGTTTCAGTGCAGGGAGGAACTCAGTAGCTATCGGCTTGCTATTGTCTTTGTCGTCATCCTCATCACCATCAGAGTCCCAAAATATATGGTGCCATACCGTATCTAGATGCCAGAAGGAAGCCATGTTAGTATTATTGTCTCTATCAGAACAGACAGAGGAACAGGAGTTTTTGAGGAAGTGCATGCGTAGATCCTTAAGTGGGCAAATCTCAAGGAGAAAAAATTGTGCTATCTTCATCATCTTCATCATCATGAATAGGCTCCAAGGGAAAGCAAGGTGTGGGGGAAAAGTGAGAGAAGAGGAGGAGGAGGAGGAGGAGGAGGGAAAGCAAGGTCATATTCTGACCAAAAATAGATTGTTTGTGTCTGCAGTTCAGTTTGTAAGGATAATGGTAATTTATGTCTGCAGTTTTGTCTGTTGTTTTATCTATGCAGGGGGTCATGCATCTAGGGGACCTAGAGGAGAGAAGGGGCCTTTGAAGCAGGCAGACTCGTAGTGCTTGTTCAGGTAACTCTTGAGCGCGAAGGTCTTGTTGCAGCGTTTACACTTGAAGTGTTTGAAGGCAGAGTGGGTCTGCATGTGAGCGCGCAGGTTCGAACGATCCGCGAAGGCCTTCCCGCAGTGGGCACATCCAAAGGGCTTCTCGCCCGTGTGAGAGCGCATGTGGCCCTGTAAAAGCCAAGGTCGACTGAACGCTTTCCCGCACACATCACACTTGTGCTTGAGGTCATGAGTGAGCAGGTGCATGGCCATGGCGGGCATGGACACGTACACCTTCCCGCAGGTCGGACATTTCTTTGCCAGCTTGCTGTCCAGCGAGCGGTGTGTCTGTTTGTGCCGGCTCAGGTTGGAAGACGTGGCGTAGGTTTTGCCGCACTCGTTGCAGGTGTGCCTCTGGATGGTCCTGGGACTGCTGAGAGCTTTCCTCCTCGAGCGGCCATCGGTGATGAAGAAGGCATCCACTGTGTAACCCTCGCTCACCGCAGCATCTCCGTTGATGTATCCGTCAGTGATTTCTGACCCGGGACTGTCAGGGGACTCAGAGTCAGGAGCCCCGTAGTCACTGTGGATACCATCGTAGAGGGGGTCGGGGGAGGGCACCTTGATCCCACTGTCACTCTCACCATCGTACACAACAGGGTTGATGTAGTCACTGATGTAACCAGCTGACATAAAAAAGAGAAAAGAGTGTTAGGTTAACAACAATAAGGTGGAAGTTGTAATAAAAATGGGTTTACACCAAAGCCTGGCCCGGGAATCAGAGATATACAGATTGTCCCTGATGTAGCCATGACATAACTTTTAACAAATGAAAATGTAGGATATCAAAACTATCTTAAGAGGCACAGAGGGGCTCAAAATTCTACCTGATCACAGCAGAGACCCACAGTTCATATACCACTAGGAACTATGATAGACATTTGCTACTGTACGTCTGTCTAACAGGGAGTCAGCAGGGAAAAAGTCTGGATTAATGCCATCAGACTGCTGTAGCCAGCTGGACAGGAAGAACAGAGTGAAATCAGATAGTTATTTTCTTTTCAAGCTCTCAAGCTCTTTCTTCATAGAGAACAGTAATGATCGAGATGCCGTATAGTGACCAGCATTACACGGCCTGAACGACTTGAATTAAAGTGCTTACTCACTGATGTTAACCGCTACATACTGATACACAGCTGTATGTTTTTTTCTCTGCTTCCGCATCCCGCTTGAGTGATAAACGATACAAAACGCAGAGACGTCAGGTCAACATAAATATTCCAAAACAGCCGGTTCATTCAACCAGCAACTTGTTTTTAGCATGTATGTTGTATGTCGTGCTGTTGTTTGACACAAATGCTTACATGACAGGCGGCACGGGTTTTGTATGTGTTGAGAAACCACATGCATTTTAGCTTTAAAGGTCATGTGTGTATGATTTAGATGCCTCGCCTCACCCTCTCCTTCCTAGCTTGAAGGAGAAGCTACGGTGGCTGCCAAGTGCTTGAAAAACGCCACTGGCCCTATTTAGAGCTAGTTTGTCTATTCTGGGCTACTGTAGAAACATGTTGGTTCAATACGGTGGACTGTGTGGAAGAGGAACCGTAGTGTCTGTAGATATGAAAGCCTTTATCTCGGGTAACAAATACGTAATGATTCTTATCTTCAGGTCACGATACACAAATGAAAACTGAACGTTATTTTCCATTTCTGCCGCGTTCCGTAAATAGAGCCCCTTAAATCGTAAACACACTGGACCTTTAACCTAAAAGTGCAGAAAACCAGAGATCAGCAGGGAAACAGAAGGTTCCAGTAAGATGTGATCTTAGGTCAGCAGTTTTACATCCCAGACCACAAGATCATCTGTGGTTATACACAGCAGGAAAAGGCAGCATGCTGTTTTAAGGAGGCACTTTCTCTCACCCTAAATGTATGGATAAAAACTTTAATAAGCCGTAAAAACACACAGTCCTTCTGTATGTATCTGCCCTGTAGTATTGGTGCAGCATCTATGGCCCATTCGCTTCAATTGCCCTGCATAAATTGTAAGGGATGATTCTCGACTCATCATCAGTAAGGCAGCACCAACTGTAACTACTTTTAACAGCTTTCAACATATGTGAAAGTCTTTTATTGTAACACAGAACATCTGTCTCTCTGTTGCGCACCTGTGGCCAATAGTGGAGTGTGAAGAAAGGGGGGAAAAAAAGCCTGCAGTATTAGTCCAGACATAATTCAGCAGTATAATTCCTCTCAGTTCTCAAAGGTTGCAGTTAAAAACACTTCTCTCCGTGAAAGATAAATGAACACAGGCTGACCCTGAACTTGAAGAAAGCTGATTTAGAGTGTGAAAATGAGCATCAGCACCGCGGACAGATCCAGTGTGGCGCAGGTCGCTGGCACGGTGACAGCGAGGCTGCTGTGCAGGCTCAATCAGTACAGTCGACAGTGTGGGGGGCTTTTACAGATCAGGGGGGGTTGAAGGCTTGCACGGCAAAGCCTTTTGGGCAAAATGCAGAGACTGCGGCTCATTTTGAAGCATGACAGGCGTATATACGAAGAGTCGGAGGACGTCATTACTCCCTCTTGATAAAGAAAAATGCAGATTCTTTGCAGTTTTACATGTTTATCAGCTATATCATGAATATGTGAATACGTTCATACAAACAACTAAATATAGAAATGCATAAACAATACATAAATGCATACTAAGTAGCATATTAAGAGGAATGCACATTATAAAGCAGCTTTAGATTTGATTGACTGACAGTGTGGCTCTACAAGTGTGTCATTACACATGTTGTTTTCTGCTCTTTTAATCTTTGCTGATTATATCTTGTTAAACACACATATGCGCACCAACACCACAGAGTTTTTGTGTGTTTGAATCTCTTCTTAGTGTGACAGCATAGGTTTGGTTTGGTTTGAGTGAACACAATGTTAACAGATTGAACGCAGACTAAACTGTCCCCAACAACAACACTGCAAACATCAGATTATTTTCTCCACCTTTTCTCTTCCTTAAACATTTACACGCAATGCCCACCCATCATTTAACTTGGTAAGAAGTTACATTAAGCCAATCAAAAAACAACACACTGCCCACAGATATATATGAAGGAAAAAATAGCTACTCTATGACAAATCAAGATTTGAATCATGGCTTTGCTTATGATCATGACTGCTTGCGATTAAGTGGACAGTTCGTCATATATGTCATCACAATATGTCACATAATACAATCTGAGGGTGGGAAAAAAAATGTCGTACCTAACTTTTTTTCCTCTGAGAAATCCCTGTTATTATTTACCCGGCCTCTCTAGTGCTTTCTATATAAGATGCAAAAGCAACAAGCTGTGTGTGACAGCACATATCTGTCTGCATATGATAACAGCTCCTACATATCTGCAGCTGCATCCCATCTGACTGCACAGTCCCATCACACACAAGGCACAGAGCACGAGGGTGTGATATAAATTATTCCAAAAGCAGAGAGTTGTTCCTAACGTGGCGCACTGCATGTGCTGAGCTGTATGTAGAAGCCGCATTAAGCAGTTACCATCAGATGTTAGGGATGGAGACAAAAGGTTTGCCGGGACAGACAGCGTTTGCACGGTGCTGCTGAGGCGGCAGATCGCGTGTCAAGCCGAGCAGGGCTTGTTAACCTCGACATTATAAATACACCACTAGCAGCTTTTTTGCTTCACGAGCGGAGAAATAAAGGCAAGACCGTGCAAGGAATACACATGTTGATGTGCAACAACCTGTCAATGACACCGGGATGGAAGCAATGCAGTGGCTTCATTTACATGGCAAAGGCATCTCTGTTTTTTTTTTGGGGGGGGGGGGGGGTAAAATGTGACGCACGCAGTCACAGGGTGTGAGGAAGTTCACAGCTTCAGAGGAGCATAGGGCAGGAACAGTGACAGAACAATGAATCACACTGTCCAGTGGGGACTAACAAAGCATTGTTGGGGCCTGAAAAGTAATCTAAAAATAATGTTATAACATAATATCCATATTCATCAATTATGCCAAGACAGTCAACACATCCCCCTGAGCCTTTAACTTCTATTCAACAGTTCATCTGTGGCTGTAAAGTGAAATAAGAGCAGTGAGGAACGTCAGCGCTGATCCACTTTTTTGTGCTTTTGTGATAACATATAGATGTGTGGGGGCTGCTGCAGGCGTGCAAGGAGGAATGCATTTATTTGAATGTGCAGAAACCTGCCAGCACTGCAAAAACAGGGCAGGCATACCTGCAGAAAACACATGCAGATTGTAGGATATAAGCCCGTGATGGGGTTTAGTTTCAGATGCAACCAGGAAAACACTGGACCACTGTGGTCACAGCAATGTTACATAAAGGATTACTAATTCCTGCTGCACCTGGAGGCGGTCGGTGGACACATTTGCCAGTGGATTATTAAAGATTATCTGTGTGAAGTGTCACTTTGTTTCGTCAGATTGTTTTCCGCTTCAAGCATCTATTGCAACATCAGCACAAGCCCCCATCTGAAGCGTGTCAGACACACGCAGACCGAGCTTCGCCTTTGTTCGTTCCAGCAAAGCAAGTGAAAAGTGGACCAGATATTAATAAGCACCGTCCCGTCTTTATCTCCTTTAACCTTACTTAGCCTGAGTAGGGCGGGGGTGGTGGGGGGGGGGGGTCCCCGCTGACTATGAGCCAAAATCGATGAAACATGGGACGCGCTGGATTTAGTTGATTTCTCAAGTGACCTTTCCGCTCCAGTGGCAACTCAACTCCCACAGCCGACCAAACGCTTCAAATCAAGCCCACTTCATCTGCTCTTCCCCCCGGTAAATAAAGTGTTAGATTACGCGGTGCGGTAACACTCACTGAGCGGGATGTAGTGGCTATTGAGATTGGCAGTTCATCAGTGTTTCACCGTGTCCATCTCATCCGGCGCTCCCCTGAGCTCCCGCAGCCCTCTGAAGTGGAAGTGGGATCACTTATTTGGCAGAAGACTGCTTAGTGTGCGGCTTCGAAGCTTTTATTGCCCATCAGGAAAGGTAATAACTATGTGATAACTCTGCGCTGTCCGCCGTTGTCCTGTAATCAATGATTATAGGCTACTTATCTGCCTCAAACAAGTTTCAGATGGAGAGGCTGCGGATACGCCGGGTCAATATGAGACCAGGTGATGCCACGGGAGAGAAAATACCACATGCACGAGTGAAATAGTTAGATTTTGATACGACGTGCCAACCACTCGGGTCGATTTTAAATATCTCAGTGAGGGAATCCCTCCAGGACACAACAGGTAAAATCCACCTCTCATTCTGGAAACAGTCTCATCAGACTCCCTGCCCGTCACCCTCCACCTCTTCTCCGTCAGATCGACTTGTATCTTTTTGTTTTTTTTCAGACACCTGTTAATGCTCGTCGTGTAGGCAGACCTGACCTACCTTTGTCATGGAGCCGCAGGCTGAGGTCTGTCCTGTGCCGGTAGGCGTTCTCCAAATCCGCCCCGGTGGAGAAATCATCCAGTTTCACCTTTTTCACCAAGAAAGACCTTGGCATGTTGGTGCGACACCGACACACACACACACACACACACACACTGTCACAAACACAACGGCACACACTCACAAACACAGCCGATCGCCGACGGCCTGGCCAGCGTGGTGATTTTTGTTTTTTCGCCCGTTACACACCAACAAGACGAGGCGAAGCTGGAGGAAGATTGTCTTCAGATTATTATTTCTTTTTTTTAGAGGAACAGTTGTGACCAGCGTTTTTTTTTCTCCAGTTTCAGTCTCTGTCTCCTCCGGTTTAACCCTCGTGCAAAGAAAAGAAGGCGAGAAATGCAACTTCAGCACCGGACAGCTCCTTCCAAGAGGAGGTGGCGGCGGTGGTGGAGGAGGAGGAGGTGGCGGTGTGCCTCGGGGTCTCTTTGCTCGCGGGCAGAGGCTCGTGAGCAGTCCAGAAACAAAAAATAATAATAGTAAAAAAAATAAATAAATAAAAACAAGAAAAGGCGGTTGAAGGCACCCTGCGGCGCGCGGCGGCGGCTCTAGGGCCTCTTTAAAGAAGAGATGTAGGAGAAGGAGGAAGAGGAGGAGGAGGAGGAGGAGGGAGGGAGGGATGCGAAGACGCACAAGAGGTACAAAAAATGTGGAAG
Organism: Nibea coibor; assembly: GCA_023373845.1. Taxonomy (NCBI): domain Eukaryota; kingdom Metazoa; phylum Chordata; class Actinopteri; family Sciaenidae; genus Nibea; species Nibea coibor. The sequence continues at coordinate 14,646,617 of CM041726.1, forward strand.
GGACGATTTGGGGAGCTCTTCAAAAAAAATAAAAAATAAAAAAATAATAAAGAAAAAATGTCGGACACCCTGTCCTTCCTTCTTTGCCGCAGAAATAGTCCTTAAATCCGGTTAATGATGACTTACTCAGGTCGGCGCAAAAACACAGTAAGACTCCCTGCGGCCGAAAAGATCAACAGCATCCCCTCTTTCTCTCTCTGTATCCCTCTCTCTTCTCTCTCTCTCTCTCTCTCTCTCTCTCTCTCTCTCTCTCTCTCTCTCTCTCTCTCGCTCGCTCGCTCTCTCTCTCTCTCTCTTCCCCTCGGTCTCTCTCTTTCTGCAGCTTCCGCGAGGTGTTCCCGTGAGTGTGCCGTCTCGCGATCAGCTGTTGGCATTTATACGGCGCAGAGAGAGAGAGAGAGAGGGAGAGAGAGGGTGGGAGAGAGAGAGAGAGGATGGAGGGATGGATAGACACACGGGTAGAGGGAGTGCTTAATTTAATCCATCCCACATCCCCGGGGAGCGGCCACTGGCCCGGATGATTTATTGAAGCTGTTATCACCCACCCTCTCTTTTTCTCTTTCTTTCTCTGTCTTTCATTCTCCTTCTCCCTCCTTCCCCCCTTTCTCTTCATTTTTTTTGATAATGTGTGTGTATTACTTTCTGTGTGTGTGTGTGTGTGTGTGTCGCCATGTTTTGGGGAGATAAGAATGGAAAGTGTTTGTGTGTGTGTGTGTGTGTGTTTAAAGCACTCATCGATTTGATTCAGCTATGAATTTTAAATCCTGCCTGTTTTTTGGGGGGGGGGGTCCTTACACTTATTTATTTTATTTTTTATTTTTTTGGTTTCCTTCGTCTTTTATCACCTGCTAAGCTTATTCAATCTCTGCTTTCTCCGTGATGACATGGATTATATGAGGGAATATTAACTAGCATGCTGAGAGCCTCGTAATTATCATTAATGTGGCCCCGAAGGCAAATGGATGTAGACCAAATGGAGTGTTTTACAGTGACTGCTGGATTAATATGGGAGCGGAGTAATATCTGTTCTAGGGTCACACTGGGTTCATTGACAAGTTTTACTGCAATATGGAGGATTGTCTCTGCTGATGTTATGTAACAGCAACAAAGATCATTTGACAGATTCATGTGCTGAGTAGACTTTCTTAATTCAGCCTCGCTCTCTCTTTGTCTCTCTAATAATATCGCTTTAATATAAATGTTAAAAAGAAGTCATAATTCAGAGGGCATGACAACAGGTCTGATTAAAGTCCAAGTCAAGAACCTCGTTGTCAAATCTGACATTTAGCCTTGAACCTTAAAATGAATGCTGGCAGGTTTAAATGGTTCCTGCAGGACCGTCAGTCTGAGGCCAGTAATGATGGTGTATAAATATGTTTTAATTAGTCCCAAGGTTTGTGAACGTACACATTACTGAACGTGTTTCCTCCCAAGATTTAAAGGGCATTGGTGTATTTTTTTGTTGTAGGACACACTGACTCAGGTTTGTGGGCTGTTAGAAAGTTGTTGAACATCTGTTAAAGGTTAGAAGAAGCTCGGTGGATTATTTCGATCTACTCAGATCCACAGAGATAAACCGGGCTGAGTGTTCATAGTAATGGGAACATTTATTGAAGCTAACAAGGTGTGTTGTTGCACAGACTCACTGAGTTGCTAAGTTGATACTTGAGACTTGGATATTGATGTACATCCACCATATTATTTATTTTTACAACAAGATCGCACCTCATGTTCATCCACGGAGCAAAAACAGTTATTGGGCCGGACGTGTGATATGAATATTAGTTTACATGATGATCATCTCTACCTGTCACTGTCAAAAAAGAAACTTATTGTTAATTAATAATGAATTATTTACTCTGTGAATAAGCTGCTGGAAAGCTGCTCTCCCATTTACTGTATTTTTAATATTTATCCATTTAATTATTAGTTCTGAGGTGTGATGTGTACTTAATGTGCTGAAGTACATTCATACTGTATGTATAAATATCAATATTATCCAGCTAGGACAGATAACAAAAAATAGCCTTCTCTTCCTTCTTCTTTCTTTCTGTTCTTGATAACAATATTAATTACATTGAAGGTGATTCAGAGACATTTCATGCAAAGATTGAGTCACTGTATTTCTTTCAAATGTGACTAATCTTGCTGCAGGAAAGGAGATTTCTGAGCCAGTCACATTGTTAGTTTTTGGGCATATCTTTCCCGAATTAGACAAAAATCATATTAGGTGTTGCTCGTTAGTTATATGAACCAGTCAAACAGATGGAGGAGGACAGTGGAGATGTTGTGTTGGGGTGGTGATGATGAAACGAACTGAGGTCATTCATGCTTCACGCATGGACTGAATCCAGGGTCAGATATATTTCCGCTATGTGTGTATTTAGTATTGATTACAGGCCACAAGACGTGTTCAGTACGTGTGTGTTCAGTGTGTTTGATGATGACTCATGACTATGGGAAGTATTCTGTGTGTGTGTGTGTGTGTGTGTGTGTGTGTGTGTCTGGTTGTGATACCAGTCCATCTGTTGTCCTTAATCAGGGGAAGAGCAGATGAGTTCCATCACCTGGAGACTGGCTCAGGGAGGTCCAATTAAACACACACACACACACACACATACATGTACACACACGACTGGCTTAACACAAGCACACAACATACAACCACCTCTACAACAACTGTCAGTCGACTGAAATAACCTACAACATTAACAACATATTTCATCATCATTAGAGGCCATGTGAACACACACACACACACACACACACACACAGACAACCTATTAGTTAGACACATGTGGACATGCACATTTGTACACAGACTTGACACAAAACCAACAGACAGGTTTTAGCGCGCACACACACACACACACAGACGCACGTTTACATGTTCTGCTGAGTGTTTCAGAGCAGAGGGAAGCAGCGATCCATTTTCAAAATTAGATCTACCTCATATTCTACGAGCAAAGACTAAGTGCCAGAGTGACAGCGAGTCGCTCACTGTGTCTCCATCAGATTGAGGATGTGAGAGTAATTTCTAAAGATGGGAAGGGACAATATTTCACTGCAGCGCACACGAGCGTGAATTGCAGCCCAAAGTGGGAAGCTCTGGGTGTTCTCTTGTTGGTGTCATCCTCACACTTTGCTAACAGTGCCTCACTTTATTTTTGGGACAAACGGGAGATTTTCTTTTTATCATCATTATTCTGTCAGCAGGCCTTGTGAGTAACTCCCAGCCGAAATAAAATGTACAAATACAGATTTGACACTGGTGTTATTTAATCTGGTGACTTTGATTTGATTTGAATAGTACAGGCGAGACATTTGCTTTTCTCTTTATTTCAACCCAAACCATCAGGAAAAAAATGTCTATCATCATGAGACTGAGCTTTTAAAGCTTCACTGTACAGGAGCCGTTACACGATTGTAATTGTTGCCAGATTTTATGTATATAATCTACAGATGAAGTGTAAGTAACATGATAACATGACATAATAAGTCCCTGCAAGGACTCAGTGTTTGAAAAGAGTATAAGAATGATTCATTGAACAAAAAGCAAGAAAATAATGTTTTTATTTAACTAGAGTTTAAAGAGCTTGAATGGATGTTGCTTATATATAAAGAGGGATCCCTCTTCTGCTCTCCATGATGTTTCTTCCATATTTTACTGATTAACGGGTTTCTTTCAGGGAGTTTTTCCCGTCTGGTTGAACTCAGAGGTCCTCAAAGTCCTTTTGCGGCAAATTCTCTTTATGCTCTGAGAGAAATGTGTTTGTGTGCTCTCTGTGTTTGTGTCAGACGCTGCACCGAGGTTAGCTGTGATAGATGTCCTGTTTGGTTTAATTGATGCCGTGCCGCGTTGAAGGCCGACACATGCGTCGTACACAGAACGCGGAGCCGCTGCCCAGCTGCTCTGTGTACGTGTGTGTGTGCGTAGGTGGATCTGAGTGTGTATATGGTGCATGGTGCATGTGACAGGCAGTCAGCTGCTGCCATATGCCTCAGTATGAACACATGCACACACACACACAAAAGAAAGGTTCACTGGATTAACGCATAACACTTTTAGAGTTATGATTCATTATCACACATCACCCCTGACCCCTAGACACACATCTAATTGTCTGCACATGCAGTGACTTAAAGGGTTCATTAACCCCATTAAGTGTTTAAGTGTTCTTAGGGTGACATAATAAAAAGAAAAATCAGCGATGCGGAGTGTTGGAATTAGTTTTCCTCTTCCTGTTGTTTGTGGACAATTCAAGGCCACACAAAAGGCATGACATAAGACTCTCTGACTTACTTCCCTTTTTCCAGGAGAGCGGAGTGCAGGTGGCTTTAATGTGGTGGCATCGAGATTTTTCCTCTCACCTGAAGCAAAAATGTTTTATCAAGGAGCATCAAGAGTCAAAATATATTTGTCTCTTTCCCTCTCCCTATATCGCTCTTTGCCTCTCATTTTCTGAAGGTGAGCCTTGTTCTGTTCTGTCCTAAAGCTGTTCTGTCGCAGTAACGCTAAATATTGCTGAGCAGCTCTTCTCATCAGGCACGCACACACACACACACACACACACACACTCACACACACAAAAAGGCACATACACACGCACATGCACACTTGCAGACACACGCAGAAGTGCTGGGCTAGGGGAGAAATGTGGCCTGTTTCTTTGCAGTTTTTGATGACTCCCGCTGTACTGGTGAAACAGAATGCAGCGTACATTAGCACAGGATAGAGTGTCCCAAAACAGAGGAGAGGAGAGGAGAGGAGAGGAGAGGAGAGGAGAGGAGAGGAGAGGAGAGGAGAAAAAGGAGGAAAAATCTCATTTTGATATTGGATGTCAGGAAAGTTTCAATGGCAGTTCCAAAAAGATAATTAAAAGAAAAAAAACAGATCAAGTGTACGTTAAACATTAGGAACCGTTGACAAAGTCCACAATCCAAGGTCAACTTACTCGCTTGCTCTGGAGCTTTCAACAGTATGACACCTTCTTCATTAGGCGATGAAGACTGCGCGGTTGTCACCAAAGCGTAGGTGTTCAAACTTTTCGTTATTCTGGGCACTTTGACATCTTGTGCATGTTTCCTGAAGACATAATACAATTTAGTCAGCCTCAGTGTTTGGTCTTTACAGCCTGATCTGGGAAACCGGTGTAATGCTTCATTAGTTAAATTAATCTGGGAGAAACATAGGATTGATGTGCTTTTCGGGGAAGTGATGAGCTCCAGTTAAGAACGTATAATGCAGTTTTATAATGTTCATAATGAATCCATGAGAGAAGATTTCACAGTCTGCAAAGTAGGATGTAGATTAATGCCCCTGGCATTTATTTCTGTTGTAGGAGTCGCACATATTCACAGTATCTAAACAAACGGCTCTTGTACACATACAAACTGCTGGTCTGGTTGGAAAAGCACTGAAGTGGCCTTTCTGTCTGTATATTTCCCTAAACTCTCTCTGACCCACAATGCCGTTTCGGGGGGATATTTCTCTTCCCCTCTCTATCTTGGGGTAATTGTGTGAATCAGGAGAGATTGCATTTGCCCAGACAGCTGAGTGGCGAGCTGGCAGGGTAATAAATGGCCTGATAACCAGCACTACTCTGATCCCTCTCAACGCAGAAATAAGAACAAAAAAATCATTACCTGCTTCAGACAGGCCTATCCTGCGATGTCGCATGTGATAAAGAGAGACATATTTCGGGAACACAGAGAGGGAAAGGGGAGGGATGGAAGGAAAAATGAAAGACGAGATGAGAGACAGTGAAAGGGTTATGGAAATGTTCCAGGTAACATTTTTATTTGTTTTACAGATTTATTCGGGGATTTTGGAGCATAGAGCAGAATTATGGGGGATAAAGTCAGAAGAAACAATGAATTGAAACACTTTCGGTGAAGTGAATACTCGAACCGTGATTTAGATTGTGAGAAGTCTCAGAAAAATTCACCTCCGAGTTTAACCAGACATTAAATGACATAGAGCCTGATTCATATTCTCTTTGTTTTCTGTCCCTTCTGACCCTCTGCATACCTTTTAAATGGAAAGATCAACCCTATCAAGCAAATATTTAGATATCTGTACACATGCACACACACACACACACACACACACGGTCTCAGCAGTGGAAATGCAAGCTTTGGCTTTGAAACTCGCATTACTTATTTACAGTCGCTTGCATTCATGTACACAACAAAGGAAGTCACAGCAGCATCAGGTTGATGTTTTTAGGTTTTGTTTGTTCCAGGACTGGATCACATGACCACAAAGCATGAGCGAGTTTGAGCTGCAGCCAACAATTCATGTACAAAATCAGGGCAGATGTCAGATGTGTGTCGTTACGTATGATAAAACACATCCTTAATTGAAGGTCCAGTGTGTAGGATTTAGTGGCCTCTGGCTGTGGAGCTGCACGTTGCAACCAGCTCGCCTCACCGTCCCATCCGAGGGTGAAGGAGAAACTACAACGAAAAAATGCAGAAGGCCTCACCCAGAGCCAGTCCTCCAGCTTTTGTCTGTTCTGGGAATCTGTAGGTCTAAAAGGTTCATTCCAAGGTAACAAAAATACAACCGTTCTCATCTTCAAGTCTGTACTAATTAAAACGAGTTTTTGTTTAGTGTGCCAGTAGATCATCCTAAATGTAACACACCGGACCTTTAAAGCTGCAATAATCAATATTTTTATATTAACTATGGGCAATAAAATCTTTGTTTTAGTGCACTCTGCTGTGTAGTTTTGGCTCCGCTGCCTGGTAATTAGCCCAGTCCTCACAACATTCTACATTTAGAAATACAAACTGCTATTTATATTATGGCTTGGCTAAAAACTCGGTGGTTATTATTTACTGAGAGATATGCATCCATATTGCCCAGTACGCCCAAACTAATCTACATTTTAAATCCAATACTTAATGAATAGTCAATCCATTGTTGTAACTTAACCTTGACCGATAGACCAGATAATCGTTGTCTTGTTTTAAAATGATGTGCCATCATGTCCGGGCTGGTCCCCATGGAGGCTCCTGCAGGAAAGTTTTATTCCATGAACACGCATATGAACACGTGTCCGTGCAGATGTGGTTGTCTTTTCAGAGCAGCAGTTTATAAACACTATTAAATAGTAATAAATAGTTGTATCTCGCTCTCATATTTGTCAGACACAGAGTCACAGAACACTGCCCACACAGACAGACCAAGAAATGCATTGCCTGGCTAACAATAGCGAGACAGACCAGACTAGAGAGAGATGCACTGTGAGCAGCAGTGCATAAACGTAATGTTACTGTTATTTACTGACATCAAACTTGGAGAGAACAGAAGTTTACGCTCGCTGTTCTTGCAATTCACTCCCATTGTGTTTTTTTTTTCCCACTCGTTGTGACCAGAAGGATAGTTCCGCTTCGTCCTCTTATCGACACTCGCTTTGACGGAGCGGGAGACAGGGGCCCTTGCATAAATTACATCCTGTCCTTGTTGGTATCAGATCATAAAATACTTGTATGTGTTGTTTTAGAGGGACGAATGTTGTTATTTAATTAGCAGAACTTGTTAATGCATTCATCATATTAATTTTACAGATAATTGTATGTCAGTGTTTATTTTTTTTACAGTACCAAAAGCTGCAGTTCTTCAAATGGCCACTTGAGGCCGGCTACAGAACAAGACGATCCACATAAGCAGAAATAAACGCTGCCAGGTGGGTACCATTATCAGTGGCTTGTTGGAGCACCGTGGCATCATTCGCCCCACCTCAGGTCCACCGATCATCCACATCTTTGACGATTTTTAGATCAGCTGGGAGGCGGAAAAGGCAGGACTGCCAACATCGCGGCGGCCAGAGCTCTTCGGAAACAGATACGACGTCCTTTCTGTATACTTTAAATGGTTCACAGCTTATTTTCACTGCTCCCTAGTGGCTAGAAACATCAGATATTGCAGTTTTAAAGATCTCATGTGTAGGATTTAGTGGCATCAAGCGGTGTAGTTGCAGATTGCAACTCCCTCGTCTCACCCTCGCCTTCCTATATAGGAGGAATTACGGCAGAAACGTGGTGCAAAGAACGACGGGAAAAAAATCCTGCAAATTGTTTAAATATTGTTTACACTCAATGCTCCGAACAATAAACTATTCACAGCCCCCAGTGCTGTTGGTAACACATATCAGATATACAGTATTTTTTTTTTTTTTTTTTATTGAAAGTCAGAAAAAGAAACCAGCATTGTTCCTGAGTGGATTCAGAGGCTCGGTGCTCTTCCTCCCCTCCCTCCTACTCTTCTCCGAGTGTTTCCAATATTATCAGAGGTTTCATTCTTTTATTCCATCCACACCACTGTTGTGTCTAATCTGTCTCTCGGACACACGCAGTCAGTCATACACACTTGTTCGCGCGCGCTCACACACACACGCGTGTTCATGCTCATATGATCACAGATACACATAACAACCCCACGGGGCACATGCAAGACACAAAGTCATGCTCAGAGACACACACACACACACACACACACAGCCTGTATCTATGTATCCCTCAGGCGGTGCTTTAGCATCAGTAGCCGCCTGATGTTTCATCAGCAGGACAACGCATTACTATTCTAACACTCGACTGTTCAAATGTCCTAATGTTTTGTCAATACTGTTAAATCAACTTTATATGCCTCCAGAGGGCAAACAGTTTACAAACACACTTCTGTTATGAAAAAATGAAATGACCTTTGAATGAACCCATTACATGATCATATTATTTTATTCTCATATAATGTTTTCTTTTTTTTTTTAGAGGAAGTGGTTGAGGCTTTTCCTATTTCCTGAGACTATTTCCACGTTGTCTCTGTTTTATGAAACAGTGCAGCTTGTGCACGAGCCCCTCTGAGGCGCCGCGACAATGTTTGTCACTGTGCTTAACCCGACTTCAGGTCGGATTTGAGTTTCACGACAGTGTTCATATAAAGCGTTAAATACTATTTTTTGACGGGAAATACGTGAAGGTAAAAGCCGCATTTACATAAACGGGGTGAGGAAAGCTGTGAGAAGGTGAACCGTTAAGGTGAGCGCTGAGTGAGGACTTGACTGTTTCTAATTCAGTGAGGTCTGTCTCCAGGGTTTCCCCCCAGTGTTTGCAGAGCGTTGTGTGAAAATGTCGCCGCTATTGTGCTTTTTGTGTGGCGGTGACCTTTTACGGATCACAAGGAGGCAAGAGCTCCACCGCGGAAAGGAACACTATAGAAAATAAATTATGTTTAGGTTTATGCAATGAAAAATACAAACGGTCCCGCATAGGTCGTTTCACGTCTTACCTCGGGTGGTGTTGCCACCCTTTTAAGTGCCTCATCTCCTCATTTCTATATTATCTTTACTACTGCATTTACAGCTTTTCCTCTAAACTGGAGTGAACAGCTTTTGTCATTTACAGAACACACAACTGGAGCCACATTTCACAGTAGATGTTTTTAATAACACAAAGAAGTAAAGATAAGTGGTACTCCAAACAATGGGGATCATAATTGGTATCATATTACAAAACCTCTAATTACATTTTATTACTACAAAGTAATGCTTGAACAAAGAAAACTGCTCACTCTCTCAGTGGTGGGCAAAATCAGCTTTATTTGTTTGTTCAAACATTATCTCAACAGTGGTTGTTAATGGGATCTGGTGCAATTAATTTGCCGCACTGGCAGGAATGGGTTCTGAAGAGGAAGAAATCAGTAGAAGTGATTCAGCAGATGGAAGAGATGAAACGGTGTCAGATCGACGAGGTCAGTCACACTGTAATGCAAATGCAGGACTGAGGTGGTGGGATGGACTGCTCATAATACATGACAAATGAAGCAATTTAAGAAGATGTCTGAAAACTTACTGAATGATAATGAGTGATCGGGACCAAGTCCTGGAGAGGAAGAGGATTTAGACTGAAATCCATCTTCCGCGTTGTTTGTTAATTGAATCAAATCACTCTCTTTAAAAAGTTATTTGTAACCCAACCACCACTTTCACTTGTTTTACGCAAGTCTGTGTTCTATTTTAAATAGTGCTAATTATAAAATGACCATATGATCATCCATATGGCTCATTCTAATTGCATCTCTTCTCATCTGTCATTAGACACTGATAATAAGCCACAGCTTTCTCTGTGTTTATACCTGTTCTCTTCCAGTATACTGCCGTACTGCGCTCTCCGAGTTAATGGAAGAATCTGAGAAACAAATAAAAATATCACCTGGACTCGGTCCATCGTCCCCACTCTGTCTCACTCCTTATCATCTATTTGCCAACTTCTCTATTATTATCTTTCTGTTTATGCTTGTTTGTTTGTATACTTATTTCTTTCTTTCTGCTCCTTCCCTCTGAAGATGCAGGTTTCTTGCCAACACAACTCTATTCTCCATAACATCCCCACGCATGCCAGAAACCTGCAGAGATAAAATTAAAAGTGTATTATTTACCAGTGGCCATGGGTGTCAGAGCTGAAAGAAAACTGTTTTTTTTCCCAAAATCATTTAAGGGAATAGTTTGACACTTTGGGAAATACACTTTCTTTCCGGGAGTTAGAAGATCAGTGCTGGTGCCTGGAGGTTATTAAGTTAGCTTAGCATAAAGACTGGAAAATACAGCTTGGGTGTGTCCAAAGTTCCAAAATACATCCATCAACACCTCAGTTGTATTTCCTTTGTTTAATCTATACAGAAACTGTATGGTTGACTAATGTCAAATCAACAGTTTGTGTACGTACCGAGCTATACGCTAAGGTTTTGGGTGGATGGATCTACTGCTGCTAAAACCACAAATTGTTTTTCCATTTTTATTTGCGAACAGGTTAAACAAAAGATATAACAATGTTAATAACTGAGCTCTGGAGCTTCTGACAGACAGAGCCGGCTGTTTCCTCCTGTTTACAGTCTTTATGCTAAGCTAAGCTAATTACCCCCTGGTAGTAGCTTTATATTTTATGGACTGAAATTAAAGTGGTATCAAATATTTATCTAACACTCAAAAAGAAGCAATACGCATATTATCCATTAAGGCCACCATCTCATCAAGACAAAATAGTTGGTGTAGTTATGGCTTCCATCCCCCTTTATTCGCCCTCCTATTGCAAGCATGAGGGAGAAAATACAGTAGCTGGTAAACACATGGGAAAAAAAAAAAAAAGCAAAAGTGCTGATCTAGACCCAATGTTTAGATTGCTACTGTAGAAACATGATGGTGCAACATGGTGGAGAGAACCCACAGTGTCTGTAGATATAAAAGGCTCATTCTGAAGGATGATTATACGCCAATGAAAACATAGTTATGCATCTTTATTTGAATACTAAAATCATCATCCCATACATCCTTTCTTGCTTTCTGGAGCCACCTGGCTATTTTACGAGAGAGTTATCGCTTAATTTAAGGAGCGCTGTAAATATGTTATGTCTGTCTATATATTATGGTGCTGACACTGCGCTGTGTACCGAGCGTTTTTTCCCCCTGCTGTACGGAAGACAAATTCCACTGACTCTGGTTGTGGAGCCATTAAAAGTGACGTGAAGTAAAAGTGCTGAAGAGCAACAACATTTTTATTATTATATGGTCATGTTGTAAATATCAAATAATTATTTTCATCTAAGTATTGTATGATTTACTCCAAAAGATGCCCGAGCGTGTCTGGGTGGGCACTTGGTTTGTACTAAAATATTAGTATTTGCGGTAAAATAATAAAACCACTATATCTACCTATTTATTTATTTAGCTGTAGCCCCTGGCAACTGCAAACTGGTGCCCTGTCAGCTACATCAACTAGTGGAAAAGTCCCTTTGCGTGTGCAGCCGTGCATACAGTATGTCTTGATTGTTCATAACCACAATGGACAGAAGCAGAGCTAATGCAGACCAGAGTAATAATAATTCTCCTTTACATACACTCCCTCTCTTAACACCTCTCTCCATACACACTAACTTTCTCTCTCTCTCTCATTCTCTTTGCCGTCCTTCCCCTCTCACTCTCTCTGTACCTCTCTCACCCCCCATCTGTCGCTTCTTCCCTCTTCCCTCCTCTCTCTACGCTCGGTCGGTGAAGATGGATCACTCTGTGTCTGTCAGCAGTAGTATCACAGAATGAGAATGTATTGTCTGCTGTCTCAGATAATAAATGCTGCTATCTACGCTACTGTTCCCGGCCATAATAGATGGCCCATATCTACACAGCTTCTGTTTATGAGATTATCACAGCCCTCTGCCATCCCCCAAGCCCCCGACAGGAGAGATGGAGAAATTACTTTATCGCTAGGGGGCCTGAAAGTTATCATTTGTGAGGAATTCGTCGAGTGGGAGCTTTGTGAATTGGCAGTTACTGCCACTTCTGCTGTGGCGTCACACGCGCTCGGAGTGTGAGCACAGAAGCAGGAGAGGTTAAATTGTTCTGTGATTGCTCTTTTATGCTGCTTGAATCAGTGATGTGTTATTGAGAGAGGCCACCTGAAAGGAGGGAGAAAAAGATTAGCATCAAACCGAACCCTCTACCCTCGTCTTCACGGTGCATCACCATTTATCATGTTTTTATCTTGTTTTGATGTCTGTGAGCATGTACTTAGTTCATGCAAGCAATCACACATAGATCTCATACTGTGGGGTTTATACACATGCAAAGACCCCGGTGCCGAGTGCATTATTAAGACGTTTGGAGCTCTTTCCAAACTCTGTAGCTGCTCATTCAAATCGGCGCAGGTCATGTGATAAATGAAGGTCTGGGCAGCAGAAAGAATCAGTCACAGTCAGTGGTTACTGTTGGACAGAGCTGCCACTCATTAGAGAGGGTCTGTGACATTTATTACTGCTGGTCACTGAGGAAGTCTGTTGACAGTTGACCCCAGTCTTGACCACGCGACCCCGGCCTGACCTCTCTGTCTGGCTCCGACTGCAGAGCAGAGGGTCTTATTGGCTCAAGCTGCTGACTGATGGCTTTCCTCTCCTCTCTTGGCTAAAAGCCTCGACCTGTGCTTGTCTACAACAGGACAGAGCAGGATGGGCCAACAGGGTCGGCTCGACGGGACCGGTATGCACAAATACTATGCACTTGCGGGGGCCTGTAACATGCAGCTAATTTGCAGGTGAAGTCTTCTTTTTCTTTGAGTTTTAACATTCAATTACTGGCATGCAAAATGTCCCACTGTGTATTTGTCAGCATATCTGACCTCATGGCACAATACATTATGATATTGTGATAATTGACAACGTAAATGTTCTGAATGGGAGTCTATAAAAAGCAAACTAACCACACTGAGTCAAAACTGGAGTTTTGGCTAAAAGCACTGACCACTGCTTCATACTTGTCCAGAGCTCTGACCAATGGCTCTAATTGGCCAAAACCTGAACAAGGCCTTTAATTGGCTGTTGGCCCTGTCTGTGAGCAGAAGGGATAGTTGGCTGTAAGCCGTGCCGCCTGCTCTGCTGCACATGGCTATTAATCTGAACCACTGTAGAGTTTTGCTTGAATTTCATCTTCACACACACCAATTTGAAAAAAGAAAGAAAGAAAGAATAAGAATTATTTGCACATTACTTCATGATAATGTGACTAATTTTACTACAAAGGGTGTAGTTAGTTAATTGTGTCATCATGGGAAATTCACTTCTACACTTCTTTCAGATGTATCAGGAACTTTTATGAGTTCATTTTTATATTTAAAGAGTTTAAAGATAACATAATATGACATTGTGGCCTAAATACATTTGTGTCTATAGTGACCGAGTGCAGCTGCAATCATTGCCAAAAGCTTGAAGTCACATTGAAGTTTAACTTATAAAGGTCATCTGTGCTGCATCTAGCTTCCTGCCATGCAGCTCGAAGACGAAAAGGTTCTTATGTACAGAGGAAAGCCCAGCCAGAGAGATGAAATTCAATGCTTCATGTTTTAATACCCCCCAAAAACACAATCACGTTATAATTAAACGATTAATCAAACATAAACATTTTATTAAAGATATTTTGTGCAGCTGGGCTGAATTTTACTTGGTTGCTTTAAGTCACAAAACAAACTGAGAACCTTCAGAAGAGAGAGTTGTTCTTCCGTTACAACGTGTCATGGTATACTCTATAGGCACACTCTATAGAAAGCTGCTGTATAAACTTTGTCAGGCTGCAGATGAATTATTTGGATAGCTATATAACTAGCTGTCTCTTCTCCAGATGGAGACGCCATATGTAGAGGAAGGGATTCTTCTTGGTAATTATGATTTGTTGTCCAGTCAAAAGCTTCAGGAACTTACAATTAAGGGGCAGCTCATCGTGTACTCACGTGTGTCTTTTCCTTTAAGCCAGTTGGTTCCCTCACGAGAGGTCGCCGGCTTCAGACGAAGTCTTCGTTTTAACTCGTGGCCTGAGATCACACATAGATTTTCGCAGTTAATTGGCCAACTGTTCACATCAATCAGAGGACGCTTTCAAGTAACTTTAAAAAAGTCCCAAACTTCCACTGCTGCAGCTAACACAAACTTTTGCAAGGCAGTTTGCAGTGAAACAACACGTTAAAGTCTTGTCGTGTTTGACGCAATGTCTCTTAAGTTAATCACTGAGTGGCTTATCATTTGGTGGCCTGATATCAGATTTAAATGTGAGGGTCTGTCACTTTAATGCATTATTTAAAAGGAATACATTTTCCTTTTTTCCCCCCTACTCTTGATCTTCATTGCTTGAACAGTCCAGAAAGGTCAAAGTTTTCAGTTATGAGGGTGAGTCAGGATTTCCCGAAGCTTTCAAGCTCACAGTTCGAAGAGGTGATAGTGTGCTGATATGGTCCAAAAAATATAGTTCCCCAGTCGCCCGTCTTCTGCTTTCTAGAAATAAAAATGTGCCTGTTCTCTAGATCATAATGATTTGTAGACCTTGACAAATGTTAGGCCGGGCCAGGTCCGAATCAGAGAGCTCTACATTGTCATCTTCTTTATGTATCTGTTTACATTTCAGGGAGCATAACCATGAATCTGCACCACACGTCTCTGACACATGGTCATCCGGCTCTCTTCAGTCGTCGTATGTTTCCGCTGCATGTGTAGTAATCAGCTGGTGTTTGAGGGCAACATCCATCTAACTGTCACACTATAGTCCACAGGGAGAGACAGGCTAACACTGGGACTACACACACACACACACACACCTCATCTCTGTCTGGCAGACCATTGGTTACTCATTAGATACAGAGGGTAAAAAGACAGACGGGGGACAAAGAGCAGCTATGCTAATGCTCTTTGATTTTTGTCTCCTTTCTCAGCAGCTGTAAAATCTATTCTTCTCTTTTACCTTTTCCCACATTCTCATTTTCACGCTGTGTTCTTCGTTCTATTGCACCGAAAACGTTAACAACATCATTGTTGTCACCGTGCTTAAAATATGGCACCACTTAATGTTTACATTTATTCCTCCCCGACGACTTCAAAGCAGCTATGGCACTTTTGCCCATAACTCATATCGCACGTCTGCCTCAGATAACCCAGATATTGTGTGTATTAGTGCATCAGGTGACTTACTGTCTGTTATTTTATTTATCTGTGAGTCAAATAATGAGCTGTGGCTGCAACTGCAAGTGCAACTAAGAGAGCTGCTGACCCCTCGGCTCTCTCATCCCATTTCAGTAAACAGATTAAATAAAAAAGGACTGTTTGATATTTGCAGTTCAGAGAGTGGGTGTACATGTAGGTTTGAGAGTGGAAAATATTCATAAAGAACTGAAATGAGAGGATTTAGCAACGTATGACTCTCAATTTCACGAGCGACGGTCTACATCTTAATCACTAATTAGGCACCTGTAGCAGGAAACATAGTACTGTACATATTCGTCTTTCTGATGCTCTGTCTAATGAACAGTAATTGGTTGACCTTTCTCGTGCACCTGCCTTTATTAAAGCACTAATTAAGAGTCCAATTAGGATCTGTGAGCTTGCCAATTAATAGGTTCCCGACATACAGAGATTTAGGTCTTTGCATTTGTGTCACACTGAGCTATTCAGTCGTTATGAGAGGCAAATGTCAGCTTATGACACAGAAACGATTTCGTTTGCAATGACATTACTCGGAGCGTCTTTAAGCACTGAACATTATCAGAACTCTTGAAATTAGAGGAGAAATCTGACAACATCTGGCTGTACTTGACAAATGTGCTCATCGTTATTAGATTAATTAGACGTTGCAACAATAAAACTGCCTCTTATATGGGTTGATGCATTTTTAATTAAGTTGCAGTCCCATCACCAGACAAGAATGCCGTTATTGGATGATTCTGCATGTTGTTTAATTACAATATTTTTGCCTCAAATGCCAAAAGATTTCCTGCACAGGGCAGTGTTATGGTGAAGGTTAGAAACACATTGTGGTTACGGCTATGGTGATGCTTGGTAACCTCTATGGGTGTAATGCAAAGGGCCACTACCATGTGACCTTTTGGATGACAGAAAGTATGCAGGTAACGTCTTTTGTCAACGTGTTTCATCCAGTTACAGTTTAAGCGCAACACAATCAGACTTCATTTGTCAGCTTCTTTTGCAAAAGGAGTTGACGTGGGGAGAAACATCTTGTCAGGATGTGAGAATTTAGAAGCCTGCTACAGGCAGACCTGTGCTGAGTCGACTGATCTAAAACAGGATGGGACATCTATTGCACTATTTTAATAAGTTTCCTTTTTAAGTGACAAAAACAAAACATGCCATTTCTTATAGGTCATCAGATCAAATATAGCACTGCGACGGAAAGGCTGCTTGAATTTTTGAAATGAAGACGTCTCCAGCGTGAACAGTAAGAGAACAGACCCATCCAATCACACACATCATGTCTTCATTTTTCATCTAAGTATGGCTTTGTTTTTCTTTGGCCCTGATGTCTCCTCCTTTTCCCTTGCTGCAGTGCACCCGTCTGCCTGCCTCATAAATCCTACAACATGTCACCACATTCTGTCTCCAGTTTACTGTCTTAGCTCGCCTCAGGGCAGACAGGCTAAACTGACATAGTGGGCGGTGAGGCTGTCCTATTTAATGTTTCCATTAGGAACAAGATTTCTAATCAAATGAAAAACAAGTGCGAAACAACACGCACCTTGTAGTTACTGTAGCCACTTGATTCCATGTATTATCAACTTAAAGGAGGTTGTGTCTCCTGTTTTCAGAAGTGTATTGCTGCTGAATCAGGTTAGCCGAACTTCATTTGAACTTGATTTGCATAAAAGGACGGGATGCTGAGAAAACAAACCTACATGCACATGCCACACATGTCCACACATGTCTATGTGTGCACTGTGACGGGACAAGTCCTGCCCCGCTGTCCACCTAGCGTTCATCGGTGAGAGTTGAGAGTCATCTGATAGCACTTGGTGTCAGCCTATGGCAGAAAATATATGAAGGATGGACACAAAGAGTGTGGGAGATTTATGAAGTGTGGCTAGTTTCAGTGAAATTGACCATTTCCTGCTCCAAATCTACCAACATGTATATTTGGTGACATTTTTGTTCTAGCCAGCCAGGAAGGCATCGTTGTGCATGTTACCTGTTGTTCTGGGTTTCTTCTGTCACTCACGCGCCTCACACAGATAGCTTGAGTTGATATTGCCCCTAACTAACCAGTCATCACGTCATACAGTACTGCGATGTTGCAATGTTCATGTGTGTTTATATTTATCCCTTTGTAACACAGTTGCTTAGGGCACACTTTTGCAACATCTGATGCTTCTTTCCACATTTTGCACTTGGCAAGTAAACAAAAAAGTAATTGGTGCTAAACTTGTGTTTTATTTTTGAAGGTTTTCGCAGCCACAACACATTTCACATGGAAGTATTGTAACCAAACTGAGAAATTAGAAAGAAAAAGAAAAAACATTTAGGTTGAAATAATCACATACCAAGTTATAAAACGCTGTATAGGGAAAATTTACTGTAAACACATCAAATGTGTCCAGACAATGGCTTTCAATTGGACCACAGCTCTAATAATAAATGATCTATTATGAATATAATCAATATCAGGCGAACGCTGCTTAAAAAACGTCACTTATTTGAGATTATGTTGCCTGGCGTTCATAAAATCATTAAATGAACATCTGAGTGGTTTATTATTTCTTTAATGGCCGTTTCATTGTATTTAAATGAGTGGATTGCTTTCAGCCTGGGTACTGATATAATTGACAGGGTCAAGCACAATGGCTACACATACATAGACCGTCTGCTCTGAACTACACACACACACACACACACGCACAGACGCACACACGCTTACCCCATGTGGAGCTATAAGGAGGATTGGTGAATGGAGTTGTTGGGATTAACATGTAGACAATAGTGTGAAAAAAAGGACAAAAACACACTCACTGGCGGACGCACTGTGTGTGTGTGTGCCAGTGAGTGTGGGTGTAGTGTGTGTGTGTGTGTGTTTTCAGTGGGAACAATGCAGGGGTCCTCTCATTTTCATGTAGATGATGAAAGAACCCCCACATCACCCACACACACTCACACACACACACTTGCAGTCACAGCAAAGAAGAGAATGTGATACCCTGTGTTAATAAGGTCAAGTTCAGCGTGTTTAAGTGCTTATTACTTGTGTCCCCTAATTCATCCACACCTGATAAATTGCTATCACGACTCAATAAATGTGTGTAATTTCCATTTAATGGTTCCATCAATGCAGAAATGTGTGTGTCTGTGCCCCCCCTGTGACTGTATTCATACTCTGAACATGGATGTCTAATTGACTGGCCTTTTGCACGTGTCAGACTCTCGTCACAATCATCTGCTCGTCATCATTTTGAAGCATCTTCACACTTTACAACATGTACAGTAGAGGCATCTGTTTCACTTCCCAGCACATAGTGTCGGCAGTCTAGGGCGGTTATTTCCTGTATTGATTTTACGAGGAAACATCCCAGCCGAAGCCCTCTCTTTTGAAATTGTTCCCAAGCAAGCCTCTGGATTATAGTAATGACATTACTCAGTGTGCTCCCCGAGAAAAGCCCTGCCTTTAGACCACGAGGGGTGCGTCCTCCTGTGTTTCTGTGTGTCCTGAAAGATGTTCTTTAAAACATAAATCACACTTCCAAGCAGTGATGAATTCTGAAGAGTTCCCATGATCAAGGTTATTGTCCTCGAGTGTGTATGCAGCCTCAGACTGTGCCATTCTGTAAGCTAAGACCTTTCATGCCTTGGGACTACGCTAAATTAAAGGCATGCTGGCATCTCTTTCAAGACCTCAGATCTCTGTGACTACCGCTGAGCAAACCTTCAGTGTCTGCACAGCTCCCCTGAATCTTAATTTTTTTTCACAGTCCTGCATACACTCCCATACAGACCCAAACTGTTGTCAGCGGGTTTCCAAATAACTGGAGAATAAGAACAACCGAGTCTATGATTGGTTTGATTGAGGATCTAAAGATTGTGGTTGTAACTGCAAATTTTGATTTCCATCTGCTGAACTTGACTTGAATTTACTGATGCCAATTTATTTAATGTAGTGCTCTACATCTAAATGGATGGATATTTGTGCATTCAACAGGTTTGGCTTGTTGATGTCAGAGAGTAGTCACTATTGGTTTCTTTGCATGTGGGTGGTCTTTCCATAACTCTCCATTTATTGTCATTTTTTTTAGTCTTAAGTCATTGTTTTTGTCATCACTGGTGTCCTTTTTACAGAGCCAGGCTATTTGTTTCCCCCCGTTTTCAATCATGATGCTACTTTATGCTAAGTTAGGCAAATTGCCTCCTGACTCCAGCTCCAGCTTTAACGCACAGTGATACTGTACGGAGAAAAATAAAATAGATCAGCATATTTTACAAAAAGTTTAATTAAGTACCTATCCAAAAGAGACGCATCAGAAAATAGAAGAACATTTTTTTGGAAGGCACTTACAAATCATGTTTTCCTTTCAGAGGAAACCGCCCAACCACGAAGAACGACAGCATCAATCATCTGACAAACCCCTCTGGTGGCCATAGTTATTATGACGGGAGCAAAGGAGGCAGTCAGTGTAGAAGAGGAGGTCCGGGTGGACGAATGGGTCAACAAAACATCAGACTTTAACACATGAGAGACAGCTGCTTGTTTCCAGTTATCAAACCAACAGTGAAGATTGTGAGTTTTTTTTTTAAAGCATGACCACGATCGGACACTGAGCTTAGTCACGTGTTTGTTATTGTAACCATGAGGATGAACGTCCCCTAACCTGATCGTACACCTAACCAAACTAAACCTTAATCACTGGATTATCACATTGTCACATTAGGTATTGGGAATTGTTGCAGCATTGCATACAAATTTACAAATTCACTCCCAGTCATGATACAAGTAAGAGACATGAATCTGAAGTCTACTACACAGCAGTACTAAACAGTTAAATACAGCAAAGTGAGGAAACTACTAACAAATGGGGAGTTAATGGCAAATGTAGCGACAATAATACCGGCATTTTAGTGGCAAAATCATAAATCAGAAAAATGATTAGATAGATTTCTACAGCCCAGGAAAACCAAATCCAATTATTACTATAATGAAACTGTATAAAAATTGATTTTTGCAGAGGTGTCTCTGTGGTCTAGTGGTCTAAGGCATATACTATGTAATCACAATGTCCACGGTTCAAGACCTTATTGTATGTCATCCTCCTCGGTGTCTCCCCACAGTTTCATGTTTGTATCTCACCTGTCAAATAAAGGTCAGAGCAAAAATGAAAGATCAGCCTTAAAAAAAATTGTAAGTTGGGTGTTAAAAATGAGAGTTGGTGGTTCTTGCCGTCCCAAAATGAGGGATTCCTTTCTCAGCAGCATTCCTCACATACACATACACTGACAGACACCTCACATGTAACAGAGACGAGAACGCAGGTGTGAGATGCAGGCTGTGATTACGTTTAGTAATGAACACATAAATCTGGGTGTGTATGTTTGTGTGTGTGTGTGCATGCGTGATACGCGTTGCAGCTTGAGGGGGACGTTCGAATGTGTCTGTGTGTTTTCAGAGGACCCCCTCTGTGTCGCAACATGCTCTTGCATACTCTCCTATACTCCAGATGGTGTAGGTGACTCACACGCACACACACATTCAAACTGCTAGACAGACATATAGTAAGCAGCGGAGATGTAAATGATTACAGATTGGTGACAGGATTTGATTAATTACTCCTGATAGAGGGTGAGTGTGCATTGATGTTCAGCAAAATGCATAATTATCCACATTAAAGACAAAGACGGAAAAAATATGCTCACATAAAAATATTAAACATACAAACCTTCACAGAGCTGCAGTGATGTTATACATATTAAACAAATGTTTAAAAGGGTTTTATGATGCTGATTCATGTGTTCTCCGGGGCTAGGGTGGAAATGTGGTGGAAAGAAAAAGAAACACTTGAATGAAGTAAATGTAAAGACAAATCTACTGGAAGGAAGTGAGAACAAAGACTGAGTCAGAAAAAGAGAAAATAGAGAGAACTGATATGGAGCTAGAGCCAGGAGGCATTTAGCCTAGCTTAGCATAAATCTTGAAGCAGGAAGAAGCAGCTAACCTCGCTCTTTGTTCAGAAATTCTCACTTATTAACACTTTGTCCCATGTTTGTTTAATCCTTGAAGAAACACGGTATATCTTCAGAGCCAGATTATCATTTCCACGTGCTTCCAGCCTTCATGCTAAGCTAGGCTAATTGCCTCCTGACTTCAGCTCCTGCTTTAATGCACAGGCATGAGAATGGTACAGTAGGATGGAGATAAAGTGAAAAAGTTCCAAGTAGAAGATATATCCAAAAAAGAGAGGGGGGTCTAATTTTATTATTTCCGTTGAAAAGACTTGCTTACACTTAAACGTCTCGTTGTTGGTAAAGGTTTCTAAAACTGTTAGCTGGGGAAGGCATTGGTGCCAATCAGAGCTAATGTATTTTTATGATGTATTAAGCCCATCAAATGTTTTTTTATTCTCAATCATCCTTTTGACTGCCAGGAATTAGATCTTTTCATGGCACATCCTACTGATGGATGGCATATTTTTTCCCCTAGTATTAGCGATAGCAAACATCAGGGGATAAATGAGCATCAAATGTGGAAACTTTTTCCCTCAGTTCTCAGCTCAGTTTTCCCTGTGAAAGCAACCTACTTAGATTGAAAATGTCAAGACATCGCTTTAACAAGACGGATGCGATCAAATTGTACACGTCCTGTTCAGCAGACCAGGCATTGGGGATTTCTGAGGATTATACGAAAGGTCTACTGTGCAAAGTAGGAACTCTAATCATATCGCTCCAAAAACTTCAACTCTGACTCTCCACAATGCATTTCACTGAAAATTCAACAAATGTGCCAAAAGAATGAATTTTGGTGCCCTCTATTTGTTGGAGTGAGTGAGTAAATGGGTCCCTTAAGGCCGAGCTATGTGACCATGGAGACAATGGGGTATTTTACTACTCCCTGCAGCCATTTAGACGGCTATTTCTAAAGCAGTGGCAGCCACTTTAGCCGGGGTCCCACATGGTGCTGTGGGCGGATATGGATAGACAGGGCAATTACACTGGATTTTTCATACACACACTTCCACACAAACACATACTTACATTGCCGTTCTAATAGCACTGTGATTTCAAGCACCTTGGGAGGTGACCACGAGACACACGGCTGCCCTTTGTCTCGGCTATCCTGTGACATCTAACGCGCTAATCTATGGCATCATTATCAGCAGTAATTAACATATGTTATCCATTAACACCTGATACCAAAAATTAACCAATCAGTCTGTCTCTCTTTGTCTCCCTCCCCGCCCGCCCGTTTTTACTAATCATTTAAGAATATAAGACGGCGAGCATCAAACCCACCCAGCTCAACACCTCCTCAGGAATATACAGTTTAATCTGCGGGCTCAGAAATCCTCATTCTACTTCACTGTGTCATAGGAAGAAAATCTGAGATTGAGTGGTGTGCCACTTAAAAAATTGTGGCTAAAGATAGTACTGTAGCTGGCAGGACCTTTCTCTGTGTATATCTGTGGGTGGTTTAGAAGCTCCTCTGAACCCCTGCTGTTATTCTGTAAAGAACCGAACAGCCTGCAGCCCGATAATGACTCCACTGAATAGCTGCATGATTATACCTCTTTCTGTGAAATGTTTGTCTTTTTCCCCTTTTTCTGCGTTTTGTCTGCATCTCTCCTCTATTTCTATTTTGTATCTATTTGTCCATTTCTCTCTCTCACTACAAACAGATGCTGAAACAGCATCATTTGTTGTTTGTTCAAATTCAAACTGAACCTGTACTCACACGTATCGTGCAGTCAGATGTGAATTATGGCTTTTGTTTGCCAGGTACAACAGAAGAAGTGCTGTTACTTTGTTTCAGATGTGTTACAGAGAGCATGCAGTTGATACACAGCAGGCTGTTTGCTAACTATAGGAAACAATGTCTTCAACCAAGTAACCATGGTGATAACATGTGGGTTTTTTTAAAATCCTAACCGTGCTTGTCCACAAGTATTTTTTGGCTAATCTAGCCAAGCCCTAAAGACATCAGTATGCTTCAGCCAAAGTACCATCAGTGGTCATTCGAATTGTCTAACACAGTCTTCACACAGTTACAGTTATTTCCATTCCAACATTTATCATCACCTAGCGCCTCCCAATGTCTGTGGCTAGGACTAATTTAACCTTCAGACGTGGTCACGGTGTATGAACTAGTTTATTTCAAGCAAAGCCTTTGACCCAGACCAAAGCAGATCACATAACAATCATATAAATAATAATTTTTGTCATTGTCATATGTAACAGTTACACAATGTACTGGCTGCTGTTTAGTTTTGGATGATTTGTTGCAAAATCCTTCACCTTCAGTGAGTTCAGTGTGTTAATGTGCTAATGTGCCGTCCTTTATTTTTCCGCTTTGTTGGCAGGACAGTATAGAGAGACAGGAAAGACAGCGGAGAGAGAGGGGATGAGCAAAGGGCCATTAACGGTATAATTAGTGAACCGACCTTCCAGGTCTGTGAAGTGAAGCCAAAGCGGTAACGCCTTAAACCTGCATTCTTTCCAACAGTCAGCAGGGGGCAGTGCACATGGTCATAGTCATGGTCAAGTCATATTGTATTGGACTTTGCGGAAAATGTATCCTATTTCTAATTTGATTTAATTACCTACAGTAATGAGGTTATTGTCTGAATTGCTTTGACGTCTTCTTCCATACAGCATGATGCTCATTTTGTAAGTTACAGCCTCAATACAGGAACAAAGTTCAGTTCTGACTGACTGGTGGGGAGTCTGTGTAGTTATACTAGGAAAGCTTGTAGATCTGCCCATTGTTCCACTTAGTTTGTCGTCAGAGTCGTTGATGGTCACCTGAGCTCGGGTGTGGCCGATGGTACATGGTTAACAAGTCATCCTCAGTGAGCCTGTCCAGCATAACACAGCAAGCTCACTCCAATCAAACTATGAATCAAGCTTCTGTTTATTCACTGTTTAGCTGTAATATGAGTATGTTTGTGACCAGGCAGACCGCCATATTTTCATGCTTGAAATGGGGTCAAAACCATGTGCAGTCCCACTCGGAGTATATCACCCACAAGCTCCACGGTATCACCCAGAAATGGTCATTTTCTGTCTCCGCCAAACTCAAGGCAGATTTGGTAAGGACACTCGGTAAGGACTCAAACTCGGACTTGACACATGGTGTGCGCTCTGCCTGGTGAGATACCGGGGCTACCCCTGTAGATTCACTTCTGTTCTATTTTTCAATTGAACTTCCTGTGGCATGTGTGAAAATGACATATCCTTTGCGGGATGACCTTGTGTTTGCGTGTGTGTGTGTGTGTGTGTGTGTGAGTGTGTGATCGCTGCACCGGCACCTGCTGTAACTAATGCATGCTGCTACACACTCTGTTAAACCCCTCACCTGGTGTGGCCTCCACCCTCCCTCCTTCACTGTCTTTAGTAACCTTCTATTGTCTCGCTGTACATTTTCTGTCATCTGCTAATGCATGCTCCTATACACACCGCTGGCACTGACATACAGGTACCTACACACCACCTACACACAGAACAGTCACAGACCTCATGTACTCTCCTGTTCATTGCACTCACACACACACACTGTCACACATGCTTATCCTGTCCTCTAACACACATACACACACATAACGCATGCCCTATTACGCATGCTAATCTCACAGCATCAAATTATTAGCCGTTAATGTATTCTGGGACACTATTAGCTGCTAACACTAATGCTAGGACACTATTAATGCTTAATGCTAATGCAGTAACAGTGAGAGTTCTGAGCCAGCCCGCCCATCCAGGATTATGTGAAGCTTCATAATCCCTTGTTAGCTAGCAGCGGAGGCATACATCACACCTCCAAGCTAATCTGAGCACTGTGTGACAGCTATACACCACGACTTGTCCTCATCTACTCTCGTAATCTACTACTTCTGGGATGGTCTATCTCTATGATGATGTGTACACACCACCGTTGTTGTCAGGACAATCTCACTTCAGTCTAGAGCAAACTAAAAACTGAAGTGTCTAGGTTGGCATTATCGGTTCTCTGCTTGCCAGAGGGTCAGAAGCCATTACACCCACAATATCCACTTGATGTTATGTTGTAGCATTCAGAGTTTCTATAGTGTTTAAATGCCTCTGGAAAATGGAAGTTCAGACACAGTGGATAGACAGCTATTGCCTCCTTTCACTCTCCATTCTGTTCTCAGTTGTTGTCATTTAAGTCTTCCTTTCTGTGAGAAGTAAGTGCTTGAGTTAAGCTACGTGCTGGCGAAACAAGGCTTTAACGCCAAAAGTGAAGGTTCAACTCATCATGGCTGCTATTTTCCAGTGGACAGAGCAGTTGTGCTCCCTCTCAAGTAACTGTGCAATGTGTAGCGTGCACTTCACTGATTTTCTGACAGTTTTTGAAGCCATAGTTCAACAAAACTGAGCACTGACCCCCAAATACATGTGCAATGGCATTCTGGGCTGTGACGCCTATCAATTAACTGGAGAAAAAGAATCACGGAAAAGTTAACACCTCAAAGCATGGTAGAAAAGACGTATAGTATAGTTATCTACATCCCAGTTCAGTTAGAAGCTAGTTGGTATACGACTATGTTCAGACCAACATAACACTGCATGATCCCCATACATTTAAATGAGGCCATGTGTTGGCAACCTGGATTTGCAGCGACACAATACAGTGTGTTCTGACAACACACCACGTTAGACAGTCCAATACAAGCAAGCAGACTTTGATGGTAAGTTACCTTAGACTACCTTGTGTAAATTCTACTTTTTATCTTCAATCATTGAGACGGATTAAATTATTGTTGATGTGATCAATTCCCCGGGTTGTTAAATCCTCTCTCATAGTGTTATAAAGTACTGCGCAGTGTTTTAGTATCTGATGAGACTTCAAACTCACTGATCTATGAATCAAACTGGCCGTCCTGGTTGTTTCCTCTCACACCCCCACCATCGCTGTTTTCAATCTGATTGCTTATGTAGTAAGGCCTGCTTGGTTGGTTGTGTTGTCTGTGTGGAGAAAAATTGCCGTCTATGTTAGCCATTTGAAAAAGAAGAAGTTTACCAGTGAGCTTGGCAGAGTTTCACCAATTGTGGCGATATGCAACAACCTGGAAGATTTCTCTCTTTTGCAGAAAAATTATACTCGCTTCTGTCATATATTTCTCCCGCATGGGTGCAGCAAAGATGTAGTGCAGAGATCAGTCCAACCTTTCTCCGTACTCACTTATCCTGTTTAGGGTCATGGAGGCGCGAATCCCAGCATGCACAGTGCAAAAGGCAGGGTACACTCTGTATAGGTCACCAGTCTGCCACAGTCTGTCATGTGGGTATAGTCTATGTCTGGCAACTGGAGATTAAGACAAACCAGAGACGTCTAAGTCCGGTCAAACCAAAGCCAAAATGAAGATAAATTTTTGCCCGCTTCTGATCTTTTTCTTGCCCTCTGTTTGTTCCAACGCTGCTTCTTTTATTTTAAATCTCTTCCAATCTTACTTGCAGAGTTGACCTTGCAGTGTTGTGACTGCTATATTAAAGTTGCTGTGTTACTCTTAAGACTGGCAGGCAAACAGATAGACAATGTATCTCGATAGCCAGACGTTCAGGTAGGCAACATACATACTTAGTAATGCCCTTTTCTCTTCTGGTTATCGCACCGTGATAAGAAAACGGCGGATGGAAAGCTGAGACCCATGATAGGATGGGAGGAGGGGGCAGAAGAGTAGGGGGGAAAGGGGGGCAAAGAGAGGCAGCGGAGGGGAGAGAAGAGAGGTGAAAGAGGGGCGATAGGGATGAGAGGAGGTGCAGGAGGCAAAAAAAGGGGGAGGGGAGGGGGGGTCCGGCAGAGGAGTGGGGAGATAATGTACTGTAGGCTGATTAATGTCAAAGGCGCTGAGTCCTGAATACTTATGAAGCAGATGTCAATGGAGCTTTACCCCGCAAGGTTACGCGGAGGGAGGGGTGGGGATGGGAAGACGGAGGGGGGTCAGAATCAGAGGTGATGGGAAGGGTTTGAGTAAATGAAGGTGAGAATGAAGCGGAGGAAAAAGTTGAATTAGGGAGAAAAGAGGAGCAAACAAAGCCAAGATTGTGACAAGCAGGCAGGTGAGGGAGGCCATGTCAGTTTGTCGTCGACAGTGAAACTTCAGAACAGTGGGGGAAAAAAAAACTCTTGTGCCAACTCGAGCCAAGAACCATACACCGTTTGAATGCAAGCAGCTTTTGAGGCTTTGTTTGTTGTTTTCCAGAGCAAACATGAAGAGCAAACTGTACCGGAGAGAGCCATTTTGGATATGTCATGGATCACATGACAATCGGGACACCTGAGATCAAACAGCATTCATACATCAGCATTTTCTGAAAAGCTCTCTGTCCCCATCTACATTAAAAGGCAAATCCGGACTTCTCAGATGTATTCACTTTAAAAAAAAAAAGATTTGTGTTTGTTGAATCGGACGGCTAAAAAAAGAAAAGGAGGCAAAAATTATTCATTGAGGACATGAGGCAGGGAAAGCGAGTGGTCCAGGCAGTAGCCAGAAATATATGCATGTGTGTGTGTGTGCGTTTGAAAACAAGAAACCTGTGGACTGAATCAGCAAAGTCTGTATGCCTGAAAAAGCTACCACATCTGACTGAGCACCACAAGGTGAACATTCATCTTAAGCGAATGGATTCAACACCAAAAGGGCAACACATAGTGCAGCTGTGGTGCATAATGTATTCTGCGTTTAAAAAACTGTCACAGACAAACAAACAAAGGGCGAACTACACACTCCTGAGCCCGCCGAGGTGCGCCTGTGGGACCGGACACCTCCATCTCGGCCTGTCACTACTTGTAGACAACAATGGACCTTACACCCTGTTTGTTATTGATGACAGAGCAGCGGCCTTTCACCTCTGACCTCAAGGAGCAGCCTTGACCTCCGGTTTGACCTCTTGGGGCAGTTTAATGATACTGGGATACATCTAATGACCACTGGGCAGGAGAAAGGTCATTGATGAAAGGTCAAGAGCAGATGTCCCACAGCCGTGGTGACCTCAGGAAGGGACTGGATCTGCTGATTAACTGACCAGACAGTCAACTGAGGGAAGAGAAATAGCACCGGGGAAGAAAAGCTGGGCTCCTGCTATCAAAGATTACAGGTTAGCGCTGCTCAGAGATCATTCAAAGGACACTTTGTGTTTGAAACATGAGTCTGGAATTAGAGGAGGACCGAATGAGGGGGGGGGGGGGGGGGGGGGCAACAGAGGGATGGAGAGCATCAATGGTAAAATCTCTTCCAGGGGATCCACTGACTCCACTTTATGATTCATAGTTTTCATAGATTGTTTGTTGACAAATCTGAGATACGAGGAGAGAGTGAGAGGTCGAGGGGCGGACGAAGTATTGGTACAACCAATTGTACACCTTATTTTAAGTATCAATACTGGCATCAATAAGATTGATAACAAAAATAATCAATCCGCCTCATGTTAGATCACGTTGTGAGCAACTCTTCATGCACTCAGCTGTTATAAAGACACAGTAAATATTTGTTATTTGCCATTTTAACAGTCTTGTCTGTCAAATGATGTTTTAAAGTAGCCTGTTAATGATGCATTTGGTGCTCTGCTCTCCCCATGATCACTTTTTACAGTGGAAAAAAGTATTGGTATTGGTTATCCTGGCCACCCAGTATTATTTAGTATTGGATCGGCCACCTCATGGGGACATGCAACAAAGACCACTAAGACCACTAAGACCTCCGCAGTACCAGTGGTGATCTGACCTCCCTTTACACATATTTTCCCCTTCTCTTATCATGATTTGTTTCTCTTTTTACTATTACTGCACAAACTAGTTATTTTTTGTATTTTTTTTCTTAAAAATCTGAATTCTTAAATTTGAAGGAGAGAATGTAACTAAAGTAGATAAAGACACAGTCTCGTAGAGAGATGACAAACGTGTACGTCTGAGGCAAATACTCCCCATGTGGAGTCTAATCTAATCTGATATGGGTTAAACATATAACCTAACCTTTTATTCGGGTTGCTTTCACGAAGGCGGTAACCACGAGGGCTGATCCTACTAAAATGTAGCTCACAGTCGAGGACAACTACTGCAGCTTGTAGGCAGAACAAAGACAGAACGTGGAGAAAGGTATGACAAAAATAAACTGCCGCCGCATGAGACGTCTGTAGGCTTCCTGCTGTGGACCTTTGTGTAGGGCAGCTAACAGTTGCGGTGACAAACTGACGTATAAAGGCACGTAACCTTCACACTGAAGTCCAACTTTGCTGCTACAGGTGTGACATGGCGAGGGTCCCGCCCATGTTTAGTCAAATACAGGGTTAAACTGTGCCTCTGCTGACATTACTATTCCTCTCTCATCTCCTTCTTCCTGTTCTCTTTCATATCTCCCCTCTACTGTCCTCTCCTCCAGTCCTCTAATCTCTCTCTCTATTAGTAGTCTATTTACAGCGTATTCAGTCTGGGGTCTGCCAGCACTTACTGCTCTCCAGAGCTTTATCAAGCCACTGATAAACTCCACACACACACACACATTTACATACAAACACGCATGCATGCAAACCATTTTATGGAGGGGTTTTATAGTGAGTGTGAGTTTTATAGAGTGTGTGCGTCTGCACAGGACATTCATACTTGGGTATAAGTGCATTTCCACAGGTATATAGCACATACAGCCTGGGTTTCTATGCGTTGTGGGTATGGATGTATACATAAACGTGTGTGTATATATATATATATATGTGTGTGTGTGTGTGTTTATATGCGTCCATTTTGCGTGTGTCCGTGCACATGTGTATATGTTATCAGCAGTGTCCCAGTGTGCTCGCCGAGGGCCAGTCTATTTAGTGTTCATAACAAAGCCTTTTACCGAGGCTCCAATCAGGATTAAACCCTTATCAGCACACACAGACCACAGGACACAGCCAGCGAGTGTGTGTGCGTGTGTGTGTGCCCCTGCCTGTGTCTGTGTGTGTGTGAGACAGAGGGGTGGGGGGTAAAGGGGATTATTTGCACGTGTATGTATTGTATACTGTGTATGTGTGTGTGTTTCTGTGCGTGCATGTGAATTTAATTTGATCATACAAGCTCCCGGGTGAACGTGTCACACTGGGTCATTGTGTGCGTGCGCGTGTGTGTTTTAGATCTATGGCATCTATACTTGTGTGAGTCAGTGGACTCAAGTGTTGCAGTAAATATAAAACTCTGAAAGCACATTAAATCCAGATTCAAAGCTGGCATCCCCCCTGTGGGTTAGATAATTATCATCACTGTGTGTGTGTGTGTGTGTGTGTGTCTGGGAGTGAGTGTGTGTGTGTGTAGGTGTGTGTGTGTGAGGTGGAGAGAGACAAAGAGAGATGGATGACAAGATGAGTGTCGACGTAAATGGCACATATGGGGAGAAAGAAAGAAAGAAAGAAAGAAAGAAAGAAAGAAAGAAAGAGGACCAGGAGAGACACTAAAAACAAACATGTAACAATTTTTTCTGACTGAACATAAAAAAGTTTGACAGGACCATAAACTCTGAATTGTGACCCAAACTGCCTCATAAAACATAAAACATCTTGAAACAGTTATTCTGTGATGCTCTATGTATTTTCATGTTCGTGTTTATACAGAGGAGCTCAGCTCAGACAACTTAGAGACAATAAAGTTTTGTGCGTCTGTGCCTCTCAATGCTCATGGCTGCAGATCCGAAGAGGAATCTCGGCGGTGCAGCATCATCTTTGTTCTTTTCTAGGTCAAAGCTCAAAGATTTGATCTGAGGTCTAGGATCCTATAAGAGATACTCTATACTGTAGGCCTTTATTATTATGATAACACTGCATCTAATTATGCAGATTCCATTCATTAATATGCATGAGCCACACCGCCGCCAGGGAGGAGCCTGCGACAGACACAACAATGAGCTGGCAAAATTAGAGTAAACTGAATCTATGAATAAAAATTGGAGGCCACAGAGGATTATTTACCCCCGTCTGTCTGCTTACAGTGTGTACTGTACAATGAAGGTACGTGACCCACTGTTAAAAAAACTAAAAGTGTTGAATCTCTGTTGCTCTCTGTGTGTTTTATGTCGTTTAGTTTAACAGGATTTGTAGATGAATTTGAGTCAAACGGTAACGTTATGTCTTTTCAATCAAACATGCATTAGTCTCATATTGTGCTTTTCATATATTTAATGGCACTGTGTCTTGCTCTTTCATGGGGCATGACAGGAGTTATATAAGAAGAATGAATTACATCAGTTTTAGAAAAGAATCCACAGAGGATAATTTAATATTGCCTGTTTACTCCGAATCTGCTGTGCACGAAAAGTGCATTAACTTCTAATTAAAACAGGGGAAAAAAACACAATTTTGAGAGAATCCCCAAAGAAGACAATCAGTCAATTTAAAAATGTCCACAGGGCTTTCGCTTTAAATAAGAATGCGTTTTCAGTGAAGTTGACTGATTAGATAAGCACTGAAATTCAGATAGGTCTAAAAAGAAAAACACAGTACATCGAGACGCTCATATTAATTTGCTCCCTACGTGTGCGTCAGAAACCTGGAGTCCTTTAAGTTACATAACTCGCAGAACACAGTATATAAATACACAGGGAAAGCTAAATAAATACATTTACATAAGTATATAATAATTATTGAACTATAACAGTGGAATATAACATTATTTTATTCCGTAGATCAATGATGAACTGATTCTGTCAATATCTCGACAGAAAAACAGCATGTTTTTCTGCACATAAATGCAACTGCACCACAAAGGCAGAAGCCCCCTTTGGAAAACGATGATGAAGATTTAATGTGACACTTTCTGTCCGTGTGCTGCACCTGAGATACAGTAAAGATACATCAAAACAGAGCGAAAATTGGGTGGGCCATCACAGTGCATTTAGATATAGGAAGAGAATTAGGCTGAAGTGAATCCATGAATAAATATCCGAGTCCTCAGAGGATCATTAACACCTGTCAGCCTGCTCATAAGTACTACTGTATGCTAATGTGTTGTACATTTATGACCTGCTGGTAGCTTTTAAATGCAGAATAATGAAACTCAGGTGTATTGTGAAGCCGCACAGACTGGATCAAAAGTCTGAGGAATATTTCTTGTCACATTCAGTCGTAGCATGATGGCCAAAAATCACTATCACATTAAACATTGATGAAGTGAATCTATGAATAAATATGTCTGCCTCTGTGGAGAAATAATGTTCACTTCTTCTCTCTCTGCTCGCCATTTGTATTCCCATTTTGGAACAAACGAAACACTTGGCTTGCGATGCAGACTGGTGCTGATTCACTAAAATTGTGTTGTTTCGGGGTAAAATTGTGCAAACTCTTTCTTTTATACTTGCAAACACACTCCCTTGTAGTGTGTCTTTAACTTAGAGGAGATACAGGACCAGTTAGGGGAGAGAAAAGAAAACAAGACAGGAGAAAATTAAACTCGTATAATCTCCATGGGAGAAACTGGGACATCGCGAGCCCCAAACTCAACAAAACATAACACAATATGAATAAAACACAAATATACCTCAGGGGCATTTTCAAATTATGATTTCATCATAGGCGCAAGCAACGACTTCAGCAGGAGAGGTGTTGGAGACGTGAAAATAAAAAAAGTATGAAAGACTGTATTAACGATACAGAAAACGAACAGCGTGTCAGGTTATAATCATTCTTCAGGGAGCCATAGTTGTGAGGTGTGGGTGTGAGAGTCGAGGAGGTGGTTTTCCCCAGCTCCCAACCTGATTATTAGTTATAAATTTATGGTAATCACATCAGATTGGCATATTCTTCACACACTGTCCTTGTCGCACCTTGTTAAAAGACATCGTTCTTATTTTCTAGATTTCGCAGGACGTATAAATGCTCAATAAATCAGGGTCTCTGTGTTTTCAAATCAAAAGTGCGCACTCTGAGTGATGTTCACTCTCCCTCCGAACAGCTTCCAGAGGTCCAACACTCAAAGTGTCTGAACTATTCGAGTGAGGAGAAGCTATCAAGTTATCAGCGTCTGTGCATGTGTGCTTGTTTGTTTTAATGAGCATCTGTCAGTACAGACCTGATAACCATGGTAACACCCAAGGTGATTTTCTGCCCGTGTTCGCAGAAGCTCTGAGGCTCTACAGCGAGGTCAACATCTGGGCAAGAAGAACAACTGTCACACCCTGCAACACTTTCATCACTGATTAAAATGTTGAAACAGAGGCACACTGCTATCTGTAACACTGGTAGTGATGGCAGGGATGGGCGGTATTTCTGTTAAACACATTTAAAACGCGCATATTTTGTAGTTTAATTTGGGACATTCACAATTTGCTCCGCACTACATTTTCCTTATTGTTTTCACCACACATGGAGAGTGCATGTGCTGAAACGTGGCATTTATTCCAGCTTTGTTTCACGTATTAATTTGAGCAGCATTGCCGTCACCTTCTTGTTTGTTTTTTTGCTTGACTTCTTAACGTGACGTGATGTCACTGCTTTTAGCTTGAGCTTAAATCAGGGAGAAACAGTCTCACAGCAGTCAGATCAAGTCAAGTCAAGTCTTGTGTTTACAGCAGTGTACAGAAAATGACACTATTCTCAATAGTGACTGTTTTAATGTACTATAGAGATTGTAGACAATCGTGCAAATGCTTATACCTGATAAATGATTATGTTGTGTAAGTGTTTATTGTTCTCCAGTAAATACTGTTGATCCGTTTTCTCTGCAGATACATGTGGCTGTACGGTTGTGTTGTAAGGTGTGTGTGTGTGTGTGTGTGTGTGTGTGTGTGTGTGTGTGTGTGTGTGTGTGTGTGCAGGTAACATAAAATCTGTGTGAGAGTGAGGATTTGGTAGTGGAAGGTGATTGTCTTTATTTGGACACCTGTGTGACCAGCACCAGCCCCTGCCCCTGGAGATGGAAACGGATGCCGTGTGTGTGTATTGTGTGCGTGTGTGGTATGGGTAGGCTAATGTGTGTTAGTTTTCTATGTGCCCATGTGTGTAAATGTGTTTCTATTGGTCCATTAAAGTGAACAACACAGAATGTATGTCAGTTTGAAACATCGCAGGGGACAGAGTGTGTTATCCCGAGGCCCCAAAGGTATGTGTGTGTGTGTGTGCGTGTGTGCATGTGTGTGTGTGTGGTGCACAGAGGCGTGACTGAGCCAGAGGCAAAGGAAGGTCACCTCACGTGCACGGCTCAGTGGAACAGTGCCTGGCAAATGTGCGCGAGAAGCCAAGCACCAGCAGTCTCCCAAGGACAACAAAGTGCTTATCCAGGAGAAAAAAAGAAGAAGGCTGTAGAGCTCTCTGATCACACACACACACACACACACACTCAGTATTCAGTATATACGCTCAGATGCATGGACATAAAAAGAAAAACAAGCCTCTTAACTCGTGCATGCATGCACACAGTTTAAATGTCTTTCTCCTTGTCTCTATGTCATTCTGTCTCTACCGCTCACACATTCGCAGTAATCTATCGGTGCTGTGTGTCACTGCTGCAATGTCAACGACACAATTACTTTGTACATTTAATACAGTTAAATCAACATGATGTAAATTTGTTTTTTTTGTTTTGTTGCTTCTTTTAAATATCTTTGCAAACAGCCAAACATCAAGCAGGTGCAACTACACAGCCAGTCAGCAGTCGGCTAATATTACTTACTAGTCCAACAGCAAGAAGCCAAGCTTGGTGTCTGTCTGTCTGTCAGCCTTTTATTTCATGAAGCTCTCGCCAGTCCCAGATTTACCCTCGTCCAACAGCCTCTCGCTTAGTCGCTTTCACCTTTTTCTCTTTTTGGCCTCCGCTGTTAACTTCCTGTTCAGATTCCTCGCATTTGCTGTTAGCTCCACCGATCAGCCTGGTGACACTCTCTGCCAGTATCCCCTTCCCAGGCCTGAAAACCTCCTCCTACCAGCAGTCCAAAGCTCTTGTGCTACCTAATATGAAGTCTGCTCTGAGCGCCCAGTCAGACACGTTGCAGCTAACTGGGCTAAGAGCAGCTATAGCTGCAGCACTGTCCATCAGGAAACTCTGTAAAGAGAGGGTTGAGGGTGGACATCAGAGAGAAAACCAGAAAACATTTTCTGTAACATAAATGTTACTCATTGTGGTGACCCAGCCACCACAGTTACATAGTGTAAGGTGTAACAGGTGTACAGGCGCAGAGTGGGAATGACAGGAGCATCGTTCACAAATAAGTGTAGTATCAAGATATCTGAACAGAAAAAATAATACAATTAATCATAGCTGAGTAAAAACACCTGCAAATTCTCCATTCCAACTCTTATCTTTTATTTTATTTTTTTTATTCATGTTTATTAATTCAGACATATTTGAAATAGATACATTTCTTTTAACATCAACACCCATTAATCTCCTCCGCACACAGCTACATCTCTTCAGATCCATGATGAAAAAAGGCCAAATAACAAAAATAGATACGGGACGTCCTGGGAGCCTTGTGGCCACATGCCTACAATGTCACCAGTTCAATACGAGCCCTGGGGCCCGTTGTTGCTTGTCATACTCTTTTTCTCCTCATGTTTCATGTTTTAATCTCAGTTGTCACTATTTAATGAAGGCTCTATATACAGAAATGCATTATAATATACATAACGATGTTTCATTAGTGTACAAACACCTGGAAATAAGAATCTTTATGAGTTATTAAGTTATTTGATGAATTTCAAGAATGGGTTTGAGGTTTTTAAGCGTGTTTTGATGTCCTGGCATTATGAATATTACAAATTACCAAAATGTTTAAATTATTTTGATATTCAGTTTACTGTTTCGTTATAATTTCTGTAAATTTTACTTCCTTGGGCATGTAAATAAATAAAGCCTAAATAAATAAAGCCATAAATGAAGCTTTTTTTTTTTTAATTGGGGTAGGAAAGTAGTTAGTTTTTTATTTTTGTGTTGAACTAAAAGTTATCAATGAGCCATAAAATCAGTCAGGAATATTTCCTGCATGTTGATGCACCACCCCGTCCAAACATTACAACTCAATTTGAGCATTAAAAAACTTTAATAAAAAAGCAATAAGAACAAAAAGAAAAGCATTTTGTTGCTTGACTGAGGAGATTCTTACCATAACTGGTCCTGAGACTTTAAATATAACTTGTTCATAGCTGGTTATACCAGATAGGAGCTCCTGCCAGTGCTCACAGTAAATAACAAATGTGTAACTGATGTTCATTGTCGCACAATATCTCTACAGCTTGTTAGCGTTGCCACCTGGCACCATAGTTTGTCATCAGTAAATTCTCAGTCATAATACCCTTCATACATAGAGCCAGGCTTTTAGTCAGAGATGCATTAAACATCTCAGTCTCCATTTTTTTTTCAGTAAGTATAAGTGTCATATAACAACTTTCTATTTCCGTGCAGAACCTTGTTTTGTACAGTAAGTGGAGCTGTCCATTGCCTGCAACCCTCTTCACTCTTCTCTCTGCCATCGGTGGTTCAGCTGTTGTTTCTCATTATAAAAACCACCTTATTGTGTTTCTTATTATCCCAAGCTGCTCCAAGCAACCAGTACTCTGTGCATCTGTGTGTACGTGTGCGTGCGTGCGTGTGTGTGTACAGTAGCTGCCAAATGGAGTCTTTATTTGCCTCCAACCTTCTCTCTCTCCCTCTCTCTCTCTCTCTCTCTTCTCAGGTGTTTGTCTGTTCTGTCCCCTCATTATAAAACCACTTTATCCCCTCCTCCCCCTTCTCTTCTTCCCAGCTCTTTCTTTCACCCCCTCCCATCTCCTTCCCCTTTATTCTCTACCTCCTTTTCTTCACTACCCCTCCCTCCCCTCTCCTTGTCTTTACCTTTCTCTCACTCATTATCCAACAGCTTGAAGCAACCAGTCAGCCATATGTGAGTGAAAACTGTCACCTCACACTGTTAGCTTGTATTATATTGAGACTGCTCTTTGCCTTAAACTTTGCCCTAAACCTTTGGCTATTTCTGTTCTTTTTAACAGTAAAACTAATTAACCGAGCAGCTCGCAGCCAGCATTCAGCCATATGTGAATGTATCTCATAATTCTGGCTGGTTTTGAACTCGTGTTTGCCTTCACATCTTTTATATTGTGTTTTTACCCCCCCTCCTCAGTATAACTAATTAGTGAAAGAGCTCACCATCAGCCATGTGTGAAGCCTGTTTGGTAGCCTTGTTTGGACTAAAGCTGTGCAGGCCACAAGCTATATTTCCACAGTCCATCATTAAAGGATCCCATTCTGAATTTTATATTTAATCAGGTTTTTATTTCCATGTGTCATAAAGCTGCTGTAATTAATCTTTATAAACTATGGTGAAAAAAAATGATTTCATGTGAAAGGTTAGCACTAGACTAGGAGTCATTTTAATGACTGTTTTGGTTTTGCAGCCCACAATTTTTTGGCTCACTCTGACCACTCTTATCAGAGAGGAAGCTGTTTTCATCAGAAAACACTCTGATAAATTCACTGTTCGCCACCTGCTCAGCACCAAACGGCCGACATGTTAGCAACTATAGGAAACACAATGGATTTAGCAGTTAAATATTTCTGCTAGGACCGGATGCCCAGAAATATAACCCAAATAAATACAAATTTTGCTCCATGTCTGAATAAGTTAATGTAACATAACAACAAGGTGAAAATATATCAGTGTTGTAATTACAGCTTGTTGTGCTGTCTCCGAGGGGCCAATCAATGCAAATATAATCATATATTTCTGACTCATATATTTGAGTTGTTTGAGTTGAGTGGATCACACACTATCACACGCACCAGTCATGTAATAAAGTTGGGGTTTTTTTTCACTAAAAAGTTCATTAATCTTTTCCGTATTTCCTATTAAAGAAGAATCGAGAGACAAATTGTTTACCCAGCTGCTGTGAGCACATGCTGAACTAAAGTGGCTACTATGCGTTTATGTACTTCAAAACACCCTTGTGACAGCTCTCCATCAGTTATTTCAGAGGTGTAGGAGAAAACCGTTGTCATTGATTGTTAATTTAACTCAGATTTGACAGTTCGTCCTCTGACAGAGTCACTCGAGTGAAACTGTCTTTCAGTTCACTTCGACTCAGGTTAACAAGATGATTCTATTTCTTAAACAAGCAAGTCAGCAGTCTCTGTAAAACGTCCACTCCACAACGATGACAACGCTATAATTCACTTCCTGTGTCCCAGAGGGTCAAGCGTGACTCGATCCAATCAGAAACCATGCCAATTAGACGCCTCAACTGGCACTTAATTACCACTCTGAAGAGGCTGATGGGCCATTAATTAGCAGGACATTAACGGGACTGATTGTTCATTAACAGCAGAGCATATTAGAGGAGATAAGACCCGATTGTAATGGACTCTGGTGGAGGAGAAAGGCTGAAGCTATCTCCAATAGAATTAGACGACCTGCTATGGCAGTCAACTCTGGGATATTAATGTTAACAATGGCCATTAAAGAGGAATAGTGCTTCCTTTTAATGTTTAGTGTGTCACTCATATGGCCGAGGTCTTTATTAGTGCCATAGACTGTAGATAATTAGTGGACAGAGCGTCCAATGTGAAGTGAGGACAACGTGAAAGCGTCTTAAACCTTCAGGGGGCAGCTCAGTTGGCTGCGGCAATAAGGTCTGATTGGATGGAGTCTTATGAACACATGACTCTTCTCTCCCATTGATTTATTACATCAGCAAAGAGTTTCCTCTTGAGTTTATGGTCTTAATCTCTGACGTCTTCTTCCATACAGCATGACTTTCTTTGTAGATTTTAGTCCCATCCAGAGTAAAATAGACAATGAAGCACAAAACTCAGATCAAACTATAAAACTGAAATTTGAAACATCATTCTGTTACTGCATTGCCTCTTTCTCTGCTCAAATGTTTTCCCAAACATATTTTAGTTCAGCTGTGATACAAGCAAGCTTTGGACCAGACTGGCCGCCATTTCAGAAAAAATGCTGATGTGTGGCATCATGATACTCGCCAACATAGTATGCACAGGGTTAAGGTTGGAAAATGTCATACTCTACCCAGCAGGGGGTGTGCTGATGCGGTAAGATTGAAGGTTTGATTTTGGCCGTCCTGATCTGTCTTGGCCTGGTCTCTGTCAGTCCGTTGTAGAGGATCCCTGGGGAAGGAATGTTCTAACATCTCTGACTCTTCATTTCACGCTTCATTTACCATCACACTCTCCCAAAACACTAACTGTGCTTCTGAATGTGTGTGTGGAAATGCGTGTGTGTGTGTGTGTGTTCAGGGTCATTCTTTCTATCCATATACATACTCTTTGTCTCACTGTTTCTCTTGCACGAGCAAACACGTACACAAATACACAATATACAGCCACGTACTTAAAAGGTAAATTATAGTGAACGGGAGACCAGCTTCAGACTCGCAGCTTGCTCCAAGGGCAAGTAGAGCAGAATGGGCCAGAGCTCTTATGTACAGTGATATGGATGGATGAAAGGTTTTGACACACACACACACACACTCACAGAGAGAGTAAGCCTGTAACTGTTTAACTTCTAAAGTCAATGCAATTACCTCTTTACTCTGTGCAGTGTGTGACTATGGCAAAGAGACATGCAGTGAATGTGTGTGTGTGTCTGTGTGTGTGAGAAAGGGGAGTAGTTATTGGAGACCCTGTAGCCCCTCAGCATCAATATAAACTTGCCCTACAGCCACGGTGTAGAGGATTTCACAGCAAGGTGGTGCTCTTTTTTTTTTTTATTGTCGTTTTGCAATATAAAATATATATATAAGTTTTGATACTCCTGTTTATGTATAAATGTATTGATTTACGGAAAATATAATGGCCTTAAAATCAGTATTATACACACCAGGAGGAAAGAGAACATTTACAAGTTCGTTCA
The DNA here is from genome assembly GCA_023373845.1 of Nibea coibor. Taxonomy (NCBI): domain Eukaryota; kingdom Metazoa; phylum Chordata; class Actinopteri; family Sciaenidae; genus Nibea; species Nibea coibor. Next base: position 14,686,961 of record CM041726.1, read on the forward strand.
AAGTCATCCGAGATTATATTTCCAGTCGGCAGTTGAGTGAAACACACAACAGCCCTCAGACTTTAAATTGGCTTTTGGAGCTGAGCCGGTGATAAAATATCGGGTCTGAGACACAGGTTCAAAGATACACACGAACAACACACTCAAACACCAGCATGAATGGTTGGACACTAACATTACACACACACACACAGAAACACACCATGGTAAGTATGAATAGATGGTCTGTCTTGGATCAGTGAGATTGGTTCCATCTGTTGTGGAGAAGGTTGCAGGGTCACATCCCTCCTATTACCTCTCTCTCTGTCCGGGGTGACACTTTATTCACCTGGATGTACATAGGTCTGGCAGCATGCGATGGATGGAGCTAATCTTTGCAACAGAGAGAGATGGGGAGGCAAGGATGGATAGATAGATAGATAGATAGATAGATAGATAGATAGATAGATAGATAGATAGATAGATAGATAGATAGATAGATAGATAGATAGATAGATAGATAGATAGATAGATGGATAAATGGATAAATGGATTTTATCGTATTTTCCTAATATGTTAGGGTGTAAATGCAAATGTCACCATTTCTACAGTAATATGTCCAAAAATAGTTTTTGTGGTGGTTGAGGAACGTGCCAGAAAACCCTCGGACCTCAAACAGTCTTAGCGGGAAGTCAACACATAATGTAATAATAGCAGTGTCTGTTATTTTCTACAGGAAACAGTCACAGTAGGTGACCTTTACACATATAAAGAGGCCCGAACCAGTCCCCACCACCCCACTGCTCGCCACAGAAACAGAGCATGCATATGAGTGCCGGGCAAAGAGAGAAGGCAGGCGATGACACAAACATACAAGGAGAGAAACAGATAGGCTGACAGAAGTCTTATCAATCAAAGACCAAAGCAGAGTGCTAATCCTCCAGCCAACAGAGATAGAAGAAGAGCCAGGTGAGGAGAGAGAAGACAGGAAAGGTGAGGAGGAGAGATAGGAGCAGACAGAACAGGAAAATGGAGAGAAGGAGGACGGAGAGGAGACGCTGAATGTGGCCCATTGAAGGACAATCATTGTCTATCAACATGAAGAACTACCTTTCTCTCTGTCCCTTATGCCTACACGTGAGCGCGCATACACACACAGAGGAACAGGTTGACCTGTGAGGGAGCACTGATGGAATCTTCAGTGGGATTAACAGGGATTTAGCCCAGTGTAATGATATCTGAATGAGTTGATTAGCTATCTGATGACACTTTGCTGTTTGACCTCTACAGCCCAATAACAACTGGTAACTCATCACATTCTCTCAGGCTGCATTCAAACAGGGAGAGAGAGAGAAAAAAAAGAAGAACTCCTCGAGGCAACGATCTGTGTTTTGTCTCCGAAATGAACCGTGAAACTGTGTCACTGTGTGGGCAGTCATGCTATGATCAGTTATGGTTAAACATCTTTTTTTATGTGGTTTGTACCTGTTAAGACGGGGATGAAAACGTGCAACGGCGACAAAGTACGACCATGAAGGGGGGTGAAGGGCAGAGGCTTCCCTAGAAGACAAAAGTACAAAAGAACAAAGATGGTTACGAGCGGTGATTAAAGAAGCCACACACATGAAGACATGGTGAGGATGGTGAAGGAAAAAGGGAGAGGAGAGGAAATGGGGGAACTAGCTTCCTAAGCATCACTGGTGCTTGGCCTCGTGATACGGTGTAGGGTAGGGGAAACCTTTAAAGGAATAGTTCGACTACTTTAGATCAGAATTAATCCACTTTCTTTATCGGTATGTTAATATGAAGGTAGAGTCATCAGATGGTCAGTTTAGCTTAGCATAAAGGGGCACTTCAACTAACCTGATCCCTGTCCCACCAAAACTTTCAAAGCTCATTAATTGTTTAATCGGTACAAGAACTGAAGTAAAAAGGCTGTGGCTTGTATAGGGATATTATTTCTTGACCAAGCACTGTCATTTCTTGGAGTGCCTGGTTGCCTGGCATCTTCACAATGACGACAAGAAATAAGTATATTTTACAAAATTTAAGTTAATAGCTGCTTAACCAAAAAAATATGCTGTAGTAATAATCAAATGATCAGACTTCCTGATTTTAAATTGGTTGTTTTCCTCCATGTATCAGCTCTGTGATGATCTAGCAACTTAGTAAAGGCCACACAGACCTGAATATAAAATACACAGACAATATAAAATACATGAAAAATGTGATAGAAATTAGCATAACATATGCTAAAACCTACCACGCACAATACAATAAATGTAAACTGATAGCATATTATAATACCTGGAGTATATCAAGCCACATGCAGTACAATCATCGGTGCTTAAAACACAGTTCTCATCATCACTCACTAGTTGCCATATTAAAGACTCATTATGAACTGCTACATGAGCATTTAGCGGTGATGGCATGAGAGACTAAGAAATTGATCACCCAGTTAGAGCCGCCTGTGTTACTCTAAATCTCTGTCCAGAGGAAAGAGACAAAATTATTGCATTTACAAGCAGGCCCATTGTCCACTGGTAGCCACGTGTCCTGGTGTGTGCTGAATAGCAGGTGGTTCAAAAATATGGAGTGGCGGTGCAGGGAGAGTCCTTCTGGCGTCTCTAGGCAGATCTGTGCCGGCTGTTCAGAACTTGATTTAGATTTCAGTCGCTCGCCTCCCGTCTCTAACAGAGGTTATGTGAGGATGGTGCAGGCCGGCATTTGAGAGCACATGGAGCTCTGCCCTCCCTTAACATCTACCTGCACATTACCGCTAGCTCGAGAGAGAGAAAAAAAAGTGAATGTGATTGGTGTGACAGTTGGTTTCAGGAAGTTTCAAAGGTGTGAGGAGCTTTAGTTTTGTTGACTCCTAGATGTCACTGCATGGACATCAACTTCTGTGAGCTCGGTCTTTGTTTGTGTACAGCCTATTGGGAGATCATTGTCAAATAAAGTTAAAAATTGGATCATTCTGCATGTGTCTAAGTCTCGTCGCTATCTTTAGCTAGGTGCTCAGTGTCATGCTGAAGCTACTGCAGAACTGAAGACGCTGTCAGACAAAGATCTGCACACAAAATGAAGAGCTCCCAGCTATTTTAATTGTCAGATTTGACAATGCCTGATGAAAATCTCTGTTGATCTGAACCAAATTGATGAGAGTTATTGGTACCTGTTGCAGATAATAGTTCAGATATCTCAGATATTTTTTTTTTTGGTTTTCCATAGCCTACACCTTTTTTATCTTTACCAGACACACTGTGCTTCAAAGTGATGGTCATTTATACGGTGAAGTAGCATCAAACAAATTCAACTGTTATGTCTTTGTTAACAGGGTGCAAAGAAGTTCACTATGCTACTTCTGCTGCTCCAATAGGTCAAAAACATAAATATGAAAGTTCCCCTGCTGGCTCAGCAGGCACTGGACTTGGTTTATTGATCAGCTCACCAGAGCTGGTGGTGCAGTCCATTTCTCTGACTTGACATTTGAGGATAGTTCTCGTGAATTTTTCTCACACATTTTAAGAAGTCAACATGTCAGACAAACAATGTAATATGGCTTCTATCAGCAGCTTGCGAAAGGCTCGCACTCGTGCTTATCCACACGCTAATGTGTCCACCAAATACCTCTGCAGAGGCTAAATTTGTCCAGTGATGATGCTTTTGTTGCTGTATGTATATAGTTGGTAGGTACACTGACACAGGCAAAAAGCAGTCCTGGAAAAACTGCATGTCCTGGGAAGTGAAAGAAACTATATAATTACTGTCTATAGCCATTATACTGCACAGATGCCATTTCCATCATCACTAAAATGTGACAGTGACAAAAACCCGCGGGCAGGCAGGACCTAAATGAGCACCAAGATGACATTAGTTCACAGAGTGCATCTCCCCAGTGTCAGAGAAACTTGCCTGCAGAAGTTCAGCAAAGTATACATTGGAAAACAAAATCGACAGAGCAGTGACTCATTGATTTCAGCTAAGTTGGTGTGTGCGTTTTCTTGGGAAATGCAGCAGGTGCCAACTCCTCCATCAGAGGAAGATGAGCCATTTTATGCACACACAATCAATTCTTAATGATGGTTATTACATCGCTCAACTGTAATCCTTAATTAGCCACATTCATTTCTGTGCACATGCTAAAATGAGTGATAATGTTGCCATAATTAATAATCGTCATCAGGATGTTTAAATCAGTCATTTTATTATAACATATGCATTTGGTCACTTTTATGAAGGCATATTGAAGGCTAAACTATCAGTATTTATAATATTTATGATGTCAATTATAATAATTACATTTTTATTTAGCCTGTTCACTTGATTATAGACAACCATTCATTAGTTGGTAGTATTTATTAATCACCTGCTGATGTGTGGGCGTGGATAAATCCCAGACTTTGCTCAGAAACTGACATGCTCATGCGACCTGGCCGCCTCACCGTGGGACTGAGACACTTAAACAGATTCAGCGAGGTTGGCTGGATGGCACAATGAGCAGAGCTCTGGCACCTCCAGGTGGTGACAAAGTGTGACTGCAAAGACAGGTGTACCTGCAGGATCTGGTGGCTTCATGATGAGTGCCGTGTTTCCATTTATCTTAGAGTCAACCCAGTTAAGCAGACATATGTGATAAATGACATGTATGAGCCACGTAAAGTATACTACAGGTTTGTATCACTACACGTTTGAAGACTTTTAATAATGATGTCCATTCCTTAAATCCTATCTCTGACCTGATCCTGACTTTAAACATTGCCCTAAAAACAAACAGACAAACTACCCCTGCATTCCTTCTTGGGTGGACAAAGGTGCAAAGATGCCCCAAAATGTAAAAAAGTGCATACACACATGCTTGCATACACACACAGACACACTCTAGTGGGTCGTGTGCTTGGGTAGCAGAAAGCCCTGGCACCGTTCATTAATCACTATGTTGAGGTTTTGATGCCACAGCAGGAATGGAAATGCTGGTCTGACTCTCATAGATATACTATACTGCCTCCATCAGCTTCACAAAAAGTCCAGAGCTGGGAGAAGTTAACACTCGAGGCGCGTGTGAGACTGGTCATTTGCAGAAACACTAATGTTTGTACTTTGGCAATATGTTACCCAGTGTAACAATATCACTCATTTATGTGTTTTTACTAGACTGGATCTTGTGGCACAGATGATTATACTGCAGTTAGATCAATTCATTGTTTCTTTCTTAGTCTTCATGAGATTTGTTGATAATAAGACATATATAGATTTTCACCAGCCTTATCTGTACAAGTAAATATATTATCTTATTACTCTTTATTGGTAAAATATACAACTGATCTACTGCAAACACGGATTGCTGCGTACCAAAGCAGTGGTGTATGCTATTATTATTATGGCTCTGGCTGCGTTATATCATATCATCAATGTCAACATACATATTACCCAGCAGTCATAATTGTATATGACAAAAATACCACAGAAAATATGAAATTGTTCATTTAATTTAACAGTTTTTGCTAATTTGTGTAGAATAATGTGATTTTGTTAGATAGATTTGATAGATCGCTACTATTTTACCCGCCAAAATAAAAACAATGAAAATGTGTTCATCATCTTGGGTCTGTTCTCTGCCCACTACACTGTTGGAGGACCCTCTTTGTCTACAGGCCTCCACCCAACAGGCCCTAGTACAACCACACCACCTGCATTATCTCAAACAAACCGTCAAGGAAGACACAAAGAAGCTTGATTTAGACTGGTAAGTGCATCTCCCTATCTCAGCATGACTCATAGCTCGCCGGTTAAGAGAGGATGTAGGTTTGATTTTTATTCAAGCTCCTTATTGACTGTGCCGGTGCCTCTATTCTTAGTTTTTTGCATAATAGGAATCATTCACATGAGAAATGTGCGGGTCCTCATTCATCAAGTTTGTGAAAAAAAAAATATACCATGGAAATGATCCTACATGCCTGCCATGTGTGATTAATGAGACGTCCTCACTCTACCAGTCTGCGAGCAAATCATACATCAAATGCAGCTGTGGAATTAAAACCATGTGGAACCAATTCTACATTTACATATGACACATGTGAAATTAGGCCTGCTTGGTGACTCTTGGTCCAGCTATATTTGCATAGCTTACATACATGCAGGCGACCGCGTATTACAGAAAATTCACCCAAACAGCTAACCACAGTAGAAGGTGTGTGTGCTTTGGTTTAATGGAGTGTATTGTATCAAAGTCCAACGAGTGCGATTAAAAGGTGGTATGTAAGAAGGATCTGATGAAAAAGACTCACACTGAAATCAAAACACAAAATCCAAGTTAGCTTTAATGATATCCATATAATAAAAGTAACTGACAGTCAATCTGAAATGGACAAACTTCTTTTCAACTTTTCCTCTACCCCAACATGACGCCGCTGGAAACACATGTCCTACTACAATGGGACATCCCAGCAGTAATGCATCAGTAGAAACTGCATGTCACCTAAGGATTTACAAGGAGCAGCGAGCTCCCAAACTTATCCCATGTGGGAAGTGGATTTTAACAAATATGCAAATCATATCTTATTGCTGACTTTTCATCACATTCACTTGGTTGCAATCTTCAACTTTTCACTGCTGGACCTTTAAAGTAATTCTTTCTGATATACTGTCCATCCAAAAAACAAGAATTCTTCTTTGTTTCATTCATTTTGTCATACAGTAACAATTATAACTTGGATTGTCTTCTTAAAGACAGCAGTGCAAATGTTTAGCCTGTGAGCTCCAGTCCTTTCCTTTGTTGCCTCTCTGTGAGCATCCTGTGCTCTGAGTCTCCAGGCTGGCCCAAAAGCTTCCGACACAGAGGTGAGTTCAATTCTGGTTTGAAACAGTTTCAGGTTTCAAGCCTTGCTCAGCTGTCAGGGTACGATGCAAGTTGCCTTTCGAAGGGCCAGGTAGCCGGTAACTACATCAGTGGGGAGGAGGCGGATGTAGGAGAACTCCTCAGAGGATGTGAAGCGTAGCTTTGTCTGAGGGTCTGTGTAATTTGCCTGAGGAAAGACACAAGAGAGTATTCACTGTGTGCTTTATACAAAACTTAGAGGTCATTTTTCTCTGTAGTACAGCGAGGATTTTAGCAACGTGATTGCTCACAGGGAGTCCAGAGATGTCAGAGTATTTCTTGGTTGGCTTCAAGGAGGGTGGGGCGTCGATGTTGTAGTCTGTGAACATAGAAAGGTCGTAAATTGAACGACTGATAAAAACTGTACTACTAAGAGCATTTCCTGTAAAAGTGATGACTTATCTACAGCAAAGACAACATCACAGGTGAGACAAAATCATTAAAATCCATCTGACAACAACAAACGTAATGTCTTGAATGTAACAGTTTCTTGACACAGTTTTTAGTTTATAAAATAATCAAAATAATTGGCAGATTAAAGTCAGTAACATGTCATTTTGCTCTAAAATGGCAAACTTTCAATGTAAAAATTGTTATACATGTTAAAATTAATAAAAAAAAAATATGTGCAGATGTGGTCAAATTTTGAGTATACAAAAACTTACAGTTGGGATCATTCAGCTTCCAGGGTAAAGTCCGCTCCAAAGCCAGAATCTGTTTGAGATTTTTCCAGGTCCGGTTCTTTTTACCTGCTGCTGCTCCACCGATCCCAGAATGCTGCCATGATTAAGAGAGCCGAAAAGGGGTGCACATATTGAGGGGAAAGCAACAGAAACACAGACCAACTTAAACCCAGATGGACACAGACACTCACCATGAATGTAGGGTCTTTGAACGGCGGAGGCTTTGCCGTGGACTCGGCGGTGGCAGTTGGGCCGCTGTCAGCCATTCCCGCTGCCTTCACCTCAGCCACAGACTCCACGGCTGTCGTCTGATGAGACATGAAAAACGACTGCTTATTTTACATGTTGAATGTAAACAAAGTCTACAGTTGGCTAAACAGAGTGTAACCTGAACCTTGAAGATACAATTTAGGTTGAGTTTAAAAAAACAAAACAGGATATTTATTTCAGTTATATTTGGGATAGTTTTACATATAAACAACCATCAGTAAAGTTTTCATTAGTCATTATGGTCTCAACTTGTTTAAGATTTTACACTAAGCTCAGGAAAACATCTCCGTCTGTGTGTGTGAGTGATGGTACTGTTAAATTTATATGTGCCTTTGTATCTGAGACAATTATTGGAATAAATTTGCATCTACTTAGGTAATAATTGATAACACCAAAACTCCCTGCTTCCAGCTTCTCAAATGTGAAGATTTGCTGCTTTTCTTTCTCAAATATGCTTACGAGTACAGTATCTTTGGGATTTGTACTGGCTAAAACTAGCAATGTGAGGATGCTCTTGGTCTTTGGGAAACTATAATAAGAATTTAATTTTCCTCGTTCCCTGACATCCAGTTATTCAAGAATAATCTGCTGATTGTTCAGTAATGAAAATAAGATTTGCAACCTTACTTTTTTACAATGCATTTTAGCTGCGTTGCATATTTTCTTGCATTAACTTGCACACTTCTTTGGCCGTGTGTGTATTTTGCTGTCAGTAACTCTCAGCTCTCGTTACAGTTAGCTTCTCCATGCAAACAGAAATAACCGTTTATTCATTAAACATTACTGTGTACTGAATAGCCCACATAATAAACAGTGTAAATAATTCATATAGATACTAAAATAACCCGATTACTTGTGTCTGTGTTGCTGGAGTCGCTGTCAGCTGTCCTTTCTTTTTCTTGCCGCTGTTGCTGCTCCCGGTAGCCTGCGGAGCGACACAAACCGCCGGACTACCGGGACGTTTCTTCCCCCGGACAGCTGGCTGGGCAGGGCTGGCTGCTGCCGGCTGAGCTCTGACGGTGATGGGCATCTGAGATGCCATTTTCGGTTAGCAAAGCGGCTGTAATACACGATGTAAACGCAGCTTTCTCTTTCTCGATACACAGCATTAGCCTACTACAACTGGAGTGAAAACGCAGCTTCACCCGGATGTGGAATTATTTAACTTCCGGTGATAACATTTTACGAAATACTTCATAAATTACTTTATATTTTATATTTTAATGTCTTTATACTGTCATTGATTAATTATAATCTACTATATACTTTGTGTGTGTGTGTATATATATATATATATATATATATATATATATATATGTATAAATAAAACACCTAAAAATTCTTCTTGTCAGATGCTACCAGTGAAATTAAAAGTAATTCAGTGTACTCATGAATTCTGATTTTTACTTGAGTAATAACCAACCTGCTGGCATCACAATACTCATTATGGAGAATGGAAAGGTGGTTTATCTATTTTATATACTTTATTTGTTGGGTAGCATGCGACTCTCCCCCTGAGATCAATAAACTCAGGTATTATCTTAACGATATATCATAATTTATTTGTTAATTATATTTCTACCGAGTAAACAAAGCTGCCAAATAACTGTATAGTGCAGGAATGTGAATGAGTAGAGTATATAAAGTAGAAGAAACCGGAAAGTAAAGTACATTAACTCACATTTGTAATCAATATGGGGTAAATGTACATAGTTACATTGCAACAACGGACGCTGCATTTGCGCAAATATTATGAGACTACAATACAAAAAATAGAAAATTAAAAATGAATTCTCAGTGAAAACAATTAGCAGCTAGAATTGGGTTTAAACACCGTTGCAGAGGATGAGTCTAATTAGCACCATGCATCTGTGTGACAAAACAGAAAATTATTTCAAATCAATCAGCTTATTGAGGACACTGTTCAGTTTATGGGGTGTTAGCAGGAACTAAAGATTGATCAAGAGAATTTACATTTTCAGTAAAGGCGAACAGTGTTATGTGGTAGATGTTTTTGTGTATTGTGACAGTCAAACACATAACTCAGTTTATATCTGTCAGCCAGGGTTTAAGAGTGGAAATACCTCAAACCAGCACAATATAAAGCAACGTCTTTGTTTTTGTTTCCTTAACAGAACTGCTGCAAATGTTCAATGTTTTCAACGTTTGATACCTCAAATCGCTCAAAAACAAAATGTTGATTTCTACAAAGATGTTTATGTATGAAAAATGGTGGACCATGTGGGCTTAGTTAGGATGGTGTTCATCTAAAGTGAAAAACCATAATCAAGCATATTACACATACAGTATGTCGTTTTGGTCCTATGTGTAAACCACTGGACTTTCTCAAAGGTTAACAGCAATTGGAGATGAGGAACTTTTTGTTGAAAAGCATTGCATGAGCACCAAAAACAGACCAAATAAAAGCAGAAACAAATATAGTATTTATTGTTTATTACAATACAGATATAACAGAGCCGATTAACCTAATTTGCACGTTTTTTGGTTGTGGGGGAAACCGGAGCACCCGGAGAAAACCCACGCAATCACGGAGAGGACATTCAAATTCTACACTGAATTATAATACAGATCTGACAAAGCCAATTAACCTAATTTGCATGTTTTGGGGTTGTGGGGGAAACCGGAGCACCCGGAGAAAACCCACGCAATCACGGAGAGGACATTCAAATTCTACACTGAATTATAATACAGATCTGACAAAGCCAATTAACCTAATTTGCATGTTTTGGGGTTGTGGGGGAAACCGGAGCACCCGGAGAAAACCCACGCAGTCCAGAGAGGACATGCAATATCTACACAGAGAGAGAACCATAACCGGAACCGAATACCAGTACTTTCTCAGTGTAGTTACAGTGCTAGCCACTGTATGTTTTTGGGTTGTGGGGGAAACCGGAGCACCCGGAGAAAACCCATGCAGTCCAGAGAGGACATGCAAAATCTACACAGAGAGAGAACCACAAACAGAACCGAATACCAGTCCTTTCTCTGTGCAGCCACAGTGCTAGCCACTGCGCCACCGTACTGCCCAGAGTGATGGTGAATCAGGCGGAAAACATTTGTGAACATGTAAGACATTACTTATGGTGGAATTTACAGTGACACAAATGGCCAATGATAGTCACCTATTTATTCACAAATGTTTTCAGCCTGATTCACCTTCCCAGATACTTACCTCTTACCTCTAATACCTTAGTCTGCCAGATGTCCATGGATCCTGAAGTCGTACAAACAGGTGTAATCACGATTACCCCAGTTGCTTTTGACAATCAGTTTCACAAACTTGAAGACTCCGTAGTCCTGAGGAACAAGACAAATTGGCAATGAGCGAGTTAGTTAGATGGTTCAAAAACACTGACTTAAAAAAATGAGGTTGGGAAACAAGGGATATAATGAATATAATAATGAGAGACACACAGAGAAAGGAGCCAATGCAAACTGCAACTCTTTCTATACTATCTTAGCATATGAGTGAAAAGTCCATGCATTGAATTGCATGATGTAATACTTACAGGTACTTTGAAAGTCTGTACTGAGTCTCCATCCTGATCGTAAAGAAAGCTCCCAAGATAGACTCCGACCTCTTCCTCTACATCATACAATCCCTGCAAGAGAGAAAGAGATCCAGTTGAACATTTTGATCTTTATGTATATGCAGTGAGTGGTGTGCATGGTGTGCAGGGCTTGTGCACTGCATTAAATCTGTGACTTACATAGACAGAAAACTCTTTCGGGGCACTGGAAATGGAGCCAGTTGGGGACATGTTCTTTGAAATGTGACTCAGTGTCACATGGCTGATGGTGAATGGGCGGGACGGGGCGATGAATAACGTTCCTAGCCCACCTGGGAAGGCCCAGCACTGTCCAGGAGTAAGATGTGAGTGTCCCTGAAGAAAGAGAATGAAAAAGTGAAAAATCCCATCATTTAATATAGCCATACCACATCTGTTTTGTATGTGTAGTACTTACCTGTATAACAATCGTTGGGCTGACAGGTCGTCGATAGATGGGTATCCCGAAAAATGTCATTTCTGGTTCTGGTGTCTGGTATGATTCGGAAGTCCGGAGGTGTACAATTTTGGCTCCTAAACACAAAAATCCAAATAAAGTGAGACAGCGATCTCAAAACTGAAAAGCACATGCAGGAATTGAAAAATGGGGTGATATAGATATCTCACCTAGAGTCTCGAGAGCTAGGTTGGGCAAATTATTGGCTTCCGGATGCAGGGAGTTAAACTTAGTCTTCAACTCCAGCAGTTGGTCCTGCAGCTCTCTCAGGTCATTGTTACCCAGAGTTGAAACCAGGTAGCCACATCCTAATGGATAGAGAGAAACAAGGTTGGGGATGTTTTATTCAAAAGTCAAACACTTGGGACGTGGAAGGAGAGTTAACTTACCAAAACACAGAGGGAGTAAGATGAAGCCCAAAATCTTCCAGCTGAACATGGCTCTGTCTGTCTGTCTGCTGATCTCTGTCACAGTGTTATTGCCGGCCTGTCTTTTGGCCCGAAAATTGGCCTTGCGCGTCCTGAAAATTCTGGATGTAATGAATTAGAAAAGTGTGTGAGCTTTGAAGATGTATCATGACAAACAGATCACTGTGAAATACATGCATAAGGTGTTTACACATATAGCATGACTGTGGGGTACATGCACCCAACTCCCACTTACCTGTGTGTGGTCTCCTTATAAACAATGACCGGTTTATTCTCACTGTCGTAATATCCGGCAGCTTCCAAGCGAGCGCTTCTTCGTGACATAACTGTAAAGAGGTGTAAAGTTTGAATAGATCAAATCACTAATGTGCTACAGCACTACTTTCAAGTTTAAACTTGTGTTAATGTTGTGTTAACAAGTAGCTCAAAAATGCTCTACAGTACAGTAACCCAGTTAAATAAAGGTTTGTAGTTTCCACTCTGTGCATGAAAGAAATCAAATTAATTGCAAGACAAGTCCAGTATAAATTCATGTCCATAACTAAACTGCACGTTCTTGTTGCATACATTGGACCTACACAGCTTCCACACACTCTCTAACATACATTTCCTAAATAGTTAATATTCTTACTTTGCTTATTGGGTATGTTTATTACAGATAATGACTTACCTTCACTGTGTGTGTTTGTATCGTCGAAAATTATCGTAGTAATGTTGAGTTGTTCTCACTGTGTGATCAAGGAATGAAATGAGAAGTGAGGAGGCGTCCGTGATTGTTAACCGAATGTTCTGCCTACGTCATAAAGGCCTCAGAACTCTAGAACTCCACCAAGTTCGACTTCTTTGAACACGCGTGCGCATGCGTACATGGGCGCGTGCGGTGAAAATTACATTTACTCAAATACTACTCCAAGTACGATTCTGAAGTACTTGTCCTTTACTTTTGTGTATCCAATTCATGCTACTTTATAATTGGACTGCATGTCAGAGGAATGTACTTTTTACTTCACCGCAATTCTTTAACTGCTAATTTACATGAAAAACACATTATTTATTTAATGTCACTTATTTAACACCTTGGCTCCCGCTCCTCTTTGTCAAATTGACAATTATAGTTATAAGTTTTTGTCTCTCGACCTACATCTCACCTCATCAGATTGTCTTGATCAACAGTCTTCTCGAGCTGACAGTCGTGCTAACTCCCAACTACCAGAACAAACCTGTTCACTGTTGCCTCACACCGGCTTCTCACCTGTTGTGAAGACTCCCATCCTGCTAGCTCCTGCTAGCCCCAGGACTCCCGGGACTTGGCACAGCTTCGTCACCCGTCACCGGGTTGTCCATTCCTGCGGTCTCTCCCTGGTATTTCCTCTACCAGCTCGAGCCCTCCCGGGATCTTTCCGTACCCGTGTGGTCGGCTCTGTCGGGCTTTGTCTGGTTTCCTCCGCTGGCCACCACCACGTCGGGCTGACAACTTTGTCTCTTCACCGGGATCGCCGGGTTAGCAGGCCGGTAGCCCCTCTCTCCCCATCATTGGATTACTGTTTACCCGCTGCGGTTACCCCGAGAATACTGCAGGGGTACACATCGCCCTGTCATGTGAGCTCAGATCTTTATATTATGAAGCTCTAGAATCAGACCAAGTACCATTTGGGCAGAAATCACCTTTCATTGACCGTATTCGGCCTTCAATCAATTTTTGGCAGGTGAAAATGCCCATTTTGTGTTCTAATGGTCCTTTACAAGAATTCCAAGCTGTCTTGTGAGCTCAGATCTTTATATTATGAAGCTCTAGAATAAGACCAAGTCATTTTTAGGCAGAAATCACCTTTCATTAACTGCGTTTGGCCTTCAATCAATTTATGGCAGGTGAAAATGCCCATTTCAGCATGTGAAAATGCCCATTTTGTGCTCTAATGGTCCTTTACAAGAATTCCAAGCTGTCCTGTGAGCTTAGATCTTTTATATTATGAAGCTCTAGAATCAGACCAAGTCATATTTAGGCAGAAATCACCTTTCATTAACTGTGTTTGGCCTTCAATCAATTTATGGCAGGTCAAAATGCCTTTAATCCATTTTTGGCAGGTGAAAATGCCCATTTTATGTTGTAATGGTCCTTTACAAGAATTCCAAGCTGTCCCGTGAGCTCAGATCTTTATATTATGAAACCCTAGAATCAGACCAAGTCATTTTTAGGCAGAAATCACCTTTCATTAACTGCGTTTGGCCTTCAATCAATTTATGGCAGTGAAAGTGCCCATTTCAGCAGGTGAAAATGCCCATTTTATGTTGTAATGGTCCTTTACAAAGATTCCAAGCTGTCCTGTGAGCTCAGATCTTTATATTATGAAGCTCTAGAATCAGACCATGTCATATTTAGGCAGAAATCACCTTTCATTAACTGCATTTGGCCTTCAATCAATTTATGGCAGGTGAAAATGCCCATTTTATGTTGTAATGGTCCTTTACAAAGATTACAAGCTGTCCTGTGAGCTCAGATCTTTATATTATGAAGCTCTAGAATCAGACCAAGTCATATTTAGGCAGAAATCACCTTTCATTAACTGCGTTTGGCCTTCAATCAATTTATGGCAGTGAAAATGCCCATTTCAGCATGTGAAAATGCCCATTTTGTGCTCTAATGGTCCTTTACAAGAATTCCAAGCTGTCCTGTGAGCTTAGATCTTTTATATTATGAAGCTCTAGAATCAGACCAAGTCATATTTAGGCAGAAATCACCTTTCATTAACTGTGTTTGGCCTTCAATCAATTTATGGCAGGTCAAAATGCCTTTAATCCATTTTTGGCAGGTGAAAATGCCCATTTTATGTTGTAATGGTCCTTTACAAGAATTCCAAGCTGTCCTGTGAGCTCAGATCTTTATATTATGAAACCCTAGAATCAAACCAAGTCATTTTTAGGCAGAAATCACCTTTCATTAACTGCGTTTGGCCTTCAATCAATTTATGGCAGGTGAAAGTGCCCATTTCAGCAGGTGAAAATTCCCATTTTGTGCTCTAATGGTCCTTTAGAAGAATTCCAAGCTGTCCCGTGACCTCAGATCTTTATATTATGAAGCTCTAAAATCAGACCATGTCATATTTAGGCAGAAATCACCTTTCATTAACTGCGTTTGGCCTTCAATCAATTTATGGCAGTGAAAGTGCCCATCTCAGCAGGTGAAAATGCCCATTTTGTGTTGTAATGGTCCTTCACAAAGATTCCAAGCTCTCATGTGAGCTCAGATCTTTATATTATGAAGCTCTAGAATCAGACCAAGTCATATTTAGGCAGAAATCACCTTTCATTAACTGCGTTTGGCCTTCAATCAATTTATGGCAGGTGAAAATGCCCATTTTATGTTGTAATGGTCCTTTACAAAAATTCCAAGCTGTCCTGTGAGCTCAGATCTTTATATTATGAAGCTCTAGAATCAGACCAAGTCATATTTAGGCAGAAATCACCTTTCATTAACTGCGTTTGGCCTTCAATCAATTTATGGCAGTGAAAATGCCCATTTCAGCAGGTGAAAATGCCCATTTTGTGCTCTAATGGTCCTTTACAAGAATTCCAAGCTGTCCTGTGAGCTCAGATCTTTTATAGTATGAAGCTCTAGAATCAGACCAAGTCATATTTAGGCAGAAATCACCTTTCATTAACTGTGTTCAGCCTTCAATCAATTTATGGCAGGTCAAAATGCCTTCAATCAATTT